>CM031241.1:369319210-369975934 GCA_018340775.1 Taxus wallichiana var. yunnanensis
GACTACCCATAAACATAATGATCGCAGTGGTCTCGGTTTTCCGATACACCTACACAGAGACACTCCCGTCACCGTATCCCGATGAAGAAGACGCCGCCCTACCAAACCGTCATCACCCACTTTGCCATCATCACCCACACAATCTATAGACCCGAATCCATCCCTCCTAACTTTTTTTTTTTCATAAATGCTATCTTCATAGGTCCTCTCACTTATCAACGCGATAATGAGGACCCATCTTCTCTTCCCCTTCGTATCCGCATACATGATCAAGAGGATTCGCTTTTTGATTAATGTTGTTGAATGCCAGGATGACGACTCCATCCTCACTTACCTTCGGGCGCGCGGATGATTCTTATATTCAACCCAGCTTTACCATCTCAAACCCAAACCATGTCGAACAGATCTACTATAGAAATCAACCTCCACACGGAGGAGGATCCTCACATTGTGAAGATTGTACAATCCCTTAACACATCGTAACAAGCCGCTTTACTACCTTTCTCCGTGCTCGCAACCAAGCTTTCACATGGTCTTACGCCCGACATGCCAGAATTGATCCTACTATTGCTGGGTCCATAACATCACCCTAAACCCTTGCCCAAACCAGTCAAACAGAAATTGAGAAAATGCATCCACGCATTGCTCTCTTGGTCAAAGAGGAACTCCAACGACTCCTTTCTGCTTTCTTTCATCTTGCCTATTGACTATCCTCAATGGATTTCTAACATCGCACTGTCACTAAAGTGACAGGGGACTTCTGATATGCACAGAGTTTCCGGATCTTAACCTCGCTTGCCCTAAGGATGACTTCCTTACTTCAAGCATTGACCAACTTGTTGATCTAATCAGCAGTCATGAGATGCTCTCTCTCATGGATGGCTTTTCAGGATACAACCAAATTTTGGTTGCCCCTGACGATCAACACAAAACTACCTTCATAACTCCTTGGGGAACCTTTTGTTATCGTGTCATGCCATTTGGCCTTAAGAATGCTTTGGTGTAACTACTATCGGCCGGGCTATTACCTACATTTTTCATGACATTATGCACACTATCCTTGAAGATTATGTCGACGATCTTCTCGGCAAGTCTAAACATCGTAGTGAACATCTCGATGTTTTAACCATTATTTTTGATCGCCTGTTACAATATTCTGTCCGCCTTCAACCAAAGAAATGTGTCTTTGGTGTTCTTTCAGGAAAACTTCTTGGCTTTATCGTCTCTTTGCGTGGCATTGAGGTTGATCCATCTAAAGTCAAAGCTATCCTAGAAATGCCCCCACCCAAAAATCTCAAACAATTGCGTAGTTTACAAGGTAAGCTCCAATCTATCCGACGTTTCATCTCCCAACTCTCGGATCGGTGTCAACCTTTTCATCACCTTCTTAAAAAGGACATTGCCTTTCAATGGAGTGAGGAGTGTCACCAAGCCTTCAAGCTCTCAAATCCTATCTCTTGCAGCCCACTCGTGCTTATCCCACCTCAGACGACCGCCCTTTCTACCTTTATCTTTCCGCCACCACTACGCTATAGGTGCTATGCTCGCACATCGGGATCCTACACGACGAGAACAGTGCCGTTTATTATATAAGTCGTATTTTCCCTCGTGGATTATGAGACTAGGTATACACATGTAGAAAAATTGTGCCTTGCCCTATCATTTGTAGCCACCAAACTCCAACATTACCTCCCGAATCACAAAACTTTTGTCATCACCAACACACTCCCATTCATTATATGTACGCCAAACCGCATCTAAACCAATGTATCGCTTCGATGGCTTATGCTCCTCGTCACCTTAACTTCAATTCGCATAAATGTAAGTCAATCAAAGGACAAACTCTTGCAGACCAACTTGCGGAGGCCCCTTTACTCGGGGAACAATTTACCAATTTTACCTTCCCGATTTAACTCATCGCCACTCTTTCACTCCGGGAAGAGTTGATCAAATGACCCTCTTCGATGGATCTAAATGCCAGCGCCGGCGGAGGAGCCAGCGTTGTTCTCATTCCTCTCGACGCTGAGCCTATGCCTCTTTCATTTTGGCTTGATTTCTTGCACTAATAATAAAGTGAGAATACGAGGCCTTGCTCTCGGGTCTCTGTGCTGCGCTTACACTTAGGCATCAAATCTATCAACATTTTTGGCGACTCTCAATTGGTAGTCAATCAAGTTATGGGCGTCTACCAACAATGTAAAAATGAGGAACTTCAAAAATACAAACACTACGTGGATTCACTTCTAGCCTTATTTACTCACTATTCTATACAAAACCATTCCACGCTCCACTAACAAATTTGCAGGACACTATTTGCTTAGCCTCGCAAATTCCCGCCGCACCAACCGACTACGAATTATTCATCGTGGTCCAACAACTTTTGTCCCATCCTATTCAACCCCGGTAATTTGTACGATAAATACCTGTGTCTACTAGTTCGCAGGATACCCGTACCACCAATTTCATGACTACCTTATAATCTCTCGTCCTCCCACCTAACCTTACTAGTAGAATTCGCAAACGTGCTTTTCTTAAAAGTGTTTTCACGTTATGTTGTCATGGGGGACTCTCTATAAACGTGGCTTTGATGGCATCCTCTTCTTGCCTCTAATCGCGGAGGCCACTCATACCATCCAACAACAGTCCATGACGGTATTTGTGGTGGACATTTTTGCTGCTCATGCCAGGTGGCCAAACGAATCCTTCGCCTTGGTTATTATTGGCCTACTCTCATAACGATCGCTACATTAATATGTCAAGCGTTGTGTTATGTGTCAACAACATGCCAACCTTCAACATACTCCTAGCCACCCGCTGTCCAGTCGCCGAGATCTTTGGCCCTTCTCCCAATGGGGTTTAGACCTTATTGGTGAGATTCACCCGACCTCTTCACAACGTCACCGTTGGATAATCACAATGATCGAATATTACACAAAATGGGTGGAGGCTATTCCACTCATTTCAATCAAAAAGAAAAAAATGTCGAATTCATTAACCATCACATTATCTGCCGCTTTTGGTATTCCTCATCGCCTAATAACAGATAATGGTAAATTTTTAAAAACAAGTTCATTGCAAGACCTTTCATGACAACTTTGGTATCAAACTTAGCTTCTCATCACCCTACTATCCACAAGCCAATGGGCAAGCCGAGTCCTCTAATAAAACACTAACCAAAATCCTCATGAAAGTTGTCAATGAATCGGGAAGAAATTGGCACGATCACATCCCCTTTGCCCTTTGGGCTTATCGCACTAGTATTCGCACCTCCACTAATGCCACACCTTTTTCTTTAAGTATACTTGCATCGAGGTTGTTTTGCCTCTCGAAATAAAAATACCCTCCCTTAGAATATCTCTTCAGGATATTCTCACCAACGATGATTTCCGCCAAGAGCTTGTTAGCCCAATTGGAGGTTCTTGACGAACGCCGTCTTACGCTCTTGATCACCTTCAAATCTATCAAAAACGCATTAAACGTGCTTATGATAAGCGACTTCATGAGCATACTTTTAAGGTTGGTGACCTTGTCCTCAAAGAGAATCAACATGTAACCAAACTAGAAAAGAGCAAACGTGGAAAATTTGCTCCCAATTGGATTGGGCCTTATATAATCACTCACACCTATGGATCTGGTACTTATCATTTAGCTTCGCTTAATGGTAAACCTGAGCCTGAGCCCCTTAATGCCTTACATCTTCGACCATTCTATTGTTGAAATTAGTGTTATATCACTTCTTATCCGCCTACTGCTCGTCCCTTGAGCTCCCATACCACTACATACACTCTGTTTCCTACACCTCATAATAACAATCAAGCTCACATAGTTTGATTCTCACCTCCCCTTGACGACGCCTTTCCCTTTTTAGTCTAGTCCATGACTTCAAAGAATTAAAATAAACCGTATTCTTATGGGATTTTCTTGAGTCAAACTTCCTACCAAACTAGATGCTTCACGCCAAAAGAACATCTAGCTATCTAAATTATATATAGACTGTTCCCTCGAAGGACAGCTATATGCCAAAAACTATTGATGCTATTATATATATAGACTGCTCCCTCGAAGGACAGCTATGCATTTAAATCATATCTGCTACTATAAATAGATCGCCCCAAAGGACAGCTATACATTAGTATGACTTTTTTCGTAAGCTTCGCATCGATCGCCTTCATGAAGACCTCAAGAATAATACAATCAATATCCCTTGTAGACTTCCCGCATCGATCAGTCTACATTCAATAAAATAAAAGCCTCATTCAAAAGAACTTTTGAGTCATGGACTTGTCTATTTAGGGTAGGTTCTCTTCCGTCAGAACACTCACTTTGTAATAAGTTCTCCGTACCTCAGCTATATCATCCACCTCACCTCACCATTTGTTTCAACTCAAGGGACGTAATGTACGCTCGATATATTGTGATCACACAACTCTTTTCACCGATTGACTTCTCGTCTATGCACGGTACCTAGGGCTCCAAGCTCGTTCTACGTTGTGTGGTTTGTTTAGCTCTTTTCACCTACGGAGCATTCTTTCTGCTTTGCCTCGCATCTAGGATTGTGTGTTGACCTTAATCAGGACATGGTTCCCTTCTACTTGGGTAGGCTAACTTTCACTTCCCTTATACCTTTTACAACATCACCAATTTATTACCAACACCATCAACCTTACCTTAATCTTATTTTTACCAACCAACCAATTGCCTAAATCGTACTAAATTGCTCCGAATCCGCCTCTCCCGATCCTAAGGGAGAACTACATCGGTCTCGAGGCCCCTCCTTGCTTTTGTGCAATGGGCTATGTAGGCAAAGACTTCGGAGACATGGGGTCTCCCAAGGTTAGCTCGACTCATCCCCTACCATAACCTATCATGTGTGGTAAATATAAATATTTTTTGTGTATTTCTATTTAATCACATTCCTCTTTATCCTTTTTCAAAACACCGAAAATCAAAACACAAACATTCTTATTTTTATCGTAACTCAAATCAACATACATATTCACTTTATTTAGATGTTAAACAAATACATCTTCTCTATCATCGACACGCAGTCGGCATCCTTATTTATTCTTATACTTGCTAACATTTACTCGCATCCTCACGCCTCATCCCGAACTAGGTGATGATCGTGATCGCCGACTCCTCTCGCCGGGCTCTCTGCTCCTCAAAGGTACCACGGCTATTGGTACCGCCACTGATCCGCCTAATCTCTCCGTAACATATGAATATGCCCTCTCGCATGGAGAACTCCAGCCTCTAGTCTCGCGCTCGTGACTCCGCAACCACTAACAATCTTCTTGTCTCATTCACTGCATTTGAGCTGCCGAACTAAATGCTGCAGACGATCTCTCTCTGGCTGTAATCACAAATGGCTATGTCGGGACAATCACGTATACCTCGCAGCTCCACCGCCCACCATAATCTATAGGCCTCTCTGCTGCCTCGCATCCATTACCTCGCGATCGGCCGCTACCTCTTCTCGTGACCTTCTCGAGGTGTTGGCCGGGAGGTGAGAGTACCGCCTCTGCAAGTCGATCTCATATATGGTCTATAAGCTGTGGGTATATCTCGCACAAATCAAATTGTCGCGCACGCGATCTATAGGAATCTCTCATATTCACTCTAGCTTTGCCTCGCGATCCACCTCATTCGCTTACACCCCTTAACTCCGCCTATGCTCTCTGTTACCATATAGTTCCCGTAAGGCCTCCAACAGATATCCGCAACCGCTCACTCTCTCCCATACTGCTGTAATACTCAATGTCACCCGCCACGCCCGAGATCTTGCCTCTTGTTTGCCTCGTCCTGACCATCGCTCAATCCCAACCTCTCGTACTCCGGCTCTCTCTCGCCTGCCGAGGGATTGGCCACTTTGTCGCACACAAACAATGTGCTCATAGCCAACAAAGTGTAATAAGTATGAGCAATCCAAAGGTCGCCCCGTGATTTCGCCTACAAGCCCATAAACCCTCGTATAGCTCCGCCAAATACGCAGTGCCCATGCAAAGTCACGTTCCTTTTCTATCATCTCCCAAATAACACACATCAATGCCTTTGGAAATCTTCCCCTTCCGCCTGTAATGCATAATACCCTACGCTTATCATTAATAGACTGCTAACCTTGTCTCCTCGTGGGTGTGCTGCATACATTACCCCATACGTAAAGGATAAACCTCACGTGTCAAATCTCGTGCGTATGGACCAAATATCTTGCGGTTATCGCTCCCGTGCCATGCTAGGTAGTGCCTCGATATAACCGGGTTCTCTCGTAATAGGGAGTCTCAAAATACGGAACATATCTTCAATGTTACCGTCATTTCACAATTGGCATGATAGAAGGTATTTGTCTCGGATTCCATCTCTCAATCAACGCTTGTAACATACCATGGTTACGTGCGATTCGTGAATAATAACGGATTCCACTTAACCCCAAACGATTTATCAATGTCCATTCCGCTGGTGTTACATCCGCTCGGATTCGTGACAACAGCTCCTGCACACTATCATTCATCCTCAACCCTACCGCTACCGCATACACCAAAACAACAAACAAC
The DNA here is from genome assembly GCA_018340775.1 of Taxus wallichiana var. yunnanensis. Taxonomy (NCBI): domain Eukaryota; kingdom Viridiplantae; phylum Streptophyta; class Pinopsida; order Cupressales; family Taxaceae; genus Taxus; species Taxus wallichiana. The sequence continues at coordinate 369,325,762 of CM031241.1, forward strand.
CATTCAATCTCGCCGTGGTTTTTCAAACATCTCGAAATTCCTCCAAGAATCTGGGTATCGGTTATCCATAATCAGATGTCGGTTCGCCAAGAATCGATACCGTTCCTCCTAAACATTGGCCATCGCCAATTACATACACCTTCCCTAAAAACAACCACCTACGACAATAATTTGCTCGTTTATTCCTTTATACATACAAACATACCAAAACCCCGATTGCCTACCTCAGAACACTTACCTCACCTGCAACCCTTGTTATCATGTTTTCTTTCTCATATCTACCCACCTACTCTCCCCATCTTATTCACAAAACATGCAAAGAGTCAAATCACAAACAAAACGTTACCTCTTGGGTGCATAGCAGCCTTGAGGTGGCCCTTGTCTTCCCTCTTGTCCCCCCGCCCTTTCGCGGATGCTTCTCCTCGTTTCGCCATGATCACCTTTTCAACTTTGTCTTTTCTCGCTTCGAATCTCGGATCACATTCACTTTCCTTGTCTCTTTTCTCCTTATCACTCAAATCTCTCATGCAAAACCTCGTCTCGCCGTCAAAAAGCTGTCGCCGTTGCTCACGTATTTAACCTCTCGCATGGCTCTAAAATTAAAACTTAAGTTGCCACCCTAGCTTTTCTATTTTTAGAAAAGCTTCATACCTAAGTAACGGTATCGATTACTTAACCGATATCGGACTATCATTTACCGATATCGGTTCCCTAACCGATATCGGTTACACACCTATCTTTTCTCAACAAGCGTTCTTTTCTTCATTTCTCACCTAAATTTTTGTCGCGCCCGCCTCTTTTCCTGCATACACAACACAATTTACCACATTTATTCATCCACCACACATAGCATCACAATTTCATTAACATCATTTATTTTATACAAATACACAAACCATCAACTACGGATATCAAGAAACTATCAATCTATACATCATTTGGATCCAACTCATCAGTTACATATATCACAATGTCACAAAACCACCAATTCATCACATAACATGACATTCATATATACGTACAAAAAAAAAAAACAAAACAACAAAACAAAAACATCAGCATCATCCATCTATCAACATGTCAATTAAACTCATCACACATTCTATATATTACCAGCCATTAACTAAATATTTAAACACATTTTGAACACTGCATGTGGATCAAAACATCATCTCTATATATATATATATACAAGTTTTCAAAAATACAATGTGCCCTACATCGGGGCCTCTGTGATCTCATCATACAACAAAGCCGGCACGCAGGCCGCAATAACTGTCAAAAAAATCTCGACTCGGCTCGCAGGCCGGTCCCTCGTATCAAAAATAGCTATATACTCGGCTCGCAGACCGGTATCCACTATACAACCCCTACTCGGCTCGCAGGCCGGTATACAATAAATGAATGAATGAATACATGAATAATACATAGGCACGCAGGCCTCTATCAATACACCCGGTTCGCAGACCGGTGCCCATCTCTAAAATACAACAACCATGTCTGGGATCTCTCAGCTCTCCCCACCACCTCGGCACCTCTCCCCGCTGGTCCCTGTGGTGCCTCTCACCTCCTGCCCGTCACGGACACGCCAGCTGTGGCTGCACCTCCCTGAGATCTCTGGCTGTGAGAGGTCTCTGCCCTATGCGCTGCATAAGCCTGATACTCGACTCCGGTACCATCAAGAATATCCTGATAATATCGGGCCTCTGCTCTAACCTCCATATAGCGCTCTCGAGCCACTGACGGAGCTGGGGCTGGTCCCCTGGCACCTACAACCAATGCCCCCTGAGCCTGTGCTGGTGCTGCTGGTGGTGCCTGTGGCCATGCGGTGTGCTGCGTCTGCTGCACTGCTACGTACTGCACTCGCTGGCTGTGGGTGGGTGGTGGTGCTGCCGCGTGCTCGTGCACTCGAGCTCGTGCTGCCGCTGCACTCGCACTCGTGGCCGTGTGCCGGTGGTGGTGCCGCCTGTGCTCGTGCCGAGCAAGCTAGCCGCCTTCGTAAGACACCTATTCGTGCTCGTGTCTTGCAGTAATTAGCCGCCTCGTAAGAGTTGCACTCGACTTCGAGCTGATCTCTCTCTCCTATAATCTATAGCCTAAGTTCTGGCGGCAAAGGTACTATCCTGGTTGCTCTCTGCCTGCCCCACCACACTACACCCCGTATGCTCCCGTGCACCCAAAGATCATCTACACCCCTCACCGCTAACCTCTTCGCTACCCAATATGGATCCAAAGGGTGTGGCGCAGCGGTGGGGCCTCTACATCATCCCTCCCACCGAGGGAAGGGAGGTGGCTCGTCCCCTGCCGCAGCCCCCATCTCCGCCTCGCGTGCACTCTCTCGGGGTATCCGCCGTATTCTCCTCGGCCTCCGTCCCGCTATCCGTAATGTGTACTTTGGATTAGGCACAACGGTAAGCGGGCTCCTCGCTGTGGTGGTGACCTCTCGTAGGGTCTCCATACAATGTCCCATCTGCCACAGCCCTCTAGCAAGTGTCTATAGTATGCCACATCCCGACCTCGCAACAACTCGCTGCGTGGTCGCCCACGACCCCAACCACCTCTCAAAGCTATATCAGTATATGACTGTGACCAGGCCCTGGCTGGGTAACCCTATCGCCTGATGCATACGATGTGCTCAGATGCCCAACAATGCAACAAAATGTAGAGAAAATATCCGAATCACCTCCTCCGGTGATAGCCCCATAGCTCGTCACAGCACTGCACTATATATCGGTGCCTGTGCGTAACACTGTGTGCTCCTCCACCATTCTGGGCAAGTAGTACCCCCATCAATGCTCGTGGGAAGTGGCCTCCCTCTCGAGTCCGAGGAGGCGGCAGGTGTGATCCCAACCATCATCAACACAAATGCCGATCGCGTCTCGTGTTGATGCGCGATTTACGTACATGTCACTGCACCTCCGATATACTCGCGCTATGGTAGGTCAGCGTGGCGCCGCATCCCCAAAACTCGCAGTAGGCTGTCCATGGCGCTTCGACCTACTCGAAGATCGCTTCCTCGATAGGTAATCAAGGATGCGATACACATCCTCCAATGTGACGGGTCATCTCCCTGGGCCGGGAGATGGAACACATTGTCGCCGGATCCCATCTCTCGATGAGGGCGACCATCAAAGCCGTGATCTCTCTCTATCGCTCTATACCTCTGGACTCCACCGAGTCCCACCTCACGCATGATGGCCCAATGAGCTGCAATACGTGTGGTCTCATCCGCACTAACAGCCGGGGCATCCTATCCTACATCGTCAACCGCCGACGTGCCCGCAAAACCAACCCACATCCTTAGACCTACTCTTTATTACAACATCTACTTTATCATCTAAACACCCTTTTTTATTTTTACCACCCCCAGACCATAAAAACCCCGACTCTCAAAACCACCCCCAAACAAAACACATGCAACCCAGCAACACTACCACCCTAAAAACCCAAAACCCAACCCTACACCAAACCCTTCTCCACCCCTAACCCAACCCTCACACAAACCCTTCTCCACCCCTAACCCAACCCCCCACACCAAACCCTTCTCCCACCTCCAACAAACCCACAACCCACCCACAACCCAACCTCCAAAACCCAACCCCCAAAAACCAACCCACCCACACCCACCCAACCCAACACGCCACCGACGCTGCCGATACATGACCGACGCCGGTCACCAACAACACTCCCTTTCCCTAAAATTGTGCGACCGATGTTGCCGCTGCCTTAGTGACCGACATCGGCCATCAATGTCTTCTCCCGAGCCGAACCCGCTGCCCCCAAAACCCTTTTTTACCTATTTCTACCCATCTACCCACCCAAATACCCTAAAAACTTACCCACCTACCACCTTAGCCTATCTAGCCTATCTACCCTCTCCCTTTTTCAAATCATTCCCATTTTCTCATTATTTCTAAAAAGGTTAATTCCTACCCAAACCCCCAATTTAGCATAATACAACTAAATCACCAAATTAAAGAGTTTCGAATCTACCCAACGACGACACGTCGCCGTGGTGGGATGGGTGGTAGCGGTCCACTGGTCCAGCCCTCCAGCCTCCTCCTTCTGTGCCATGGCTCCATCCCGATCTCGCTGGGTCTCGCCAATCAATCGCTGCCTCCTCCTTAATCGGGCCCACTATCAACTCTCTCCACCAATACAATAGCTCCACCTCACTCAATCAAGCCTCTAATCTCAACTATCCACGCGATAAGTCGATTTGGTTTGTAAAATAACAAAAGTGACAATGACAAGCCGTATTTTTTCTTTTTATAGGTTTTTCGCCTTTCACCGATATCGGTTTAATTTTTTCCCTAATGAACCTAAGTATTTCGGTCACTTAACCGATATCGGTCACTCAACATCGACATCGGTTCTCTACCCAACTTTCACCCCATTCTTTGCCCTTATTTACCATTTGCCCCTTTTTAACCACATATCGCCTATATCCACCTTTGCTGAACACCATTTGTTTATCTATTTGGCCCGACCCAAGGCCTCAACCTACCTATTTGGCCTGACCCAAGGCCTCAACCTATCTATTTGGCCCGACCCCAAGGCCTCAACCTACCTATTTGGCCCGACCCAAGGCCTCAACCTACCTATTTGGCCCGACTCCAAGGCTCCTCAACCTACCTCCAATTCGGCCCGCCCGACCCAAGGCCTCAACCTACCTATTCGGCCCGACCAAGGCCTCAACCTATCTATTTGGCCCGACCCAAGGCCTCAACCTACCTATTCGGCCCGACCCAAGGCCTCGCCCTACCCATTTGGCCCGACCCAAGGCCTCAACCTACCTATTTGGCCCGACCCAAGGCCTCAACCTACCTATTCGGCCCGACCCAAGGCCTCGCCCTAACCATTTGGCCCGACCCAAGGCCTCAACCTACCTATTTGGCCCGACCCAAGGCCTCGCCCTAACAATTTGGCCCGACCCACGGCCTCACTCTACCCTTATGGCCTGACGCAAGGCCACAACCCAACAACTTGGCCCGACCCAAGGCCGTATCACTTCAATACCATACCCACAATCAACGTTTTATTTTATCCATCCATCATGTACCTTTTGTTCAATCAAAGCTCACTGTTTCATGTTTTAGCATGATTAGGGTCCTCGACTTGATGCGTCGACCAACTTTGCCTAGACTTCAGACCGTGATGTTTATCTCAACCAAACCAACCATTTGTAGTCGCCGAACATGCCTAAATGCTCTGCACCTTACCCGTTATATACCCTGGAGCTACTTCCTATGCCTTGGATACCAGGATTATATCACCCTTGTTTGGATAAACTATCGACCTTTGCCTATACATTGCTGGTTTGCTCGTCAAATCATGTACCCTAGTCGTACTATTGTATTTCAACATGCGTCTCGCTTCCTTAGACCTACCCCACCACCTTACCATCCTCTCTACAACATTCACCCTTTATCAACCCTATCCCCGATTTCCGCTCACTCAATCTATGATAGATTTGAGGGGGATTACCTATATCCTTAACCGGGAGAAACCACTTCATATTATTGTCTGCGCACTTTACAAAACAAGCTACACGACAATAAGGGGCTAATGTAGACACCAAATTCGTGTCTTACGACCCTGTGACCCGCATCTCATCTCGCAATATAACCTCATCACCTAAACCTTACACAATTATTTATTAATTGCCTTCTAATTGATAAATCCACATCACCCTACCTACCACCTCACTTTGCCACTTCATCATGACCTAGCCCTAACCCTAAAACTAACCTAATTAAGACCCATAACTTGGTCCACACCTACACCCATAACTAATGACCCCTTTTCGCACTCCAAAACCGACCTTCTAGTCACTTGACCGAGCCCGCAACCGATCTCTCGGAGAAAAGTTAGGAAGGTGGGCTATTTTACTAAAAATAGCCTACTTTTTCCTTACCGATGCTGGTTCCTACTCGACCGCCGTCGGTTACGCAACCGCCATCGGTTCCCTCGTAAATGGGCTCCCCAAACCAAAACAACGGATCGGATTTCATTTTTGGGAGATCACCAAAGGATTTCGGATCAACAGAGAGCATCATGAGTGAGGAACAGTAGTCCCGATCTTCATTTAATCAAGCAGAGACGAGTAAAGAAACCAAGTGCTTCGAAGAGAGGAGATCAACTTGCATCTTCACAAAACTAGTAAGTCATATCTTGCATGTCCTCTGTTATAACATTTCTTATGCTCTTTGAATCACAAAGTCCTCTCCTAAATCCGCTTTCAATCCACTACCCAACGTGCTATTGTATCTAATCTGTCATTCTTTTACCCTCATCCGCCTCATTTCCTAATATCATCCATAAACCAGCCTTACAAACACCATAGCTACTAAGAAGATCTTAGAACCCACCTAAGTATCGGTTAAGCAATCGCAACCAGCATCGGCTATCATAACCGGCATCGGCTATCAGTAACCGCCATCGGTTCCTCTGATCAAAACCAAGAAAACCAGCCTTTCCCCTACCCAGTTCAATGAAACAATTTAATTGATACTTTACAGTATTTTGTGTTAATTCATATTAGCAGGGGAACTGACCACCTTCGAAAGGAAGTTTTATATTTCCTGGGCCCAAGGTAGTTTCCTCATTTATTGTTTAATCAAATCTTGTGGTCTTGTGTTCTTATTTGCAGGTAGTCCTTCCAAGACAAAAAGGAGTTCTTCAGCAAACCTTGATCTTTTCTACGGTACGCGCACACCATCTCGACATTCCACGGGTATTCCTCCTAGCTCCCTAACCTTATCTCTGCTTCTAAAAGGAACGAAACATTTCCGAGCGAAACACCTTATCATCAATCAAGTCAAAGGATAATATCAATGTAAATGAAATATTGTAAAAATATAAAGCCAACGTCGACTTTCTCCTTGGAGCCATTGATCAATTACATTATCCAAAAAATCCCATGATCTTCTAACAAATTTACAGATACTATGGCTTCTTTAGGAGCCCTCATCCCATTACAAACTAAAGAATCAATAGACAATCCTTAACTATCTGTAGTCATTCAAATATTGGATCACCCCTCAAATTAAAATGAACTTCCCCTATCGTGATCTGTTGATAATCATCCAAATGATCTATGGTATTATCAAACATTCGACTACCTTTCTGAATCTAAAATCCCTTCTGATTTATCAAGAAACCCTAAGAGATCATTTCTTCAATGTGCCACTCATTACGTCATCATAGGTTGTATCTTGTATAAACGTGGCTTTGATGGCCTTCTATTAAGATGTCTTAAATCTCACGAATCTATGAAAGCAATCCAAGAGGTCCACAACAACGGTATATGTGGTGGACACTTCAATGGTCTTGTTTTCGCTAAACGTGTCCTACGAATCAGCTACTACTTAGCCTACTATCAATAAGGATTGTTGTGCTTATGTCAAGAAATGTGTCAAATACCAACAACACTCAAATCTTATCCATGTCCCTAGTCAACTCTTAAAAATGCTCACGATTTATGGCCTTTCTCACAATGGGGATTAGACCTCATTGACACTGTTAATCCTAAATCATCCCATCAACACCATTTGATTATCAAATCCAATGAATATTTCAAAAAATTGGTCGAGGCTATCCCCTTGACTTCAACTAAAGCACAACCGATCGTTAATTTCATTATCAATACATCATCGGCCATTTTAGTGTCCCTTATAAACTTGTTACAAATAATGGAAAATCCTTCAAAAACAAGGATGTTAAGAAACTATGTGACACCTTCAACATTAAACTTAGTTTTTCATCATCATACTATCCCCAAGAAAATGGACAGGATGAAACCTCTAACAAAACACTTACTAAAATTCTCATGAAAAATCAGATGAAGCAGGAAGAAATTGACATCTCCAAATCTCATTTGCTCTTTGGTCTTATCAGACTAGCATCCATACCCCTACCGGTGCTACACCTTTCTCATTAGTCTATGGATCCAAGGTGTTTCTAACCCTTGAAGTTTAGATTCTATCACTCTGTATATCACTCAAAGACTTTATCCCTAATGAAGAATATCAACTGTCTGACACAACTAGAATTATTAGAAAAAAAATGTTTAATGGCCCTTGAACATCATCAAGTATATCAAGAACATGTCAAACATGCCTATAATAAACATGTAAAAGAACATGACTTCAAAATTAATGATCTCATTCTCAAATAAAGTCAAAATGTCACTACTTTAGAATGGAAGTAAACATGGAAAGTTTGCCCCTAATTGGATTGGTCCATACGTCATCACTCATAAGTATGGGTTGAGAGCATATCGCTTAGCCTCCTTGATAGTGAACCTAAAAAGGAACCTTTGAATGCCTTACACTTACGGCCTTTCTACTGTTAAATTTTGACCATCATGATAGTAGTTATATCTAAGACCTCATCCAACCACCAACTAGTCATCTTCTCATCTAATGATTTGAAAGCATGTGGTTTTCCATCATTATCCTCATAAACCTTAAAGATGAGCACCACAAATCTATTCATCACATCTTTCACTTGGATAAGTTCCTCCTCAAGCAAGAACCCCACAATCATTACATCCACCTACCTTGTACTAACTAAAATCATGTCACGAGGTATATATGTGTAGGTCATACACATATTTCCCCTTCTTGAAATAGTCTAGTAAGGTTTTTCCCTTAGCTCAAAAGATTTCAAAAATATCTATGGATGCTCAGTATCAAAAATAAAAATAAATACTAATCCTCGAAGGAAAAATATTCAAAATTCCAAAATGTATCAAAAGATAAAGTAGACTGATCCCTAGAAGGATAAATACCAGTCAAATCATAGAACGATCCCTCAAGGATGACTATCTGTATAAATAAAAATTCAAAGTTGTAGACCACTCCCTAAAGGATGAAAACCTATATAAAAAGGCTTCCCACATCGATCAACCTTAAAAAATCCAAAATATCAAAAGCATCCTATGAAATCTTCACGCATCGATCAACTTTCCCATTAAACTAAATTTCCCGCATTTGCTTCAAAAATAAAAATATGTAAAGATAGGGCATCCCTCTCATGAGCCCCATTTTTTCATGATAAACCTTGTGTAAATATTTTTAAGCCATGTCATAACTTATACCAATTTTGATATTATTATACGTGATGGACAAATATACACTTTATATTTACTACTTTACTATGTTTATGGAGGAATTATTGTGTGTACTTGTGATGTTTTATCTTGTTAATTCTTTTGCACAATTGGGTTGTATATGATGTGGATGAAAATTAACCGTGTCCAAAAATAACACATATTGAGTTGTTATATTGAGTGCATGACTTAATATAGATGATGGCACATGACTCTGTTTCATGTGTTAGTGCAAGACTCTCATCCTTGTTGACAGGGTCTAAAGATAATACATTCAAGCGTTCAAGCTCACCACCAATCCAGATTCTGAAAGCTCGGGAAATTAAGCACACATGAAGATAGCTCATATTTCTAGAATCCCAACTGGAAAAATTATTTACTCACCAAGAATCAATGCATTATTAAGCAACATTAAATCCACGAGAAGAGTGAAACAATACAAATTACTACGAGGCTTGCCACCACTTCAATTTCTTCAATCGGTTATGATTTGGAGAATCTTCTAGAGGTGATTGAATCCTTCAAGAATTAAATCACATATCCTCTCTTCAGCCATTACAAATACTTCAATTTCAAACACCGATGAATTGCTCCTTCCATTAATGTATTACCAAAATCAAGGGTATTGTTCAGGTTAGATAGTTAGTTAGACTTAGATGTAGTCATTCGTAATAACTATGTCTTATGGAGAGACTAAAAATTATCTTATATACAAGAGAGGATGTAATTAGAATTATGAGTTACACATTTTATAATTGTAACAACATATTTCAAATCCAATAAAGATCAAATTTAGGAGGAATTTTATTTGTTTGAGTTGGTACAAACGATCGAAGGGAAGGAGCAAGGGCCACTCCTACCCAACAAGAGGGAGATTTATTATTATTCCTTTTCCTTGTTCTTTACGAAGGTTGTTGTTATAGTTAACTATTTCTTTTTGAATGCAATGCATTTTTCATTGTTGATGTTTTAGTTAACTTTTCGTTTATGATTTCAATTATAGTACTTCAATTCCATACATTTCATTTGTAATCATGAGTAGTTCAATAAATTATTAGTTTTAATGTAGAAACCTGTGTTGAGTTTGTGTTCCTACCATTCCCTTTGTTGCAAACAACCATTGGACGTTGCCCTTTGGATTGATAGAATAACTTGATTAAAGTACGAGCCTTAACGACACTCATCCCTTTTTGGCACCGTTGTTAGGGAACAAGGTGTTATCAAAGGTTAAGGTGTTAACTAGAAGATACCGTGAGGTTGTATAGTAAGTTTCCATTTAGAAAATTCATTTCCATAACTATCTGTTTTTAAAATAATCAGAGACCTTATAGTGACAACAAGAATCCCCTAGGTCGGAGTATGTGGAACACACACAACCAAGTTCAATATATATAGCTAGGAACCATTCTCAATATGTTAAGATTGCATGTTTAAACCTAGAGACCATAGAAAAGATTTATTAGGATAAACCTTTAACATCCCCCTCAAAACCGACCCGTGGAACAACTTATTGCTTATAAAACAATGAATGACCTAATGGTGGGGATAATGGTGTAGAAAATTTACTAGTATGAATAACCTCAAGTTTTCCAAAATTTTGGGGGTTAGTTTCTGATGACCCTGATCAATTCCTTTTTGAATTTAAAGTCTTGTGTCAAACATATGCCTACATTGTTGATGGCCAAAACTTCAAAATTTTCCCTCTACCTTAAAAGATGTAGCTATGATATGGTTTATGGGGTTGACCCCAAATTCCATCAATACATGGGAAGAAATGGAACGATTTTTCCTCGATAAATACCAGGACTATTTTTGAGTAAGGGATAGGAAATAAGAGCTCTTTTGAATTCATCAAAAAGAGGATGAAAGTGTAGAAGACTACCTAGACCAGTTCCTTTTCCTTCATAGAAGGTGTGGAACTAGCCTAGACATTAACCTCCTCAAAACCTTATTTCTCAAAGGATTAGATGAAGACACACAATAAAAATTCAACTTAATGGGGAATGGAGACATTAAAAAGTTAGATTTCATGAGATATCATTGATATTTGTAGGAATTACTCAATAAATCGCCACAATCTATGGAAATAAAAAGGAAAAATGGCTAATGGGGATTTATCCAAGTTGAGGGAAGAAATTGCAAATTTAAAAATGATCTCTTAATTCAACTCAACTCTACTATGGATAGAGAAAAGGCTAAAAATATAGATCCCTTATTCATCTACCGCCAAGGTGTAGGGAAAAACATGGATCAAGGACATAAAATTCCACTAGACAAGACATAAATTTTTCAATCATTTAAATCAAAACAATCAAGAATAATTTGATCTTAATTACATGGGTGAGAGATAGGGAGGAAATTTTCAGTCTAACCAAAATCAAAACTATAACCAAAGAGCACAATGGGCCCCAAACCAATGGAATGCACCATAGCCATATCCCCCTTGGGTCCAACAACAGAGTGGAGCCCACAATATGCACAACTAAATTTTTATCAACAACCATGGGATCCATATCCAAACATTCCACCATAATCAAAATATAATCCTCAAGCACAACAACAATGTGGAATGCCCCTAAAAGGTGTGGACAATAATATTCTATTCAACGAAGATCACAAGGTCAACAAGCCTTGTTGGCTTGACCAAGTAATGCTTCCCAACCTAAAAACCTACCCAACCATAGATACCTACTCAGACTATGGAAAATCCTTAAAATGTAAGGCGAGAGCAATCCAACGTAAAATGTAGAAATAGAGAAAAACCCTACAGTAAACTCTATGGATTACAAGAATATATTGTTGCATTCAGGGAAGGTTACATGTAAACCTTCTTCTCACGTTATTGAGGAGATCCCTAAAGACAATGAATAACCAGAGAAAACAAAACCTAATACTGCTAAAAAGAACGCATCAATTAGACACTATCATGCCCGATGATGATACAGGAATAAAATGCCATCGCAAGGACATAATTGTTCGGGATCCGAAGTTAATTCCCCTTTTTCCTCTTTCTTTGGCTTCATTCGACCTCGCAAGGATGAAACCTGGCCTTGACCGCCTTCGATAAACCGCCGCCCAGGCGGCGGTCCTCGTAACCGCCGCCCCGCTCGAGCGGCGGTCCTGTGCGCGCATTTTCCTAACGCTCTTTTGACGCGACCCGCGTGAAATATCACGATTTACCAGCCTTTTTTTTGCCGACTTGAGCATGCATTAATGTTTTTGGTCCCCCGAATAGTGTTTTTCCTTTGTTTATTGTTTAGGAGTTCAATTTGGTTTTGGATTTTTGAGTGTTGAATTCCTATAAATGCATGGTTTGTGTACATGTGAAATGGTCCGATTTTGGGTGAAGAATTTGAGCTGGAGCTTTTGGTCACCATTTTTCCTTGTTAGAGTCTTCTGATTTTTAGTGTTTTGGTTAGCTTGCTTAGGATCGATAAAGATAGTTTATTTCATACTTGGTTAGTATTGCTCAAATTGGTAAGCCATGCACTCCATCTTGTGCAGCAAAGGTGTTGTTCCATCCAATCCGGTTAGAAGCTTGCCTCTGAATTCCTCTTTGTCTGTAGATTTGTTTTTACTGTGACTTAGAGTTCTTAGTTCAATTCATTATATACCTGGTTAGCTTTATTCAGCTGTTGGTAAGCCACATATCCAACTTGTGCAAGCAGTGTCTTTATTTTGGAACAAAATAGCTTAGGAAGCCATTAAAGTTGCAGGTTTTGCTCTTCGATAGGATAGTCACAGTGTTCTCGGTCGCTTCATGTTGCATGACTCGCAAAGAAAATCCCGCTAGGAATCGCATAAGCCAAGCTCTGTACTCTTGCGCTATCCCTCTCCTACTCGCATTCTCGGTCTGCATTCTGAGCTGTCCTTGTCCCAAAATCTACTCCTATCGGTGCTAGCATTACACGCTTTTCTGGATCCAAGTGAACACGAAAGAACGAGAAGATCATACTGAGGGGACGAGATCACATACACCATCGGATTCGCCACTGTTCTGCGGAGTCCAGGTTTTAAATTTCAAAGTTCTAGTCAGATTCATATCAAATAGAGTAGTTAATCGCTTTATTTCATTTCATTCTATTCTCGATATTGCCAGGGAAGCTGTGGGGATTGATAGTTTCTGAGAAACTATGATTCACTCCTCACTTCTGAGGTAGGATCGAGAATCTGCAGTAGATTAGAAAGCTATTTTATTTATTTAGAATAATTCTACAAATCGCATAGGCAAATAACCACACTCGGTTATCTTGTCTGTTTTAAATTATTGTTTAGTTATTATTTCTAGATACGCTTAAAATAGTTTGTTTTTCTTAGAATTGTTAGAATATTTCTTAGAAGGATAAAGTTATATGCAGTTAGATTTATTTCACGTAGTTAGAATTTATTTCATTACAGTTAGATTACATTTTGTTTCGTATGACAATCACGGGACCTCAGGAGCCCAGGGAATATATATTTGAGCCAATCGTGCCTCAACCAAACCTCACCACAACGATAGTTGACATAGACCAAAATCTCAGGATACAAGTATTCCGAACAACCATAGATTTACAACTGATCAGTTCACAGTTAAGAGGATTAAACATAGAAGACGACCAAGCACATGCGTTTTGGTCAAGTCAGCCAAACTACAGATTACCCTAGAAAATATCCACATGACTGTAGAAGGGCTCGAAAGAGAACAAACATTCGGGTGTGATCCTTTAGTTCCACAACCAGACGCTGGAGACACCCTCGTAGATATAGATACCAGCTTAAGAATCCAGGTTGTGAGAACGCCTGTAAGGTATTCTGAGAAGATCACACAACTGTTGGTTCTAAACATAGAAGCTGAAAAAGCATACGATTACTGGATACTAGGGATTAGAACTTGATCTCGCGTATGACCATAACAGGACCGCAACAACCAAGAGTCTATGGTTGTGATCCACAGATCCCACAACCCAACGAATCCACAAGTCAGTTAGATATAGACACTAACCTACGCACCTTGGTATTCAGGTCCACTCCACTTCCACCTATCATCATCGAACAACTGTCCTTACTAGATATAGCGGCTAACGAAGCTAGGGAATTTCGACTAGGCCGTAAAATCATCCGTAGAGTCAATTTTATTCATCATCCACCATATGACCTTATCAGAGATATACACGAAACAATCCTGTGTCATTTTCCACGTATTCCGCAACCCATAGATCGAATCACGCCGAGCTCGATATTGATTGAGCCTTCGAGCAGCTCATCCTCGCCGATCGATCTATCACACCACCCAAGTTAGAAGGGCCTTCTTCGCCTTAGATTCGCAAATACCACTAGTGCGTGTCAAGACATTAGATCGCCTAACTAGTTTGTCTCGCATATTCTACCCCCACCGGCTGTCTCAAGCACGACCTCGAGAGGTCGGGCACGCGGAAGAGTCACTTGTAGATTCTCACGCTCGCCTGTCGCTTTTCCGGCACACAAAATTGGTGAACCCGACGTGAAACAAACAATTGTTTCACCTCTCTCTTGAGAAGTTTCATCTTCTCTCTTTCACCTTCGCTCTTTCCCATTATTTCATGGGTATTCATATACCCCGAATATGTCGGGATTTGATGCATACGGCTGCACTCTCCCGGGTCTCGAGGCATACTACGCCCAATGTAATAGGAATCATCACCCTCGCTCTCAGTATGGGGTGACAACTATTCAACTAATCAGTTGTCAACGCAAACCCCAAGAACCAGATATAGTTTGTCTCTTCAAACCGAGGAGTTAGATCAACTCCCTCGAACCCAACAAACAGAGCCTTCAGGTTCAAACAATATGACGTTTACCGGAGAATCTGGTTCGTCTCCTCAAATACTACTCAGACCACATATTAGTAGACAATCAGATCCATACCTGGTCTTAGACGATGGACAATCAATACCTTATCCTAGGAGTGAACAACGCTCCCGGGGTATGTACCCACCTATAGGAGGTTTACAAGTACAACCCGAGACCCCTTTTCAAGAAAATACCTCTACAGGAAATATTCTTGGAGAAACTTGGCAAGATAGCAATCAGTTCATGACAGGCTATCACATGCCTATACAACACCAGGGTATACAACAAACGCCGCTCAGGCAAAGTACCGTGACTTCACCAAATGAAGTCATTTCAACGTTAGTAGAAAGAGTGAGAGGGTTAGAACTTGCTCAAGCAAATCAAAATTCTCCGTTCATGCAAACGGGAAGTTCCAATCCTCCATACCACTCTGGCCAAGTAGATCTCCTCACAGGAGTAGGCACGTTAGGCATGCCTCCTCAATTTCCTCAACAAACGCCAACAAGGCCCACCATCTCTAACACTATTCCTCCAGGTCTAGTGTCAAACAATCCATTCCTCGACAATACCCCGTCCTATTTAAACATGTACTCTAAATCACCACAAGGAGATATGTTCTCCTCTCCCGGCATGTTTGCTCAAACGCAGGACCTCCTATGCCCCCCGCCAACGCATACGCCGCACCATATCAACAACCTATCCCACCACTCCTCAAAGAAACACCATCAATGGTCGAAAGTTATATGATAGGGACGTATTCGTAATATCTAAAGGAACCCTTAGATTTCACCATACGAAGCGCCATGCTTCCAAGACCTCTCCCCGATTTTCCCAAGTTCAAGGGTGAAGGAGATCCAAACGCGCATATCAAAGCTTACGCCATGCCCATACGAGAATTACTCCTGGGATGGGGTTGCTAAAATATTTCCCAAAACCTGGAAGGCATCGCCTCGATTGGTATTATAGAATACCCAAGCTTCCATACATTCATTTAAACAACTCGTGTCAGAGTTCATCAAAGCCTTTGACATGAACAAACTATTGAGAACAGGAATCAGGGAATTCTTACATATCAAACAAGAACACAATGAATCTGTCGCCCATTTCATCCAGAGGTGGCGTACGCTTCTTTATTTCAAAGAAGTGCTCCAAACATGGATCGATGGAACTATGTGATTTATTCCTTCATTCTCTCAGCAGAGAAGTGAAGGAAGAAGTCCAGAAGTTCCCACTAAGGACTTATGATGAGGTACTTGAGAGCGCTCTGCGAATTGATCAAGCAGCAATAGATAGTGGTCGTAAGACTTATGGAGCAAATGGGAGGTTAATCACCTCCACTCAAAATACTACAACTACCACAAATGTCAATCAAGGACCCAAAATCCTTAACAAAAATCGTGGGGTAACAACGGATGGGGTAACCGACCAGCCCAAGAGGGTAAATGTTGTTAATACTCCGTCACAAACAAACAACCAGCGAAACAACAACTTTACCCCAACGGTCAATACAATGGATTTTAACCATCCACAACAACAACAACAACAACAACAACGGCGAAATCCCATGCAAGGGCCAAGCCAAAACTCATTTGGTTACCAAAACCAAAGTCAAAACCAAAAACAACAATTCCAAAACTTTAGTCCTAATAGCAACAGCTTGATCGAATTTTAGGCCACAATACACACCAAACCAACAAAACGGGAATTATAACCCCAATTCTTATTGTGGTTTCCATAAAATTCATGGTCACGACACTAGAACGTGCCGTGACTACAATAAATTTATGCAACGCTTCCGTAAGAACAAAGACAGCTTCTTCACTGCACTTTTTCGCAGATCCCGCCTCATCATCACCAAATACGCTCGCAGGGCGCTTTCCTCGTAATGCTCCCCTCAGATCTTTAACGATCCGCTCCCAAATCATGATGGCAATAGGCTGAATCCAACCGAACAAACAAAGGTGCAATAACGGAAACAATGATGATCGCGAAGCTTCGACTTCATTAAATCCACAACTGCGCACAGTTGGGAGCTCAACCAAGACCTAAGATAGTTAGTTTGGTAGAATTAGACGCCGAACTACCTATCGAAGCTATAACAAGAACACGAGAGTATTTCTCTCAACCGAGCCCAAGTCATCTCGCAGAGAGAGACAGATAGGAGTCAGCAAATAATTGAAAAACCCATCGGTGCCTATGATTTAATTAGTGACCTAACAAAGACCTTTTCACACATTTCATTTTTGGACTTGCTAAAGAACTCTCCCCCTCACAGAGCTGCTCTTTTAGAAGCATTAGGTCTAGGCCATCTAATTAACATCACTCCACCTCCTGAAACACAAGTAAATCACGTAGATTTTGACATCCACCCTCCGGGGCAGCCGGACAAGGATGTCGAATTCATTTTCGAAATAAGTAAAATGCCCACAGATGCTGAGATCGCACGCCGAGGTGACCCAGCCTTACACTTACAAGTGTGGGTTTATAATAACTATGTAAAACGGGCAATGGTTGACGACGGGGCCGCAGTTAACATAGTCCCTTTCTCTTTCCTCCAAAAACTTGGATATGGAGAAACGAACTGTTCCACTACACGAAATACCTTGAGAGGCTATGATAGCCTTAAAGCCACTTCGATAGGAACTATAATACTGCCGGTCACCTTAGGGCCCAAAACCATCTTGACTGAATTTTATATTATAGATCGGGAAACTAACTATAATATGATCCTCTACGACCTGGATACATCGAATGAAGGCAATCCCTTCCACGCTATTTCAGAAGTAAGATTCTCGCATCCGGGAAAGGTATTTCAGTAGCCAAAGGTGATCCAAAACCTTTCGATTTGCACCTAGCTGATTTAAAGAAAAGACCAGGGTGCACTAATTTGAACGCCAACAAACCAACTTAATAAACCCTCTGACCCAAAGCCAGAGGAAAAGTTGATACCTACGACGGATCTTGAAACTACCAGCATAGCCAAAACAATTCCAACCCCTAAAGGTAAAACTAAAGAAACAATATCATTAGGGACTACTGCAAAAATCGTTGAGTTGATAGAACAAGATTCACCAATGTTCTTACCATTCGATTCAGTAGGCATGGGATTTTCCCTAGGTGTTGGTTCCTTGCCAGCAGAGGATCTCTGTATGGTAGAAGTAGAGTGCGCAAACGCAGCAGATGCCCCAACATCTACACTCCTGGCTAAGTATTGGACTCTCCATTTCGATGGAGCTAAATGTCGCATGGAGCGGGGGTGTATAATTCTTACTTCACCCGAGGAGAAGGTCCTCCCATTCTCTTTTAAGTTAAACTTTGAATGCACAAACAACGGCGCTGAGTACGAAGCCCTCCTCCTTGGCCTTACCTTAGCCAAAAGAATTGGTATTGATAACATCAGAGTCCTGGGAGACTCGCAATTAGTGACAAACCAAGTTTCTGAAGTATATGAAACTAAAGCCGAACATTTACAACTCTACAAAAACGTTGTATTAGATTTAAGCAAGGCGTTTAACTTCATATCCATTGAAGCAATCCCGCGAGAAAAAAATCTTCTCGCCGATTCAATAGCAACCTCAGCATCACGCTTCACTCCAAGCAATGAGCTAGAAGACACTCACTTCACAGTATCCATTCGTGACGAACCATTGATAAAAACAATGACAAATCCTCTTTCAAGCGGAAGTGAATCTACCATCCTAGACCATGTTGGAAATGATGCGGCTACTTTGGATTACTTAAATGCCTATGCAGCACTACATCTCTCCTATCACACGCTAGATTTATCCCTGATTCCACATTCATCTTCCTACTTCGGAAATCCCGTAACGGATCTTCCCTCACAAAGGGAACCTAGCATATACGCAATAGAAAATGGGGATGATATAGATTTACCTCCAGCACCACCTGAGTTCGAAGAGGGTAACGCCTCTTTAATCGAAGAAACAATCGATGTCAACATCGGGACAGAAGATGAACCAAGAATATCAAACTAGGTTCTTCATCGACCCTGTAAGAAGTGGAAATACATACTCAGTGTTCTCAAAGAACATCAAAAGGCATTTGCATTTAATTACAAGGAGAGATGACAGGAGTCGCACCACACATCATGGTGCACAACCTCGCTCACTAGATCGATGCAAAGCCAATTAAACAAAATCAAGACCCATGAAACCCAAAGTAGCTCTCATGGTAAAAGAGGGAGTAATAAAACTCCTTCGTAGGATTCATCAAGCCACTGACTACTCCCAATGGGTATCTAACATCGCTCCCGCTTCTCAAGAAGAATGGAAAGATACGCATTCGCATAGATTTTCGAGATATCAACAAAGCTTGTCCTAAAGACGACTTCCCATTACCATCCATAGACGTTATTGTTGATGCAACAACTGGTTTTGAACTCTTGTCTCTCATGGATGGATTCTCGGGATACAATCAAATCAGAATATCCGAGCAAGATCAAGCTAAAACCACGTTTATAACTCCTGGGAACCTATTCGCTACTGTTGTTATGCCATTCGGTCTCAAGAACGCGGTGCACAGCATACCAAACAGGGCCATGACATACATATTTCACGATTTAATTCATAAAATCGTGGAATCCTACGTAGATGACTTATTGGCTAAAGGCCAAGAAGCGCCAGACCATCCCGAAGTACTCCGCATCATTCTTTCACGTCTAATAGAATACGGAGTCACGCTAAATCCAGAGAAATGCGTATTTGGTGTAACAGGAGGAAAGCTCCTAGGTTACATCATATCGTCACGAGGGATCGATGTTGATCCAACCAAAATTCGGGCTGTCCTCGAAATGGTCCCACCTTCGAGTGAATCGAATCGATCATTTCTGAAAGTCGGGTGCAATCCGAGATTTATCCCTGATCTAAGTTTTACTGCTCATCCAATCAACAATTTACTCAAGAAGGACTATAGCATTGATTGGATTGAAGATTGCAATGAAGCTTTTGATGCAGTTAAGCGTTTCCTGTTATCACCACCTACGCTAATGCCACCTAAGCTAGATCGCCCGTTAATTCTATACTCACGGGCTACCGATGTCTCGCTGGCCTGTATGTTGGCCCAAGAAGACGATGACAAGAGAGAGCGTGTGATTTATTTCATTAGCCGAACATTGCTCGACTATGAAACACGCTATACACAGGCAGAACGAGAATGCCTTGCCATAGTCTTTGCTACTAAACGCCTAAGACATTACATGCTGAATCAAGAAACAAAGGTCATGGTAAAGACGGACCATTTACGGACTTTTCTCACACAAGGGTCCTTGTCCAAAAAAGTTGGACGTTTTATAACCTTAATGGGAGAGTTCGAATTAACATTTGTAAATCAGAAGTCGGTTAAAGGACAAATCATCGCGGATTGGTTAGCTGACAACCCATTAGACGGAGGTGATTTAGTAGATTTAGACTTTCCAGATGAATGCGTATACTACATCGAAACTCGACCGCTATCTCTGAGTGCCCTGGTACACCGATATCATTAATTATATCATGGACCATACGCATCTGGAGGCGCTTACACCGCAACAAAGAAGGCGGTTACGCATAATCGTAGCTAAATATGTCATCATAGAGCAGTGTTTCTATCGAAAAGCATTCGATGGAATGCTCTTAAGTGTGTGTCGACATGTAAGAGTCCAAGAGGATTCTCCATGAATCCCACAATGGGTATATGTGGAGGCCACTTGTGGCCATGCCACCGCTCGAAAAAATACATCGAATGGGCTATTTCTGGCCCACTCTAGAACATGACGCGATAGAGTTCGCACGCAGGTGTCATAAGTGCCAAGAATTCTCTCACGAGATCCACATGCCAGCACAAGCTCTGCAACCAATCGCTACTCCATGGCCCTTTTCTACATGGGGCCTAGACTTAATAGGGAAATTCTCTCCCTCATCCACAGACGGCCACAATTTTATAATCACGGCCACTGAATATTTTACCAAATGGGTGGAGGCCATGCCTCTTACTACCGTACCTGGCTCGGTGATCGCTAAGTTCATTTTGAATCAAATCATTTGCAGGTACGGTATCCCGCAAATCATTATCTCTGATAATGGAACTTCTTTCAAAAATGAAGAAGTTCGCGAACTATGCGGTAAATTCAAAATAAGCCATCATACGGCTTCCTTGTATTATCCCCAAGCTAACGGACAGGCTGAAGCAACAAACAAAACGCTGAAAGCCATTCTCCTTAAAACAGTGAAAGAAAACAAGCGGGATTGGCATTTGAAGTTATATCCGGCCTTGTGGGCCCACCGAACCTCAATAAGAACACCAACGGGAGCAACTCCTTTCTCGCTAGTATTGGGGCGTAAGGCAGCTTCTCCCGCTGAGGTCGAAATACCTAGCCTCCGCATTTCACTACAAGGGATCTCGGATGAAGACGCTACAGAGAAGCACGTCTTTCCCAACTAGAAAGCCTAGATGAAACTAGGTTAGATGTCGAGCAATGCAGATAGAGCTTATGCCTGACCGAATGTGCCGGCAAAGATAACAAGAAGGTCTATGAACGCGACATATACGAAGGTGATCTAGTTCTAAGACTAGACAAATGGATCGACAAGAAGACCGAAAAGGAAGGAAGTTCCGCCCAAATGGTTGGGCCCATACCGAGTCATGAAGGACTACGGAAATGGTGCTTATCTCTTATGTACGTTAGAAGGTGAGGAGTTTGGCGAAACAACAATTCCCCGCACCTCAAGCGTTTTTACGCATGTTGTACTAACGCTACCTATATAACTATCTACATTGCATTTTATATAAATTAGGATCATTTTGTCCACTTGTTCTTACATAAATTGTGATCAAGAAATCTATTCTCAAAGCAATTTACTACAAGCTCGTGATGTTTCTGGCATAAAGTTCTTTAATCATACCTCTCCATCTTCGTGTATCATCGAATCATCTTGGAATCTTTTATCAAACAAAATCAGACATGACGAAGTCTTAACGGTAATCATACCAAGATCTGCAAGTTTGTTCTCGCTTTGATTTCTTCTTAGGATAGGTGTCTTGCCTATGGTCTGTTCTAGAAGCTTCATGGTGTCACATCTATCCCATATACACATCTCTTTGGAAATAAGCATATACTGACATTTTACTCAAAAAGACAAGTCAAGAAGTGATTAAACAGAAAATTTTATTTTTACACATTTCCTTGCCCCACCAACCTTCGGTGATGAGCTTGCGTCTCTTACTAGTGACGTAGGGTTGGGAAAGGATGGAAATGCCCTTACTCGCCTATGCCTTGCCCACGGTGATAAACCCATGCTTCTTACAGGTAGCATGGGGCAAAGTGTAGGGGGTCCTCTAGACAAAGTAAACGTTAAAAGGTCATAAACAAACAATTCAAACTTTGAGTCAAAAACGAATGAATCAGATATTCAAAATTCCAAGAAGAGTTAAAAATCCTAAAAACCAGATTTTGTCTACTATGTGGCCATCTACGGGTCTAAGTCCTGGATAAACCGCAAAGCAAGTTACATCCAAAACTATGAAGTCATTCGTAGAGTAAGTCAGTAGTTTTCAATTTGATTCCACCAAAGCTTCGCTCTGCCTTTCATCACTATCATTTCACCATATTTCATAACTTGCGCCTTCTTCGCTCTTGGTGATGAGCCCTCGCATCTTACTAGTGCGTGGAGTTAGGAGTGGGGCAAGTTAACTGCTCATCATATCAAGTTATTTTCATCACTTTGCCAAAACAAACATGAGGTATCCAAATTGCTCACAGAAACTAAGATTTAAGATCACAGTATATCTACAATATCATACATCAGCATCATGAAACACAAAAAGAAAGCAAACATTTGCATCATCTGTTTTCCATTGCATACATTCTAGAAAGCATATAAAACATACATCGTAGTATACACGAGGAAGCTGGAAACAGAAAGGGAAAACACGAGTGACAAAGTTTTGATCCAAAAACGAATGCATATATATAAATAATCAATGTTTATATACAATGCCATCATGCTCTAGGCATGGTCAAAACGCTCAAAGAGCCCGTGATATACAAAAGAATCTATAGTACAAAATACACAGGGCCAAGTCACCTCTCAACCCCTACGCGACCCCTCCGAGGGTGCGCGCTCGCCTAGGACTCCGGCTACGCCGGCGCTCTGAATGCACGGAGGGCTCAGGGTCTCGAGGAGCAGCCGCGGTCTCGCCACGAGAATGGCTCCTCATAAGACGCTCGGCTGTCCTATAGCCCGCCAACTCTGTACGGAGAGTCGACACCATCCTAGCCACGTGCCAAACGGGAGCGAAGACGTCAGTATGCCTACCGGCTGCTGAAGGCTCCCCGGCATCTACAGATAGCTCCGCACGGGTCTTATCCATAGGGATCATCGAGAATCGCAGCATACCCCTACGGATTAGATCCCGCCACTCGTCAACAGTCTCTGCAAAACAAAGAAGAAAAATGAATTAGAAGCTAGGCAAGAGACTAAAATATACAAGATACAAACACAAGGAGAGACAACAATTAAAACAAATCCTAAATTAGACAAACATTGAAAGGAGGAGAGGATAACTTACTCGGATCACCGGGCCTCCAAGATGGATCGCTAGGGCCGGCACCCGCTGCGGATGCCGCTGCCGACTGTGGAGCTGCTCCTGTGGCAGGGGCAACATGTCGCCCCACAACTGACTCATCCTCTCCACCATGGCCCTGGGAGAGTGGCTCCTCCAAGCAGAGTCTCTCTCTCGCACTCGCTCGGCCTCTCTCGCTGCAGTAAAATATCCCCGAGTGTCATGCCACTCAGATCGCTATCATCCGCTCCGCTCCTCCGACTCCTCCTCTCGTAAGCTCCTCGAATCGGAGTCGATATCTATAGGGTCATCGCTGCTATGAGCAGGACCCGCAGCAATCTGAAGCAAAGGTGCCCGAGGCACACCGGCTCTAGCCCGAACTACCCTCCTGGCTGCAATAGGAGTGCCAGGAGTGATCGCTGTCCAACCACGGCCTCTAGGCCCCCCTCTGGCCTCTCAGACTGATCTATAAACTGGTGCCGCTGGGGGAAGCATGCCCGCATATGGAAGGCCGAATCTGGCCGAGGAACTCTACCAAAAGGGTGTACTCTCCACCCGCCCCACGCGGCCGATAAGCTGCCCCGTGGTGGAGCAGAGATCAATGTAAGGGTCTCCTCGCCCCATATGCCGGCCATAAGCCGATACGGTGTCGCCTCCATATCTGCTGTGGTAAGGGAGGCAACTGGCTGGTGAGGTGCTCTAAGCACCGACATATCTGACCATCTAGCCGCCCTCATGCCCCGGGTCTCGCCACCTCTACCCTCTCGCCATAAGGAATAAAATGCTCATACACCCAACTCATGACTAGAGTCGGGTGGCTCAATGACTGCCCCCGCAAAACGACCACCCCGTATAAGTCATGGTAGGTGGTCCCTGTAATATCTCGCGCCCTGCATATATCCGGCCATGCCCTCTATCTCGAGCAATGATGGGGGCCCAAGAAAGATAGTAAAGTATCTCCTCCCTTGTCCCCGATAAGCCTCGAGGCAAGGATCCCCATGATAGCCTGTCGAAATACGGGGATGGGCAAAGAAGGAATGGATCGAACTCTCACCCTTCTTCGACCCCGTGGAGATGGCCGCATCCCCATGTAGCCTCGCCCACCGTGCAACCGTGCTCGAGACCGCCGCTCTCTAGTGTGAGTCTCCTCCCGATGATCGGGACCCCTAGGATACGGTAAACATCCTCCAAAGTGATGGTCCACTCACCGCGGACCCCTGGCAGTCGGAAAGTGTTCCGATCTGCATCCCAATATGAGAACAAGTCACAAAGAATGTGACTAGACGGTGTGACATGGGGCACGCGCGATATACGCAATATACCGGCCCTCTGTAATGTATCCTCCTCATCCTGAGAAAGGGCATCTAATACCCCCGAAAGCCAATCACACTCTCTCTCTCGGCTCCATCTGATATACTCTGCTCTCGCCTGCATACAACCAAAACACACAAAACAGAGCAAGTTAGTATCTAATCAATATCGAGAGAGTCATAAAAGCATATAGAAATGATAAAAATACAAGTGCAATCTCAAAAGTTAAGTTCTTTTGCATTCTGTGCAAAACCGCCGCCCTGAGCAGGGGGGCGGCCAGAACCGCCGCCTTTAAGGGCGGCGGGCGGTGTAGAACCGCCGCCCGAACAGGCGGCGGTCATGTAACCGCCGCCCGGCCTGTGGCGGGCGGTCGCGGTCCGAAAACCCGCGCGGGTTGTTAACCCCAAAAAGCCCAAAAAAGCAAAAATAGACCATTTTAACTAAAAACAAAGCCTACCCAGTAGGCGCCCCCCCTAGATGGACCTTTTGAACCTAACATTTTCAAAAATAATCCCCCATTGCAAAGAATTTGCCATTTCAAATTTAAAGAGGGAAAAACACAAAATGGAAGAAAACCAACCTGTGATCGCTGAGGTCGGTGTTCCGCTCGTGGAGGCATGATCACGATCTCGCTGCGAACGTTTCGACTCTACTCACGTGAGAAACCGTCACCGTGGGTCCCAGAGCTCAAAATCAATCAAATCGACTCGCGCAAATGAATAGGAAAATGGGCCCACTTTCATATATATATCGCTCTATTCGATTTTAAAATGACTTTTTCGCAGGTTTGGAGCGCTGATGGAGGTAAGTTTCTATCCCCGCACGAATGGTACGTCCTCCTTCCCTATTATTTTAGCGTTTATCTTCCAAGTTATTGCATCTATCTGCACTTGAGTTCTCTTTTCATTTTCAGAAGCGGGAATTTCGATGGCGTCATCTCAACACACTGACGAGTAAGGTATAGCTTCTAACTCCCCATTTTCGGGACTCGCCATACTGGACCCACCGCTTTATGCCTCTTCATGGCTAAAACGCTTCTCCGAGGGGGCAATATGTACGTACCCAAAATTGTAAGGTATCGTGATCGCTGTAACAGTGTAACAAGTGCCCGATGATGATACAGTGCCCTCGCAAGGTGTTCGGGATCCGGAAAAGCCCTCGGAGTATGCGTTAACATCCCGCATGCCTCGCTTAGCCCCCGCGCCCTTTGTTTTCCCCTTTTTCCCTCTTTCTTTGGCTTCTTGACCTTCAGTGACGAAACCGCCGCCGCCGCAGGCAGGCGGCGGTCCAGAATCGCGCCCCGCGGCTCAGAAGAGCGGCGGTCCTGTGCATTTTCCAGAACGCTCTTTTGACGCGACCCGCGTGAAATATCACGATTTACCAGCTTTTCTTTGCCGACTTGAGCATGCATTAATGTTTTTGGTCCCCTGGAACAGTGTTTTTCCTTTGTTTATTGTTTAGGAGTTCAATTTGGTTTTGATTCTTGGGTGTTTGAATTCCTATAAATGCATGGTTTGTGTACATGCAAATGGTCTGAGTTTGGGTGAAGAATTTGAGCTGGAGTTTTGGTCACCATTTTTCCTTGTTAGAGTCTTCTGATTTTTAGTGTTTTGGTTAGCTTGCTTAGGATCGATAAAGCATAGTTTATTTCATACTTGGTTAGTATTGCTCACCGTTGGTAAGCCATGCACTCCATCTTGTGTGCAAAGGTGTTGTTGTTCCATCCAATCCGGTTAGAAGCTTGCCTCTGAATTCCTCTTTGCTGTAGATTTGTTTTTACTGTGACTTAGAGTTCTTAGTTCAATTCATTATATACCTGGTTAGCTTTATTCAGTTGTTGGTAAGCCACATATCCAACTTGTGCAAGCAGTGTCTTTATTTTGGAACGGAATAGCTTAGGAAGCCATTAAAGTCAGCAGGTTTTGCTCTTCGTATAGGATAGTCAAAGGTTCTCGGTCGCTTCATGTCGCATGACTCGCAAGAAAATCCCGCTAGGAATCGCATAAGCCAAGCTCAGACTCTTGCGCTATCCCTCTCCTACTCGCATTCTCGGCCCGCATTCGAGCTGTCCTTGTCCCAAAATCTACTCCTATCTGCAAGCATTACACGCTTTTCTCGGATCCAAGTGAACACGAAAGAACGAGAAGATCATACCGAGGGGACGAGATCACATACACCATCGGATTCGCCACACTGCTCATGGAGTCCGTGTTTTAAATTTCAAAGTTCTAGTCGATTCATATCAAATAGAGTAGTTAATCGCTTTATTTCATTTCATTCTATTCTCGATATGCACAGGAAGTCATGGTGGGGATTGATAGTTTCTGAGAAACTATGATTCACTCCTCACTTCTGAGGTAGGATCGAGAATCTTGCAGGTAGATTAGACAGGCTATTTTATTTATTTAGAATAATTCTACAAATCGCACAGGCAAATAACCACACTCGGTTATCTTGTCTGTTTTAAATTATTGTTTAGTTATTATTTCTAGATACGCTTAAAATAGTTTGTTTTTCTTAAAATTGTTAGAATATTTCTTAGAAAGATAAAGGTTATATATGTTAGATTTATTTCACGTAGTTAGAATTTATTTCATTACAGTTAGATTACATTTTGTTTCGTATGACAATCACGGGACCTCAAGAGCCCAGGGAATATATATTTGAGCCAATCGTGCCTCAACCAAACCTCTCACACAAATGAGATAGTCGACATAGACCAAAATCTCAGGATACAAGTATTCCGAACAACCACGCATTTACAATCGATCACCACGCTAAGAGGATTAAACATAGAAGATGACCAAGCACATGTGTTTTGGTCAAGTCAGCCAAACTACAGATTACCCTAGAAAATATCCACATGAGCGTAGAAGGGCTCGAAAGAGAACAAACATTCGGGTGTGATCCTTTAGTTCCACAAATGACGCTGGAGACACCTCAGAGATATAGATACCAGCTTAAGAATCCAGTGTGCGAGAACGCCCGTAAGGTATTCCGAGAAGATCGCACAACCGTTGGTTCTAAACATAGAAGTTTGAAAAGCGTACGCATTATTACATCGGATACTAGGGATTAGAACTTGATCTCGCGTATGACCATAACAGGACCGCAACAACCAAGAGTCTATGGTTGTGATCCACAGATCCCACAACCCAACGAATCCACAAGTCAGTTAGATATAGACACTAACCTACGCACCTTGGTATTCAGGTCCACTCCACTTCCACCTATCATCATCGAACAACTGTCCTTACTAGATAAAGCAAGCTAACTAAGCTAGGGAATTCTGGACTAGGCCAGAAAATCGTCCGTAGAGTCAATTTTATTCATCATCCACCATATGACCTTATCAGGAGATATACACGAAACAATCCCAGGTCATTTTCCACGTATTCCGCAACCCATAGATCGAATCACGCCAGAGCTCGATATTGATTGGAGCCTTCGAGCAGTCATCCTCGCCGATCGATCTATCACACCACCCAAGTTAGAAGGGCCTTCTTCGCCTTAGATTCGCAAATACCACTAGTGCGTGTCGAAGACATTAGACTCGCCTAACTAGTTTGTCTCGCATATTCTACCCCCACCGGTCAGTTGCTCTCAAGCACGACCTCGAGAGGTCGGGTGCACGTGGAAGAGTCACTTGTAGATTCTCACGGAATAATAGAAGACATTACTATTACAATTGATTCACGGGACTATGCAATAGATTTCATGATAATCAAAACAAATAATAGAAATATTGGTTACCCCATAATCCTAGGACATACTTGGTTAGCTATTGCTTCCCTTATTAACTATAGGATAGGAAATATGGTCATCACCAATGGTCAAGATTCCAAGAAATTGTCACTATACCCTACAACTAAACCATTTGCTACAAACAAAAACATGGGTCTAATGATGACTCTGAGGATTCTATCTCCTCTCTTTCCATGGTAGTAATTCGAGAACACTCATATCAGATTCAATGTAACTACCATTACACTGATGTTGTACATAACATGAGTCATGTGCCCGAGTCTGTGCTAGTTTCATTTCAATTCTGCGCTCAACTCATGCACTAATTCTTGTGCCAATACGATTTTGAAACGTGTTGAGATCAAGAATGAATTCATGGATGAAGATAACCAACCCATTATCTATCCATTTTCAAAGAACATAGATTTAACATAATGCTTATTCCAAAACATAACCTTAGTCCACAAATTGCTACCACATAGGTGTCCATTAAATGCACTTTTAAGAAGTTACCAAGTGGTCAATTCAATTTAACATGATACAAAACAATTACATGTTCTTCCTCGAAAAAACATTGAAAATAAACAACTCGTTGACTGATGAAGAGGAAAATACATTGTTCAAACTCCTTTGATCTCATCCCCAAGATTTTTCTTGGGAATATAGTGATATGAAAGGTATACATCCTAGCATCTGTACACATCACATTTACACCACTGAAGCCAAACTGGTCAGGAAACCTCAAAGAAGGATAAACCCAACACTTAGAGAAATTTTTAAAACTGAAATCGAAAAGCTTTTAAATGTAGGTTTCAATTACCCAATTTCACACAATCAGTGGGTTTCCCCTTTGGTCATAGTCCCTAAAAAGAATGGAAAATAGAGAGTGTGTGTGGACTATAGAGAATTTAACAAGGCCACTCATAGAGACTACTTTCCACTACCTTTTATTGATCGGGTCCTAGATAACCCACCAAGAATTCATCCAGTTTGTGTGCTATGCACGTCATCTCCAAAAATAGCCCGCAATCGTGAAAATGGCTAAGTTCTGAATCTGTTTGTCCTTATGTGTGATTCCTTCCCGATCCTTCCGTACCTTTGAATGTGCTCTGTTATTCCGAGTGAACCTTTTGTATGCCTTCTGCTAAGTATCATACTTTGACTGACCAACATTACCCCACACTAACCGCATTACCACCCTAAAAATGGTTGCCTCCAAATGTTCGATAAAGTAAATAATATGAATGGAAGAATGTAAAGAATTTGATGTATAAAAGAATTACTTTACTCGCAAAGCATCCTTTTCTTCAATTGGAAGAATCAACTCGGATATTGTTCTTTTATTTCTACCTCTAATATACGCACTCATTCAAAGCGCGGCCTTTACTTTTCTCGGAATATCTACCACAATTGACTCCGGCTCATCTTGACAATCTCTCCTTTCTCATTTTTACAAGACTAGAACAATGTATGACATTGCATCATTCTCCCTTTTAGCGAGATCCATTTTCTACAAGTATAATTTTTCCAAGTTCATCCAACCTCTCTTTATGTGGTTCCTGTGCTACTACAAGGGCCTCACGCTTTTGATTTACCAATGTCAACCTCTCCATGCGCCCCAGTGTCTCATCCTTTATCACCTTTAGGAATTCATTTTCTCTACCATGGTCCTTATCTTTATGACTGCCTCTGGAGCTATACAAATATTCAATGCATGGTCCACTTTCACATGGCTCTTCCTGCAAGGTTTGGAGCAAGGCCTCATAAGATGAAATCTTCCTTATCATGGAAGCCTTTTCTCACTCTGTTTTGTGCTCAGGATCCTTTAGTGCTGGCATGTGCATAGGTCCATCCTCAAGCACCAAATCCATGAAGGTACATACATAATGCATTTCCGAAGGAAACTTTTCTGGTACCTTGGATTCCAAGTGTGGTCTTTCCTTCAGGACATGATCTCTAATTTCCTCTGCCATGTTGATAAATGCATTTTTCTTCTTCTTCTCCAAGTTCTTCTCTTGCTTTAGGCATGCGCTATTTATACATCCTTGGCTTTGAGTTCTTCCTTAGCGCCCTAATTGTTGTAGCTTTATCCATATTCCTATGTGCCACCTTATCAATACCTTCACCAAGGCATTACTTACTTGTTCATTAGGCTTTACTGTTATGTGTCTAACCTGAGGTGTCTTCTTCAACCTTCTTGATACACATGACTCTTCACATACGTCGAAGTCTGGTTCATCCATGTGTGTGTGCATGGACCAAGAACTTGCTTCCTTGTGCACATGGTGGCCATATCTTCATCCATCAACTCCCATCCATATAACTCCTTAGGGGTCACCGTGCTTTGAAAACGGGTGTGAACAATTTTACTTGTGTCCTCAGCGTAGCCCATGACCGGTGCTAGTATACTCCCCACTTGTTCTTCTAGTTCTTGGCCCCTTAGGAACTGGAGTGTCAAGATTTGGAGCTGGATCTTTAATTTCTTGAGCATTATTTGGTCCTGCTTCTCCTTCCTTTACCCCTTCTTCTCCATTCTTCACCTATTCATCTTTCATTTCTTCCTCTCGTGGCTCTTCCACGTCCTCTAGTGGTGTAGGGGATTCAGGTGCGCTTTCTGTAGACTCCTCCACCTCCTCATCCAGTCTCAGCTTCCTCCTTTTCTTCCAGCTATCTCCTTTTGAGGGGAGAGTCGTGGTGATCTCTGAATTGATTGTTGAGTAGCACCTTGGGTTATGGTTCTCCTAAATACCCTTCTGAAATGACACTCTCCTTGGATTGCATCCAAGTCTTCATCACCTTCTTCTTATACCTAGGGTGGAGTAGTCATGTGCTCGCTTCTACCCTATCTATAGGCTACCTTCGTCCTCTATGCTCCAGGCCACCACTATCTTCTCGTTCATCCTCCTCTTCATCCACCACTATAGTCTCTATAGGTTGTGGAGTTGACACATTCTCCATTGTATGCTTACCCTTTGGTGGTCCTAGGAGTGCGAATTCATTCTCTACATACTTGTTACCCTCTAACTTAGGCTTAAGCTGAAGGTACACAAGTGCGGCTCCACTGTCTCGATCACCAAACTCACAGGCTTCATGCTTATCATATCTAAAATTAGCCTCTCAATATAGGAAGTTCATCTTGGGTATACATAGGTCTTCCTCAGGGTATGGTAGTCACAATCTACCTTGTCTGCAATGAATTTCAATGGCGCGCATCAGAAAAAAGGTGGATTGATGCCTGGAAGTAGTGCGCTGTGAAAACATATGGCAATTTACACAAGGGCTCCAAGTTCCATCTTTCATTACAAAGCGCACTATGCTGAAGTGTTGGTATACCGTGAACTGCACTTCCTTACCCACCACCAAAGGAAACTCCTTAGGAATGCACCACTCTTCCTCAAACACCATGCGGAGCCTATCATACCACATCACCCTTTTCTTGAATGGCCCACTCATTGACCCATCGCACAAGTATTTGTCAAATCTTTCTTCCAGTGACTTATTCTCCATGGGGTACTCCCATATTTTCTCCTTTGGCCCATCGAGGTACTCCGATCTCCATAAATACCAAGGATAATAGGATCACACCAAAACTAATCCTCTCACAAGTACACACTTCCTCAACTATGGTCTCGCAATATAGCTTGTAATATTGTAGATGACTCCCTGAGACATTTTCTTTGCAACATGGAGCCACATTGTGTTCACCTGTGACCACCTCTCTTGATCATTCAATTTTGTCAGGTGTGCAGCTACTTATACCACTGGGTACTTCTTTAGCTTATCTATATCCATACCGCGTGGACCCTTGGTATATCCTAACTCCTTCCTTGTCTCCAGGATTATTGCTTTATCTATCAAGTCACTATCTAGATCTTTTCTGTGCCCTTTAATCATGTCAATGTTGAAATTAATGTTGCAGTAATCCTTACCCTCCGTCCACGTGAAATAGAAGAAATCTTCATGTATCCTGCTCATCAACCACTGGTACAAAGGTTCATACTTTCGAAGTATGGGAGCTCGTATAACTGGTAAACCCCAATCTACTTCAACAACTTCTCTCCTACGTCATCATATACCGACATATCTTCTACCATGCACTTGTTTGTCTTTATACACAATAACGCATCCAACTCCTTTTTGTTCTCCGATGTGTGGTGGTTATAATCACTGATTTTACACTTCTAGATGTGAGACTCCCATTCTTGTCCCACTATTACACCTTCTGGGTATTGCATTTATGAGAAATTACTCTCGGGAGTAATTTCAACCTCTACTTCCACTTTCTTCTTTCCCTTAGCTCTGTGGTAGGTGCTTTCTTTGGTGCCATTTGTAACTTACAATTTTCTAACTTCAAATGCTCACCTTCTATCTTCTGCAACATGCAAACCCAAACCCTAACTTGAATCTACGTGCCCTAGTTCTTTTGACCTATCTCTTTTAATGCTTCTTCACTCAAACCCTTCACAAATGGGGACGTAAGCTTCTTTTGTGCATAAATCTTCTCGTCACGTCTCATTTCACACTCTTTGCACCTGAATACTCTTCTCGCAGCTTGGTCACACTTGGATCTTTCAAATTATCGTGATGAAAATGGTAAAAATGAACTCGCATCCCATCCTTATATAGATTTTCAAAAAGTTATCATATTTATTACTCCTTCACCTACCAACAATCCTCTCATTAATTGACCATTTTATTTCTTTCCACGTGGTACATCTTTGCGCCCAAGCTATAACATTCTAGTGTGCCTTCCTACCTTCTAACCGTGGACTTTTCTTCAGTGCTTTCCCATGTGCCCGAGTACCTCGTCACTGCACCTTCCATTGGTAGTCTTCATGGCCTCCGCTTACCTCATGTTATATTGTTCCTTCATTTATCTCCATCTATGGTCATCTTTTCTAGAAGCAATCTCTTTTCTAATAATTCTCCAACTTGAATAGCACCCATAGCAATTTTTTCCTTCCATGTGTACTTATTTTCAATAGTCCAATACATGGATATCAATAACCACCCCACACTAATGGTATGTGCAGTCCTCTGTGCATAAAAATTCTTCAAATAGTAAGTAGCTTTCGGCGCGCAAATGCACTTATTACACAAAACACCAAACTAAATTGACAAAGCATAGTGATGATGAAGGAAATACATTAAAGAAAATGCATAAAGGGAAACCTATTCTAAATGGAAATATTGCCTTATTACAAACACCAAGAAGACTTATTTATAGTAGGGCTTTAGCCTACTTCCATTGAAGTATCTCGGTAACCATTGCATCAAGCGTTACTAACTGACATGTGCCTGATTCAAGAATGTGAGTAATAACATACGGTCCCAACCAATGCACTTTAAGCTTGCCTAGATGGTGCAAAAACTTTGAATCATAAAAGTAAGCACCATCTATCCAACCTCAAGCTTCTTATCCTTGATGTGTTTATCATGCCATGCTTTCTACCTAGATTTTTCTTGCTTTTGACTCCAACGTGCTATGGCTCACCTCTCATCCAATTGTATCAATCTATCAATCCTTTCATCAAATTATTTCTCATCAGCTAAACCTCCAGCGTGCCGATGCGTAAAGAAGGTAACATGAATTCCATGGGAAGAACTGCTTTGTGCCAAACACCAACTGAAAAGGTGTGGCCTTGTTCAACCACTTGTATGTTGTTCTATACGCCCAAAGTACTAGAAACTTTATCATCCCAATCTTTCCTTCCAATCATCATATATCTTGTCAATGTATGGCTCAAAATTTTGTTAAAAGCCTCAGTAGTTCCATTTTCCTAAGGATGATAGGGTGTAGTCTTATGGTGTGCAATCATGAATTCAATAAATAATATCTTGATTGTCTCATTCAAGAAATGTGTACCCCTATCACTTGTTAGACTTAATGGACATCCATACCTTGTAAGAATATTTTCCCATAGAAACCTGGTTGTTGTAGCTGTTGTATAATCCTTAGTAGGTGTTGCTTCTACCCACCTTGTAAGATAATCTATGCAAGTGATTATATAACGTGATCTAGGCCTACTCACGGCTGGCAAAATAGGACCCACAAAGTCGATAGCCCATTTCTCAAATGACTCTGCACTAAGAATAGGCCTTAACAACATCTCATCTCATTGAACTAGTTTGCCAAGGCACTGACAATGATCACATGCCTTACAATATTTATAAAGGGTCTCCCACCATAATCTAGTGAGTAAAATCTTGCGTGCAGTGGGTCACCTACATAGTGCCCACCTGCAATACCACCATGAGCCTCTTCCATAATATTTGTGCGCTCATACTCCAATACACACCTGCGTAGTACTTCATCTCTGCCTAGTTTGTATAAATCACCACTGATAAACATAAAGGGTGTTGCATGAATTGCAAGTTGTTTCTTCTCCAAGGCTTTCATACCTTCTGGGGCCATGCATGTATGTAGGAATATGACAATATCCTCTAACTCTGAAGGCACGTGTTGTAACTTGTAAAACTATGCATCCAACATGGTATCTTCAATTGTTATGCGTGTCCTCCCCGACTTAATCCTTGAAAAATGATCAAGGCCAAAATTACTTTTACTTGGTTTTACTACTTTGTGAAGTCAAATTTCGGAATAAAGCACCCAATGACATATGTGCCCCTATAAAATGGGCTTTTTTACCAAGTATTTTAATGCCATATGATCAATATAAAACAAAAAGGGTGTTACTAACAAATATTGTCTAAATTTATGCAGCACGTAGATCATCAACAAGGTTTCATGCTCTGTTGTTGTATAGTTCTGCTCTGTAGGAGTCAACTTTCTACTAGAAAAATAGATGGGATGATCTACAATACCTTCTCTAGGTTGAGCTAACACTACACCAATGGCTGATCCAGAGGCATCCACATGCACATGAAATGGTTGATCCCATGAGGGAAAGCGCAAGAATAGGCGTTGTAGTAAGTCTCTCTTTTAGTGCCTCAAATGCGCGCTGTTGTGGTTCTCCCCAATAAAACGTCCCTTTTCCTTTGAGTAACTCTTCTAATGGTGCAAAAATCTTAGCATATCCTTTAATAAAATTCCTATAATATCCTATGTGACCCAAAACCCCGTGCACCTCACTCTGACTGGTAGGCTCCTTTAAGCCCAAAATAATCTGCAACCTTAGCTGGATCCACTAACAAACCCTCCTTGCAGATGATATGCCCTAACAAGGTTCCAAAGGGTGTAGAAACACACACTTCTTGATGTTCAAAGAGATGCATAGCTACCAACATCATTCAAACATTAGGCACAAATTGTCACAATGATCCTTAACAAGTCCATACACCATCCAATCATCCAAGTAAACCTACAAGAAAATATGAATAAAATCTTGGAATGCTTGAACAACTATGCATGAAAATATAGCAGGTGCATTTTTCAAACCAAAGGGCATCACAAGTATATGCAAAACTTCCCCATTCAGTGGTGAAAGTTGTTTTTTCTTGATCCTCCTATGCAATCCAAACTTGATGATACCCAGAGAATCCATCTGTAAAAGAATAGATCTCGCGCCCTACAACGCCCTCTAATATTTCTTCTGTGAAGGGTGTAGGAAAAGGATCAATGACACATGCAACATTCAACTCTCTATAATCCACACAAATTCTAATCCTTCCATCTTTCTTTGATACTAATAACCATGGGACTCACCCACTCTGATTCTTCTAAAGGCTTGATGATGCCAGACTTCAACATCTTGTCAATTTCTTCCTTAACCTTTACCCACATGTTAGGATTCATTTTGTAGGGTCTCTTCCTGACCGGGCACGCACCTTCCTTAAGCTTGATCTTCATTTCTCCTAAGGATTCATGCACACCTTGCAATTCATGGTATCCTCTTGGGAATAAGTCCTGAAAATCTTGTAGTAACTCAATGATCTTTTCCACTTCATAGTTAGACCAATAATCCCCTATTATGGCCTCCTTTGGTTCAACATCCATGCCAATGTTTACTTTCTTTGTCTTCATAGGTTCATGGTATACATGTAGCTTTATCTACACTATCCAAAACCTCACGCATCCCTGTTGAATGATCTATATCTAGATCTTCCACTTCCTCATCACCTATGAGATAAAAAATCTTTTCCTTTTCTTTCTCAAAGCAAAGCGCGTTGAAGTAATACAATATCAGTCTCCTCTATCTCATCAAAATGTGCTTCTGATGAGTCTGTCTCACCAAATAAATCCTAAATGAGTTCTTCTGTCTTTGCACCATCTCCCATAGTTATGTGCTTTATAATCCTCAATGCTTCTTCTACTGGAGGCTTTGTAGAAAAGTAGTCAAATGTCTGAGTCATTCTTGCAATCAAATCTTGCCAATTCCCAGTCTGTCTATGGAGTTACATACACATACCAGCGCGTGCACAACCACACAATGTGTAATAAAACTTATGCACCCATAGTGAAGGTGGTAAATCTTCATGCCCTTCTATCCAGAGTCTCTCACACTATTGAACATGGTGCTGAATAGGTTCATTACCATGATAAGTTTAATTTTAGTAGGTGCATTGCTTCATGAAAACCGAGTGGTCAAAGCAATCCAAATTTCCCTCCATTCCATAAGATTGTCCCTATGAACCACCCACCAACATGTTGTTGTCCCGCGTAGTATGTATACTAACATATTTCTTCATTCTTCCTTGACTTTTCCACTGCTCCTCCATGGTGAGTAGGAATGTTGTAGGATCCCCTTCTCTAGTGTACTGAGGTACAAAATTGTGACCTATGTACCTAACACAACAAATAGTTATCTTCCTTGCAAGTGTGCTCCTTACCTCGCGCCCAACCATCTCATAAGTACCATGTGCCCAATTATCACAAGCAACACTTGTAGTATCACTAACTGATTGTGCATCTTCCCACTGTAGAATCCCTTCTTGGATGGCTCGAGTACCTCTGGGTCCCAAATGACACGTACATAGATTCTATTCAAGGTCTTCCTCACTCAATGGATCAACATAGGGTGCAAAATTCCCATCTGTCAAAGGGATAATAACTCTTTCTTCCTTGTTCTCAAAACTGATATATCCCTTATTAAACTAGAGATCATCATTATTTTCATAACACCAAGGGCACCCAAGTAAATCTAGGAAGCTATCTACTTCTACGAGTGCTAACACATCAAAGTCCCAGTGAACTTGGCTCCTTGTATAGTAATGGATGCATCTTTCAAAACCCCGATGGGAGTGGCCTTAGTTCGATTACCCATGAATAACACATTTGATGATGGCTGCAATGGAGGTCTCCCCATCTGTACCCATGCATCTAAAGTAAGAACATTGACTTTTATGCCATGTCAATCAATATATTGCTCAAAATCCATCCATCCACAACAACATTCAAAGTGATCTCCTTGTCATAATCCAAACTATGAGGGGGAAGATTGGCATGCAGAATTTGTCGACCATTTTCAATGCCTGCACGTGGAGTATTCCCCTTTATCCAATTCCCTAGTAATGGAATGATATTCTCTCTAGCGCAACATCTTGCACATTTCTTTCAGATCATCAATATCCGAATGAACCGTATCCATTGCCTTCTTTTTTCCATCTTCCGTGATTGCTCCTTAAAATATTGTATTTCACCCTGAAGGTCCCTGAGTACTTCCATGGTTTCTTGATAAACCTCCTTCTGATGTGTGGGATCTAGATATATTGCATGCAAAACTTCCTCCTTTGTAATAGTGGATTTTATTGTGATGCCTCTCTCGGTGTGCGCGGCTTCAATGCGTGTAGTAATATTTACAGGTAATACTTTAGGTTCCGTGTCAACTTTGGCATCCACTGATTTTCCACAACGCATTGTATCCTCACCATCCATGCACCTTTGTTTTCCTATTTATGCTTCTTACTAAGATGCTCATATAATTCCAGGCATTCCTCATAGTTGTGATTCTTTCCACATAAAGAACAAGAAATATTCTAAGGACATTTGCCTGTAGTGGTCAGGAGATCCATAGGTGTAACATGTTCCATGAGTAAACTCGCTCCTTCCACCACTATGGCCTCAAACTCCATATCCTCCTCGAAATCCTCGACCTTCTGCCCATGACCTCCTTCAAAGTGCCATTCATTCCGATCATAGCGTGCTTGATTATGATCATGGTTCTCACCTCTTCCTTTAGAGTTATCCGATAAGCATGTCTTTCGCACACCAATGTCTATAGTATCATGGATCTGACCAATCAGCCTATAGTCTTAAGTATCATGAGTCATGGACCGGAAAATCTTACAATATCAAGATACATTCTTTCTTATCACGTTGTAATAATGGGCAGTGACTAGCATCATGGTTCAAATGACATATCTCACATTCCAGCAAAGTAATGAATGCACTGATTGTGAGGACAACTATCCTTGGTGTGCCCTTCTACTTCACAATCTATACACCAAATCCCAGTGCATCTCTCATGGGCTGAATTTGCAGATAGTTTCTCCAACTGACTTGACCATAATGATAATATGTGCCTCCAAAAATGGGCTAACTCCATTGTCTATACTCCTAACGACTTTAGGGTGTAAAGTGGCTTCAAGTGGATCAATGTATGTTTTATGTGATAATGCCCTTCTAAACGGTGTGATCAAACCTCCAACAAACCATTGTGCATGCTGACTGACATGAATATCATAAGAAAGTTTAGATATCAGAGTCTTGAAATGGGCATCATACTCCCTAAAATTTTATTAGTGCCTTGCTTAATAACCTTGAGTGTGCTAATGCTCTTCTACTCAAACTCATGGATGTAAAATCCTTAAGGAAAGCATCTTTTAATGCTACATAATCTATGCAAGTCGATCGGGGACAAACTTCCTATACCACTGTGTGCATGTCCTTTTAATGTAGTGGCAAATCGACTTGCTATGTATTGGATGTTGTGATCCCCTTCACGTGCACCACAATATTTCACACATGTACATGTTCAACAACATCCTCTATGCCCCTGTATTCTATAAGACAAAGGACATTTCCATGTTAATGTTCTGAGGCTGGTACGGACCCTGCCCACCAGATCTAGAACCTCCTGTGTTACCTCTACCTCTAGAACCACCCGATGCACTAGAATTAGAGCCACCTATACCACCTGATCCTCCACCTGTAGCTAGAAATGGACCAGAAGAGGTACTTCCTTGTGTCCCAACAGTAGTACTATACTAAACCCCTACCATCTGTGAGGTAGTACCACTCCTCGAAGCGAGTCCAAAATTCTATGCGCTCACATTCTGTGCGGATGATGCACCTGAAAAGGTACCCCAAACAATAATGAATATGTTTGTTGTTGTCATAGCTTATACTTGCAGTTGACTTACTCCTTCTTTCCTACTACCCAAACTAAGTGTGCTGACTATTTTTCATACTAGATACTGAAAACCAAGCACAAGGGAAAGGTTGCCATGTAGATTCAGATGCGCGCCCGCGGCCCAGGTCGTTTCTTCTGGCGCACTTCCACATGAAGTAGTAAAAGGTTCCCTGTCATGATTTCCCAGATGGGGGAGATACAGATGCTCTGGCTCCACGCTTCCTCCATGAGATGCAAATCCTTCATGAGCCATCTCTCTCTGCAACGCCATCCACTCTGCAATATCATGTTGCTTCTCTATCTCCCTCTCACATGCTTCATTATACTTAAGCCCTCTCTTCTCTCTGCCTTTCTTCCGCTAGGTCTGCTATCTTTCACCAATCATGCTCCTGCCCCTGCGCGTGGTGGGGTTTAGCTAGTCATAGGTTTTTTCCAAGTTTAGGGTTACTATTAGGATTTTGATCGCCAGTGGAATACCTTGAAAGTAAGTTCCTCTAGGATATCGCAAAAACTGGAATTCGGTTACCTCTGGGCATGAATAGGTGGAAATTGAGTACTCCAAGATATAGTTGTTCAAAACACCACGGAACCATTATCCATAACGTGAGTCCAAATCAGATCAACATCATAAAGGGTCTGAAATTCTTCCTGCATCTAGACAAGTGTGTGATACCTCCAATTCCATTTAGATGCATAAGTAACCCGCCACTCATACAATTCTACCGGAAAGATAATGAAGAAGCTCTCATACAAACAATCATAAAGGTTCTATTCCACCCATACGGGTGTGTCGAACTCAAATCTAGTACTAAACCTCAAGTGTGTACTCTTTTTCTAGATCTTTAATCCACTCCTCAACACTTGCTAGGGTCAACCGATACGTCTTCATCATGAACCATCCTGATAATAACTGAAAAAGAGGTCCCGGCAATGGAACCAATGATGCAACCTAGAATTCACCAAGAATAACCCAAGCGTGTTGGCACATCACTCAGCCTTTTCTGAGTGCTCACCCAAAGCGCACAAAGGTACCAAACCCCTCTTTAGAGTTGCTCATGTAGGATGGGATCATGATGAATATTTAATGCATACAGATACATAATAACACAGATATTCCACAGAGCATATTCTAGATCTAGATCTTAAAGAACCATGAGTCAAACCAATAAACATAATGAAATCATCTATGCAATAACATATTATAACCATGTTTAATACCTTGATTTAGTCAATACCCTCCATTATATTAAATCATAGTAACACACAAAATATTCTTACAATAATGGTATCATAAGCTCATGTGCGTGATGATATGATAGCATGATTGTGCATACATCTATATCTATCTCACCCATACATACACACACTCTACACAGTTCATATTATATTTATAAGGGTGGGGACTTGCCCTTCACTACTTATCTAATCCCAAAATAGGTCACATGTTGAGAATAGCCATGCCTTTACAATAATAGGCTCTCATGCAAGAATGCTAACAATAGACCTCTCATAGTCAACTGGAAGTAGTAATCTTATTATTAGCTTGATCCCATGTAAAGTGCTTAGTATACGCTCCTCCCAAAATAGCCTATGTGTGATGCAAGTCTTGTATTCGGGTTTGTGTGCTCTGCACGTCATCTCCAAAAATAGCCCTGCAATCATGAAAACACCTAAGTCCTGAATCTATCTTTGTCCTTTGTGCGCGATTCCTTCCTGATCCTTCCAGATCTTTGAACGCACTTTTTTATTCTGTGCGAAACTTTTGTATGCCTTCTGCTAAGTACCATGACTTTTGACCAACAATCATAGTCCCTAAAAAGAATGGAAAATGGAGAGTGTGTGTGGACTATAGAGAATTAAACAAGGCCACTCATATAGACTACTTTCCACTACCTTTTATTGATCAAGTCCTAGATAACCTATCAAATAAAAGATACTTCTCATTTCTAGATGGATTTAGTGGATACAATCAAATAACAAAGAGCTCACGAAGACCAAGAAAAGAAAATTTCACCTATCCTTGGGGGAAATTTTCTTACAGGATGCTACCTTTTGGGTTATGCAATGCCCCAGCCACTTTCTAAAAAGCCATGTTAGCTATCTTCTAGACCTCACTCATGATTGTGTAGAAATTTACATGGAAAATTTATATTTTATGGGGAAACATTTAAAGAGGCAATCAATAATTTGGATAAAGTTATTGCTTGTTGTGAAAAATATAAGCTATCCTTGAACCATGAAAAATGTTTTTTATGATGGAACAAGGCATAGTCTTAGGTCATCATGTTTCAATTGAAGGAATTAAGGTTGACCTGGATAAGGGTAACATCATTGTGAAATTGTCATCACCCACTAATCAGACTAAGGTAAGAAGTTTTCTTGGTCATGTTGGTTACTACCATAGGTTCATCTCAAATTTTAGTTAAATTTCTTCTCCATTATTTTCTCTACTAACTAAAGATTCTAAGTTTGAATGGAAAGAAGCATGCTAAAGAGCCTTTGATGTAATTAAGGAAAAAATGATTAGCACACCAGTGTTGAGAGGTCTAACTCGAGAGTTACCATTCCACATTCAAAAATATGCCTCCAATGAAGCAGTAGGTGATGTCCTCGAGACAACATGAGGAAGGAAAACCCATGAATGCAATTTACTATATTAGTAAAAATCTTTCTCCTATTGAGAAAAATTATACAACCATTGAAAAATAATTCTTAGATGTGGTATATGCAATAAATAAGTTTAAACATTATATTACAAGATATGAAGTCATTGTACATACTGAGCACTCTGCCATTAAATATCTCATGAATAAATCTTTAGTGCATGACAGAATTGTCAGATGGTTATTGCTACTGCAGGAATTAAATATTAAAATTGTTGACAAACCAGGAAATTCCAATGTTATGGATGACTTTATTTCCAAGCTTACAACTTGAGAAAAAGATGAACAAGTTAGTGATGAATTTTTAGATGAGCATTTGTTTACACTCTCTACTACCTCTCCTTGTATGCGAGACATGGCTAACTACTTAGCCATATGGAAGTTTCCCATATTTTCACACTAAACCAAAAGAAGAAATTAATTAAGCGAGGTGTGATGTATACTTGGTTGAATAGAATATTGTTTAAATGTGGTCCCGATCATG
This sequence comes from Taxus wallichiana var. yunnanensis, assembly GCA_018340775.1. Taxonomy (NCBI): domain Eukaryota; kingdom Viridiplantae; phylum Streptophyta; class Pinopsida; order Cupressales; family Taxaceae; genus Taxus; species Taxus wallichiana. The sequence continues at coordinate 369,368,761 of CM031241.1, forward strand.
TGTTACGAGGTGTGTTCTGAGAATGAAATATTTTACATCCTACGGGCATGGCATGATGAACCATCGGGAGGCCACATGATGAACCATAAAATCTAGGATTTGGAGGCCTTCCTTGTTTAAGGATGTCAAGAAGTATGTGTGGAGGTGTGATAAATGCAAAGAAACCAACATTCATCAAAATACTAGGATTTGGATCTATTAGGGAAGGCCAAAACTTCGACATGATTACCTTGGCCATCTTTAAGGATGTCAAGCAACAAGTCAAAATGTCTCCATCCTAAGCGGAGTGGAGGTGATGATAAATGACCTTAGAGCAAACTGGATTATAATGGGGAAACCAACATTCAAATCCTAGAAGAATATCAAAAGAAATAGACCTGCTCCAGATCCTTCCTGTCCTTGTATGTTTTTTTTGCTTTTTTTTACGGAACCTTTTTGAGTAATTTTGTTGTTTTGTCTCGCTTGTAGTAATTTGTTTTTGGCTACTTTGAACTTCATTGTCACATTTGGATTTTGATCCTTTTCTCTCGGTTCTCTTGCTTACGCTTCTAGGCCTTCTTTTGTAATCAAAGGTATAGGCCAATAATAAAAAAACATTCACATCGAAATGCCACTCCAACTTCAAGTTGCTTTGGAACCATTTGAGAAGTGGGGTCGAGGATTTCATCGCGCCCTTGACCCAAGCTCACAAGGTAAGGAATACATATTGGTTTGTACTAACTATGTTACCAAATGGGTTGAAGTGCAGACACTGCCAAATGCAAGAGATGAGAAGATTGCATATTTTCTCTATGAATGAATCTTTCAAATATTTGGAGCACCAAGATCAATTGTGTCAGACCAAGGGCCACAATTCATGTCAGGAGTAATCAACTCTTTTGTGGAGACGTATCAGCTAAAACACAAGAAGTCATATTCCTACCATTCACAATCAAATGGGCAAGTAGAGGTGACCAAAAGAGAATTGGAAAACATACTTTACAAATATTGTGGACATCTCAAGAAATAATTGGGCTCAGAAATTACCAGAAGTAGCATGGGCTTAGAATACTACATGGAAAACAACAACAAGGTTTACACCATATGAATTTGTCTATGGTAAGAAACCAATTGCCCATAGAGTTTGAAATCTAGACTTTAAGGACAACATGTGAAGTAGGAATTGAATTGACATAGGTACAACAAGTATGAATTATTCAATTAAATGAATTGGATGAGATAAGGCTTCAGACATTACATCAAACTGAGATCATCCAACAACAAAGACAACTATGGCATGAAAAGCATATTAAACTAAGGAAATTGCAAAAAGAGACTGGGACTTACTTTTTTATTCAAAAAATAAATATTTCAAAGGGAAACTACAAATGAGGTGGATGGGTCCTTACCAAATTACAGGAATGTTTGATAATGGGACCATCCAGTTGATTCCAATTGATGGTGAAAGGAAATTAATGTTGGTTAATGGTCATAGACGGAGGTTGTACCATAAACCAACATCTTGACAAGAGTTTTAGAAAGTAATACAAGAAGATTCAAGATCTTCATTATGTAGGCAAGGTCTCTTTTCCTATCACAATGCAAACATGAACCATCATATGCTAGAAATAAAGAGGGGATGATTGAAAACTAGAAATGGAAATCATCTTCCTCTAGAGCATTGGGTGAAAACTAGAGATGGTGCCAAATGTTTCCTAAAAAAAAAAAAAAATAATGCAGAAGATCAAAAACCAGTAATGGCGGTCTTCTCTCTCTTGAAATGATTAAAAGAAATAAAAAGGTAGTACCATATACACATGGAGTATGACATCATGAAAGGCGGTGGATATGTGTCACACTTTAAATTTGAAATGACGATGGAGATTGACAGGATTTAATGTCTAAGAATGTGCAATTAATAACTCTTAGCATTGTAAAGTTTTAAATTTAAAGTTCAAATTGTTCCATCATGTATATTAAATGCCCATATTTTTCCAAATCATCTCACACGTTCCCAATATCCACGCCAAATCTGCCACCCATTAAATACCATAATGTTTCACACGCATCCAAGTACTTATCCCATCACCTCAGAGTTTTAGCTCAATTTTTCTAAATTTAGTTATATCCCTGCATGAAAAGATTGTTTGACATTTGAGCTCTCATTTGGTCATTCTCTATCATGTTCTATACTTGTCTTGTGCTACCCCTAGAGACTCATGCATTAAGACTCATGTGCTACTTAATTCCTACTTTCTCAAACCTAAAATGGGACCCCGACTAAGACATGAGGCTACCGGGTCAGTCGAGCTCTTAACAAATGCGAATTTGGTGGAAGGTTTTGACAAAGCAAGGTGGTTGGATTTTCTCCTGGCATATGCAAAATTCAACATCCCCATGACAGAGGAATTCACAAGAAATATGGAGGAGAGCTAGTCAATAGTAAATGGTAAGGAAATACCCTTATCTCTAAGCGTAATTAGTCAATTGTCTGGAGTTCCAAATGATGGTCTAGTTATTGCGAAAGGACAATGTATCATGATTTAATCACAAGATTTGTAGTAGGAAAGAAGGAGAAATTACAGTTAGTATTTGATAGTAAAGGGAAGGAAAAGGGAATCAAAATAATGAGCATACCTCAACCTTGGGGGGGGTAGCCAAATGATTAATTAGATATTTTATTTGTGAAGGGAAGTATGAGATAGTGTTAGGTCCAGTATTGAGGATGCTCATCCATTTACGCCATGGCAAGGTAAAACCCCCAATACAAAGTTAATTTGACCCAATTTTTGTATGAGGATATCTATTTTTCTAGTGAGAAATTTCTTTGGGGGCAAACTATCTCAAGTTTCGGGTCTTATTCATTTAATCTGCGAAAGCATAAGTTCTTAAAAAATAGAAATGGAACTAGAGGTGGCTTAAATTTCAAAAATCATACTCCCCCTCATCCTTGCTTATAGAACTATTAAATGTTGTTGTATACCTCTCACCATGGACCCTATCATCCTTGAAACCCTAGAGGAAAATCCATTGATAAAAGAAGAACATGAAGTAAGTCGAAATTATTCAAACTTTGGTTAAAACTCCACCGAGTCCCCAAATGACCTAGTTCCTCAATCCATTCATGAAGAATCATTGGTTAAAGATAAGGGTAAAACACCCACGGAAGAAGGGGAACCTATTTCTCCTCTACCCGGATACTTTGTTGCCCAATGTGTTATCCTTATCTAAAGTACATTTTGAACTCTAGATGGCTCAAGAGAGGATTAACCAATTGGAATCATTATTGGTAGCTAAAGATGTTGGTTTCTCCTAGAAATTACCTTATAAAGAAAAACATATTCAGAGGAGCTGCAGATTATGGTAGCACACCGGAGGAGGAAACTCTTTAGTTACAATAGGCATTGGAGGAAAAGGAGAGGTAGGTACATATATTGGAAGCTACTAATTTGGAGTTGGAAACATTGTTACTAATTTGTAGGAGATTAGGAAAGAATAAGAGAAGGTTCATCCCTCAAATCATTGTGTTGAAGGGTATAGCCAAATGGATGGAAGAATGTTACAGGTTGAGAAAGGTTGAGGAAGAGAATAAAAGTTTAAAGGAGGAAATTGAGTTGCTAAAACAAAATTTTGTCATTTGTATGATCGGGTACTCTCAGGCACACCACCCTCCAATTTTTACACCCTATTCTTAAAAGAACAATTTTTCAAATGGAAAATCACTAGGGTCAGGGAAAAATTGGACATTGAATTTGAAGATGACCATAAATTTGTGGGAGTATACACTGTTGTTGATGATGTTAAAAAAATTTACTATGTGAATTTTATGCACAAATTTTGCTCCTTGAGAAAATTGAAATACCAATAAATTTGTATGTGGGAGAGGTACAATTGAGGTCATTTGTTTCAACCCTTAAACATCAAGGTGAGTGGAGAGATAAAAGGGAAATATTTGTACATGTAGATTCCATGGTAGGCCTCCTCATAAGGCATGATTTTCCTGCACCACTCAGATTTTTCAACAGGTTTCGTTCACATGTGTGTGCCTACGTCTCGTAAACAAGAACAAAGAAATTCTATAGAATTATGTAAAGAACTTCATGGAACAGGTGATTCCCAATTTTAATGTCAAATTTCTTACATCACAGGTACATTATCAATCGTTGTCCCAACCATATAAGAGGAAGGAAGTCATTTGACCCACTAACCTCGGTGGTCCTTGAAAAGGGCCAAAGATGTTTGAAAAATTATTTTAGGACTTAAAGAGTAGTGGATTAGGATGAGCTACATGCCACCTCTACTTCTTACACCAATACCAAGATGGAACTCAACTAATGATCAGGCATAGGATAGTTATACTACCTGGAGAAAGAATGTGGTTGATCATTTTGGGTTTTCTAATACAACGAAGTGATGAGACATCAAAGACATTTAAAAATGAATATAATTGTTCTAGGATAGTTGAGCACCTTAATAGCTAGCAGGAGGACTTGCTAAATCTCTAGTCAAGGGGAGGTGATGAGCCCCATTTTTGTCATGATAAACCTTGTGTAATTATGTCTAAGCCATGTCAAACTTATACTACTTTTTATATTATTATACATGATGGACAAATATACACTTTATATTTACTACTTTATTATGATTATGGAGGAATTATTGTGTGTACCTATGATGTTTTTTTGTTAATTATCTTGCATAAATGGCTTGAATATGATGTGGATAAACATTAACTTTATGTCTAAAAAGAGCACATATTGAGTTGTTGTAGTGAGCGCGGGACTTAATATAGACGATGGTGTAGGACTTTGTTTCATGTGTTAGTGCGGGACTCTCATCCTCGTTGTGAGGGCCTAAAGAAATACATTCAATAGTCTAGCTCATCAATCCAGATTCCTCAAATCTCAAGGAACTCAAGTGTGCATGCGAGATAGCTCAAATTTTTGGAATCCCATCTGGTAACATTATTTACTCACCAAGAATCATAGCCGAGTTATTAAGCAACATTCAAGCCACGAGAAGAGTGAAACAATAAAAATGACTAAAGTATTACCACCACTTCAGTTTCTTCAATCGGTTATGATTTAGAGAATCTTATAGAGGTGAGTGAATCCTTAAAGGAGTCAATCATAGATTCTCTCTTCAGTCATTGCAAATACTTCAAGTTCAAACTCCTGATGAATTTCTCCCGCCATTAATGTATTACCAAAATCAATGGTATTTTTCACTTAAAAAATTAGTTAGACTTATATGTAGTCATTCAGAATAACTATAACTCCTGGAGAGACTATGAATTCTATTGTATAAAAGAGAGGATGTAATTAGAATTAGGATTTCCATGGTTTTCAATTGTAACAACATATTTCAAATCCAACAAATATCAAATTCAGGAGTAAGTTTATTTGTTTGAGCTCGGTACAAACCCGATTGAAGGAAGGAACAAGGGTCTCTCCTACCTAATGACAAGGAGATTCATTCTTATTCCTTTTCCTTGTTCTTTATGACTTGTTGTTATAGTTCACTATTTCTTTTTGAATGCAATGCGAGTTTTCATTATTGATGTTTTAGTTAACTTTTTGTTTATGCTTTCAATTCCAGTACTTCAATTCCATACATTTCATTTGTAATCACGATCAAGTCAATAAATTCTTAGTTTTAAGGTAGAAACCCATGCCGAGTCTCTGTTCATACTATTCCCTTTGTTGCTAATATCCATTTAGACGCCACCCTGGATTGACATGAATAACTTGATTAAATTACGAGCCTTAACGAAACTCGTCACCATCTATGAAACTATTGATATGAGAACCCTCTTTCCCACATGACCTATACATAACAAACCCCTTTCATGTCCTAGGAAGGTACATCTAATCACTTCATCTCTATAACTAAGGTTTTATGTATCACTACCCACTGATAGTCTTGTGTTAACATTATTAAAGGCTAAAAGTGCAAGTGCTTTCACATTTCTATACCCATCATGTATGTATCAAATCCAAACATTAAAACAATCATTCCATTTTTTACTCCTACTTCAAAAAGATAGAACACATTTTGATTAACATTTTTGATCACATATTAAGTCACATCATCATCCAAATCACATTTTAACATTTAAATCATAAATTCACATTTTCCATATTTAAAAACTCATAGACACATCAATTAAAGCAAACATTAAAACCCATGTATCAACACAACACATACAAATCACATAAGTCAAAACACAACCACATCATATATATATATATATATATATATATATATATATATATATATATATATATATATATATATAGTCCCAAATATAACATCAAAGAGTCTTCATACATCAAATATATATCGAAGGCTTCACAAAGAGCCGTATACATATAAAAATCTAAAATCACAAAACACATGATCACTCTTTAGTAAAATTGAAATATCTCGGGATCTCACTAACATGGATTACATTCCTATCACCTCCACCACCCCTCCGAACAACCCCATCACTATCGGCTCCTCTATTTGGTCCCCTGGGTGGATGATCGATACTCCCTGCACTCATACGAGGCATTTCCCTCATTGTGCTAGATGATTCAAATATAATCCAACATTAGGAAAGTTATGTATAACCATATCCTCTCATAGTATGTTAGTTCTACATGCGAGGGATTGATAGTGAGCTGCATTGATCATACTTGGTGCCCCTATCTCGGCTACTAGTTTGTGCACAAGTGTCAACTCTGCACGGATATAGAAGACCTTGTGATGCATAGGCCCTTCAAAGTATCTCGTTGTTGATGATACCAATATAGATCAGCTACTACATGTGATAACTATGCTCGAGTCCATTCCGCTCAACTACCACACTATCTCTCTCTCTTCAATCAATGTATCCCTCACCCCAACTAAATCATCTCTCTCTCTCCTCTCGACTATCTCTCTCGGCCTCCACTATATCCTTCTCAACCATCAACTTGTGTCATTGCAGCTCCTAAGTCCCCTCATCCTCCTCCTCATCCCCATCATCATTAACATTCACTACCTCATGTGCCCCCTCTACTCGATCATGCACCCTCTTTCCCCTCTAAATCAATCTATTCCTCTTGAACTCAACATAATATCTCGTCCACCACCGGGTGTAGACAACATTCACCCCAACATCATCAATGGTGTAGTCACTTTTTCTAATCACTTAATATCCTAGACACATCAATCTATCACCCTACATGAATAGGTTCTCACCCGAGGTGCATGTAGGTGATGATCCCCTCCTTTATATGAGCTTGAAATAATGATTATCAACATTAAAGGAACAATTCATAGATATAAGCGCATGTATTCTAAAATCGAAACAAGGAAACTCAATCTAAGAAAAATTACACCATAATATAGATGGAAACATCATAAGAATAAAGAAGAATCTGATCTGAAGCATGAGCCTCTTCAAGAACATAAGGGTTTGGCTCCATAAACATAAAATAATTCATACAGATCAAGATCCATGAATCAAATGTTCAAAACAACCCCATTTCTATTAATTCATCAAAATTACAATAGTTAATACATCAAGAGAGTCTTAGTATATTTTCTAAAAATAGCTTCATTATAGAGATTACAATAGTGAATACACATATTTTTCTAGTTCTCACACACATAAATTAATTATTCCTCATGTGACTCTCTTCCATGATCCACATACATGACCCATACATATTTTTTGCCATGCAAATCAATACATAAGAAGGAAGAGAAGGGAATCTCCTCTAACTGAATCATCATTACCCAAGAACATGCCAAACGTTCATCATGTATTTCCATAATCAAGTATCATCAGCATGCAAGTGCTAGCTAAACCATAACTAATTCTACTTTACAAATCCTAATTCTGTCATGATAACCATATCTAGGAATATTCTTTCCTTGAGCTGCAAACATTTCATATTTCACCTTTATCCATTCCCACTTCTGGTATCCTTTCCAGTGTTCTTTTGACGTATCTTTGACCATGGACCAAAATAAGACTAAGTCCCGAACCTTTTCTTCCTGGGCACGAACCTTCACAATTTTCCAAAAGTACTTCCACGCGAGCCTTCGTGCCCTGCTTCCACATGCCACAACCCTTCGCACCTCTGGTACTTAGTTATTTTAAGGGATCAACATCACTCCACACTAATGTGATTTCCACCCATGGAAATCCTTCAAATCCCTTGAACAAAACTTTGTAGACCAAAAATATGCTAAGGCAAAAAGGAACCTATATAATGTTTGCTCGTTAGAAAACTAATTTGGAGTAGCTCGAAGAATTATACTCAATTCCCCCTTAATCTTCTTTCATGCCTCTAGATCTATCAAATATTTCCCGACGCTTCCCCTATAATACTAGGTACTTGACCGGTGTGATTTCTTCCACCTTCTCCTTCAACTCCTGAATTACCACCACCAGCTCCATGCCAAGACCCTCAAATTCATCCATCCATTATGTGATGGAGTCCTGGAGTTCACCAATCCGAAATCTAACTTCTCATACTTAGTTTTGATTTTTTCCTTCTATGGTGTGGTGCCCATATTTAGTTTTACGTGCTCAGATTTTTTAGTTGGGATGTTTTCTTGCAAGGCCTTGAGGGTGGCCTCCTCATCTACCACCCACACATCAATGAAAGGCTCACACTTGCAGAAAATGTTGAAGCCCCTATCCGCTAATATCTCTTGCTTCCTTAAGTTGGGTGAGTAAATCCTCCAACTCATTTATTCAATATCCTACAATGATCTTGTTGTTTTATTTATCCTTGGTGAGCTCTGAAGTGGCGTGCCCTGTACCATCCTTGATATTGATTAAAAACATTCCCACCAAGTCCTCAAGATATCCCATTTCATCTTCATAGTCTGCCTGGCCTAGCTTACTAGTGTTGGACACTGCTCCAAGATCCCCTTAACAAGTGTGCCAACTTAATCATACGCCTCCTTGGTGCGTGTCTACTCACCTCTCAATCCTTGACACAACCTCTCTATCTCTTTCTCCTTCTCCTTCTTGTCTTCCACCAAGGTGTGAATAGTCGCCCCCTATGTCTAAGCTTCTCTAAATCATCTCCAAAGACATTTTATATAGTGCATTACATGCCTACTCATATGTGAGATGGATAGGATCCACCACTTTGTACGTAGCCCCTTCCTTCTTATTTAAGTTAATGGTCTCGATTGCGTGATCATTTACCTCAAACTCAAGCTCCTCTACATGGCAATGCATGTTCAACTTATCATCATCTTTGTTCTTTTCATGCCCCCATCTTGATCCAACAAGTCCCATCCATGTAGGTTTTCCTAGGAAATCATTCTCTATAATCACGTGTGCAATACCTTTGCGGGGTCATCTACGAAGTCCATATGTGGGGACATAGGAGTCCATTTCTTCCTTGTTGCCTTGCGCTTGGACCGCAACTTTCACGGGGTTCTTATCCCTGTAGGGAACCCCTTATCCTCCTCTATGAAAAAGGATTATTCCTTAAGCTGGGTAGGATGGGAAGGATAATCCTCTCGCATTGGGATCCCTTTTGTTTCCTTTAAGGTCTTAGCCTTCTCCTTGGCACACACACCAATCATCACATTTTTTTCCACTTCAGCCCTCCTCTTTTCTTCGCCTCAAGCTCGCCTTGAGTTCCTCCCTGAAGGCTACATTATCCTCTTCTAAGCCTATTTCCATTTTCGAACTCAAAAATTCATGCACCTTTTGTTTCTTTTGTTTTGACTCTCTTCTAGTAACTCAATATCCTCACGCCTAACGGTGAATTCTCGGCGTTTCCCTATTGGGAGGTACTTGCATCCCCACTTTGCTACCTTGTTACATGTAATACTCCCTCTTCATGGAAGTATCTAAATTATCCTAAGCTTATCCTTCGCCATGTCCTCCTCCACTTGGAATACCTTCATTGGTGGATTAAAACTTCACTCGGCCTTGTGAAATAAATGTTCCTAATCTCTATCTCAATTTTTCCCTAAGTTTTAGGGTGCAAGCGCATGAATATCTGTGGATGTAACCCTTGAGGGTAATAATTTTCTATGGATGTAGATCCTAAAATTTGGGCTTGAAGGTCTCCACATACGTGACCCTTGAGTCATATTTGTATGTTACGCCTAGGGTTTGAACTTCAACATCAACCTTATCCGCATCAAAATTCAACGATCAAACGTCCTTCAGCCGGTTGATGGAAAACTTCATGTACTTAGCGGTGAATGCAAAAAAATTTGCACCATGGCCCCATTTATCCTTTAGTCATCATGAACTATGCCTAGCTGAAGTGTTGTGTGACCACAAACTTCACCTGTGTCCCCAATAACCCGTGGTATCTCGTGTGGATGTGTCATTCATTTTCAAAAGCACCACACAGTATCTTATACCATTTGTTCATGTGATCCATATAAGTATTTGAATTGATGCCATCGCAAGTGAATTATGAAAACTGAATTGTAGGGGATGAGTGCGTAGTAGGGTAAACCCACATGTTACCCTCTTGTCCATCTGGGACACCAATTTCCCATAATACTATCAATAATAGTATATAACCTTAAGTAATTTTTGCTCCTACCTAATTTTTTGCACTCGCGCCTCCTCAATAATTTCATTCACAATGAACTGTGCAAAGTTGTAATGTGGCTTCTTGGACACTCTATAAGAAATGTACATGAATCTCCTATTAATGTCCATCCATCTCTAAAGCACCTAACTTGCAGCTAATAATTCGAGCTATGACCCTTAAAGCTGGGTCACGTAGATCTCTAATAACTTTGTCCCTTCCCCTACTCATAGTTCAATTGTTTGGCTAACTCCTCAACTTTCGCGGTGGCACCCAAATCAAGGGACATATCTTCCCTAGTGTTGTTGAGCCGTTACCTTCCTAATTAAATGGCTAGTGATCCTCATCCTCCTTCCTGGAAAGTAGAAAAATATTCATGTACCGTGACATTAACCATTTGAAGAGTGGTGTAGGTTTGAAAAATAATTATAGCTCCCAAAGTTACAAAACTCTAATCTTCTCGTAGTCACTTCTACTTTGATTAATCTACCCTAGGGTTTTGAGCTCATCCACCCTTGGAACATATTTTACTATATCTTCCCACTTTGAATTATCGTGCTCATCCGTCGGATGGTTAAATTCGGTAATTTTACATTTATACAACTTCGAACTCCACTTATCTACCTTAATCACTCCTGGAGGGTACTACATTTCGAATATTCTTTGTGAGTCTCCTCCTTTACCTCCACCGGTTTCTTATTCTTTCCTTTCTTTGGTGCCATCTCTATTTTATTCTCTTGTGCCCTTGGTATTTCTCGTTTTCCCTCTTGTCTGCCCAAACTCGATGAATCCAACACTTCTCTTTTATGCAACCCCTTATGCCCTATTGTCTTCTTCTCCCCTTGCTCCACACAAGATTCCACCACAATTCACAATGCACCACTAGTTCATAGAAATTCTTTCACTTTTGTCTCACACCTTCATCACACTTAAATTCGAGAGAACAAAAATTTTCCAAGGCAAGGTACTTAAAATGTCTACCTATATCCCCTTTTTATACCTTTTCATAACCTCCACATTATTGACTCACACATTTTTAAAGTCACTTTATAATAAATTAATTTTTCAACCTAAAAAGAACACCCATGACCTTCCCTCGTGTGCTATAGTCGTAACCTTGTGATACGCCAACACTACATTGTCACAAAATTCCTTCATGCACCTTACCTTCTGAAGTACATAACCTCTGCACGCTATTCACCAAGTAGTCTCCCATCATGCTACCTATCCCATGTTACACTTCGCATGTTGTTTCTCCTCCTCGTGGTCTTTAATCATATTCATTTCCTCATTATAGCTCTCATACAACATGATCCAATTTTCTTTGTCTTCATGCCAAATATCCAAAATGAATTTCCATTCAAACTAATCTTCTCGAGGAAGGTGCCAATCCTTTCCATATTAATCTCAATCTACCCCACATAAAAAGTATGCATGGTCCTCTGCACATGAAACCACTCATGATGTAATTAGCTATCGGTACACCAATGCGCAACAAAACACAGGATGAAAAATAAAAAGCATAGCGATGATGAAAGGAAACACATATAAAGGGAAAATACATTAATGGAAATCCTAAGCTAATTAGAAACAATACCTTATTAGAAACACCTATAGAATGAACCCAGATTTTGAGAAAAAGTGAAAGAGGAAATTGACAAAATGACAAAGTCTGGCATCATCAGACCTTTGGATGAATCGAGAATGGGTTAGTCCAATGGTGATCAGTATCAAGAAGGATGGAAAGATTTGGATTTGTGTGGATTATCTGGAGTTGAATGCTGCATGTGTAACAGATCCTTTTCCTACACCATTTACTGAGGAAATACTAGGGGTGGTAGGGCGTGAAATCTATTCATTCAGAGATGGTTTCTTTGGGTATCATCAAGTTAGGATTGCCAAGGAGGACCAGGAGAAGACCACCTTCACTACTGAATGGGGTAGTTTTACGTATATCTTTGTGATGCCTTTGGTGAAAAATGTGCCTACTATCTTTTCACGGATAGTGGTTCTGGCATTTAAGGATTTCATCCACAACTTCTTGTAGGTGTATTTAGATGATTGGATAATGTATGGAATTGTTAAGGATCACTGTGACAATTTGTGCTTAATGTTTGAACGTTGTAGGTAGTTGAGTATCTCTTTGAATATTAAGAAGTGTATATTTTCTACACCATTTGGGATACTTTTAAGGCACATAATCTGCAAGGAAGGTCATTGGTTGATCCGGCTTAAGTTGCGAGTCATTGTAGGCTTGAAACACCTACTTGTCAAGCTGAGGTGTGTGGATTTTTGGGACATGCACCTTCATGCTATAATTTTAGCACATTTGGAAGAACTCTTGCTAGGAAAGGCACCTTCTATTGGGGAGAACCACAAAAGTGTGCATTTGAAGCATTAAAAGAGAAACTTACTATCACGCCTATCCTATGTTTTCCCTCATGGGATAAACCCTTCCATGTACATGTGGACATCTCTATTACAACCATTGGTGCAAAGTGTTGGTTCATCCTAGAGATGGGATTATAGATCATCCTATTTGTTTTTCAGTCAAAAATTGAATCCATCCGAGAGGAATTATACAAATACGTAACGCGAAGCCTTGTTAATGATCTATTATCTACATAAGTTTTGACAATACCTACTAGCTACACAATTTATCTTTTATATAGACCATATGGCCTTGAAGTATCTGGTTAACAAACCAGTCTTACGGGCGTATATGATGATGGGTACTTTTATTTTAGGAATTTGATTTCACCGTGGTAGTCAAACCCGGAGAAGAGTAATTTTGGCCCGGATCACTTATCAAGGATGGAGTCGGGGAGGACACGCAAGCTATAAAGATACAATTCTTGATTCTTGGTTGTACTGATTAAACACATGCCTTTGGAGTTGGAGGATATTGCTATATTTTTACGTATAGGTATAGCACCAGAAGGTATGACAACATTGGAAAAGAAACAACTTACATTTGAGAAGCACCTTTTATGTTTATGAGTGGTGATCTATACAAGTTGGGTGGGGATGAAGTCTTGCTTGCTGGTGTGTGTTGGAGCATGAGTGTACAACTATTATGGAGGAGGCTCATGGTGGTATTGCAGGTGGAAACTATGCAGGTGATGCTACTGCGTGCAAGATTCTCCTTGCTGGATTATGGTGGGAGACCCTTTATAAATATTGTAAGGCATACTATAAGGCATGTGATCACTGTCAGTGCCTTAGCAAATGAGGAAAACGAGATGAAATTCCTCTGAGACCCATTTCACGTGTAGAACCATTTGAGAAATGGGCTATTGATTTTGTGGGTCCTATTTCATCATCCGCGTGAAGGACTGGATCACGCTATATTATTACTTACACAAATTATCTCACTCGGTGGGCATAAACAACCCCTACTAAAGATTACACTGCAACTACAACAACTAGGTTCTTATGGGAGAATATTCTTACACGGTATGGATGTCCTTTAAGTTTTACCATTGATAGAGGTACACATTTCTTGAATGAGACAATCAGGATTTTGTTAGATGAGTTTATGGTTACACACCATAAGACTACACCATACCACCCTCAGGAAAATGGATATGCCGAGGCTTTCAACAAAATATTAAGCCAAACATTGACTAAAATATGTGATGTTGGGAGAAAGGATTGGGATGATAAAGTATCATTGTACTTTTGGTCATAACCCACAACGTATAAAATATTGAACAAAGCTAGTTAGTGTTTGGGCGCGAGAGGATGTACTTCCTCTTGAGTTTATGCTTCCTTCTTTGCACATTGCACACGCTAGGAGGACTAGATGATGAACATGACTTAGAAGAGAGGATTGAAAAGTTACTACAATTGGATGAGAGAAGAGCCATAACACGTTGGAGCAGAAGCAAGAAAAGGCTAGGAAGAAAGCATGGCATGATCGGCAAATCGGGGATAAAAATCTTAAAATTGGAAAGATGGTGCTTCTTTATGATTCTAAGTTTTTGCACCATCAGAAATCTCAAAGTACATTGGTTGGGGCCATATGTTATCACTTACCATACTTGAAACCGGTTCTTGTCGGTTAGCATCACTTGATGGCACATGGTTACCTAGTCACTTTAATGGGAGTAGGATGAAGCCCTACTATAAATAAGTCTTCTTAATGCTTGTAATAAGGAAATGTTTCCATTTAGATTAGGATTTCCATTAAGTATTTCCTTAATGTGTTTCCTTTTATGTCACTATGCTTTATTAATTTTAGTTTGGCATTTTGTGTAATAAGTGCGTTTGCGCGCTTGAAGATAATTACCATTTAAAGAAATTTTTATGCGCAGAGGACTGCACATACCTTTTGTGTGGGGTGGTTGTTGATATATTTTATCTGGACCATTGAGAATGAGCATGTATGAATCAAATGGGACTGCTGAAAAGTCTTATTAAAGTAGAAAATTGACAGGGAAGAGATTTCTTCTAGAAAAGGTGACCAAAAGATGATTTTATATGGGGATGAATGAGGAAAAGTATAACACTGAGGTAAGCGGAGGCCGTGAAGACTACCAGTGGAAGGCGCAGTGATGAGGTACTCAAGTGCGGGGAAGCACACTACGAGAGAATTTTGTAGCTAGAAGGTAGAGAGTGTGTTAGAAGGTTATGGTGGGGTGCAAAGATGTGACATGCGGAAATTGGAGATTTGGTCAATTAATGAGGATATTTTTGGTAGGTGAAGAAGCAATCAATGCAATTTTTTTGAAAATTTATAAAAAGGGGGAAGGGGTGAGTTCATTCTTACCATTGCAACTATGAGAATTTGAAAGAGCTAAGTGTGATTGAGAGAGAAGAGCCAAGCGATCACGTGTGAAGTGTAGGAGAGTGTGAAACCAGGTGTGAATTAGAGGGTTGTGCGTAAGAAAGAGATTGTGCTCCCATTAGAGAAGGGTTTGAGAAAAGTAGACATGTTACAAACATGTTAGGGAACGTGGGTTCCACCGAAACATGACGATCTGAGCTAGGGTTGGATTCACACATTGCGGGAGGTGAAGGAGAGTGTTTTAGAAGATGTAAGGAAGGAATGACACCCAAAAAGGTCTAATACAACAAGAGGAGAAGGAAAGAAAAAGGTGGTCATGGAAGAGGAAGAACAAACACCGAGAAGCAATTTTTAGAGATACAATACCTGAAGGGGTTATAGTGGGCCAATAGTGGGAATCACACATTTGAAGGAGAAAATTAAGTGAGTACAACCATCATACCACTGAGAAAAAGAAGGAATTAGATGCGCTCTTAAGTGTAAAGACAAATAAACGCACTGTAAAGGATATGCCGGTATACGATGATGTAGGCGAGAAATTGTCAAAGAAAATTAGAGTATACCAGCTCTTTGAACTCCCTTATTTTGGAAAATATGAGCCTTTGTACCAATGGATCATGAACAGGGTGCATGAGGATTACTTTTATTTTGCATGACGTTGAGTAAGGATCACGGCTATACGTTGATCTCCATCATAGGTTTGAAAGGAACTAGAGAGGATTTAAACACCGCTAATATGATAATGCCACCATTTTGGAGACCGAGAAAAGAGTTAGGGTACACTAAGGTTCCGCATGCTGACATTGATATAGATAAGTTGAAGAAATATCCAGTTGTGCAGGAAGTCGTACACATTGTTACCAAGTTGAACGACTAGGAAAGATGGTCCTAAGTCAATACCATGTGGTTACACGTGGCAAAGAAAATGTCACAAGGAGTGGTGTATAATATATCCAATTATATTGCAGAGACCATTATAGAAGAAGTGCGCTCAGGAGGCAAGATCAACTTTGGAGCTGTCTTGTTGACCTTAGTATTCATGGAGATTGGGGTACCTAATGGACCCAAGGAAAAGATATGGGAATATCCCATGGAGAATAGATCACCCGCGGAGCACTTCAGGAAATACTTATGTGAAGGATATATGACTAAGCCAGTTAAGAAAAGGGCAGAGAAGTGGTTCAATAGGCTCTGCGTGGATTTTAAAGAAGAGTGGTGAATTCGAGGACTTGCCTTCGGTGGTTTGAAAGGTAGTATAATTTTTGTGTATCAGCATTTTTGTATAGCAAGGTTTACAATGTGAGATGGAGCATGGAGCCCGTGGTGTAAGTTACCATACGCCTTCACAACAAGGTACTTTCAATCTTCATTCCATAGATTTTAGGATGTGCGCCATTTGAATTTTAATGCAGACAAGGTATACTATGACTACCACACTTTGAGAAAAACATACGTGTATCCAGGAAGGGTAGCGTATATTGAGAGGTTGATTTCAAATGTAATTAGCATCAAGCTAATCAACTTGGTTGTTGGGGATGTCGGAGCGGCACTTGTGTATTTGCAACTCAAGCCCAAGCTTGAGAATAATAAGTATGTTGAGGATGAGTTCACGCTCCTAGGGCCGCCCAAAGGAAAACACACAATGGAGAATGTTCCGGTGCCTCGACCCACAGAGACGATACAAGTTGATGATGAAGAGGATGAGCGTGAGGATAGTAGTGGCTTGGAACATCGGAGGAGGTAGCCCTCGATGACAGAAAAGGAGCAAGAGCACGTAGTTACCCCACCTTAGAATGCGGGAGGAAGAGGTGCTAAAGCAGAGTGGGGAGAGTGCCATTTCAATAAAGTATTCAAGCGGACGAGGACTCAGGGTGCTACTCCCCAATCAGTGCCGTTTCCTAGGCTCTCCCTACAGAAAGAAACTACGAATAGATAAGAAGAAAGCTAAAGCCGAGTGAAGATGCGGAGGAGTCGAGGAGAGTGTGCCAAAATTTCCTACATCCCCAGAGTATGAAGAGGAGCCCAAGGATATGGAGGAGCAAGGATAAGAAGAAGAGATGAATAATGAAGAGGGGAAAGACAAGAAACATGACACCATTTAGGGAACATCAAAGCAGGCTATGAATCTAGATGCTCCAACACCTAAGGGACCTAGATCAAGGAGAGTGAGTGGAGAGTATAATGCACCTATAATGGGATATTTGGGTGGGAACTAATGGATGAAGACATGGCGACCATGTGCACAAGAAAACAAATCTCATGGTTGATGCACACACACATGGATGAGCTTGATTTTTTGTGTGTGAAGAGTCATGCGTGTCGAGAAGACTAAAAAAGAACCCACAGGTAAGGCATATAACAGTAAAGCCTACTATTATGTCGGATGAATAGGTGAGAAATGCGTTGGTCAAAGTTTCCACATAAGTTTCACAAAGAAACATGAACAAATTTACAACTATACGGGCGCTACAAGAAGAGATCAAGGAAAAATATGCAAAGATCACGTGCCTTAAACAAGAGAAGGACCTAGAGCAGAAGAAGAACACTACTTTCATGAGCATGGCGGAGGAGATCAGAGATATCATTTTGAAGGAGAGGCCACATCTAGAGGCCAAGGTACCAGAAAAGTTTCCATCAGCGCTACACTATGTGCATACCTTGGTGGACCTGGTCCTTGAGGATCAACCTCTCATGCATGCCAGCACCAAGAGATCCAACGCAAGAAGTAGAGAGGGCAAAGTAAGTAGTTGCACACAAGATTGCATCTTATGGAGGACTATTGGAGACTTACGTGAGGAACTCGAAGAAGGCGAGACCAAGCGCTGAATATTTACACAATGCCCGAGGTCATGATAAGGATGAGGACAATTATAGAAGATAATGAGGTTCTTAAGGCAATGGAGGATGACACATTGGGACGCGTGAAGTCATTGGCTATGGTAAAATAGAAGCGCAAAGCCCTCGAGTAGCATAAGAATCACATACAGTAAGAGGTTAGATGAACATGAATCTCCATAGGGCATAGTTAGTTTTATTGAAATTAGGACCTTAGTATGGCAAAAAATATTCTCCCATTCTGATCAACCAAAATTGTGCTCCAAGAGAATCTCCTTTAAAGTAATTAAACTTCTCCAAAAGGACCTACTCGATACCAATTTTTGGAATCACACCAATTTTTATTTCCTTTAGACCCTTATAACAATTTTAAATTAACTTACATTCATGATTAGAATTCAAACCATTCATTAATGTGATCTTAACAATATGAAAAAACCATCCACAAGAGCATACTCATGAAAGAGTACACAATAACACAAGATATAAGTGGTAAACCCTCAAGGGGAAGAAAATTGCTAAAACTCTACTTATATTACACAAAACAAAGAAATTTAGTGAATCACTAACTTCACAAGGAGCACCAACCCCTAGTTTAGTGAGGCCCCAACCCCACAAAGAGGATGCAACTCCCTAAGATGATAAAGAACAACCTCAACCACCTTTATATGAAGATATATGAATTTTTTTTTTCGCAATGATGGAGATCACAAATTCAACTCACACACCTTCAAACCCTCTTCAAACACACCTTCTCCTAACTCGCTCAAACTTGGAATTTCATGAACTGATTTGAACTCAAATCCTTGCACACAAGATCTTAAAAATTATTCAAACTTTCACACACTCTCTCATCTCTATCTTAATGTCCTTAAGTCACTTGCAATCTCTCAGCTAGCTCACACTTTTCCCTCTCTTTCAACTAGTTCAAAAATGAACCAAAACATGCACTTTATATGAATCTCAACTCAAAAACATAACATAGATCAGTCATAACCCAAGAGATTGACCATAAAAATTAAAAACATAATATTATACTCATAAGAATTCATAAAATGGACCTATGTAGGTTAGTCAAGCACCAAGACAACTGCACAAGCCCAAAAAGGCCTAAAACCCCATCATTAAGCTCATCAAGGACCTCCAAACACATCACCATGATTTTTCAAACCTCAAAAGGATTCAAACATGTCAAACATACCATTAAAACATCATCCATGCTCGTACAAATATCTACACCAATCATTTTCTTCATAGAACCACTAAATAGGACCATTTCCTACTCAAAACAGGCACTTCTAGAAACTAGCCTTTACCTATGAAGCTCAAGATCACACAAGAACACCTAAACTATTCCATGTAACCACTCATTAGAAATCCACTAGACCTGTAGATCACATCCATTCTTTTTATACCTCATGAAACATCCAATAAAGCAAACCACACCTCTTTTCCTCTTCAGAAAACTGAACTTCCCATAAATCAATTTTGGAAACGCAATTGGTTTACAACCATTATGTTACTTTCAAGACCTATAAATTAAATCAATAGGAAAAAATTCATCCCTCTTCACTATCCAATTGACAACAAGCATCAACTATGCAAAATATGGGTCTTTTACATCAATCTTCTATCCAAAGTGAATCTTGTCCTAAACCAGTCAAACTAGGTCAACCTCAACCATGGCAACTCAATACACTTCCAGAGCTCAAAAAAACATGAAACATATCACATTGGATTTAAAAAAACATGTCCAAGGCCATTATACTCCTTCACCATGCCCACAAGTGCTCAAAAACTTCCATTTGCCAACAACACGTTAAATTGCCCTTTTAGGCCCAAAAACTAGTCTTCAAAGATAAGGCACACTTTTCCCTCTAGGACCTCAACCATGACCTGAAAATATCATGGACATATATTACAACTCCAAATATTCCATAAATGGATATTTATTCATTAGGTTCAATGGACATCTTTTGCACAAACTGAAATTCTTCAGAAACATGCCTGTTTGAGTGGGGTCCACATATTGTCATAAGCTCTAACATACCTCATTGGAAAGATGGAGGAGTCCTATATAAACTCCAATCATCACATTAGAAATAACAATCCATTATATGCCCATACCAATAATTTTTCTCCCATTGCTCTCAACCTAGGGTTTCAAACTCATAAAAAGTTATTTTACTTCTTAACATTCGTTCATAAAATTTTGACGATGAAACCACTCCATTATTTTTTAAAAATTATCTTATATAAATTTAAAAACATACCTAAAATCCACAAGATCCCATGTAAATTTTTTGAGAGAAGGTGAGCAAATGAAGTTGCCTATCGAGCTGGAAATCATGCTTTATTGGACCATATTTTGCCTAAAACTTCATAACTTACAAATTTCTCTTCATAATGACCTAAATTTTTCTCACACCTCTAGGAAACCCATGTGCATAATCTCCAATCATAATATTTCCTCAAATATCTCTGCATCTTCTCAACCACCATGACTTACATGACTAGCTCTTAGGGTTTTGCATGTTCTAAGCCAAAACAAAGTAGAAGAACACTATACCTTAGCATGAAACCTCTCCAAAATTCCCTGAAAACATTGAGACATCATGTCTCACTCACCTACATGCTTCCATGAGCTCACATGGCTCTATAACTAACTCTCATGCTCCATTTGGCCTCCAAGCACTTAGACTAGGTCTCGATTAACATCTCAGAATCGAGTCTTCCACATATACCTACACTATGATCCCCATGTGAATGTCTCAACACTCTCCAATCATGCTCTCTAATCCTCTACCATGATCCTTAAGTCACCATGCACCTCAAACATCCATGCTCTATTAGCTAGGATGGCTAGGTCACCTGATTAGACCTATGAAGGTGGGAAACTTAGGGGTGATGAAATTGGGAGGAAGTGGATAAACAGAAATGGCATGTGAAAAAGGGGCTTGAATTAGAAAAGAGGAGTCAAGAGATGGAGAGGAGTGTGAAGTATCTTGTTGTAGTTGGTGGATTTGAATATGCAGATATTGATATAAAGAAGCTAAATTATGGGTTCCAGAAGAGGAACCAAGTTGTGTTTTAGAAGCATTTGGATGGAGGAGGGAGTGGTAGAAATAGGAATGAAAATAGGCATGTTAAGAGGTTGGGTGGAGGCCATGGTAGTTGAGGAAGAACCTACAAGAGGCACAAAATCAGTATCTCGAGAGTGTTTGGTAGTAAGTAAAGCATCGAGAATATGCATAGGATTGATGTGTAAAGTTTGACGAAAATTAGTGAACTTATCTAACTATTCTTGATTAACATTATTGTCCTCATCATATGATTATTTGTTATCAAAGCTTTCAATGTTTTTTAGAGGAACATTATATGAATTAGAAAAGGGGTTATTAGAATCAACCATTGACTTAGAGGATTTACGAATAAAGGGAGGAAGCTCAATGTACTCAAATGAACCAAAATGACCACTACGAGTGACGAGCATAAAAGGAAAATCCTAGAATGAAGGTTGGATTTGAGCAATGGGTTCACCAAATGATTTAATTTAATTTCAATTTAATCTAATATTGCAGAGTCACTATTGAAGTAAATGATGTATAAATGTGGAAATACAAAAATGACACAAGTAAGCTAAGATTTAAAATATGAAATCCTAAGAAAAGGAGAAGGAAAGAGGACTTAGCTGATTTACTTATAATCTGGATCTGATCTAGGCAAGGAGAAGTGATGTATAAGATGCCAATAATGTCATAATTAATCTCTATAAATCTTGTAACTCACGGAAAAATCTAGGTAGGGGAACCCATGATAGGATAGGGGTGCTTGACGCATTGGTGACTAGATTTGGGCTCACATGATTGTGTAAGATATTTGAAACTGATTTTTGTTTTTTTGTTAGGGTTTCACTTGCGCGCTCATTGATCGTAGGTTGTTTGCACTTTGATCACCAATGGTACTTGTAACCTACTAAAGAAGAGTTCACCTATATAAGCCCACAAACCACATCAAACCTAAAAAGAAAGATACATAATGGGGATTCAGACTAATCCCAAAGGTCATCCCAAGAGTGAACTTACGATCGAGTGTTGCACTACATCTCAGACTCCATGTAGTTCTTATGAGTATGTGTATGAATTGTTCCCTAGGATGGCCTTATGAAATTACACTAGATAACGAGCTATAGTTAAAATATAGCAATGTAGTAGAGTGTGTGGATGGAATAGAATGAACTTCTCCTTCCCATGATGTGTATTAAGAATATGCAGTCCCTTGTCCCTTGAATGGATGCTAGATGGATGCTTTGGAGTGCTTTAGGTGCCTTTTGAATGCAAGCTTAGGTGATAATAGTAATTCTTAGTGTTTGGTCCTTGATTTTAAACACATAACTATGTATTTATATGATTCCCTTGTTTGAATTTTGTAATTGAAAACTGGAAGGTTGACCCATAAGTGAAAAATATGCCCAAAAGATAAAAGAGACCCAAAAAAGAAGTGAGTAAGGTGAAAAAGGGTCGGGGCGTCATGGGCATGCAGTGTCTGAGTCATAAAGATAAAGCAAAGTAAAATTTTGACTGGGTTGTAGGGTGTGCAAAGACCAAATAGAAAACAAGAAACAAAGAAAAGAGGCCAAATATAGTTGTCAATTACTAGTTTTCTTGCTTAGGAATCATATGAATGCTAGTATGCTTTTAGGACCTAGTAATGTTTAGTGTTTGATCCTTGATTTTGAACACATAACTATGCATTTATATGATTCCCTTGTTTGAATTTCATAATTGACAATTGGAAGGCTGACCCATAAGTGAAAAATATGCCCAAAAGAAGCGAATAAGGTGAAAAAGGGTCGGGGGAACCTAGGTGCTGGTGTCTAGAGTCATAAAAGATGGAGCATAAAAACGGCCGCAAGCCCAACAAAAGGAAAGTCAAGGTTGGATTTGAAAAGTCAGAGGAGTGGGGAAGCAGACCATCGGGGGTAACTTTGATTTTTTTCCTCTTGTCATCAAAAGGATTAAAAACATCAAAATGACCAGCAAACCCGATAAAGGATCAGTCAAAGTTTGTTTCCAATCAACGACAGAGGTGCAGACTCTAGGAGGAAAATTGGAAAATTTTATTTTAGGAGAAAGGAGTTAAAAGTGTAAAAGGAAGCGGGGTTCTATTGGGACCCACATTGGAAACTAGAAGCGGAAGGGCAGAGCTGTGGGGAAAACTTGGAAAATTTTCCCTTTTCTAAAAAAGAGGTGAAATAACAAAATTTAGCCACGGTTCCTTTGGGACCCACATTGGGACATGTGTCTGGCCCATTTTTCGAAGGTGGAGGAGAGGAGCAAAATGGATTTTTTTCCATTTTTTCAAAAGGTTGTAAAAAATCAAAATGAAACTGAGCCCATTTTAAAATTGAATCTTCCACGTGGATAGCCCAAATTCAAAGTGGAGATCAATGGCAATTGTGTGTCCAAATCTGATTTCCCCCCATTTTTACTGAAAATCTCTGGAAGTGCGAGTCTTCATGATTTATTGGTATTTCCTACATGCCAAATAGAGAGGGGAGTTAATTTTGATATCTAAGTTTGGTGGGGAAGATCTGGAGATGTCTTTCACCATTAAAATGGTTTGACTATCGGGCTCGATCTGATCTTCTATTTTTCTTCTCCCAAGCACGTAAAGAACCAGATTTGACAGATTAGGGGTGGAAGTGGTTGGTGAATAGAAGGAAGAGTGATTTACTAGAGGAAGGAGTTAAATGTGGGAGATATTTGAAGAGATCTTCCCCCTGAGTACCGGTGACCTTTTGCGATCTCGATCCTGGGAATCGCGATCGTGATCATGAAAATCACTGGTGCACTCAATGTCTAGATTTTGGGGGAAAAATCTGTTGTAAAAATTTATAAATGGCATAAATTTATCATGCAAATGATTGGAGTGTTAGAGGTCGAAGAAAATTCCTAATAGAAAAATTTGACAAAGCTTGTCTTTTTGAGAAGCTATTTGAGAAACTTGGTTATCTCTTCTATATTAAGTTTGATCGTGTCAAGGTGGTTATGAGTGTACAACCATTAACAAGCTATGAGATTGTTCTAGAAGATTTCCCCTGCTCATAAATTTAATCAAATTCAAGTTATTCCATGTTTATCTTGAGCAAAATGTGTCTGTTTCATTTTTGAATGTCTACAAATAGTTTTTCTTGTTCCTATCACAATCTTGTATTAAAATATTTCTAAATCACACAGGTCTCAATCCTTATGACAGTTTAGTGGCATCTGCAATTTCATGTCTCATAAGAGCTTTCATCTGGGAATGAAATAAATGATTTAAAATCACTTTTCTTTCATCTGTTGACAGAGATTGTCTATAAGCCTCTGGGTGTACCTCAGGCGTGATTGATCTTAGATTTTGATGCTTTGTTGGGTTCTTTAACTCAAGCCTTCGTGCTAGAATCTCATAGATTGTGTGAAAAAGTGCTAATCTGGGCCTCCATTTACACACCTTCTGGTTGAAGGAACATTTTAGCTATCCTGAAGCATTCTATTGATTTAGCCTCCCATTTTGTAAAAGCTCTCAAAGATTTGGCAAATCAAGTTCATTCTACCTCACCTCCCACCAAAAAATCCATTTAAAACAACCAATCCTACCTGTACTACCCCTGTTTGTCCTATGTGTGTACAAATGCATAATTTCTACTACCAAAACATGTAAAACAATCAGGATTCCAAATGTCTTTAGTAGCTTGAACCTTTCCTAGAAAATATCTCCACTATCTAGAGTGACAACTCGTGAGAGTTAGATTTTGTTGCATTGATCATATTTTCTTCAAGGTCTCCTCAATAAATTTATAAAGAAGGATATCTCCATCTCCTCCACAAACACCAAGCTACAAATAGGTCCTCTCACCTTGGTTGAAAGGCACAATCATAAAGTAGTGAGGATAGATCAAATTATCTTGAGGGTACTACCCATTTCTCCACATTTTAGTGACATAGGGCCGATTAGATATCATCCCGCTTAAAAAATGACTCACTATGATCTATTTGTCTCTAAGCTTCATGTCAAACTTGTGATGTTTTCATACTTTGAGGGAGAATCAATTTGGGTACCAACACCCGATTGGCGCCGTTGTCGGGGGCATTGTGATTACGATTCATACTGACACACTAGGGTAAGCATTCCTTATATGTTCTAAGTGCCAAGAATCTTGTTTCAACATCATCCTGTGTTTGGACCTGTAAGAAATTTCAAGTTACAAGTGTTGTATGCAACTTTCCTAGTCTCTACGAGTTTTTGCACTATTATTCACTAACTTGAAACAGAAATATCTTGAGCTCCCAGAGTGGACGTTTGTGATGAAATTTTATATGAATTTGACTGAAAATGGATTTTGAATCCATTTTTTTGGGATATAATATCTTTTTCTCCATTTAAGCCCTAAAAATTAGAGTTATTATTTGATCCATTACTTGTGCTTAAAAAAACCCAATTATAAACCTATTTCACCAAAGTGTTGTGAAAATAATGATCTCACCATCTTGTACGGATTGGAATTCACTTTCCTAAGATGTTTAAATTGGATCCTAACTCTATATAGATCTCTCAAAATCACCTCTTGAAGTTCTGAAAGTATCTTTCGGCCCTATGCACTACCTAGGCCTATGAACCTTATCAAAGAGATTTGTATTTACCATTGGATGAGAAGTCTAGACCTAAGAAGATGACCATGATGAAGAATGAAATATTCTTGACAGAAAGGATTTGGGATCTATAAGATTGAGCCTGACAACATCCGTGGCTTCCAATATTACCGAAGAAGCTTCTACGGTAGAGTTAATGAAATCTCTTGCTAATTTATATGAAAAACCTAGTGCTTCGAATAAAGTTTATTTGATGAAGAAACTATTTAGTTCTAAGATGCATGAAGGTGGATCTGCATCTAGTCATTTGAATGATTTCTGATCTATTGTAAATTAGTTAAAATCGGTTGTAATACCATTTGATGATGAGGTAAAAGCACTTTTACTCTTATGTTCTTTGCATGATAGTTGGGATAACTTGGTAATGGCTGTTAGTAATACAACATCTGCTAATAATATTTTGAAGTTTGATGATGTGGTTAGTATAATCTTGAATGAAGAAATTCACAGGAAGAGTACAAAGGAATCATCATCTGAAAATACTTTGAATGTAGAAAGTAGGGGTATGTAGATGGAGAGATCCAAGAGTAAGAGTAATGGGAAATCAAAGTCAAGGGATAACAAATCTAAATCCATAAGTAAGGGAATTACTTTGGAAATGAAAAGAAAGGACATGTAAAGAAAGATTATTGGTTAAAGGATAAAGAGAACCAACAACTAGACAAAGGTAATAAAGCAAATCTTGCTACATCGAGAGGTAATACAAGATGCTCTTATTATTTCTTTAGATAGTAGAATTGAATCATAGGTTTTAGATTCATGATCTTCTTTCCATGCAACCCCTAATAAGGGTTATTTTAGGAATTATGTCCAGGGCAATTTTGGGCATGTTTATGTAGGTGATGATGAACCTTGCAGTATTACTGGTAAAGGGGAAGTTCATCTAAAATTACAGAATAGAAATACATGGGTATTGAAAGATGTGATGCATGTGCCAAGCCTCAGGAGAAATCTTATTTCTGCAGGGTAACTAGGTGAATCTGGTTGCATGGTTACTTTTATAGAAGACTCTTGGAAAGTCACCAAGGGTGCTTTTGTTGTGGAAAGAGGTAAGAAGGTAGGAACGTTATATTTGTCTACCTATATTCTTCGATTAATTTTCAACATTATCTACTTCATATTCAGATGCATGCATGTGGCATAATCGATTGGGTCATATGAGTCAAAAACGAATGTAGATCTTAAAGGCTAAGGGTAAGTTATCATATTTGAAAGATTTAGATCTTGATTTCTGTGAGCATTGTATCTTTGGAAAGCAAAAGAGAGTGAGATTTCTCAAAGTGGGGCAACTAAGAAGGAACAAAATTGGAGCTTGTACACTCAGATATGTGGGGACCGGCTCGGGTAGCTTCTCATGGAGGATCCCAATATTATGTTAATTTCATTGATGATGCTACAAAAAAGGTATGGGTTTATTGTATTAAACGTAAATATGATATTTTTGAGACTTTTAAAAGATGGAAAGCCCTTATTAAAAATGAATCAAATTCTAAGTTAAAGTGCCTTAGATCTGACAATGGTGGTGAATACTATAGCAAGGATTTTAATGATTATTGTTTAGTGAATGGAATACGTAGAGAAAGAATGGTTCCAAGAACACCACATGAAAATGGTGTTGCAGAAAGAATGAATAGGATAATCATGAAACGTGCTAGAAGTATGATGATACATTCTAGATTTCCCTTGTAGTTTTGGGCAGAAGCAGTTGATACAATGGTTTATTTGATTAATTGTGGGCCTTCAAGTTCACTAGATGGAGGAATACTAGAGGAAGCTTGGACTGGAAAAGAGGTAGATCTTTCTTTTCTTAAAGTTTTTGGTTCAGAATATTTTGTGCATGTTGATAAAGAAAATAGAAAAAGTTGGATGCAAAATCCAAGAGATGCACTTTCATTGGTTATGGATCTAGTGATTTCAATTTCCGTTTTTGGGATTTAGAGAATTCTAAAATTATTAGGAGTCGTGATGTTGAATGGAATGAAAAGAGAATGTACAGGGATAAAAATTTTGTACCCAAGGATGAACTGGTTGAGAATTTTGTGAATGAAAATGAACTCTCGGATTTAAAATAATTACCGAATGGTACAGGTTACACAAGAATAACTGTGATTCGATTGACCCTGACCAAAACTAGTTAGAAAAATGGTATCGATTACAAAAGATCCAAACCGGCATCGGTTAGTAGAACCGACGTCGGTTAGAGGTGACAGCATTGGTCACTATTAGATTTGGATAGGAATGTCCAGGAGGTCCAGATTGAGCCTCCTGGTACCCCAAACTCCTGTGAGAAGGTCATAAAGGGTAAGTAAACCTCTAGAAAGATTTACACCTTCTCTATTTTATTTATTATTGATTGATAATGGTGAACCAAAGAGCTTTGAAGAAGCAATGCATGATAAGACTCACGTCTAGTGGGAGCATGGCATGGATGAGGAGATGGACTCCTTGAAATAGAACCAAGACTTGGGATTTGGTTAAGTTGCCACAGGTAAGAGAACATTGCAGAACAAGTGGGTTTATAGGATCAAGGAAGAAGAGGGTGGACATAAAAGATACAAGGAAAGGCTTGTAGTAAAGGGATTTGCACAAAAAGTAGGTATTGACTTTGGTGAAATATTTTCTCCTGTTGTTAAGATGACTTCTATTCGTACTATATTGAGCTTAGTTGCAGTAGAAGACTTGCATTTAGAGAAACTAGATGTGAAGATGGATTTTCTTCATGGTGATTTGGATGAAGAAATTTATATGCAGCAACCGCTTGGGTATGAAGTCAAAGGTAAGGAGAAATTAGTGTGCAAGTTGAAAAATAGCCTATATGGGCTCAAGAAAGCTCCAAGGAAATGGTACATGAGGTTTGATAGTTTTATGCATGAGCATGGTTACTTGAGATGTGAATCTGACCATTGTGTTTATTTCAAGAAGCTTGAAAATGGGAGCTATATTATTTTGTTATTGTATGTGGATGATATGCTTATTGCAGGATCTAGTATGCAAGACATTGGTGAGCTTAAGAGAAAGCTAGCTCACACATTTTCTATGAAGGATTTAGGAGCTACAAAAAGAATCCTTGGCATGTAAATACATAGAGACAAGAAAAACAAGAAATTGTATTTGTCTTAGGAGGATTATATCTACAAGGTGTTAGAAAGGTTCAATATGCAAAATGTTAAACTGTTAGTACACCTATGGCTGGACACTTCAAATTGAGAAAATATTAGTTTCCTATCATCACATGAGGAGGTCAAATACATGACACGAGTGTCATATGCTTCAGTTGAAGTCTCATGTATGCTATGGTTTGTACTAGACTAGACATTGCACATGCAAGTAGTGGGAGTGGTGAGTAGATATATGGCCAATCCAGGTAAAGAGCATTGGAAAGCAATCCAATGGATACTCATGTATTTGAAAGGGACATCTAGCATGCAATTATTCTATGGAGGTTCGGATATTTCATTACGTGGCTATGTTGATTTGGATATGGATAGAGATCTGGATGGTAGAAGGAGCACTACTGGATATATTTTCACATTAGGTGGAACAACAATTAGCTAGATTTTGAGATTACAGAAGGTTTTGGCTTTGTCTACTACAGAGGTAGAGTATGCAGATACAGAGGCTAGCAAGGAGATGATATGGATGAGTAGGTTCATGGAAGATTTGGGAAAGGAGAAAGTGATTGTAAACTATTCAATGACATTCAAAGTGCAATTCATTTGGCAAATAACTCAACATTTCATTCGAGAACGAAACACATTCAGTTGAGGTATCACTTCATACGACAGGTATTAGAGGATGGACAATTGAATCTGGAAAAGATTCATATGAGAAAGAACTCTGTGGATATGCTAACAAAGCTATTATCAAAGGAGAAGTTGGGGCTACACTCCACTTCTGTTGGTCTTGAGTTTGAGACTTGAAGAGGAAGAAATAAAGCTAAGGAAGGATCCAAGAATGATGTTGTACAAGGTATGGTGCAATAATTAATCTCCAAGTGGGAGATTGTTGAGTTGTGGAGCTCAATTACTTCAGTTTATCATGTAATGGAAACTTGCTGGAAAATACAGTAACCGTCATTGGTCACCCAGGACCAGCATCGGTCAGGAAAGGAAGGAACCGGCATCAGTTAGGGATAACTGACATCGGTTACCTGTGCGATGATGTTTTAATTAAATCTTAGGAATTAGATCTATTTTTAGCATTAAAGTATATCTATTGATTGTAATTACATGGCTAAGTGTCCTAAGTCTATAAACAACTATATAAGCATAAAAGCTAGGGCTTAAAAGTAAGAAGTAAGAATGATTAACAAGAATTAGAAAGAACTTGCAAAATTTGGTGAGAGAGATAATTCTTGGTGATGAAGAAAAAGCTTGAAAAAAGAAACTAATTAACATCCGAGAGGTGTGGACAATTATAAATCTTCATTGTATATCTTGTGAAAGATTTGGATAATAGATTGGCTTGTTTCTTGGTGGACGTAGCCCTTTGGGTGAACCACGTTAAATCTGGTGTTGATTTATGTCTCTTGGTTTGTATATTTATTCTGGTATAATATTCATTTTTATTTGCATGTATGCTTAGATCTCGATATATTGTCTATACAACTGGTGTGCGAACCCCAACAGTTAGCATGTTGCTAACATTTCACACAATGTTTGACATAGTCACAACATTATTGGTTTAGGGTTGGCTAATAGTAGCCAAGGTGAAGTATGCATTTAGCAATAGTGAGGCCACTTAAATGACCTCCAAAAATCCCATCGTGAATCTCCTTGATGGTATATGGGATTTTAAAACTTGTAAGGCATCGTAGGAGGTTACGATCAAAGCCAAATTTGAAGAGAAGACCCTCCATGATGATATAGTGAGTGAAACTTTTGAGAAAGGCTCATTGTCCATTGCGAGTGAGGTCTGAAGGAAAAAATGAAAGGGAAAGGTAGTAAACAAACTACTTATAACAAATATCACATAGATCCATTTCAATTCTTACCACAAAGGTAATGTATTGGAATAGATAAGAAGGTGATTGCAAGAATTGTATGGTGACAAAAAAATTTGAGTCCGAGGATGAAGCAAGTACTTGAGAAGCAAGGCAAGCCATGGTATCCACAAATTTGGTAGTGGACCGTGGAACAATTTGGATGTCATAATTATTAAAGGTGGTCAAAAGCATGTCGACGTGATGTTTATACTTTTGAAGTATTTCATTATGACACTGGTATAAACCATTGACTTGGTTAACAATCAATTGAGAATCACAAAAGATATTAATGGTATTAACATCTAGGGCAATGGCAATTTTAAGACCTAACACGAGTGCTTCATATTCAGCCACGTTATTGGTATAATTGAAGTTGAGTTTAAAAGATAAATGCATACGCTCAACATCATGAGGAATGAGAATGAACCCTACACCCCCCCATGCTAACATTTAGAACCATCAAAAATAAGGTCATCTGATAAACAATGTCATCAAGGGTGAGCGTAGTAATGGATTCATCGGGAAATCGAAATTATAAAATTGATTTTCGAAAAAGAGGTGTGTCTCTGCAAGTGGGTCGGAAATGGTTTGTCCTTTAACATACTTTTAATGAATGAATTCAAGATCTAGGTCTGCAAGAAGCATGAGCCAACGTGCAACATGTTGGTTTTGGTAAGGTTTATCATACATGTAATGTAAGGGGTCGAGTGTTGGTATCAGTGAAGGTTTTGTGGTTGTGTAGATAATGGCAAAGTTTGGTGGTAAAAAAAGACTAGGGCTAAGAATAGTTTTTGGCATGGGTATATCTAGTTTTTCGTAGTCTAAAAGAGTACGGATTATGTTGTAAACCACTTGCTCCCTATGTTGTTTGTTGCGATGAGTGAGCATGACACCCAAGGAATGGTCAGTGAAAAAAATGTAAAGTTAGAATGATTTGTTATCTTGAGGTGGAATGTACAGGTGGTTGGAGAAGGTATTGTTTTGAGGAGTTAATGGATTTATGGAATTCATTATCCCATTTGAAGGAGACATCCTTTCTGAGAAGATGATGAAATGGATGGCAATGATCAAAAAGTTGAGAATTAAAGTGATGAATAGATTGCAACTTGCCTTGTAAACTACAAAGTTGGCGAAGGTTAGTAGGTGGTGGCATCTCGAGAATTGCCTTGATTTTAGTAGGATCGACTTCAATGCCACACAAATAAATGATGAAACCAAGGATATTTCATGAGAGAATAGCGAAGACACACTTCTTTAGTTAAAGGTGAACACATGATTGGATGAGGCAATCAAAGATGACGTTAAGGATAGTAAGGTGTTTGGCTTGATTTTAGACTTGAAAAGAAGATCGTCGACATAATCTTCCAATATACTATGCATGATGTCATGAAAGATATAAGTCATAGCCCGTTGGTATGTGGCACTAGCATTTTTAAGGCCAAAGGACATGACACGATAGCGAGAAAGTCCCCCAAGGGGTGATGAGCGATGATTTTGTGTTGATATTTAGGGCGAGTAATATTTGGTTGTAACCCGAGAAACCACCCATGGTGATAGCATCTCATGGCTAGCGGTGAGATCAACTAGTTGGTCAATACTAGGTAGAGGAAAGTTGTCTTTGGGGCAAGCTAGGTTAAGGTCACGGTGGTGTCCTTGAGATTTCACCCTAAAATCTAGGACAACCCCTTTTAAAAAAATTGTTCTTTTCAAAGTAACGGACCATTTTGTGTTTTTTTTCCTGCAGTTGGTTACATTTCTATAAGGTAACCCCAGAGAGTCATAAAATCCAGATTCGACAAATACCCATATGCTAAAACTCACTCTATCCCTTCGTAGGTTTTTCGAGAGAATTTTATTTATTTATTTATTAAATAAATAAAGTTATTTTAAAAATAGATTGAGCTAAAATTGGAGGATTTTAGTTATATAAAGCACTTCACCCCATCATTATTACCATAGAACATTAACTTCGAGGGAAGAATTTTTGCAAATCAGCTAATTGGAGAAATTTTTTGAGTAATTACGCAACTATTTTTGTTTTGTTTTATTTATTTTTGTATGTGTTTTGGTTTGGTTTCTCTGGAAATTCCCGTAGCCTATTCATTCTTCTTGCTAGATATTTCCTTAGGCCTAGGGTTTTGAAAAGCTATCCAGTATTTTTAATTACTAATATGTCTACAAGCGATCAGAGCTTGGGATTCTTTCAGAAGATTGCAAGAAGTCACTTGGTCTAAAAAGGTGCAACAATGGATTTTATGAAAAAAAGAAAAATATTGCCATAAATGCGTAAAGCTCGAGAAGATATGCACTTTTATAGAAAAAACACCTTAAATGGAGCCACAGAATGAAAGTTATGGCACATGCAAGTTTTGTTACTACATCTTCCTGGACCCTTTCCAAAAATAGAAAATTTTATTGTGTTTTCTTCACCAAAAATCCAAAAAAGGAAAGAAATGCGTCTTCATGTCAGTTGTAATTTTCAAATCCACCTTCCGCATCCAATTTCCATGCTTTACCCTGTGTGAACTTTCACACAATTTTATAGGTAGAAGTCACGATGCAATTCACGCTTTTGGAAAAGAGCTATCTTTCATGCAAATATCACTTTTTGGAAGGAAGACTTTAAAAAGCTGTTGCTAGTGGGAATTTTGGAGGTGGTAGACATGCGGGAATTTCTTGCCTGCATAGCAGGTTACTTTTTCCCATCAAGTCAAAGTCACTTAAGTTGCAATGGGAATTTCAGAGGAGGATGGAAGATGGGAATTTCTTACCTACAACGCAAGGTGGAAATTCTCATTATAAAGAAAAATAACTTAAAGAATCGATGGGAATTTCTTGCTTGCCGAGAACGCTCACTTTTTCCATCAAAGAGTTTTATTCACCCATGTAAGTCACTTTTTCAAAGGAGGTTATTTTACATACAAGTCACACTTTTTGGGAGATGACTTAAGTTGCTAATGAGAATTTCCACAGTGGCAGGAAGATGAGAATTTCTTACCTGCAACGTAGGGTGAAAATTCTCATGATGAAGGGCAAGTCACTTAAGTGGAAGAGGGGATTTTTGGAGCTGCAGTGCAGGGTGGAAATTCCCATCAAGTTGACTTCTTATTTTTAGCACTCACCCTTGCCAAAAAGTGCGACCCATCATGACATTAAACAATACCTTTAATAATATTTATAAATGGCTTTTCTACTTAATTTTGGCACCATGAATGGAAGGAAATTCAATGCAAAAGGATGAGCTAAAGATAAGTCATGGATGCATGCTAAAAATAAATAAAATAAATTCATAAAAAAGCCATCAGAAGCATGCATACTTGGGCACCCAAATTGGATGAATAGACTTGGCTTTTAATTAATTAAATTGCCACAAATATAGAAGGAAATTATTAAAAATAACAAGCACAAAGCTATATAAGCATGGGATGCCATAAAGGAGAAGCACTTATTTCTTTTTGATGAAGATTACAGCCAGACAGGTTTTGGTGCCAAAGGAAGGAGGATGTTGTATTAATAAATATTTTCCACAACAAAGAAGCTTACAATTTTTGTGCCTAGGGTTGGAGAATCTTTATTTTTATCATTCTGAGTGTTTGCATGTTGGTATATGTGCCTAGGTATTCATCACAAGTGCTCATATTAGTGAAAGGACGTTCAAATCAATGTCAGATACATTGAATATATCTTATGAATATGAAAAAATTTCTAGATCTGCACAAATTGATCCAATTACAAGTGGTTCGATAGAATTAAAAGAAAAAGAGCCCAAACAAAGATTGTTCCAGCCATGATGAAGCATGATGAAAGAGAAGGATCAACAAAATCATGCATAGCTTCCAGATTTGTTGATATCAATGATACAGACATAGGCCCTGAACCCATCACTGATTTAATTGACAGATCCAAGGCCATTGGTAGATCCAACTCTCATAATTGCAAAGATTCTAGAAAAAATCACCCTCCTATTTCTAACGCGGCCCGTGTGGAAGTCATTGTATGGAAAATTCCTTTCAGGAGCTTGTGCATGTGCTCCCAATCTTCCAGTTGAAGCCTTCATTGAATTTTCTTTTACTTTCCTTCACCAAGTGCTTTCCAAAATTTTTAATCAACTGATATGAAATTAAAAATAAAAGGGTGATGATTGTTGTGTGAATTTTTACAAGTAAGCATTGTATTAGTGCATGTACTAAAGAATGATTGCAAAAGCTTCAAGGATAAAAGGGGAAGATAGGTCAAAGGCAATACCATGCAAGTAAATCAAAGTCATATGCTTCAGATCTAGTTTGGTGAGAATCAAAGGAAAGAATTGAACAACATATGGGAGTATCTCGAACCATGGTAGAGAGATCATTCATTGCTAAAATAGATGAAATAGAAGTACAATACATAGGTTGGATCAACATGCGAGTATGGAAGGAGAACAAGCTGGGAGTGTTGCAATAAATTTCTTCTAATTTCTTGTTCTATTTATTTCTATTATTTTATCTGACAAAGTAATTAAGTAATCAATTAAATTGTAAAACTTAAGTGATTGGTTTAAAATCCGTTACTTCAAGTTAATGGAAAAATTCAATTACTTGAAAATAGGTGGCAGACATGCAAAATAGAAAGTTCTATTTTTAGTTAAAAATTATGCATGTCATGCAAAGAGGAATTCCATGAGGAAGATTTCAAAATTTTTTACCTTTTCTATAGTTTTTGCATGCGGGAATT
This sequence comes from Taxus wallichiana var. yunnanensis, assembly GCA_018340775.1. Taxonomy (NCBI): domain Eukaryota; kingdom Viridiplantae; phylum Streptophyta; class Pinopsida; order Cupressales; family Taxaceae; genus Taxus; species Taxus wallichiana. Next base: position 369,404,308 of record CM031241.1, read on the forward strand.
CATTAAAATCTTCATATTCGTAATTTTCCTCTATACACTCTAAATAGAGGAAGAACCTACGGAGTTAAAGGAGAGATTAGAATTTGTAATCAGCATTCATGTGTTCCATAATTTGAGTTAAAACCTGGATATATTTATGAAAGCTAAGGAATTAAAAGAAGGAAGATTTTTGGAGAACTTTGTGTTAATGGTGCATTTATTTCTTATTTCTTATTTCTTTTTAAATCTTTGTATAAACTTTGTGTTATCTTAGATTTGGATCTAAAACTCCCCTTTGCTTGAATTCTACATTTCAAGATCTATTTTTTTAATCTATGTGCATGTGACCAACTCTACAAACTATTGGTTAGATTACACATCTCCTTTTCTTTCTTATCGTATTTAATTATTTCCCTCTCTTGTACCTATTTCTTACAGCTACTTACTTGCTACAAAATTGTCTAGCTATACTTCATGAGTTACGCAGTAAAAGTAAAACCAATAGAGAGATACTAGGAAATATAATTGACAAAATCTTACACGGGAGCCTCAATGGTAAATGAGGGAGATTTATCTCATGACTGCCTACGTTTTCAACTATGCAAAAATATAGCCAACACATGGAAATCCATGTAAATGGGAGTCCCCCTGCCGCTTTAGTGACAAGAATGATGTTAGAGATCCATTGGGAATAATCAATGGGAAGAATAAAAGAAACATAAAGGAGGCACTAGAGATCTTCTTTACAAGAAGGGAAATGCAAGGATGTAATTTTCGTACCTTCTATTTCAAAGTTTTAGCATCGGGAATAGTTATGATATGTTGGTGTGTGGGATCCTATATGTCCTCCACACACATATGGAGGGTCATATCACATGGGTTAGGTTTAGGGTTTTTTGTGTGTCATGCACTAGGGTTAATCAACACCCTATATGTATCCCTTCATTTGACATTTATGAGTATGCCAGACACACTCCATTGTCTTTTCTCTATGTGCAAAGCTTTTTTTGTTGTTATGCAATTTCTTTAGTTGATTGATCGATTCTTCCTTGCGATTACATTAAAGCTATTACATTTCCTTTGAGTGCAACTTTATCATGGTGCACAATTTTTGATATGATTCTCTGCCAACTCTTTCATGGATATCGAGTTGAGATTGGGTAAACATGCACTCATTTTTTTGAGTTGTGATTACTCTTGGTTTCATTTTTTTCTCGTGCAAGTTTTTCGATCATTATATTTTGAATTTCCTGGTAAACGTTATTAGCAAGCTGTTCTTGAAAAGTTTTAGGTTTTTTGTGTTCTTCATGCATGTGCATATCTCCTTGAGCTATCAGGGGTTATTCTGACTACATTTAGCTAGCAATCATAACTAAATTTAACACATCAACTAAGAATAGAGGTATATTTTTGTGGTTTTTAATTTTGTATTAAACTAGAAATTCCTTGATCTCTATTTTTTTGGTCTTCGTGTTTTTGCATGTTTTTAGAATACGAGAGTTTTATTTTTTTGTGGAGATCTCAAGAGTTATTCTTTAGCTCGGCGAGCTAGTTTTGGCTCGACCAAGTCCACCAAGCTCCTCTTCTCTTCCCTGAGCTCCTCTTGCTCACCGCGAGCTTGCTTGTTTTCAAACCTACGTCCCGAGATCCTTTTTATTTTCAGCTAAGGCAAGCTCTGCTCCTCATCCCTAGTTTGCGTACCCACTCCCCCGCGACGACTGATCTCGACCTACTCATGTCTGTGCTCGCTTGGACCGCAAATCACCTCTAGCTCGAGCTCCCGCCCTTCCCCCATGCTTGATCTTACTCTACCCCACTGATGACTTCTTTATGTGTGACCTGTGTGCTCTACCCCACTCGGCTTCCAAACCACCTTCCCGACCATTACCTTGCCAACTTAGGATTTCCATCCATGATCCACGCCGGGATCCTCGCTGATCCCTCCAACCATCAGAGCCCCTTCTACCATGTCTCCTCTCAACCCACGATCCGCGGTGACAACTCCCTGATCCATCCAACTCGGGATCCTCCCACGGTTTTCGGCACATCCTCCAAGCCCAACTCGGGATACACCACCATCTCCTCCGTGGTCAACCACACAACTAGGGATCCTTGGAGTTGGTAAGTTTTTTTAAATAACAATAAGTTATATTTGGTAAGTTTTTTAAACTTTTAGGTGGGAATTTATTTTAAGGGAGTATATTTAAATATTAATTAGGATTTAATCTTAATTAGTTTTTTTCGTAATTAATTAGATTTAATTATATTAAATCTATTTCTATTAATTACGACTATAAAATTGACCTCATTTATGATTAAGTATATTTAAAATTGTCCTTTAAATTAATGTTTTTATCATTTTTTTTCCAAAAGCTCTTAAATTAGCTAAATCAGACGTTTCAAAATGGTAACTTTTTTAAAGCGTTATTGTCAAATTTTTTTACTAATCAGCGCTAAGTGTGTAGTATCACCGAGCACCTCTTTGTCTTATGTGTGCCTTTGCGACGCATTGTGAAGATCATCTGGACTCATCTTGAGTTTAAAACATTGTATTTTTACCCTTATTATTGCTTGACTAGTGAGCGCATCCGCCACGATTTGCAGCGAGGGGTATCCTTGCGACGTGAGACACTTTGTCTCAACTAGGATTTGATTTTACCTCCTTCCTAGTTTTTGCAATTTTGATTGTGTACGGTGTCACTTTTATGTGCTCCCCAAAACACAATTGTGGTCTCCTCTCTTGCATGTTATTATGTTGGTTGCAAGGTGAGTTACCAAGTGTTTCTAGATGCACGCTCGGACCTAATTTTATTCAACGCACTAAACTATAAAGTGCCAAAAGTAGGGGTTATCATATTGTCATGGGTGATTGTGTTTCTTTTTGCATTCCTTCTCTCTCCTTTTACTATGGATGCACTTTCAATTCCTTTTCTTACGTCATTCAAATTCTTCGAATGGAGATTGAAAATAATTATGAAACTAAGGGGTAAAGGGTTATTCCGCATCACCATGGGAACTAAGACTGAACCAAATGAAAACACTGAAAAATCTAAGTGGTTAACCGTAGTGATGAAGCTTTAGGTCTTCTTTGCATGTCCATTTCACACGACTTTCTCTTCCACATTGAGTCATCTGAAACACCTAATTCTACATAGAAAATGTTGGATGCAATGTTTGGACAACAAGATGACATGAGAGTGCATGAGTTGGAAAACTAACTACTAGGGTTAACTCCTAGTGATTTTGAAGACCTCAAACATTCTTCTCTAAGTTTTCCACACTAGATTGTTGTTAAAGGAATATCAAGTAGAGAAGAAAGATTCTCAAATAATCTTTTGATTCTCTCTAAGTTAGGTCTTAAATATTCTATCTTTGTGTCAACCTTTTACGCTACAAAATCTACCTTGGGAAAGGATTGGAATATTGCCTCCTTTGACTGTTTTTCATCCCAACTCATTTGAGAACAAGAAAACTCATTCAAATGGGGTCTCTCAAGTCCAAGTCTCATACCCTTGTAGAAAGTAATAGTAAGGAAAAGAAGACTTAAAGAAGAAAGAAAAAAGGATCAACCTAAGAAGGAAACCAAGACCAAAACTAAAATTAACACGAACACTTCAACTTCTGAGCCTAGAGCACAAAAAGATAGGTATTTGTGTTCTTATTGCAAGAAGATTGGTCATAAAGAGCATACATGTATGAGAAAAAAATTCATCACCTTACTCATTTACTTGAGAAAAATCAAATAGGTGTTCCTGAGTCTATCAAACAAAATACTCTAAAGGTCAAGTCTTCTACTGCAAAAGGTTCTAAATCTGATAAGAATAAATGAAAGGCCCTTGTAGCCAAAGTTGCTCCTTCATCAATGTGGATTATATATTCTGGTGCCTTCACACCACATGGCTTCTTTGCATGTTGAGTTCTCCAACATCAAGCCTTGTGGTATGTCCCAAATCACGATGGGTAATGACACAACAATATTGGTTTCCAGTAGTGGATTGGTAGAGATGGATGGGGGAACATTCAACCAAGTGTTGAGTGTTCGATCTCTCTACCAATCTCCTATCGGTTTACCAAATTACTCACCTTGGTGAAGGAAGCAAGTGGAATTTGGTCCTAACTCGGTGATTATTCATGAGCTTAACGATGACACTACGGTGGATGATGGAAAGGTAGATCACCTGTTCATGGTTTATACCTTTTCCCACTTTACTTTTGATTCTACACCTTTGCCTTGCTCAATCATGCAAACGAGGTTAGTAAGCTATGGCGTGAGCGTTTCAGGACATCTAAATTATCATTACCTTGAACAATTGAGCCAAAATGAAATGGTCAACGGGTTACCCGTGTAAAAGTTTTCTAAGGGTCTTTTGAGGTTGTACCCTTGGAAAGCATCCTGAAAATAAATTTGACAATGGAAAAGCCTGAGAGCTACTCCTCCTTTGGATCTTGTTCATAATAATATTTCTGGTCAATTTATGTCTCCTTCATTTACTAGAGCTCTTTATGTGCTTATATTCATTGATGACTATTCGTGATATACTTGGGTATATTTTCTTAAGGTTATGTTTGAAGTCTTTGAGCATTTTCAGGACTTTAAGGCTCTTACGAGAAGCAGGAAAAATGGAGCGATCTATCAAGGTTCTTCAAACTGACAATGGAGGTGAATATGTAAACAATAGGTTCATGGATTTCTCTACTTCTGAAGAGATCTCCTTGTAGCATACAGTTACATACAACCCTTCACAGAATGGAACAAAAGAAATAAAGAACCGTACTCTTAAAGAGATGGCCACTTGTATGATTCACTCGAAGTCTCTTCCTCTGCAGTATTGGGTTAAAGTAGTGAATTGTGCTAATTACATTTAGAACCATGTTCTACACAAGGTAGTAAGAGGGATGACACCCTTTTGAAGCATGGTTTGGATGCAAGCCTGATGTTGAGCAATTTTGAGTCTTTGGATCCAAGGCCATGGATTGGATTCCCAAGAAGAAACATAAGGCATTGGAACCATAATCCAAACCTTGTATCTTTATAGGGTATCCTGATGGCATGAAGGGATATTGATTGTTGAAACCTACTTCTCATGAGCTTTGTATTGAGAGAAGTGTTAATTTCGATGAGTCTTCTTTAACTTCTACTTCTCTACCTATTGAGGTTCTTCAACTTGTTGATTCGGATTCTAACTCATCAGATGATGATTTTGTTGAGCATGCTCCTCTTCCTAATCCTCCCGACCATTAGACCCTTGAGTCTTCTGATTCTGAAAGTAGTGATGAAGAGGACTATGTCCATTCTCACTTGAGTGATGAATCTTCCAACTCGAGAGTTGATCCTCTTGGTCCTCTTTGGGCTAGGAAAACTCTGTAAAGTGCTGGAGATTTAATTTGAGATACATCAGATATGAGGCGTACTCACTCAGATTTCATTGGACCCCACTCTTTCTTCACCTTTGCCTACGATCCACAATCTTCCGGAGGCCTTCTAATATTCCTGGTGGGATTCTACCATGGATGAGGAGTATTCCTCTCTCATGAAGAAGCGATACTTGGATCTCACCCCTCTTCCTAAAGGAAGAAAAATTGTTCGATGTAAGTGGGTGTTCCGAAACAAAGTATGGAGTAGATGGAGATGTCGAAAATTTTTAAAGTGATTAGTAGATAAGGGTTTCTCCTAGATAGTTAGGGTTGATTATACTAAAACCTTTTCTCGGTTGTGAAGATGACTTCTATTCGACTAAACCCTAGCCATTCGCATCAAATAGATAGAAAGTCCATCAAATGGATGTTAAGAGTGTCTTCCTTCATGGTGACCTAGAGGAAGAGATCTACATGGAACAACCTTCGGGTTATTTCCATAATCCCTCCCTCGTTTGTAAGTTAAAGAAGTCTCTTTATGGCCTTAAACAATCCCCTCGGGCTTGGTATGCCAAGATGGACTCCTTTTTACTTACATCAGGGTTTACTAGGTGTCACTCTAATCCAAATGTTTATATTCTACAGCGAGATGACTCCATACTCATTATTTTTCTCTATGTTGATGACTTGTTGATCACCGACAAGCTCTTCCTCTATCATTGATTCTATGAAGACCTCCTTGGCCAACGTGTTTTCCATGACTGACTTAGGTCTACTTCATTACTTTCTTGGGATACAAATTTCACAATCTGACTTCAAGGATTTTGATTTCACAACCTAAGTATGCTCTTGACTTTGCTTGCTCATTTTTAGATGTCCAATTACAAGTATTCTCCTACTCCTTTTCTCTCTGGGGTTAAGTTGGTTTCTGATTTCTCTACTCCCTTAGTTGATGGTACCCTTTATCGACAATTGGTGGGGAGCTTGATTTACTTGACTCACACTCGACCAAATTTATCATATGTTATTGGGATCATGTCTAGATTTATGCAGGAGCCACATGAGCTACATTGGAAAGTAACTAAATGGATCCTTCATTATGTTCGTGGCACCTATACTAATGGCATTCACTATCATGGAGGGGTGGATATTGACTTGATTGGGTTCACAAATTTTGATTGGGCTAGTGACTTAGATAATCAGAAATCTACCTCTAGCTACAGTTTCTCTCTTGGTTCGGATCCTATTAGTTGGTCTAGAAGGAAGTAGAATACAATTGTGATATCATCTATAGAGGTAGAATACAGAGGAGTAGTTAACGCTGCCACAAAAGCTATTTGGCTATAGGGTATTCTGATAGAGTTTGGCATCCACTTTCGGTGGCCCACCATTATCTATTGTGATAACACAAGCACTATATCAATTTAGAAATCCAGTTTAGCATCAATGGATGAAGCACATTGAGATCCATATGCACTTCATACGAGAGCTTATTCATGATGGTATCATCAACATTTAGTACATTTAGACAGCTGATCAGATTGCAGATATATTCACCAAGCCCTTCACTGAGGTGAAGTTTCTTCACTTGCGGTCTCTTCTTGGGGTGAGGTCTTATGCAGCTGCTCATCTTCTTTGGAAATATAGTCCTCTTCTTCTTCTTCTAGGAAGATGTTGTTTGTACATGGGCACCTTATTAGGCCTTTAGTTTCCGGGCCCCATTGACACATCTTTCTTAGTTGTTTAGGAGTGTCTTCTTTTTCTGTTTGACTCATCATAGCCACTAGCCCAACTTCGATGAAGGGGGTGTTGGTGTGTGGATCCTATATGTCCTTCACACACATATGGAGGGTCATCTCAAATGGGTTAGGTTTAGGGTTTCTTGTGTGTCATGCACTAGAGTTACTCAAGCACCCTATATGTATCCCTTCATTTGACATTTATGAGAATGCTAAGACACTCCACTATATTTCTCTACATGTGCAAGCTTTGTTTTATGTTATGCAATTTCTTAGTTGATTGATCAATTATTCCTTGTGATTACGTTGGATCTATTACATTTCCTTTGTAACTTTATCATGGTGCATAATTTATTATATGATTCTCACCAACTCTTTCATGATATTGTGGACCACGATATTTACCAAATCTTTCGGCATATCAACATAAGAATAAGCAAAAGTTTGTTATGATCTTGGAGGAAAGACAGGTAAAAAATTATATGTGGCTTATTGGCTTATATTTATAATGTGAGGGTCGTCACGAGTATGAAGGTTGATCACGATAGTGGATTCATTCAACATGGTTTGCATCTCGAAGGAAATGGTGGTGAATATAAGAATCTTCCGCTCCAAGGTAGGTGAGAATAAACTCATCATCATGACATTGAATGAAGTTGATAGAATACATGTCATCATCGATCATATCGGGATGTAAGAAGGGAAGGGAAGAAGGAGCCTTGCTATCATGCATTAATAGGTTAAAGGTCCCAAGGAAATGGTGTTCACGATTTTTTTTTAGGGGAATGGATCACAGGTCCATAGACTCCATTAGTGAAGGTGGTGTGGTAGGTGAATAGGGTGGAGAAGGTTTATCATCCTCCATGAGGTCAATTCGTGTCTTCTTAGAAGGTGGTTCAACAAACCCAATACCATGGTGGTCTTTATGTTTACGGGTGGTGCAAGAAATGAAGCGGTATGATGACCTTGCTCGTGAAGGCCAAAGCCAAAGCCCCTACAGGAACAATGATGAAGAAAGGTACTAGTGAAGTGATGGTTAGTGAGAGATTGGAGATCGGAGGAAAATGGCTGGATTCAAGAAAGTGGTTTAGTTGAGTAGAAGAAATATAATTCCCCCATACGTCAGATTGGTGCGGAGGTGACAAGGACCATATGAAAGAATGTTGGCTACATGATGATCATAGTGGAGATGTTGATGAAGGTTACCATACTCTTGAGGAGTAAGGAGGGTGTCGATGTTATAGAGGCGATACTCCCCTAGAGTAAGACATTGAAAAACACCTTCTAAGGGGTTGGAATTTGGTATGTGGGTAGTGGGAATGGATTAATCATTGGAGGATGAGAAGAAGAAACTTTGGGTGTGGGTGATGTAGATGGATTAATTGATGGGATTGTTGTAGAAGTCTGTGCGCGAAGTAGGATTAGAGGAGTTAGTTGTGGAAGATGTAGCAAAAAAAGTGGTGGATGAGGTAGCGGTGGAAGAAGAAGTGGTAGTGGTGGTAGATGCCTTAACTAGTATAAGGACATTATTAGGTTGATAGAGTATCTTACAAGTTTTGAAGGGTGAAGGATCTACCGGAATGGTGTAGTTGTGTCCTTCATGTTCAAATTTTAAATAATGATGTAATGTTGAAGGAACACAACCCATGGCACAAATCTAGGGTCGGCTAAAGAGATTGTATTAAAATTCCCCTTCTAAGACATAGAATAACTCAGGAATGGTACGGGAGCCCACGCGGACATGGAGAATGATGGTGCTGAGGGTGGAAGTTATGGCATCATTAAATGAACGCAACATAACTGAGTTATTGAGCATGTAATTTGAAGGGATGCACATTTATTTATACGCATGGGAGGAGATGGTGTTGATACTAGCACCTCCGTTGATCATAACACGTTAGATGTGTGTATTATCAATGTAAACAAAGATGAAGAGGGTGGGGTCAAGATCATCTGATTGGAGAGGGATAATCTTTTTGTCATAAAAATTAGAGTAGATACTTGGTGAGTGGTGGTGGGGGTAGAATACGAAGGAGTTAGTTCTTAGAGCGGCCACATGATGAGGAGTGATAATAGTGACAACAAGTGTGGGGTCATTAGGAGGAACCTCAATAAATTGCAAGACCTCGAAGACGGCAATGAGAGTTAGAGGTTTTGATGAGGTCATACAAAAACATTTTCAAGGGTGACTGGTGAAGTTGTTTGATCATGGTACGATGTGCGACTCCGTCAAAAATGAGATATATTGGCCCATGGATGGTGATTTTAGGTGCATGTGTAGATGGAATATTGGGTACAGGTGTAGTGGATGGTTTGTTTGTCTTATCTTTTCCTTTGTCCTTTTGTGCACGAGTGACAACTTGAATCATGTTAATCCGAGGAAGAGAGGGAGATGAATCATGAAAGGTATAATGAAAAGAAGGACAAAAACCTAGTTTGGGGTAGAGCTTTGTGAAATGAGTATGGCGCACTAGCATTTGAGAGAAGGTTTGGTGAGTTCTCTAATCCAGACCATATTGATCTCAAATTTTGGAGGATGATAAAAGGGTTTTGGAGGTGGAGATGAAGGTCGCTGAATAGATATGGGGTGAAGTTGTGGGGTGATAAGAAAATACGGAATGGGATCCTCATCCAAAAGGTCATCTTGTCACAAAGTTCTTTAGGAGAACACAATTGAAGAAGAATATTTTTAAGGGCCTTACAGATTTTCAACATCATGCCCTGACACACGATGGTAAGCGAAAATCTTGGTATCATCAAAACCTTCTAGTTTAGGGTTGGGGGTCATAAGGCTTGAGAGGTGATAATGTAAGGGAAGAGATTTCTAAAAGGTTAGCAAAGATGTTAACATAAGACCCTACCAAGGGATCACAATGAGAAGTGAGAGTAGGTTTGGTGTGAAACTTTGAGTGACTTTTTTGGAAGAGGTACGGGTGGAGGTGGAATTGGAGGTTGAATAATTTTAACTAACTATTTTGTTGATAGTTTGGTTTTGGGCTTGGTTACACCTTCTTGGGTAAAGGTACAACTCGTGATGGGGTTAGAGGTTGTGTAGGTTTAACTACCTTTTTGGAAGGTAGTTAGGTTTTGGGATTGGGTTGCACCTTCTTGGGTAAAGGTGTAGAAGAAGGAGTGTGTGATGTAGATGGGAAGGAAGATGGCGGAAGGGACGGGTTAACCAAGGAAATAGTGGAGGTGTGGTGAAGAAAGTGGTAGGATGCAATGTAGAAAGGACCAGATGGGGAGAAGGAAATGACATGGGTAGTGATGAAGGCATGGGAAGTGGAGAAGGTATGGAAGGTAGAGAAGGTGCGGAGTAATGGAGAAGGCTTAGGAAATGTAGATGGTTTAGGTGGAATACGAGGTTTTGATGAGGAGGTAGAGTGTTGTGTTTTAGGTTTACCTTGGGTAGGAGGCTGCTTGATCAAGGTTGATGGGTTTGGTCCTAAAATAGGCGAAGTGGTAAGAAAAAGAGAGGGTTAATTGATGAGATTGGTGTATATGGTCTAAGAGGTTGGGTCTTCCTCTTAGGTGTGGGGATAGTCTTGTTGTGATTTGGGATGATGTGGTTAAATTGATCTTTACATGAGGATGGACTAGACTTGGTGTCGGCACGGACCCTAGTGCGGCGGTAGGTTTGGGTGTAGATGTAGGTATACTTGTAGGAAAAGGTTTGGGTGTAGGTGAAGATGATGTAGAAGAGGATACTATAAGTGGCGTAGGTGTGATGGAGTGAACTTTCATAAACACTTTAGTGTAAATCATTAAAGTTTTGATAGATGACATTTGCATTTGAGTTGAGACAGGAAGTCGTCGCAAGTGTCCCCTAAAGCACAAAATAGTCGACATACTCCAAGTGATCGACCAAATGTGAGAATGGCACAAAAGTGGAGGGGGATGAAGCTAATTTAGTAGTGATCCATGTAAAGAAATTTGGCATTTGTGAGACTAGGAAATGGATGGCTTCAGAATCTATGGGTAAAAGAGATGATAGCAAATCGACAGGGTCTTTAAAATCCAGTGGATAATTGTCGCCAATAGGAAGAGATGCTACAAGTGAATCCTCTATGGATAGAGGAGGTGGGAAAATGGATGATGTAAACTCTTTAACTAGTAAGGAAGAAGGGAGGTTGGGATATTCTATGGGTAGAAGAGTGACTAACACAGGTTGCTCAACAGGTAGAGAAACAAGCGAGGTAGATGACTTTGCAGATGAAGAGATAGATGAAATGAGTTGTTCGGACGTGAAGTAGTAGATATGGTCAACTCCTCTATGGGTAAAGAAGAAGATAAGGTGGGATCCTCCATGGGTAGAGGAGTAGATGATGTGGGTTTCTCTAGAGGTGGAGTAACGCATTCTAGGAATTCCTCAACTGACAAGACAAGAGGAAACTAGGTAGAAGGGGCTGGTATGATATCAAAGAGAACATGAACTTCCCAAATGTTGTTTTCATTAGTTGATGTTTTTTCGGCCGTTGGATGATGGGGTATGATTTGGGAACAACTTCTTGAAGATATGAAGGTTTTTATTAGCCGGTGTGTTTGGATTATCTAAGACAAGATATCTCCATTATCCAACATCTCCTGGATGATGTTTTAAAGCGTTATGCAATTACCGTCACTATGACCTCGAGACACTTCTTGTATTGCGTCAAGATATTCCCAAAGAGCCATATTAGCCTTTTTCGCCAAATACCCAGATGCCCAAAATTGTTATATTCTGTCGTCGGGATTTGTCTGCGGGAAATTTGTATTTAATTATTTTGAGCCCCGTATGAGGCTATTTGCGCTCCGTTTTAACTCTGTTATGATCGAATATGTCATTACTCTTATGTACCAGAAGGGTTTTAACTTGGAATAAGTTTTGGGCTTTATTTGTGACTTTTGGCAATTTTTCGTGTTTTTGTGTTGTCCGTTTCGTTTTCTGTGAAATTTCTCTAGAACAATTCCTTTGCCGGGTAAGCCCGATTTTTGGCTGGAGCAGTTGGAAAACATATACGCACATTATGCCGGAGGAAGTCGCCATCGAGAGTGCGGATCACTTTGGGAAAAAGTGAAGTCGTGCACGGAAAAGCCCTGCTGGGGATGGGCGCATTTTTGGAAAACAAAGGATTTAAGGCTGCTGATGGGAAAAATAGAAGCGCATAGGCAAGGTGGGAATTTTATACTGCCTAGCGAGTACTTTTCCCGTGTTATAAAATTCACTTAAGCTGCAGTGGGAAAGTTAGAGGCTGCAGGCAGGTGGGAATTTATTACCTGCCTTGCAAGGTAAAAATTCCCATGATAAAATAAAAGGAAAGTGACTTAAGTGAAATCATGGGATTTTAGTGCCTGCCTTGCAGGGTAAATAATCCCATTGTCAAAGTCAAATCACTTAAGTGGATCATGGGATTTTAGTGCCTGCCTTGCAGGGTAAAGAATCCCATTGTGGAAAAATTCTTAAAAATAGAATTATATGTGCAAAAAAGTGCGCCCCCTTTGGTGAGATGATGGCAGCCTTTAAGTGATTATTTTAATTAATCTATTCTTCTAAAAAGTGCGCCCAAGCTTGGAAGAAGTCAACAAGTCAAAAGGGGAATAAAAGAAATGGATTAAATGCATTAAATTTAATTTATTTAATGGTTGCCCCCTTCCTTTCAAAAAGTGCGCCCCATTTGGGAGATATTTAATGATTTTTAAGGCATTAAATCATTAAATTAATTTCTATTTTCAGTGGCTATGGTCAAGTCACACTGTGAAGCTTAAGTGAAGTGATGTGTGAAGGATTAAATTGGATTAATTTAATTTATTGGATGGTTGTCCTTAAACATGCTATTTTTAAAAGAGAAGAGCATGATTTTTAATTAATTAATTGCCTTTAATTGTTAGGGCAATTATTAATTATAGAATTGTGAAGGTTATATAAGCATGGGCAGCCATATGGGTGAATTATTTGATTCACGAGGTAAAGAATTGCAGCCAAGAGGAAAAGTGCGCCCCCATTTGAAGAAGGATTTTGCTCGGGCAAAGGTGGAAGCAAGGCTAAAAGCTTCATTTGGCGCATGCTTTGAAGGAGGTTGATCTTTATGCATAATTGTTTGCATAGGTGTTACTGAGTGCTCGGGTGTTGTTGAAAGGATTCATGCTCTCTTTATGTGCAAATTAAACACCAATTTTTGGGGCAGCGGGCTTGAAAAGTGCAGATTTTACAATTAAAATTCACTATTCATGCTCGGTGGCCATTTTTGTCGAATAAATTGCAGGAATTCATTACGGGTGCTTTCTGAAAAGAAAAGGAGCTTTTATCGATGTCGATACATTGCATATATCCTCGAATCTGAAGAATTGTCGAGATCTGCACGGTATTTTGAAGAAATCCGGCCAAGTAAGAAGAAAAAGAATTATTAGACGAAGATAGACAAAGCCATGGCGAAGAGATGAAAAAGAAAGCACGATGGAGTCATGCATTGCTTCCAAACTTGCGAGACATAGGAGACACAGATCTAGGCCGGAACCTCTTTCGATTTGATTGATAGATCAGGCGGGAAAGACTTCACTCATGCGTGCGGTTAAAAGCGGTGGAATTATCGAATTTGCTGCTTTTCCATGTACTGACCCGATTGCGAGTTTGTGATGGAGTGTGCTAGATCTTACCATCCTTCATCCAGATCAGTGCGTGATGCTACGGGAAAGACAATAATTCGTTTGGACGCAGAGTTCATCAATTATTGTTTGAAGATTCCAGTGCGAAAGGTGGTGACTTCCATTAGCATTCGGGATCGGCGGTAGAGTGGGAGAAGCATAGAGCTGATTGCGTGAGCATAATGAATAGCGATACATGAAGAAGCCTAGATCTCCTTCAAAGTTCGAGAACTCTTCCACGGTCCAATTTGGTGCAGGAGGTAGATGATGTCGTCAAATTGCTATGCAGGATGAATGGCGAAGCGAATGCTTACACTTTCCGTACATGGATGTATGCTTTCATCAGGACCATTGAAATCAACAAGGTTGATTCTATAATCAATTGGTGGAAATTATTAGCAATGACATTGGTGAGCGACTCTCGGAGCGTGAAGCGTACTTTCGACTTCAAGATGACTTCATACTTGGTGTATGTTGCGGCTTCACAAGGCATCTTTTCAATTTGGATAGATGTGGTGTTCTTTAAGGACCCCATTTTGAGTGCTACCCACGACTTACTTTGCACTGCATGCGAGAAATTTCAAAGTGATCAGCGATGAATTCTTCTATGATTTCATCTGCGAGGCTAGATAGACAAAGACTTGAAGGCCAACGGGTAGCGAGGAAGCGTGGGAAGCTGTGTCAAGATTGGAGTCTATTCATTCAATTTGTAGATTTCACATACCTCGGGGTTACGGGCTTTTACGGAGAACAATAAAGATGCCCAGTATCGAATGATAGATTGATTCGCCATGGAGCTGAGCGGGCAACTTGTGGAGTTACACGACCTTGATCAGCGGCACAAGTCTACGGGCTTCTTCCCGATCTTTGTGGGATATTACATTTGCATTAGCATTCATAGAGCTCGGGGGATGGGAGCGTGAAATGTTATCCGAGTATGAGCAAGAGTTCTTCCCTGCGGCTGAACTTGATCCATTTGGAGTAGCCAGGAAGATGATCTCCCAGGAGTACGCACATGTGCCTTCATTAGAAGATTTTGGATGAAGTGCAAAAGTGAGTACGAGGTTAGAAAAGAGATTTCAGCAGGCTATCAGCAAAGCAAGTGTTCAACTTTGGACTAGCGCGGATACCTGCGGATCTTAAAGATGATGGGAATGTGGTACTTGACACTTACCATCAAATGGGAGGAGATAAAGCCATCTTTGAGGATAACATAGGAGCTGCAACACATTGATTGAAGAAAGGTCGGGATTTGTGTTGGTGAATACTTCAAGCCTAGTTCTTGTGAAGGGATATTGCCTTGATGAAGCATTGATGAATCAAGTCACGGAAAACCGCGCGGGAGATTCCCTCAGTGAAAGCACGGAGGAAAAGCGAGGAAAGTCGAGAAGTTGAAAGTGCATAGAAGATCTCAATCGAGAGAGAAGATCACTTCTCTGACCATGACTTTAACTCGGTTTCTCGGTACCCGAGTACTTCACCAACTATTGCACAGCGGCAGCGGGATGCTTCCATGCCTCTTGAATCGGTGACATTCATCTTCTCTCCTCAGCCACTTCGTTGCGCCTCATTCGGAGGATATGTTGAAGCTGCGAGATGGCGGATTTGAAAGAGCTTTGTCCTTGGATGATTCGAGAAGATGGCAGCCATAACAACTTGTGGCACTTTACGGCGGAGAGGATGCGGAGCGGAAGATGGTAGTACACTCGACGGTGACTTCTCATTCTCTGAGAAGTAACTTCTCGGAATGGTTGGCTTCGTAGTTGGTTCCAGAAGCGAGAATGGAGATGAACTTAGAGGAGCACGACTTGCAGCTACTCAGAATCAGGCGGAAGAGACAGAAGGCCTAAAGTTGCAAAGCAACTTCTAGGTTGATCATCGAGGATTCGGGAGAGAAGTTTTTTGAGATATCAATTCAGTAGAAGGAAAGATAGAGGAGGAGCTCACGGCGGAAGATGTGACAATAACCAAAGTACCCCTCGGTCAAGCCACCCTTTGAAGGATTGAAGCGGGACACGCGAGACATTGATGGATGCTTTATTCCTTAGGCTTGCGGTGAAAGGCGGAGAAAGAAGAGCTGCAAAAACAAGTATCTCAATTATGTGAGATCATAGCCAAGGTTGTTAAACCTTCCATTCAGCCCATTTCAAGGCAGGTGAGTGATCATCTTATGCAGGAAATGGAGGACGCAAGCAATCAAGTAAAGCTATTATTGTGAATGGAAGGATTTGATTATTCGTCAAGCTTCTGTACAACTTGGAGAAGTGCCAACCCGCCTAAAGGTTATGGATGATGCAGAAAATCAGCTGAAGCAACTGATGGCGAACATAGAAGGCATGAATACAGTTGCAGAGAGTAACCTGAGTATTTTGGCCGAGATCAACAAGCTGCTGGGAGATGTATTGATTGCGGAACAAATTGTATCGGATGGATCAGTTGAGAAGGGGAAGCAGCTAGAGTTTGCAGTATCTTTCCGTTTGGAAATCTGCAGAGTTTTGCGTTGAAGAGGATGCAGGCACTTGAGAGTAGGACATCAGACTTACCAGACAGTGTCATTTCTTTCACTGAGGAGAGAGTGGACGGGAATGTTACTTCATACGTGCGGATCGTCTCAACTAAGGTGCCTAATTCCCTGGAAGGTTCTCTTCTGATGGTACAAAAGAGAATTGATAAAGCTACCAAGCCTTTCACGATGAATTCTATCAGTAGACTGGTGGCGCTGCAGGCGGACATTGCAAGGTTTGGGCGAGCTTGGAAGATGTGGAAGCGTGCATCAAAGTGTTGAATGAAGGGTTGTTGCGGATTAGGGAGAGAAAAAGCGATGGCTAAAGCAGATGGAAGGATCTTTGAATTACATGTTCGACAAGTATATCGATATCGAGAACAAGAAAAGACACATAAACATTACATTTGGCATGACTTCTTCTATCTTTCTTCTTCTATTTTCTATGTTCCGGATGAAATTGTAAAACTTCTAAGTTATTGGTTTTCTGACCATTACTTAAAGTCATGTGGAACCATTCTATTAGTTAAGTGATACATGTGTCACTTAAGGAGAAGATAGTTGAGGATGATTGCCAAATGTCATCTTTACTTGTTGTTTATGTTTGATTAGTTTGAGTTTTCCATTTGTACTTTCCCTCCTACATTTATAAGTAGGAGAAGAACCTCAGGTTAATGATCGATCAGAATTTGTAAGCAGCAATCTTGTGTTCTAGACTTTGTCTTTGAACCCCTTGAGAGCAACTTGGAGCAAAGGAATACAAAGGAGCGAGGTTTAGGAGAACTTTGTGTCACGGTGTCTTGTGTTTCTTGCTTTTAATCTTAGATCTCTTAATAAACTTTGTGTTATTTTAGATCTGGATCTAGAGTTGCCTTTGTTTTATAATTTGTGTGTTCATATCTATTAAGTTTCTTCTATGTGCATGCAATTAGCTCTGCTTATCTACTAATTGGGATGCACATCTTCCCCATTTCTTCTCTGTATTTCCTTTACTTCCTTCTTCTATAAAATACTTCCTTTCTTAAGCATTACTTACTTGCTGAGAACTTCTTAGTTATGGTTCATGAACTAAGTGGTTAAAGTAAAACCCACGATAGATAATAACACATTTTTATTGACAAATCGACGGGAGCCTCACCGGTTAAATGAGGAGATTTATCTCATATTTGCCTAGGTTTGATCTATGAGAAAATCTAGCCAACGATTTTTAGCGACTCATTTTTGAAACAACTATCTTTGCGAGATCAAAGCTTATCTATTGAAGATGGAGTGTTTTCCACACAAATCTCAACTTTGGTTGAACGTCCATTCACCCGATCCGTGAAGGCGCGAGGAAGGGTGATCATTTCTTGATTGCGGGAGCAATTCAATTTCAATCATCCTCCTCAAGTTAGAAGCCGCATGAGATCTAGTCTCTCACGGAAGGAGAGTGCACACCCATCGAGATCCGGATCGTATTTGAGCATAATCCGGCGGCTGGAATTATCCATCAAGTCTATCAAGTCTACACGAGGAGGAGCGTGCTCAAGTCAACATGGGGCATCAGTTAGTACTGTTCCATGGGAGCAAAGCTTTTGGACCTACGAACTTGGCTCCACCATGCATGAGTGCGCAAAGGGATCGAGAAAGAATTTTCCAAAATTCTTTGGAGATGGAAAGCAAAATCCGGATGATCATTTGGCGGCCTTCTTCATATCTTGTGGTGTGCTTGCAGTGGAGCATGAAGATGTCTCGGTCAGACTCTTCATTGAGACTCTACACGACTTGGCTGGCGAATGGTTCTATCGGCTAGCTCCTGGCACCATAACCAATTGGGGCTATGCGTGAGCAATTTTGAAAAGATTCAAGCTGCGAGAGGATGCTAGCACGTTGATCACCCATTGACCTTGATTGAAGAAAGAGCAAGCGAGAACATGCGGGACTTTATTGCAAGGTTCGAAAAGGATTTTTATAAAATCCCCATACGCCGCATTGAGTGACGAAAATCAAAAGGCGTTTTTATAAACGCTCTATTGCACGAAGTTGGATATCGGCTAAGAAGGGCAAGACACTGTAAATCTACTTGAAGCACAAAATTGCCGTGGAGTTGAGGATGACTTGATCATGGTTGGAAAACTCAAACAACCATCTCACAAAGGTGATGGTGCTTCTTCTAGTACTTGAGATCCTTTGTTGCAGAAATTGGCTAATGACATCTTTGCGAGATCAAGAAGCAGATCTCTCAAGCGAGGGAATGCAACCCCCTCGAGAATAGCTCTACCGGACCTTTAATGGTCAAAATCAAAATCAAAACCAAAAGCAGACTTTTGCTTTGCACCACAATGGTTGCAATAGAAGCTGCTCGAGGAATAACTTGGAAACTAATGAAGAGGATCTCGGCATTGATGAATCATTCGATGATGAAGACTTTATAGATCCATTTGGTGACTCAATATTGGTTACGGACTACGAATCTGACGATGGCTATTATGAATCTTTTGAAGATTCTGATGGTCACACTTTTGCGGTGTTTACAAGGTCTCAGACGTGCCAAAATGCGAAGCATCCACAAGCGGCCGAAGAGAAAGAGAAGATCTGGCCGGATGTTACTATCTTGAAAAGAGGTAGCACTCTTCCTTCTTCATTAGCGCCTAAGGATAAATATTCAAATTCTTTCAATTCACAGCAAAGAGCCAACGCACATCCTGCTGAAGCAAGTCAAGCTTTCGACATAATTGATCACATCAAGAGGAACAAGGTCAAATGTCAGAAGCTGAGTATTTGAGAGCATTTCCTGATCAGTTGAATAGATTGGTCAAATATGTGCAAAGTAATGGTCTAGACCCAACAAATAATACTTCACGGGGTATCTTGTCAAAGCCCAAAGAATACTCCCCCTTCAAATAATGCGGCTGCAAGTTCTTCTCCTTCTACCTCTTCTCTCTGCTACATCGAGAAAGGATTGAGCCATTTATGTGTCTTTGCTCATCATCGATGGACATAAACTTAGCAATTGCATTTGGACTCTGGAGCTTGATAATGTCATGCCTGCAAAGTTCTTTGATGCCTTGGGTCTCACATTGACAAAAACCATCGGAAGATGTTATTCGATGGAAAGGCAAGTCCCTCTTGTGGGGAAAATCAAAGATGCGCGAGCGATGTACTTGCTTCTTTTCGGATAAAAGACTGAAAATGACTATCCTTGTAGCGAGACATTCCAGTCTCTTATGGCATCTTGTTGAGTAGAAATTTTCTGAAAATTTGGGTGGAGAAGTCAAGATGGATTGGTCTTGTGCGCACATACCAATCAAAGGAGTAAATCAGAAGCTGGAACCTGAGAAGAAATCTAAGTACACAGTATCAAAGTCTGAGGATCCTAGATCTCAGATCTTGTTTCAGGAATCGGATCACGGAGTCTATTATCTAGAAATGGATAAAGAAGATGTTGACAGGTGATTTAAGAACCGCATCAACTTAACAACAAGATTTGGACTACGGAATTTGATGGCATTCTGTTGTTCATTTGGATCAGGCGCGAGGCGTTGTTCTTATCTCTCTGAAGGAAGGTGCATGCACACTCCTTCAAATTGATGTTCGAAAATACTAACAATCTGGTGAGTATGAAGCGTTGTTGTTAGGCATGGAGCGAGCAAGAACAATGGGAATCAAATTATTACATGCAAAGGAGATCTTGAGTTGATGATTGTAAGCGAGATAAGAGGCCTCTACCAAGTCAAAAAAAAAAGACAAAGCTGCGGCACTATAGAGATCGGGTCTACTCTTTATCTAGATTTTCAGCTTTCTCGGTATCTTACATTAGAGAGAACAAAATTCAAGAGCTGATTCACTTGCTTGCGGTGGCTGCAGCCTTGTTGAATCGGATCAGCCTCCTGCATTCTTTAGGCACGGGGGAGACTACTGAGGTGGAGATGGTCTTTCGCCCAAAGGTTCTGACAAGCGTCCAATGATGCGGCGAGGTTTTCAGCGATGACACATGACAGTGCAGATTGTTGCGTTTCTCCAACAGAAGGACAACTTTGAAGAAATCTACTATGAGGAAGCAATTCACCTCTAGGTAGACTACTTGTCGGAGAAATGGATGTGGACGTCTCGGGAAGTCGGGAGATTATCGGCTAAAAGGAAATAAAATTCCCAAAGGCTTGGTATCTCTTGAGGAAATGTTTGATAAGCATGATCGGATGCTTAAGAAAAATGAAGAAAGTGGGAAGGTTCTTCCTCAGACACACAATTACTAAATTTGGGAGGTGATGATCCCAAATTAGTAAATCAGGTAAGTGTTGTTCGAGAGGCCGAAAAGAAGCTTTCTTAAGCTTCTTAAGAAATATATGGATGTTTTTGCTGGTCTTACAGGATCTAAAAACATATCAGCTGCGGAAGTTCAACACTACATCCCACTTAAGCTAGAAGAACAAAAGCCTTTCAAGCGAAGGCTGCGGCCTGACCCTACCATTTGGGAACCATCTTTGTAGAAATCCGGAAGTTGTTAGCCTTGTAAAGATTATCTATCCCATACATCATTCGGAATGGTTGGCCAACATAGTCCCTGTAAGAAAGAAGAGCGGCGAGATTAGGTTGTGCGTGGATTTCCGCAACCTTAATCAAGCTTCATTAAAAGATAACTACCCCATCCCCATCATGGATCACACTCTGCAGGTGGTCACTGGATCTGAGATGCTTTCCATGCTTGATGGCTTCTCAGGCTACAATCAAGTCAAGGTGGCCGAGGAAGATCAATACAAAACGGCGTTCATCACACCTTGGGAACCTTCGCGTGCAGAAAATGCCGTTCGGCTTTGATTAATGTTGGTGCTACATTTCAAAGAGCTATGGATCTAGCCTTTGCTCATCTCAAAGAGATATAAGCATAGTAGTTGTGTACTGGATGATCGCGAGTCTTTTCCAAAGATAGAAGCGCACACATTTCAAACTTGGAAGAGGTTTTCATACGATGCGCATGCATGGTATTTCTTTGAATCCCTAAGAAATCCATCTTTCTTTGTAATGAAGGAAACTACTAGGGCACATTGTTTCTAAAGAAGGAACAAAGATAGATCAGAGCGTGTCAAATCCATTCGAGACATTGCCTTTGCCCACATCAAAAAAGGAGTTCACTCTTTCTTTGGAAAAGTTAATTTTCTCGGGAGATTCATTCTGACTTTCTTGAAGCTAACCCGTCATATTTTGAATATGATGAAGAAGACACAAGATTTTAAATGGAGCAGCGAAGGAAGGAAGCTTTGAGAAAATTAAAGAGGCCTGTCGAAAGCTCAGTCTTGGTTTCACCCGACTTGATAAAGAATTTATTCTTTCTTGTTATTCCTCTCGAACACACCATGTCGGCAATTGATGCGAGAAAAATCAAGAGGGACGTAGAAGCTCTATTGCTTTCATGAGCACGCCTCTTAAAGCCTATGAGTTGAAATACACTCCCATGGAAAAGCACGCATATGCGGTGGTGAAGGCATGCAAGCATTCGGGTATTATATTCTTTCCTCACTGCTTTGTGGTTTTGGTTCAGAGATCTTTGCGATTAAATCTATCCTTACTCGTGAGAGTTAGGATTGTTGAGAGGCACATGGGTGACAAAGGTTGAGAATATGACACTGGATATTAAACCAACAAAGCTGGTTCGAGGAAAAGTGCATGTGTGAATTAATGACGGAGATGAAAACATCAGTGCCAGAAGTGGATCAAGATGAGATAGATGGAGATTTACCTGTAGTACTTTTTATAGATCTGGTAGAGGAGTGGTACAGTAACATTGCTTACTTTCTGACGTATGGAGAATGCCCAGATCAACTTTCCAGAAAAGAGAAACGAACCATCAAACTGAAATCCAAAGATTTTGTTCTTTGGGATAATGGTTTTGTCTGAGAGGGAATTGATGGCGTATTTCTCGGATGCGTCGATAAAGCTCAACGGGATCAGCTACTCTGACAGTTTCATGACATGGCTTGCGGTGGTCATTTCTCGGCCGAGTCACTTTGCACACAAGATCCTCGAAGCAAGGTATTCTTGCCCACCCTTTTTGAATCTTTGCTGCAGATTGGGTAGCTAAGTGTCAAGCATGCCAACATTTTGTTGGGCGTGTGAAATTACTGCATTACCTCTAAAACCCATTGTGATTGAAGAACCTTTCCACGAGTGGGAATGGATTTTATTGGAATGCTTAACTTGACTTCAGTGTCGGTCACCATTACATTCTAACGACTCTTGATTATTTGGTAAGTGGGTAGAAGCTATTCTGTGAAGAATGCCACTTCCGCAGAGGTGTGCGATTTTATAAAAGAAAATATTATTGTCGGGTTTGGCGTGCCCCGACAAAATTGTAGCAGAGACAACGCTCGAATCTTTCTTAGGAGCTGGTGGAATTCTGCTACACTTATGGGATCAGTGGTTCATTCCTCAAACTACTATCCCTGAGGAATGGTCAAGCTGAATCTAGTAATAAAAACTTAGTAACTATCGTTATGCATGAAGCTAATGTAGCGGAAAATCAAAGGACTTGGCATAAAAAGTTGTTTGATGCATTATGGGCGATAGAATCACACAAAAGGGCGATAGGCATGTCCCCATTTCAGTTGTTATATGGTAGAGACACGGAGCTGCCTCTTACCTTGGGGCACCTGCCTACTGACTTTTAAGGCCTGGAGGATTCCACTTTCACGGATCTTATTGATAAAAGAATTATGTACATTTGAAATTGAGGAAGTACAAACTCAAGTTGCGAGATAGGTTGTGAGCATCAAAGGAAGGTGAAAGTCATCTTGACAAAAAAGGCCGGGGAAAGAAAGTTTGAAGTCGATATTTGGGTCCTTTTATGGGAAAAAAGAAAGCAAAAGGCATGCATGGAAAGTTTGATTCACTATGGAAAGGGCCTTTTGTGATTAAGAAGATCGCCGGAGCGAGATAGCTTCATTCTTGCTCATCGGGATGGAGTTGAATTGCCGTTGCCTTTGATAGGCAACACTTGAAGTTATTAGGACATGAGAAGCGGGTAAAACTGTATGTACATAAATAAAACTTTGTTTGTTTTTCCTTGTTTTGTTTTGTTTTGTGTTGTGTTGTGTTGTGTTTGTTTTTGCACGACCCCGTGCCCAAAGGACAAGATACGAAACCGAGAGATCTTTGGGATCTCATCTTTTCCCTTTGTCATTCGACGAGAGAAAAAGATGTCCACGAGAGAGCAGCAGTGTGTCACCCAGATTTCATCCTGAAATCTGCGACTACCCTATCCAAAAATTTTTCGTACTTTTAAAATAATGGGTCGTTTTGTGTTTTTATTGCTGAAAGTTCTTGTATTGCGTCAAGATATTCCCAAAGAGCCATATTAGCCTTTTTCGCCAAATACCCAGATGCCCAAAATTGTTATATTTCTGTCGTCGGGATTTGTCTGCGGGAAATTTGTATTTAATTATTTTGAGCCCGTATGAGGCTATTTGCGCTCCGTTTTAACTCTGTTATGATCGAATATGTCATTACTCTTATGTACCAGAAGGGTTTTAACTTGGAATAAGTTTTGGGCTTTATTTGTAACTTTTGGCAATTTTTCGTGTTTTTGTGTTGTCCCGTTTCGTTTTTTGTGAAATTTCTCTAGAACAATTCCTTTTCCGAGTAAGCCCGATTTTTGGCTGGGAGGCGGTGGAAAACATATCGCACATTATGCCGGAGGAAGTCGCCATCGGAGAGTGCGGATCTTTGGGAAAAAGTGAAGTCGTGCACGGAAAAGCCCCTGCGGGGATGGGCGCATTTTTGGAAAACAAAGGATTTAAGCTGCAATGGGAAAAATAGAAGCCGCAGGCAAGGTGGGAATTTTATACCTGCCTAGCAGGGTACTTTTTCCGTGTTATAAAATTCACTTAAGCTGCAGTGGGAAAGTTAGAGGCTGCAGGCAGGCGGGAATTTATTACCTGCCTTGCAGGGTAAAAATTCCCATGATAAAATAAAAGGAAAGTGACTTAAGTGAAATCATGGGATTTTAGTGCCTGCCTTGCAGGGTAAATAATCCCATTGTCAAAGTCAAATCACTTAAGTGGATCATGGGATTTTGGTGCCTGCCTTGCAGGGTAAAGAATCCCATTGTGAAAAATTCTTAAAAATAGAATTATATTGTGCAAAAAAGTGCGCCCCCTTTGGTGAGATGATGGCAGCCTTTAAGTGATTATTTTAATTAATCTATTCTTTCTAAAAAGTGCGCCCAAGCTTGGAAGAAGTCAACAAGTCAAAAGGGAATAAAAGAAATGGATTAAATGCATTAAATTTAATTTATTTAGTGGCTGCCCCCTTCCTTTCAAAAAGTGCGCCCCATTTGGGAGTTATTTAATGATTTTTAAGGCATTAAATCATTAAATTAATTTCTATTTTCAGTGGCTATGGTCAAGGCACACTGTGAAGCTTAAGTGAAGTGATGTGTGAAGGATTAAATTGGATTAATTTAATTTATTGGATGGTTGTCCTTAAACATGCTATTTTTAAAAGAGAAGAGCATGATTTTTAATTAATTAATTGCCTTTAATTGTTAGGGCAATTATTAATTATAGAATTGTGAAGGTTATATAAGCATGGGCAGCCATATGGGTGAATTATTTGATTCACAGGTAAAGAATTGCAGCCAAGAGGAAAAGTGCGCCCCCATTTGAAGAAGGATTTTGCTCGAGCAAAGGTGGCAACAAGGCTAAAAGCTTCAGATTTGGCGCATGCTTTGAAGGAGGTTGATCTTTTCTGCATAATTGTTTGCATAGGTGTTACAGGTGCTCAGGTGTTGTTGAAAGGATTCATGCTCTCTTTATGTGCAAATTAAACACCAATTTTTGGGGCAGCAGGCTTGAAAAGTGCAGATTTTACAATTAAAATTCACTATTCATGCTCTCGGTGGCCATTTTGTCTGAATAAATTGCAGGAATTCATTACGGGTGCTTTAAAAGGAAAAGGAGCTTTTATCGATGTCGATACATTGCATATATC
The DNA here is from genome assembly GCA_018340775.1 of Taxus wallichiana var. yunnanensis. Taxonomy (NCBI): domain Eukaryota; kingdom Viridiplantae; phylum Streptophyta; class Pinopsida; order Cupressales; family Taxaceae; genus Taxus; species Taxus wallichiana. The sequence continues at coordinate 369,429,469 of CM031241.1, forward strand.
CTCGAAATCGAAGAATTGTCGAGATCTACTGCAAGTATTGAAGAAATCCGGCCAAGTAAGAAGAAAAAGAATTATTTGAGACGAAGATAGACAAAGCCATGGCGAAGAGAGATGAAAAAGAAAGCACGATGGAGTCATGCATTGCTTCAAACTTGCGAGACATAGGAGACACGAGATCTAGGCCGGAACCTCTTTCGATTTGATTGATAGATCGAGCGGGAAAGACTTCACTCATGCGTGCGGTTAAAAAGCGGTGGAATTATCGAAGCTGTGCTTTTCCATGTCTGACCCGATTGCGAAATTTGTTATGGAGTGTGCTAGATCTTACCATCCTTCATCCAGATCAGTGCGTGATGCTACGGGAAAGACAATAATTCGTTTGGACGCAGAGTTCATCAATTATTGTTTGAAGATTCCAGTGCGAAAGGTGGTGACTTCCATTAGTCTTCAGGATGCCGGCAGTAGGTGGGAGAAGCATAGAGCTGATTGCGTGAGCATAATGAATAGCCGATACATGAAGAAGCCTAGATCTCCTTCAAAGTTCTCGAGAACTCTTCCGCGGTCCAATTTGGTGCAGGAGGTAGATGATGTCGTCAAATTGCTATGCAGGATGAATGGCGAAGCGAATGCTTACACTTTCCGTACATGGATGTATGCTTTCATCAGGACCATTGAAATCAACAAGGTTGATTCCATAATCAATTGGTTGGAAATTATTAGCAACAACATTGGTGAGCAACTCGGAACGTGAAGCGTACTTTCAGCTTCAAGATGACTTCATACTTGGTGTATGTTGCAGCTTCACAAGGCGTCTTTTCCAAGTTGGATAGATGTGGTGTTCTTTCTAAGGACCCCATTTTTGAGTCTACTACCCTTCTTGACTTCTTACTGCACTGCGTGTGAGAAAGATTTCAAAGTGATCAACGATGAATTCTTCTATGATTTCATCTGCTAGGCTAGACAAAGACTTGAAGGCCAACAGGGTAAGCAAGGAAGCGTGGGAAGCTGTGTCCAAGATTGGCAGTCTATTCATTCAATTTGTAGATTTCACATACCTCAGGGTTACGGGCTTTTCTGGAGAACCAATAAAGATGCCCAGGTATCCGAATGATAGATTGATCGCCATGGAGCTGAGCAGGCAACTTGTGGAGTTACACGACCTTGATCAAGCGGCACAAGTCTACGGGCTTCTTCCCCGATCCTTTGTGGGATATTACAGTTGCATTAGCATTCATAGAGCTCGGGGATGGAGGCGCAAATGTTATCGAGTATGAGCAAGAGTTCTTCCTGCTGGCTGAACTTTGATCCATTTGGAGTAGCCGGAAGACGATCTCCCAGAATACGCACATGTGCCTTCATTAGAAGATTTTTGGATGAAGTGCAAAAGTGAGTACGAGGTTAGAGAGAGATTTCAGCGAGGCTATCGGCAAAGCAAGTGTTCGACTTTGGACTAGCGCGGATACTGCGGATCTTAAAGATGATGGGAATGTGGTACTTGACACTTACCATCAAATGGGAGGAGATAAAGCCATCTTTATGAGAATAACATAGGAGGCTGCCACACAATTGAAGAAAGGTGGGGAGTTGTGTTGGTGAATACTTCAAGCTGTTCTTGTGAAGGGATATTGCCTTGATGAAGCATTGATGAATCAAGTCACGGGAAACTTCGGGCGAGGAGATTCCCTCAGCGAAAGCATGAGAGAGAAAGAAAGCGGGAAAGTCGAGAAGTTGAAAGTGCATAGAAGATCTCAATCGAAAGAGAGGATCACTTCTACGACCATGACTTTAACTCGGTTTCTCGGTACCCGAGTACTTCACCAACTATTGCACCGCATGACAGGGGATGCTTCCATGCCTCCTTTGAATCAGTGACATTCATCTTCTCCCTCAGCCACACTTCGTTTCATGCCTATTCGAGAGGATACGTTGAAGCTGCAGATGGCGGAATTTGAAAGGGCTTTGTCCTTGGATGATTCAGAAGATGGCAGCCATAACATTGTGGCACTTTACGATGGAGAGGATGCGCGGAGCGGGAGATGGTAGTGCACTCAGCGACTTCTCATTCTCAGAAGTAACTTCTCGGAATGGTTGGCTTTGCAGTTGGTTCCAGAAGCGAGAATGGAGATGAACTTAGAGGAGCATGACTTGCAGCTACTCAGAATCGGGCGGAAGAGACAGAAGGCCTAAAGTTGCTAAAGCAACTTCTAGGTTGATCATCGAGGATTCGGGAGAGAAGTTTCTTTGAGATATCAATTCAGCGAGAAGGAAAGATAGAGGAGGAGCTCACGGCGAGAAGATGTGATGGTAACCAAAGTACCCCTCGGTTGAGCCACCCTTTGAAGGATTGAAGCGGGACACGTGAGACATTGATGGATGCTTTATTCCTTAGGCTTGCGGTGAAAAGGCGGAGAAAGAAGAGCTGCGAGAAGCAAGTATCTCAATTATGTGAGATCATAGCCAAGGTTGCTAAACCTTCCATTGACCCATTTGAGAGCGGTGAGTGATCATCTTATGCAGGAAATGGAGGATGCAAGCAATCAAGTAAAAGCTATTGATGAATGGAAGGATTTGATTATTCGTCAAGCTTCTGTACAACTTGGAGAAGTGCCAGCCCGCCTAAAGGTTATGGATGATGTAGCAAATCAGCTGAAGCAACTGATGGCGAACATAGAAGGCATGAATACAGTTGCAGAGAGTAACCTGAGTATTTTGGCGAGATCAACAAGCTGCCGGGAGATGTATTGATTGTGGAACAAATTGTACCGGATGGATCAGTTGAGAAGGGGAAGCAGCTAGAATTTGTAGTATCTTTCCGTTTGGAAATCTGTAGAGTTTTGCTGAAGAGGATGCAGGCACTTGAGAGTAGGACATCAGACTTACCAGACAGTGTCATTTCTTTCACTGAGGAGAGAGTGGACGGGAATGTTACTTCATACGTGCGGATCGTTTCTAACTAAGGTGCCTAATTCCCTGGAAGGTTCTCTTCTGATGGTACAAAAGAGAATTGATAAAGCTACCAAGCCTTTCACGATGAATTCTATCAGTAGACTGGTGGCGCTGCAGGCAGACATTGCGAGGTTTGGGCCGAGTTTGGAAGATGTGGAAGCGTGCATCAAAGTGTTGAATGAAGGGTTGCTGCAATTCAGGACAGAGAAAGAAGCAGTGGCTAAAACAGATGGAAGGATGTTGAATTACATGTTCGACAAGTATATCCGATATCAGAACAAGAAGAAGACATAAACATTACAGCTGGCATGACTTCTTCTATTCTTTCTTCTTCTATTTTCTATGTTCCGGATGAAATTGTAAAACTTCTAAGTTATTGGTTTTGCAACCATTACTTAAAGTCATGTGGAACCATTCTATTAGTTAAGTGATACATGTGTCACTTAAGGAGAAGATAGTTGAGGATGATTGCCAAATGTCATCTTTACTTGTTGTTTATGTTTCAGTTCAGTTTGAGTTTTCCATTTGTACTTTCCCTCCTACATTCTATAAGTAGGAGAAGAACCTCGAGTTAATGATCGATCAGAATTTGTAAGCAGCAATCTTGTGTTCTAGACTTTGTCTTTGAACCCTGAGAGCAACTTGGAGCAAAGGAATACAAAGGAGCAGGTTTCGGAGAACTTTGTGTCACGGTGTACTGTGTTTCTTGCTTTTAATCTTAGATCTCTTAATAAACTTTGTGTTATTTTAGATCTGGATCTAGAAGCTGCCTTTGTTTTATAATTTTGTGTGTTCATATCTATTAAGTTTCTTCTATGTGCATGCAATTAGCTCTGCTATCTACTAATTGGGATGCACATCTTCCCCATTTCTTCTCTGTATTTCCTTTACTTCCTTCTTCTATAAAATACTTCCTTTCTTAAACAGCTGCTTACTTGCTGCAGAACTTCTTAGTTATGGTTCATGAACTAAGTGGTTAAAGTAAAACCCCTGATAGATAATAACACATTTTTATTGACAAATCGACACGGGAGCCTCACCGGTTAAATGAGGAGATTTATCTCATGTTGCCTAGGTTTGATGCTATGCGAGAAAATCTAGCCATTGAATGAAAAGATAGAGTGCCTAGGTAAATCACTATACCAATCTAAGGCCGGTCCCATCAAGGACATTGGGAAATTTCAGAAGTAAGGCGTCATCATGGGAAATCAGATAACATACGTGTTTAAAAGATCACAAATGTTGTTGTAGATCTTCCTTACTATTAAATCTATTGAATTTTTTCATTTCTCATTGTGCGAGGTATGGATGAATTGGAATAGAAAAGTGAATTGGCTCGTTGCAAATCTCGTCATATGTCAGAGAGTTGCGCGAACCAGAGACAAATGCTTATAATCTATGCATATTTTCCATCACCATTTTTATGAGTTAATTCGTAGGTTATGATGATGGATCACCCCCATGGTATAAGGGGGTAGATAGGATGAGTATGATGTGGACTACACTTTGGTATGTGGTGGTGTCGAGTACGAAAAATGTGATGAGGGAATATAGGATGGAACAAATGTGGAGGGTAAGTACCCTAGATAAGAGGTAGATGAAAAAGGTGGTTGTTGATGATAGGTGTAGGTAGGTGGGGTGGACGTAAAGAATCTCGTGGCGATCGGTGGAAGTGAATGCAGGATAGAAAGGACTATGTTGTGAAAAGGAGTGTGGGCTGCAAACACCATAGGTGGTTGGGAAGTGATAGGTATGTGGGAAATGGATGATGCAGGTAGACCTATACTAAGGGTACTTGATGATGGCATGGTAGACTTTGTAGGGGTGACAGACATCGGAGGCATGATAGATGCCATAATAGACGTTATAGGGGCGACAGATGTCAGAGGTGCGATAGATGCCATAGGTGTGGTAAATATTGATGGCGTGAAGTCTAGGTGAGAAACCACATGTGGTAAAGTGGACGCAGCTAAGGTTATGTTGGTAGTGGCTGACACGGAAGTGGGTGCAAGAGAAGGTGGAATGGATACAGGCATGTCGTATATAAGATACCTGATGAGTCACAGGTGGATGAATGAGAAAGATAATAATGAAGTTCGATGGGATTATGATCAAGCATTTTTGTGAACTCCTTGTGCGTTGGTAGGTAGGGTAGCATGTGAGACTTGTTGGGGTCCATAGGTGATTAGATGGAAGGTGGAAATGGGATAGGTGGGATTGGCTAGCGGCTAGCGTGAAAAATGAGAGCATTGGTTTGTCTACAAGTAAAAACCATGTGACTACATATAGAACTAGTAATATGAGTTCTATCGATGATACAAAACATAGAAAGATGGAGCGGAATGAATTTTGAAGGTGGAATTTGATGTCGATCGTTGGGTGATGTTGGTTACTATGAATAAATGGTTATTTGAAAATTTGGGGATAAATGATGAAAACTAGATGAAACCAAACTTTATTGATGGTATAAGGGGCTCATAAAGGTGTGAAATATCATAAAAAGATCACGAGAAAATATTTGAATGTGAGTTGAGCATTGTTTTAGGTAAAATAACCAAAATAGAAGGGAACCGATGCGGTTAGTGAACAGCGAGGTATGAGAAGATAACCGATGTCGGTTAGCAGAGCCAACGATGCCGATTATTGTGAAATCTGAGAAGGTGATGAAAAATTGAATTTGAAGTGATTAAGTCCAATAAAATACCAACCGAAATCACGAGTATGACGGTGATAAGTCCTAACACACTCGAAAAAGTCGAGAATACACTAAATGTGATTGTGGAGTGCATATAGAAAGAAAAAGAGATGAAACAATCTCACAGCTCAAAACATAAATCAAGAAAAAGCTAACAAACACATAAAATCCTAGGAAATGGATTTTTATGTTGTGTGGCTAATGCCATTTAGGACTAACTATGAGTAAAGTAGAATTTTTGGTCAACAAGAGTGCCCTATAAAAACTGACAACTACGGACGGTTTCATGTAAATTTTGTCTTAGGGTCCCCAATATATACTTCACAGATACACGAGGCCCTACTTTGATATGATGATTGGCCAGAACACCAGCTGGATCACTGCTAATCCAATTATTAGTCGTTAACGGTAATTTCGGGAAATATGTTGTTTTAGAAATGTATTGTTTATTCAAGTGGTATGGTTTGGGGTGTGTGTGGAAGAAGTGAGCTACGCTTTATTCCTACCAACCATCAGCTGGTCATGACCTCCAACATATAGGTTGTAATTAAATTTAAGTGAGCTATAATACAAAAACTCAAAATGCAAGTGCAAAGGTTTTAAACCCAAATCCACAAATGAAATTCGATGAGAACAATTAATGAAGAGGCAAAGAGTATGTCTTTCACTAATGCAATACAAAATAAAAAGAAGTATTCTTTTTAATCCAAAATATGAATTTCACTGAGACAATTAGAAGAAGAAGAATGTTCCCAGGGAGAAAATTTAGTGTGAACTCTTTCAAAATGAAATAAACACACAATAATTCCCTAAGAATGAACAATGCAAAAGAAACCCAAAAGGGTCCCACCAGGTGTGCCAAAATGTTTCACCAATAAGTTTACGCTTTCTAGGATGAAACAAATAGAGGGTAAATGGTTAAGGAGGAATACTTGTGTCTTTGTAGGGAGAAGGTTACGCGTGTTGTTGACGTTGTCCAAGCAGTTGTAGAGAGCTTCTTTTTGTCTAGGAAGAACTACTATAAACATGAAAGCAAGACCATAAGAATAGTATTAAATAGCATAAGACAGTGGACTACCTAGCGTATGCTAGATCTAGGAAACATGGTGCTTCCTAGAAAGGCTATCAATTAAATGTTTAATACCAATTTAATGTAAATACGAAACTGAAATAAATAGGTCCTATTTCAATGTAATGATTTAGGTTTCTCATACACACAATAGAATTAGATTATATGCTAGATATTGAATATAACACTAAATCTAATTAGAACTAGGGTTTGTTCAGGTCAGGTAGGTTTGTCAGGGGTTTGGTAAGGGTTTGAGGTTGGTGGGTTGAGGTTTGGGCTGAGTTTGGGTGAATGGGAGGCTAGCTGGTCTAATAATATTACTATCCCACAAAGACCGGTATCGGTCGGGTGACCAATTCCGTATAGGAAAGGAATTGATGAGGGTTAAGCAACCTTAGGCGTCGGTAGAGAGAAATTGGTGGGAAAATATTAAAATGGGTTTCAAACCTCTACGTGCTTGCTTGAGAAGGGACAGTGTAAATTGGCTCGTAATATTATTAGGAAGGCTCAAGAATGTTAAAAGGGGGTTGGAAAGGGTGTAAAGGCTTGGGATTGTTGAATAGTGGGTTGGTGGGAGGAAGGTGATATATGGGTAATGGAAGAAATGAAATGTAGGAAGAAACAAGATATCTACACTTGAATAAGCACAAATGATTGAAATCACAATACTTGGTATTTTGCAAATCTTGTGAGTGAATATGGTTGGTGGTTAATCGGAGAAGAGATGTCTAGGTCGAGTCGCAACAGTACAACTTGTGTTCTCCCGTTAGTATTTTGATGCTTTGGAAGGAGAACTAGATGTTTATCTTGCATTGTGGTGGTGTGTGTTTGTCGTCTAGATGTAAAAGGGCTTGAAGATTCAAGCTTGAATGTAATAAGGCTCCAATAACTTAATGACCAACCCGTGTAGAGAGTTGTGAAAGTGTATATAAGGTGACCAATGGCAGTTAGGTAACTGGTCTTTGGCCGAGGATAAACCGACGTCGGTTAGGATGAAATAGTCCTTTTCACCAAAAATAGGTAGATCTTTCCAGATTTGGCATGTCTTCCAAGTTGAATCCACTTAGGAAAGTGGATTTCTCATTAGAAAAATTAGGAAAGTCATAGAAGAAGTCTAGTTAGGTTTGAGAAGAAGTCTCAGTTAGTTAGGTCAAGTGGTGACTTAACACTGGGAGTGATGACTTGGTCACTGTGAGTTAAATACCTTTAGACTGGGTCTAGGGTGAGGTGTACTAATGAGATGGATGTGTGAGGGTTAAATTAACTTAATTAAAATAATTAAATTAATTAATAACATAAGGATGAATATTAATTCAACTATAAGTGATTAAATTAATATCAATGTGGGGTAAGGGTCATGGCTAGGTGTATGCATTATGTTGATTAATTGAAGGGGACCAAGGGGAGTGTGACCCAAATTTGGTGTCTACAATAGAAGTACATCAAGAGTGATACATAATGGGAGGAGTATCATGGGTTCCAATATTAAATTTATCATGTAAATCAGTAACACTAGGGTGTATCCCAAGAGGAGAAGGATGTACAATGTAGGTAATTTCATCAACATCATGTATGAGGGGAATATCACCAGGAGTAGAAATATAAGGTATGGAATCTACTATAGCAGTATCCATATAAGAAGGTGTATCAATGTCATCATGTGTTATAGAGGGGTAAAAAGAAGTGTATGCATAGTATGTAACCAAGGATGTCCTAGAAGGATAGTATAAGGAATATCAAGACATAGAATATCAAGAGTGCAAGATCCCATAGTAAGGGGAAGAGATTTCGTGCTCAATACTTGCTTAGGTGTATCATCAAAGCCACATATACAAATATTAGATGGATTAAGATGAGTAGTAAAAAGTCCTATTTTATGGAGAAAGGATAGAGTGCATACATTGAGATCAAATCCAGGATAACCTAAGGCACGCTTAACAAGGAGATTACAAAGTTAAACATGGACATTTAACGAAGAAGCATTGGAAGCAAAGGTATGGGAAGCCATGAAAGATCCGATATTGGGAATGTAAGAGTGGGTTCACCAAATGATTTGATAAAATTAAATCTAAGTAAGGGCATTGTTGATCAGATAGATAAAACAATAGATATGCAAGATCAAGCAAATGAAATACAAGCAAGAGTGATAAACATGGTATGTAGAATGACTATGCTTGAAAATGTAGGTATAAAATTATTCTAGGTGATGAATGGCACAGTAGATCATATTCCAGAATGTATAAGCTCTAGTTCTAAAACTACAACGTGATGATCTCAGGGACGGGAGTTCTGGAATGGGACAAGGTCACCCAAGTGCTAGCATATACTCTCAGGTATTGGCGTCTACATAAAACAGGATCTTATTCTTTTTGGGTCGATTAATGTTTCTTCTTGTTCATTGTAGGTCACATCATACTAATTTTACTTCTATTTTATCACACATGTAAGCTGCAAAAAAACCTTAGCTACATTGTTATGGGTCAGAAGTGCACACTTTGTTAAAGGAAATCTATCTAACTCTAACTTCGACCCGATCAATGGGATCTCCTCGAGTTGTGGGTGCCTCAGAATGAGGAGAACCTATAGAGTGGGATGGTTCCCTTGATGAATCACCTAAAACTATTAATCTGGTGGGGTTGAGGGATTAAAATAACTTAAACTTAATAAAATAAAATAAAAGGGTTATACACCAATGTTTTGGGCCTTACACTTGCATAAAAGCACACTTAATGACTACTGAAAAGAACTAATAAGATTCACTACAAACACTGTTTGAAAGATTTTTCACTCACAAAAGGTGATGACACACACTTGAATGACTTGCAAAACTTACTAAACAACTTAATGGAGGCATTGGGAAGTTGTTAGCATGCAAAGGAAAATAATCATTCACTTAAACACACAAAATAGGTGCTATAATACACTTCACAAAGCTTTAAATTAGAGGAATAACAATATTTTATTGATCAATAAGGTGCCACAAGTACAATGGATCTGCAGACAAGTATGCGAGAATGAAAAATAATCCCCTACGAAAATAACCATGGTGGCCACATATTTTTGCAGATTCCCATGGAAAAAATCTAGAAAATTCAAGTAGATTCAAAAGTGAAAATTTGAAGGAGCTAGGGTATTTACCCTAAGTGTGTATAATAAATCGACTAGGGTTAGTTGGCCTGAGATATGGTCAAGTTAAGTATATACCTTGCCACGGTGGGGAATTTATTTTTTGCAATGATTTAACTTTGCATGGGGAAGGGTTATCAAAAGCAAAGTAATCATTAATATTAAATGGGTAAGGAGTAACTAAAGTCATGATCAAATTAAACACATGCATGTGCCTAGATAATCCAAAATTAGCCTTTTACAAATAAGACAAAATTGCTTTTACCTTAATTCTTCCAAATAGTTTGTACAAAGCCCTATCTGATGCAAAAGGGTGAGTCAAAGTGATTCAAAAAAGTATTCAACTACACCAAGAAGTCAAAAATAGACATGCAGAGTATGTTTGGCTTATGTGAGCCTCATACACCTTATTTTTGCCTTCTTTGTTACTTGTAAAACCAGATTAATTTATAAAGGAGGATCCATTTTTGCATGTAAAGGCTATTATTGGATTTGTTTCCAAATAGCCAACTTGGCTAATTTTAGGATGAGGCTATTTTGGAGGTTTTGGGATGAATTTTTGCTACTTATACCTTAACTTGTGCGGGGAGGTAGAGAGGTCATTATTTTGGTCATGTGCTTAGGCTATGCCAATTTGTATGCTGCATCACCTACTTGAGAAATAAATATTATTTTCCTCCAATTGCAGTTTTTAGCAGTGTGTAACAACAACTTATGGTATGTTTTAGTGAATTTTTCTTTCCTTCGCATGCTTGATAAATTTTCAAAAACCTTCTTTAAGTTATTGTGAAGCTTTACTGATTCATATTAAGTGCAGATTTAGTTCCCAATCATCTTAGAAGTGGATATAATGAAAATCTTCCCTCCCATGTTTGTTTGGAAGCTTGTGCATGCATTTTGTGAGTGTCTAAGCCAATCAATTAGCAGCTAAAGTGAACTTTGCAAGTCCTTATAACATCAAGTAGTGTGTCTTGTGCAAATTTGAGTTTGAAAAGCGTTGGTGCATCGCCTTATTTTCCTATTTTTGTCAAGTTTGTGTTGTTTTCTCTCCCAAAACCCCACAAAGAGTTAGTTTAGGTGATCCATCAAAGGAATCAACCCACTTTGGAGGTTCTCCTCAACCCGAGGCACCCCTGACTCGGAGGAGATCTCATTGTATCGCTTGAAGTAGAGTCGAGATAGCTTTCCTTTAACAAAGTGTGCACTTCGGACCGATAACATTTTGTTGGCATGCCCAGTGGAACAAAACAATTCATATTACATATTTTTATAATTTTTCCAAGTTTGATTTGTGCTTAGTAAAATTACATCCTTTTGGAGGTATTTTTCAAAATAGATTTGGTTACTTTTCTGATCCAAACAACCCATTTTTCCATATGATAGACATGTTTTCCCATTTTTTCCATCTTGTATGAGGTCATGCAATAATGACATTGGTTCCTCAGTGGAATTCCTTTCTCTAAGAGCTGAATCAATGAAATCCACCTCATTTTTACCAATATCCTCCTCCATATCAAAACTATAACCCTTACCACAATGAGTATGTCCATGATCCAAACTATAGTAATTACCATGGTTACCCGTTATGATCATTGTGTTCATCAACAATGTTATGTAGGATATGAATAACAATATGTAGTTTATGGAAGGGATTCTACACATGAGGAAGATTTTGAAAGAAGTGTTTAGAAATTGGAGTGTATGTGGTAGGATGCCAATGAGAAAGTACAAATTTTGTAGTCTAAATATCATGGTTTAGATCATCCATGTCAATGGAAAAAGACATACTTAGTTGGTGTAGCCCATAATGAGAGGTTTGAGGTAATAAACAACTCTCTCCCTAAATTGGTTGATTGTATTACGTATTTACAAGCATTAGAGGATGATAAACATTCGGTTGAGGAACCATGTCAATCGATAAGATGCTCCCACTTACCTTACCCATTAAAATCCAATGCCCATTCCTTATCAACCATCCGATTGAATTATCAGATTCCAAGTTTTATCAATGATGCAATTTCTGCTCCATCCCCTTCACAAACAGATTCTAAACCCCATCCCTTTGTACAAAGATTGAAAAATTAGGTTGAATCTGACCCACCCCTCCTCCTTCTTCCCAAGCAAGATTGGGAAGGTGACGATTAGAAAATCAGTCATCGCCGGGGCAGCCAACTCAAGAAACCAGTAAGGATGATTATATAAAAAAATTGTAGGTTTGGGTTGTAAAAATTGACTTGACCAAATTATGCGTAGTTGGAAAAAGAGTGCATGAGAGAGGGGTGATTTCAGAGTAGTAGAAGGATCATGATCATCAGGTAAAAATCAGCAATCTTGATCCTATATCAACTTCTAATTAAATAACACTACTAATTTGAATGTTTCTGAGGACCAAAATTTGTTAACCATGCAAACAAATCTACCCATGAGTGTCGATCAAGAATCAGAATTGAATGAAGAAAATTTTCAAATTAAAAGTGAGAGTGAATTAGTATATTTAGAGTTGCCTCATGCAAGTGAACAAGAAGATTTCAGTTTATCAAACTTCTTACTAGATGAGGATGATGAAATGAATGAGGAAGTACAATTGCAAAGTGATCAAGATGTTACAGATGAGTGCAAAGACACTTATTGCTCTACATGCTTAGAGATTGTTTCCCTCCTAGAAGTTTGTAATGATTCACATGGAACATCAGAAGACACTACACAAGAAGGGCACCAAGTTTTCAAAAAGGACAAATTTGACCTTTACAGTTGCATATCGGATTAAAATGAAGAACAAGGAGTTTAATCAGTCATGATGGATGAGATAGAGCAGCTTGATGAAGCAAATCAAATTTCTTACTAGCTTTCAAATGTGCTCAAACATAAAGAGGACACCAAGAAAATAAGAAAGATCAGAAAAAATAGTTTGCCACCTATGAGAATACCATGCCCAATCAGATACTTGGCTAATTTGGGAGTAATATCAACAGTACCAATAGTTGTGCTTAATTTAGAGCAAAAACATGAGCTTCACATTCTCAAAAGTCAGCTCTAATACCTCCCAAAACAAATTGCGAGATCTAATAGAGGTATTTTTCATCTTTTGGACTAATCTTTTGAGAAAGTTAAAGGTGAAAATACAATTTCCATCTTTTCCATATAATCTTATTATCAATTTGGTATCATGGCCTCATTTTCTCATAAAAGGAAGCTATTTTTCTCAACATGTATCAGGCTTTTTTAGCTTCTCATTTTCAGCTAGTTAGAGTAGGTTAGTATAGGTTTATTTTCTATAGAATAAGTGTTTGTGCACACTCTGCATGTTTCCCCTTAGAGCATGTATGATTTTTAGTCTTGTTAGGAGTTTTGTCTTTCCTCCAAGTGTAGTTTTGCACAAGTTTTAGTTGTTGTTTTTCGAGTTTTTGTGGAGGATTTTCGGTCTTGGAAAAGTTTTGGGCATTGGACATATATGGTCAAACTTACATGAAGGTTTCATATCATTTTGCATGGCGGAAAGTGGTAGACTCGGGGTTCTTGCTAATTAGTAGGCAACCAGTTCAACATAGTTGACAAATATGTTGACCATTTTTTGTCATCATCGGGAAAGGGTATATGAAACTTTTAGGTTACTCATTCTTAGCATTTGATTGGAAAACACACAGTGATAAGTAGTTAGGCATGACATTTCAAAATGTGTATTCCTTACATAAGAAGCCATTCAATATTCATCTTTGTCAAGATCACACATCAACCTTTTTAAAGATTGTTGGAGGGTAGTAGCGAAATGAGAGAAAGACATCATATATTAGAAACAACATGATGAAATAGTAAGATAGGTTGCTTGATTTAAAGTATCGAAAAGGAAAAGATGTACTGATTGCATCAGTTGTGTTTACTTGTGTTTGGGGTCATCAAATAAATGTACAATTAATTCATTTTATTCCTTTATGATTAAGTGAATTTGCATGGGTTCATTCCATATCATGTTCTTGAAGAAAATGAATAGAGACAAACATATTATTACATGAACCAATATTCATTTATTCATAAAGAAATAGTATAATGATCATAAACAAACCATGGGATATGGGTGACAGATAAAGAAATACATATGAAATTAAAGTTAGAAATGAAAAAGAAAGGAGGAATCCATTATTGTCTTCATTATTTTGAATGAGGTCCTCTTCCATGCAAGATGTTCCTTAATGAGCCAATTGCATCTTCATAGTACTGAAAAGATAATAAAAAAAAAAGTATTTAGAGCTCAAAGTCACTATGTCCCGTTTGATTTCTAACTTTGATTTCACAAGCATCATCAATTGAAACAGAAATAAACATAATCCAAAACAAGATCAACATATTTTTAGAGGAATGCATATTTCTAGACTTTAGTTCTAAGAAAGGTACATAAACAAATAAAGTAAAGGACAACCATTTAAACCACCATATAGTCCATGATATAGTTTTTTGATATATTCTCAGCTGATGAGACATTTAAGAGAGCTTCATCAAGCTTCAAGTGTTCGTTTTTAATCAAAATAAAATAGGTTTGTAGAGAAGGAAGCTCTAGAAATTTCAATGTCTTACACTTTTGCAAAGCTCAATTATAAGACAGTGTGATATTCATCTTGAAAAGCGAGTTTCGACAATGTTATAAAGGTACAAATCTAATGAATGACAAGCTCTAACATGAATTTAGGGATGAAGTAAAGCAATAACAACCATGAAATTTTTGACAAGCAGATCATTAATCAAGAGAGTTTCGAGTTATAGGTTTGTTATGTATTATATCAAGCTCTCAAACATACAGTTCTTATGAATAACCATTCATGCCCTTGAAGAATAAGAGGCACAATATAGATCTTCATATCAAAGCTAAGTGTTTGAGAATGCCTTTAAGAATGGTTTGCACAGATGAATACAAGTATGTAACAGGGAATGAAATTACTGACCATGAAGCTAAATTAGAAAAGGCATGAATAAATTCAAATCTAAAGAAAGATCAAGTGCTAGAAATTACAGACCATACATTGTTGTAAAATAATAATTTTTAGGGAAAAGTGAGCTCTTCATGCATTAACTTCTAGTAAGATGTTTCGAGGACGTTTCCAAGGGTGCAAATTTCTAGATTTAGATTGCATTTTAGAATGTACAATAGGGAGATAAAATTAGAATCGAACGTGTGCTAGCTTTTCATTTCACAAAAGTTCAAGTTTCAAGGAGGAATTTGGTAGTTCTTCATCAAACTTTTTGGCTCTTAGATATACATTTCGAGAAATGAACAAAGTCACAATCATACAATGAAAAAATATGGTTATATTCTCTAGCAAAAGCTCCAACCTTTTAGATCACAAAAAGTATTTTGAACAGAAGACATGGCTACAACTATGATTATGAAAATCTTGGTATGCTTAAGATTAAAACCCAAGTTCCTTAGGTATTAACAAGGTTTCAACAGTTTATGAAAAGATTCCCATTTATTAGCACGAGTTGATACAATCAAAGACCGAGTTAGGTAAACACTCAACGAGCCATACCAAACGCAGGGCGAGCTGTGTATACAAATGAGTAATGAATACCCAGCTCGATCTCACAAGAACTCGAGCTCCAACAAACAAGAAAATGAAACCTTACAATGGTTATAGCTCGGCCGAGCTATGGATAACGATCTCGAGCCAGAAAAATAAAAGCAAGAAGGAGCTATGAGTAAAAAGAACCCAACTCGATGGACAGCGGGTGCTACATGAAGAAAAAGAAACAGCAAGCTCCCAGCAAAGATAACGAGTTGGGAAAATAAAAAGAGATCAAGCCACTCATTCACGAGCTCATTGAGACAACATGAGCTACATATAGCATTGTTAACTTTTACAGTGCCGAGCTAGGAATGCATCCATCAACAAGCCAACTCCAACACATACATCGATCCCGAGCCAAGATGAGTGCACAGTGAGCTAGATTGAGCAACGATCCCATGCAAATCAAGAACGAGATCCCACATAGCAACCCAGATCCGAAACAAGCCCGCCGAGCTACACGAGCCAGTATGGTAAATGCTTGACCGTGGAAAATACAGAGAAACAAGGGTAAAATCTCGAGTTCCATTGAGCCCATGGCGAGCTCACAAAACAAACCCTTAGCTCTCAGTCAATCAAACTGAAGAGAATGCAGAGCTTACGGCATGAGAAATGGCGTCTCAGCCCTATGAAATAGAACATCCAGTGAGCAGAATATATCTACAAACCCCAAATACCATAGCAGCTAGCACGAGCTTTGCAATATAGATTCCATGATGGGCTCGTATAACAAGTAGCAGAGCATATCTTAATGGTGAGCCATGGCCACGCAGGGAAAAGAAACATTTTTTCAGTCTAACTCGAGTGCCAACAATCATTTGTGAAAAAGGCAAGAATACAGAGCTCACTTCTTAAAAAAGGCAGCCACGAGATCAAGGAACGCAAATTTACAAGTAACACAGCAACCCCAAGAAAATAACCATGGCGGCCATATTTAGTTTTGTAGGGTTTCCCATGGCAAAAATCCAGAAATTTCCAAGTAGATTCAAAAGTGCAAATGCGAAAGAGCTAGGGTATTTACCCTAAGTGTGCAAAATAATTCGACCAGTGATAGTTGATCGAGCTATGGTCAAGTTAACTATACCCTTATCACGGTAGGGGTTTTGATTTTTTTGCAATGATTTAACTTTGCAATGTGATGTTCAGTATATTAAAACGAGATATGGACGGTGGCAGGAACGAATGAACGCGAACGGAAAATAGTGGTAAGTTGATAGAGAGGATCAGCAGCGAGTGCAGGAACGGAAGACAGGAACGGGAACGGGAGGACAGGGACAGGAACAGGAACAGGTACAGGGAACACACAATTTGACTTGGATCTTTGATCAGTGACAAACAACAATATAAATCTTAGGGCTGTGTAAGAGAGAATATAAGGCATATCTAAGAGGGACTGGTGGCATAGCATCTCACGCACCTTTTTTAGAGAGAAAAGCACAGTACAACTGTAGTATGCACTGACTCTGATTGCTTGTGAAGTGTTTGACAAAATGTCTCAGTGCATTGAGGTAAACAGAGGACTTTTTTAGCAATATTAATGCACTATATGAAGATCACGGTATGCGCTATTTTGAACTACGGTACAAGAACTGCAAACTGCTTGTGTAATAGCCTCATTCACAAGCTCCCTGATAGCAGACACAAATCAGTCTTAGATTGTTTCATTGTAAAACATTAAATTTCATCAGCAATCATGGAAGAGAATGCAGAATCCCAGGACACACAGAAGCACATGGCAGACACATATAATATTTTAAAAGAAAACAAAGATGATTACACACCTCAGGTAGAAGCAACATTAAAAGCACTAATCGTGTACTCTCAAAAACAAGGGCAAGACTCAAATCAAACTGAGGGACTCAGGGGAAAAGCTGACATATGTGAATGCAAAACAATACAGAAGAATATTACAGCGTAGACAAGTAAAAATCGCAAGAAAGATTAAGCAAGCTGGGAAGCAAAAAAATTTGTGGCAATCCTTCCAAAGACATCCAACAACATCCTCAGTATAGATGGCCAGCTAAAGACAATAAACTACCAGCACATGGAAAAGAAACAACACGAGGACATAATACAACAAGAGGGAAACATAAAGGTTGAAGAGGGGAATCAAGGACCACAAGAGGTTTATAGCCCAATGTCAACGCCTTTAACATGGTCATCGCAGCTTTATGTCAAGGAACTTTCTGAGCTTGAAGGGGAGAATGGATAGTTTGGAGACGAAGGAACAACTGAAAGATAGCAAGCTTCAGGAAGTAACCGAAACTTGCCGACACTTGAAACAAGAAAACACGGTGCTCAAAGCGCAAATTGACAATCTGAACCACATCATGGTAGTAGGGCAACAAGAGATTATAGCACTGAAACTTGAGATAAAGAAAAGCAAGAACGGTAACTTGGATTCAATAGGCAGTGAAAAGGTCATCCCGCAAATCAAGGATATTCAATCAGCGTTAGCAGACATGGAAGTCAAAGAAACTAAATTATTGGAAAAACTTGAAGAGGCCAAGTCATGGGCACATGTCGTAAATGAGCCAATAGAATCACAGAAGGAGTTAATAAATAAACAGGTCAAGATGCAAATATGGGAAGAAAAAGACCGCCAAGAAAGGGCAGCAAACATCATCATCAAAGGGTTGAAAGAGCATGGAGAAAGAGAAATCACCAACAAGTTAGTCGGAGACTTCCTTCGAGAACAACTTCAAAGTGGACATGCTATATTCATCAAGCCAATAGAATTGGTAAAGTGGCAGGAGGGGATAGAGCAAGAAACATAAAAGTTACCTTGAGGAATGTGGAAGAGAAGAACAAAATTCTAAGAAATAAGAAGTTTCTCAAAGGTACCTAGTTTTTATAGATGAAGATCTAACTCCGATACAACTAGAAGAAAGAAGGAAAGAATGGGAGAAGGTGGTGGCAACAAGAAAGGAAGGAAAAGAATCATGGCTATATAGAGGGAAAGCCCAATTTGGTGTAAGAAATGCACATACTAAATAGGAGTCGGGGCCCCCCAGGACTATCTTACGTTGGTTAGTTGGAATTGTAGAGGCTATCCTTGGAGGAGGGGTCCTGGGTTGGGGCCCATAGTAGGAGGGTAGAGACATCATTGTACTTGTCGAAACACATGAGCATGAAGGCTGCAGAGTACCAAAATTTACTAGGGTATGAGAAGGTCTCGGTTTGGAATGAGTTGGCAAAGAATGGTAAAGGGCATGGCGGAGTGACAATGTTAGTTAGGGAAGCATGGAAAGGCGTCATCAAGGAAGAAAAGAAGGATCCGAATAATCAATACTTATGGCTGAAATTGACCGTAAAGGAAACCACTTTCTTTCTTGCAGCTTGTTACTTCGCTCCATATGGATCTAAAACCTACAAGAAGAGGAACATGGATAGAGAGGACCCTTTTGGAGCCTTGAAAAGGGACATAGCTGAGTATTGCAACAAAGGAGAGGTCATTCTATTAGGGGACTTTAATGCTAGAACTGCTAATAACCAATCCCTTTACTTCGGGAAAGAAGAAGAATGGAATAACAATCCTCTATGGCTAGAAGAAGACAAACAACAGAAATGGGAACGGACTCTCGCAAGACATTAAAGGTGGTGTTTCCCATTTTGGGGCTGAATTATTAGGTCTATGCAAGCTTACATGATTTGATCATATGTAATGGTATAAAGACATGGCCAAACTCAGGAAACATCACATGTCAAACATACAACGGTCAAAGTGTTGTAGACTATGCCATATGCTCGCAAAGCATTATGTCTGGGATATTGGAGGTTGAGGTAGGAAGCTGTCCTATAGAAATGAAATCGGACCATAATCCAATTCATATGAAGATTAGCATGCAAAACAAGGACAAGCAAAAAGAGAGCCTTCATTTGAACAAAAAAGTAGTGTATCAAAGCAAAATCCTTGTGAACCAGGAGAATCGTGCCATCTTTAAGGGTATGATAGCAAAACAGATACATGAAATGTAGGATATTGTCAACTCCAACAAGGGAAAATATAGGCTCAATAGTGAGAAGTTAATGACTATAATACACAATGCGCTAAGGGAGTGCAAACATGCTAGAACAGGAGAAGTGCCAAAAACAGTTTTCCAACAAATCCATGGTTTGATGAGGAATGCAAGGCTGCGAAAAGAAGGTTAAATGCTTTAAAAGAGAAATCAGACACAAAGATATATAGAAAGTTAGTGAGAAACAAAAAGGAAGAGTACATGACAGGTAGGAGGGAGGAGCTGATTTTCATGGGGAAGAATAATCCGAGAGGTTTTTGGAGAGAGCTTCAATGAGACCAGAACTACAGTGGAGAATAACATCAGACACTCAGTGGCTTGAATATGCAAAAATGTTGTATGAAAGAAGTAATGACTTGCCGCTTCTTCCTTATGTTATTGAAAACAGGGACAAACTCTTCTCCACGAAAGACATCAAGGAAGGGATCAAAAGATTAGCAGGGGGCAAGGCTCAAGACATAGATGGGCTGCAAGCGGAATTCTTAAATTGGGGTTCGAAGATCTTGCTCCACACATTAAAAATATCTTTAATAGAGTTATCTAGTTTAGTTTTCCAAAAAATTGGACAACTAGCATTGTCATCCCTCTCCACAAAAGCGGCGATGTCAACAATCCAACAAACTACCGCACCATTATGATTAATCCACTTTTTGGAAAGCTATTTGGTAGCATGGTGGAGCGTAGAATTAGCCTTTGGTCGGAAAAGGAAGGTAAGAGAGAAAAAGGGCAGGTTGGTTTTAGACCAAAGCACTCTACTATTGATCATTGTGTCACTCTTAGACACTTGATTGAAAAGGTTTGGGACAAGAAGGGTGAAGAGGTTTATTGTTGTTTCGTGGATTTCAAAAAGGCCTTTGACACGGTCCCAGAAACAAAATGTGGGACAAATGGAAGAGTTGGGTATTCCGAGATAAATATAGGGCAGCGGTGCACAGACTATATGAGCAGGTACGGGCTAAAATCAGAACCAAGGATGGTCTATCCGAGTGTTTTGGGAGCGATATTGGGGTCAAACAAGGTTTTCCATTGTCACCCACCTTGTTTGGGTTATATATAGACAAGCTAGAGGAATGGATTGACAGGATGGGAGGAGATGGGATTCATTTAGCTTCCTATGTAGTAAAAATGTTGCTCTATGCGGATGACCTTATCCTAATGGCTAAAACAAAGCAGGGTTTACTGAGAGCATTTGAAAGTTTTAGAACTATTTTTCCAAGAGGTGGGAATGCAGGTGAACATTGGTAAAACCAAAATCATGATCTTTACCTTAAAAAAGAAAAAGAACAAGTAAGCTTTGAGTTTGACGGAGACTCCTTGCAAGTTGTCAAGGAATACAAATACTGGGACTGGACTTTCACACTAATCTCAGCTGGGAAACTTGTAGAGCTAAGAGGATTCAGGGAGGGTGGAAAGCTCTATATATGCTTCAAAACAGATGCAAAACATCAGAATTATGGGATTGGAATACCAGATTGAACCTTTTTGGTTACTGGTAATCCCGGTAGTGTTATACGGATGTGAGATTTGGGGGGCAAGATACATCCGTGGGGAAATGGAAACAAATAGAAAGAATTCAAAAGCATCTAATTACAAGCAGTTTCAAAATAAAAACCACGGTTCCATACGCAATCATCCTTGCTGAAGCTGGAGCCTTTCCAAGTGGAAGTGGTGGCGATGACCCGGCTATTAGGATACTTCAAAAAAGTGGAAAACATGGAGGATTCCCGGTGGCCTAAAATAGTAATAGAGGAAAAGTTAAATAGGAGGAAGAAAACTTGGATGAAGCAAAATGGTGAGTGGATGAATAAATGGGGCATTTGCATACAAGAGTGTCCTAGCACGAATGAAGAAATAAAAAATTATGTGAGAGAGAAATTCAGAAATATCATGTGGAATAAGCAGCTTGGTCGAAAAAAAGAATACTATGTCAAGAATTTTAATCCCACTTGTGACCATGGGCAAAAGCACTACATTGGAGCGATGATAAAGTGGAAGGCTAAAATGTTAATTGTGCAACTAAAAACTAGTTCACATCATCTTAGGTGTGAAACCGGGAGATGGAAAATGCCCAAAGAGAAGTGGTCAAAAAGGGTTTTCCAGTTTTGCATGTCGGGCGCGGTGGAATCAGAATGACATTTTGTCATGGAATGTGTAGCTTACGGGGACATACAGAGCAATTACACGGATATTTTAACAGTTCTTACAACCTTGTTTGAAGAGGAAAGGGTGACAAAAACAACATATTTCTTGATCAAAATTCACGAAGAAGCAAGCTTAGGAACGAGCTGGAAGAAAGGCAAAAGTAGAGGGCATTGGTTGGTGTTTGCACTTCGGGTCCCATAGACTTGCTTCGGTCTCATGGACGTCATTAAAAACTTTCATTCATTCATTCATGGGGAAGGGTTATCAAAAGTAAAGTAATGATTAATATTGCATGGGGAAGGAGTAACTCAAGTCATGATCAAATGGAAGTCATGCATGTGCCAAGCTAATCCAAAATTATCCTTTTACAAATAAGACAAAACTACTTTTACCTCAATTCTTCCAAACAGTCCGTACAAATCCTTAGCCTTTGCAAAAGGGTGAGTCACAAAAGCATTTAATGAGCTAAGAGGACAAAAATAGACATGGAGGGTATTTTTGGATTTTATAACCTCATACACTTTATTTTTGCGTTGTTGTTATTTTAAAAATAAGATTAATTTATAAAGGAGGATCTATTTTTTCATGTAAAGGCTATTATTGGATTTGTTTCCAAATAGCTAACTTGGATAATTTAAGGATGAGGTTATTTTTGGAGATTTTGGGGATGGATTTTTTGCTACTTATAGTTTTCTTGTGCAAGAGGTAAGGGGTCTCACTATTTTATTCATGTGCTTAGGCCATGCCAGTTTGTACTACATCACCTACTTGAAGAAATAAAGACTATTTTCTCCAATTGCAATTTTTAGCAGTGTGTAACAACTTATGGTATGTTTCGGTGAATTTTCTTTCCTTTACATACTTAATAAATTGTCAAGCACCTCATTTAAGTTATTGCGAAGCTTTTACAAGTCATATTAAGTGTAGATTTAGTTCCCCAATCATCTTGGAAGTGGATAGAACCCAAATATTCCCTCCCATGTTTGCTTGGAAGCTTGTGCATTCCTTTTGTGAGTTTAAGATAGTCAATTAGCAATTGAAGTGAAATTTATAGGTACTTATAACATCAAGTAGTGTGTCTTGTGCAAATTTGAGTTTCCAAAATGTTGGTGCATCACCTTATTTTCCCACTTTCGTCAATTTTGTGTTGTTTTCTCTCCTTAAACCCCACTAGAGAGTTAGTTTAGGTGATCTATTAAGGGAACCTTCCCACTCTGGAGGTTCTCCTCAACCCGAAGCACCCACTGACTTGGATGTATCACATTCTAATGGCGAATTCAAAATCGAGATAGCTTTCCTTCAATAAAGTGTGAACTTTAGAGCGATAACACTACCCACACAATACTTAAGCACACATTAGATGAATAAATAATGCATATTCTTGAGTCAGACTAACCTTTACGGTCACCCCTAATTTGATTTTCGTCATCACCTACTTGAAGAAATAAAGACTATTTTCCTCCAATTGCAGTTTTTAGCGGTGTGTAACAACTTATGGTATGTGTCAATGAATTTTTATTTCCTTTACATACTTAATAAACTATCAAGCACCTCATTTAAGTTATTGTGAATCTTTTACAAGTCATATTAAGTACAAATTTAGTTACCCAATCATCTTAGAAGTGGATGGAACCCAAATATGCCCTCCCATGTTTGATTGGAAGCTTGTGCATTCCTTTTGTGAGTCTCTAAGCTAGTCAATTAGCAATTGAAGTGAAATTTACAGGTCCTTATAACATCAAGTAGTGTGTCTTGTGCAAATTTGAGTTTCAAAAGCGTTGGTACATCACCTTATTTTCCCACTTTCGTCAATTTGTGTTGTTTTCTCTCCTTAAACCCCACAGAGTGTTAGTTTAGGTGATCTATTAAGGGAACCTACCCACTGGAGGCTCTCCTCAACCCAAAGCACCCACAACTCGGAGGATATCACATTGTACTAGCCAAATTGAGTCGAGATAGCTTTCCTTCAACAAAGTGTGTACTTTAGATCGATAACACTACCTACACAATAATCAAGCACACATTAGATGAATAAATAATGCATATTCTTGAGGTAGACTTACTTTGATGTTCACCCCCAATTTTATTGTTGTCGAGAACTCCACTACATTTCAAAATCAATGTAGTTCTAGTGTGTGTGTGTGTGTGTGTGTGTGTGTGTGTGTGTGTGTGTTATTGTAATAATTTCTCTTGAGCTAGGTTTCCCTAGTTCTGTCACACAAAGAGATAAAGGGCTATAAATAATTTGTCCCAATGCAAAATGTGTGGAATGTAATTCAGAATAGCTCCCCATATGCAATGAATAATGTTGTCCTTGATGTAGTAGATAATTAATATCAGCTCCTTGTAGATGTATGTGCCTCCCTTATGAGGTTAAATAAGACATATATATATATATATATATATATATATACATACACACACTTCTATCCTTGATGTGACAAAATAAGACAAGAAAGAAGTAACATCCAAAAGATTAGAAAAAGAGAAAAGGGGGTAGAAGTACCCGGAGGGAACAATAGTGCATGTGTGCTCTTGTCCTTAATGTGTGGTCCCATATAGGGTACGAGAAAGATAAAACAATAAAATTAGAGTTGAGAAGGGTGTCGGATAGCATGAATAATTGTAATTTGTCAATCGAAACAAGCAATAAAGATGAAAAGAAATGTCAAAGCAAAGTAAAGGGGTGTTAACGAGTAATTCTCTTGTTTAGGAATCATGCATATAAATGAAGTATTTAGAGGTTAGATGTATATATTAAGTGCATGATTTAATGACTACATATCTATAAGGGACACCAAAACCAATACACCACACACAAGACAAATTCTGCCAGAAAAACCCAATAATGAAATTAACAAACTTTGTACATAAAATTTCATTATTAGTAAAAATTCCCCCTAAAAAAATTCATTCTCTTTGGTTGCTCAAGGTATTTTAACAAATCTTACAAAAAATGATTAGATAAACGTATACCAAACATCTTTTAATACCATATCAAAGTGAGATCCAAGATTGGGAGGATAAATAGATCAACCAATGCATAGTTCGGGTAAGAGTCAAGCAATTTCACTAAGATATGTTGTAAGTGAGAAACCAACATAGAAGATTGATGCAATATGAATGTATTCCAATAACTCTACTGACCACCTAAATAGCTCACAATAGAGGTGTACATATAGGAGAGTGAATGTGTAACTTCTCCTAGAATAGTGGACAAAAAAGAAAGAATAGAAAATGAGAGTCACATTCCGGGATAGTTGGTCACATAGTCAAGCTGGTGAAGTGCAACTCTTATGACACACTAACCCAATAATGACAGTAAAGTAACTCCTATGACATATGACACATATGTATGACACATTCCACATAAGCAAGATTACCCATGAGATTAGGCATACTCCATTTGTGTAAGAATAATCCTAATAAAATAATAAAAGGAAAATAATATCCTACACTAATAAAACCGACATTATGTGTTTCTTTAGTGTTTTTCTTAAAACATGGATATTCTACTAGAAAAAAATTTGGCCTAAATTTTCACACTTGGAGAGTGAAAATTCAAATGTAGCTAATGAACAAAAACATGTGGGGTATAGTCGATGGAAAAGAAACACAACCTACATATGCTAATAAATTGTTGGAATGACAAAGCAAAAATGATAAAGTAAAATCCATTATCAGTCTTTCTCTTTCAAATTCAGAGATACACTATGTAGACTTGGAAAACCATCTAAATAAATATGGGGACATTTGAATAACTTGTTTGATGATAAAGTGGTTAATTCAAAATTCTTGCGAAAGCTCCAATATTTCAAACTCAAGATGAGCGAAGGGGTTACTATGTCCAACCACATTAATGACTTGAGACCTCTCATGAGACAACTTGTAGAATTCAAATATATAGTTGATGATGAAGATGTGAAATTTATATTATTAAATAATTTACCTTATAAATATAGTACTATTGTTTTTACTGTTGGTCATATGCCTTCCCAGTCACTAAAAGATATGATTTCAGAAATATTAGCTAAAGAAAAAATAATCGTGGAAAAAATAATTGATGAAAGAGTATTGTATTCAAGAAGCAAGAATTATAGAAAAATAAACATAAATAAGGAGGAAGTTGAGTATTTTACTACAAGAAAAAGTAAACATGTCATTGAATTGTAAAATTTGTAGGGATAATATGTACAAAGGAAAGCTAAAGGAAAAAATGAAGCTAACTTGGTCATTAAAGAAGAACTAGATAATGAGAATGAACTCATGAATGAGGATAGTGGGTATAATAATGAAGCTTTGTATTGAGAATCCAATCGGAGGATAGAGGTGATGGAGCCTATAAATCAAACAACGACCTCTCGTCGATTGTTAGCGATAGGTCTGTGCAATGAATTAGTAACATTATTGTTCAATGTGTTTTCAGTTTACTTTTCATTAAACTATGATGTTTTCAATATTTCTATTTATTTTCTTATTAAATAAAATATTTGCTATGAAATTTGGGAAAATACATGTACCTAAAAATTAGTCTCTTAGGGACTGGAGTAGATTTCAAAGTAAAGTTATGTTGTATAGTTAGTCTAAGGAGCTCTAGGGATCCATGTGAGATTTGAAATTAAAGGCTCTACAACCCTAGTGAATTTATCTCATGGAAAATTCAGGAATCCAGGGGAGATTTATAATTTGGGTTACAATAACCTCAATGGATATCAGTTCACCTCAACAACTGGATGAAGTGTTACTTGTTATAAGAAATGTTTTCAAGGAGTAACATTTATAGGACGTGTATACTCTTCTCTCATATTCACACTAAGGGGGTAATGTTAGGAATATATCAAGTGTTCACTTGTAATATTTTATTACTTTATTATTTTACTATGTACACATGTAGGCACAAAATTATGCACTTATTACTATTATATTAAGCCTCTAGTATGTCATTACTTGCACAAGGTAAACCTAGCTTCAAGGGACACGATTTTACACACACACACACACACACACACACACACTACACACAGTCTAAAATGTGAGTGTAATGTTCAATAAAAATCACATTGGGGTGACCATCGAGGTCAGTTTGACTCAAGCATATACATATTTTATCTCATATAATGTGCACTTGAGTCTTGTGTAGGTAGTTAAGGTTTGTTTTCTAGGTACATGTGTGACATGAGAACCATACAAAAAAATGGATGTGACATAGAGTGAATTGAAGGTGACATTATCACATCGTGAAATAATCAAATACATACCCATTACTAGGACACTAACACCCGGTCGGTATTGTCCCCTTCTGGGTGCTATCATCCATCGTACTTATAGATCATTGTCTCCCAGGTGAAGTATGCACAGTTTAGATTTATCCTATTCCACCATAATTCCAATCCAGATTCGGTACAAATATCGAGATATCAGGTGTAGAGAACAAGATATTTGCACATCATATTTGAATAATAGTTCTCAATATAGGAATAATACTATTTACAATCATATTCACATATTACACTTTTATAGGAGATTACAATTCCTAAAATATAGGAACTCCCTAGAACCACTCCTAACAATATGCCTAACAATAAACTATGTCATAAATATATATTGTTATAACAATATATATACGACATAACAACCTAACTTGATATAACATAATTACAACATAATAATTATGAAACCACATGTAGGTATTTATTACCTAGAGTAAACACTAATTTCCTAAAAATCCCCCCTTAGTGTTTACATGGGAAGAAATCACATTTGAAAAATGGAGACAGAATTGTATGCTTCTGCATACTTTTAGGTCTGCATACTGTTGGCTTAGATCTTGTTGTATGGATCTTACCGTACATGACCTATTCGCTTCACCATAGTGAATCCATATACAGATTATCACACTTCCACCAATTCAACTACACATGTGAACTCAATAGTTCCCATTTTCACTTCCAATGAATGCTCTTTCATCGGATGATTGATGAAGAAGTCTGACAGTCGAAGAATATTAGCAATCAAAGGATCACTCCAGTTCATCTGGCATCTTATACAACTATTCTCATAATCCAAAATGTGCATTCTCCTTGTTTTAATCATAATAGGGGAAGGAAACCACACCAAGTTATTCTACACACACCACTTAAAGAAAACAACGGAAATATGAAAAAAAAATTCACATCACATTCCATAAGAATCACAATGTTCTTAATTGTAGCCACTTTTTTCGATCGCTACCACTCGATCTCAAATAGCAAAGGAAAACCGCCCTTTGTCACTAGAAGTTTCCCTTGACTTTAGTCATTTTAGGTGCATAATGGAAATGGAACATTACAGATATGTTCCCCACAATGTGAAATTTCCATTTATTCACACAACTAAGAACATTGAAAATCAAATAAAACTAAAACAAGAACTCAAAAAAGAATGAAAAAAATCCCACCACATAAATGTCACCATAATAAATAGGTGGCCTCGTTGTTGGTAATTGACGAGAGGTCATTGAATGACCTCCTTCCTCTTTTTCCTCCAACCGCTAGTTGACAAGTTGCTAGCTCGGCGTATTTGGCTTGTGAGGTTCTTTAATGATTTTCAGACGTTATATTCTACCAAAAATGTGTTCATACAAACAAAAGTGGCCCAGGATCACTTTTCTAGCAAAAATGGGGAAAGTTTTTAACCCAAAATTAGGTTTTCCTGCTAAAATTATTTGGGGTTTTAGTGATTGCTAACCGCTAGATTTGGTAGAATGTAAATTAAAATTACCAAATTAAAAAAAAACTCACTCGGTTCCATGTGGTGAGTTGGTTGAGTCATCTCGGTGAATCACCTTCAAATCCATTAGGGTTCCACCACTTTAACTTGTTTGTAAAGATTTTATTTTAATGTTTTTCTGCATTGTTTTGTATCTTTTGGGCTCTGCAAGGTGGAATGAAGTTATGGAGGTTTAGTATGGCTATTTGCAAGGATTAACATAGCTTGGTAGCTCATTGGAAGGAGTGACACGCTCAACTTAGACACTATGTAGGGAATGCATGGAGTGATTGGCCACCACGTTGAGTACTGGACTCGGCTACGCAACTCGAAGAAGGGATCGATCAAACCCAACTCGATGTGTTTGGAGGCTCGTGGTGGATCTTGATGCATAAAAATGAATTTGGTGGTAGATATAGGGAACACGCAGGAGGATATACCAAATGGATTAGCTCGATGAGGAAGGGCCCAATATGGAGTGGCTTGGATCAATTTCAACACAGCTCGGCAGTCAATGCAGGCTCTAATGCAGGTCACCGACAAGAAACTCATTTGCCACAACCCAAATCGGTCAAGAGGAAAATTTCTCTACTAGGATGTTAACCCAATGCAACTTCAACCCGACTCATTCAGGGGGTGTCAACTTGGTATGGTGAGTTCCAATGTTAACACAACTCACCCTTTAGCTTAATTTCTAGAGCTTTCTCATCAGCAAAGTTATTCCCTCAATTTTATTTTTCCATTACATGGGGCAATATAATAGACCTGCACCTTGGTATATTTATAAAAACATACTAAAATATTTATTCTGCTATGATGCCAGATTAACTAAAAATACAAGTTTTGTTATGTTAATTTATACTAACACCAACAATGAGACAATCAAAATAAATGCAATGTAAATGCTAAATAATTTTATTTTATATTTTAAATGAAATGAAATAATGAAGATAAGAAGGGATAGGGTACTAACCTAAAATTAACTTACCTGGTGTGTGCAGGGTTGGACAAGATGATGTGAGGATAGGGAAGGGAATGATGATACTACCCTGGAAATTGTAGAAAATGAAGATTTGTCTATACTGGGGCACCTAGGAGAGGATAAAGGTGCTTGTGGGTGCCTTGATCTATAATCTTGGCACTCTAGTCTATAGAAAAAACCAGGATCGAAATCTGATAATGTCGTAAAGTCTTCGCAATATCTTTCTCTTGGTTGTCCTGGTGTCGCAATACCTTCACATAAGACGTTATAGTTATGTGATGAGGACTTACTTGTAAAACCCATGCAAAGCATAAAATACCTAAAAAATAAATATGCAAATAAAGGGGCCAAACTAACCTTAACCACCACAATGGTGGGCTTACAACTAGGCATTGCACTACAAATTAGACCCAATGTAGTTATGTGTGCTTGTGTGCCTAGGGTTTTGTAAGCATCAATGATGTAGAAGTAGGGACAATAACTAGATCTAAATATTACATATCGTTGATGAAATAGAATGAATACAACCCTTTCCCCCTATGCTTGTGTGATGCGGATGTAGAAAATGATCAAATGCATTCCTTTTCTTTAGTAGATAGCTAGGTTTTGATAGTAGAAATGTCATCCCATAAGATAATGAGTATATTATGTTTATATATGGATCTCTTGTTCAAATTTTGACACTAATGGCGAAAATGTTGAATAGCACCTAAGGGAATGAGATAACAAAACATAAAGAATGACCTTGAAATTCTAAATGTGAATAAAGTGCAACCGGGACAGGGTGCCCAAAAAGAGGACCGGAGCAGTGCCAACGGGCACCCCAGAACCTTTCGAGGCACCCTAGCTAGAGACTAAAGACTACAAATGACAATGATGACAGCTAAGACCTCCTGAGAGACAACTAAACTATGCATATAACTAACAACTGTTCCAAACAAGTGACAAAAATGACCAACTAACTGACGACATGACCAATGGATGAGACATTAGTGAATATTCTTCTTACGTGAGATCTATATATAAAATAACATACTTGGTGGTAAAAATGTAATATTAGGTTCATGATTTTGTGACTAAATTTTCCCCCACTTTATGTTGGTGAGTGGAAATCTTGGTAACATAAAGTATATAGGGATGTGTACATGTGATAAGTTGGAGAAGCCCATGTTGTAGTAGAATGTGCAAATGTGTAGTAGAAGCGTGTTGGAAGAACCAAAAATGTGTCGAACCATGGATCAAGCGGGTTGATCCATGCAACGTAGTGAAAACCATAATGTTGTGATGAAGTTTACAAAGTGATGATAGAAATGTGAGATGATTTATGATTTCAAATATTTTATGATGACGATGAGATGGGGAAGGGAGTGATCGGTTCCCAACCTGAGCATGTACATGAATAATCGATCGGAGGATTTGGGCATCCTATCACTAGAGGAAGAGTATAGGGAGAAAAGTGTGTTATTCTCCAATCTCTAACTACATCCTCAATATTTAGCCATTGCAGATGGTTGACCCATATAGGAGTGGTATAGGAAAGACACTCTTGCCCCCCCCCACTCCATGGGTTTCAATGCAATGTGAAAGCTTCCAAGTTAGGTCATCTGGAAGAAAATGTGAAATGTACAATGGCTTCCAAGTTAGGTCATCTGGAAGCAAGCGCAAAGGTATATGATGGCTTCCATGTTAGGTCATCTGGAAGTAAGCGCAAAATGTAGAATAACCTCCCAAGTTAGGTCGTCTAGGAAAAGTGATGAATGTAATCTCCTAAGTTAGGTCATTTGGGAGGCCGATTGTGTTGAATTATATTAATTGAGTGGTGTGATTTTGATTGTTAGAGGTTTTAATAGTTTGATTGATTGATTGATTGATTTACTTAGTTACTCATAGAGATATTTTACACTAGTTGCCCCCAAGTTAGGTCATTAGGGGAAATTGATAGAAGTTGGTGAAATATCACATAAAATATTTGTAATCGTTTGTTCCCCCAATTTAGGTCATTAGGGGGAAGTGATGAAACATCACATAGATAAATTGTACATTTGTTGCCCCCAAATTAGGTCATTAGGGGGAATTGATGGTGAAATGTCACACGGTGAATTAGTAAATGTTTGAAAATGAAAATTTGGTAGTGTTGATTTCTTGCATGGTAACATAAGGGGAATTATAGGATGACCCAAAGATATGCCCCCCTTTTGGTGAAAGGGGAAGTGATGATGAGAATGAACACTAAGCTGAAAGTACATCTGCGATATATAAAAGTGCAAAAAAAATGCCAAACTGTGTATAAATTGATTGGAAGAAAACATCAAAGAGAGATAATTTGTGTGAAATGTGTGTAATATGATGGTAGATGGAATTCTAAAAAGAATTCCGCAAACGGGGTGCAAATCAAAGTAGAAATGCTCAAGATATGAAAAAATAGTGTAGTGTGTATTAGTAGTGGTGATAAGCATGAAATAATGCCTATAGTAAAGTAGGTGATGAAAAAGTAACTATAAGTAGTGAAGTAAAAAAAGTGTTTAGTTAATTCATTTGTTATTTACACGATTGAGATTGAGTTCAAAGCAAGTGAAAAATGACGTAAGTGAGTAGATCATCCTAGCTAGTTTGAGAGGGAGGCAACTGTCGTAGTGTCATGCATGACTGCGGAGTTGGTAAGTGTCTTGTTTTTCATAAAATGTATGGTATATTAGGTGTTTTAAACTGAATTTTCACAAATTTGAGAATTTTAATTTTCTCATCATTTTGGGCTGGATAATAGCGGTGAGGGTGCTAGTTACCCCGGGAGAGCACCCATATTTAGGTGTTGGTGTCCTGCTCTTGGATGCCCAGATCCGCATTTGGGTGCCTTAGTCCAGAATGTGTGCATTTGGTGTATAATGGGGAAAAACAAGTCTTTAGTGCAATAAGTGAATGTAGTTGATCTTGGAATGTGTTCTAATGGTGGTTTTGTGTTATGCAGAAGGATATCCACTCACAAGAGTTTCGAGGTGGGCATCATTTGAGTACGTTGCTTAGATTGGGTTTTTTTATTATGATTGGGATGTTATGGGACATGCCACCTATGGAATATAACACGGATGGGGATGTGCCCCATAATATGCCTATGTTCACTGCACTATGTGACAGATGGTGTGCAAACACGTTTACCTTTTGGTTGCCTACGAGGGAGATGATAGTGACGTTGGAGGATATGTATCATATATTACGATTGTTATTTGTTGGGGAAATGTTACAGGTGATACCATTGGAGGACATGGATAGGCATATGTGAGAGGTGAGACATTATTTTGTAGGGACTCGGATAACTGTTGAGGTGCATATCAGTCTAGATGCTATTATGAGATCTAGTGTTCCACACTTGCATAAGTTTATATCGGTTGTTATTACTTCGTCTATAATGGTAGAGGGAGGTGGTGTGGGCATCTTGTACAAAATGCATGACATATGCCGACATATAGAGGAGGAGAGTACTAGAAATGCGTGGTCCGATGTGTGTTAGCCCACATGTACAGAGATTTGTACTGCTTCCCTCATGATGATCATAGATGAGTAATAGGAGCTACCACGTTGTTACATATGTGGGCATATGAGCATATAGTAATGTTGAGGCCATTTGGGGGCCCACGAGCATAGTGGGCTAGGTTGGAGATATTCACAAGGAGGTGGATTAATATTTGTGGGCATAGGATGGATATTGATACCTATATGGCATTGATAGATAGGATGGGACCCGAGGCCGTGACATGGAGACCATACCATGACTATGGAGGATGGCTTGAGGATGTCATAGAGCTACAATTTATTCAGAGGATGATGTGGTTGGAGGATGGATATTTGGGTGTGGCTAAGAATTTTCAAGTTGAGAGAGTATTGCATCGATTTAGTATAGCTCGGGATGTGCCCCCAAAGCCATATATATGGTTAAGAGCTATTAGAGCACCAAGGAGGGATGAGGCCGAGATAAGGTCGAAAACAGAGCAACTAACACCTCCTAGTCTAGATGAGGTAGATGCATTGATAGAGGTGATAGACATGACAATGTTGGAAAAATAGTGGAGTATTGTGCATGGTTGGCAACACATCAATGGGTATTATTGTTCCCATTATTTACAGATCCAGTCAAGTTACCACATGTAAGAGGAGAGAGAGTGGGGGAAGCACGTGTCCCTGACCTTGTGGAAGCTGCTATAGCTAAGCATGAGTATTTATATAGTTGCATTGTGTACTTTGTTGTTTACCTATATTTTTATATATGGTTATCTAACGCATTGTGTAATTTATTTTTGTAAGCAACATGTATTGGTCGTTGATAGTAAACACATCCATCTATACATTGACGTGGAATGTCCCAACCGATGTGCTTGGTGGAGGTATAATTGAGTGTGTGGATGATATCGCGGGTGAGCATGCCCATTTATTTGAGCCAATAGTAGTAGCGGAAGCCACATGTAATGTATTAGTACCAGAGAGGGATGAGGCACACAAAGAGACTCAACGAGACCGTGAGGCATTAGTGGCGGCCCTTTGGCGCATGAAATATTTTTTTGATTCATGGAGTTATAGTGTCGGTTTGTGGAGCATTCTACAAAGAATACTTCTTGCGTAAGCAAGTGGAGTGATATCGAGGCCACAAACAACGGCATCTCACGTTGGTAGAGAGGCATCTAGTTATAGAGCTCTTGTATTTCTTGAGAACGATATCGGTAATGAGGTCTTATTTGTACCATGGTATATGGTGATGTAGGGGTGTTTCCCCATAATGATGAGACATTTATTTTGTAATGATGATTTTTATTCAATATATATATGTATGGATGCATGTTTATGATATATGATAATTTTGTGTTGTTGTGGATATGTTTGATGTATTGTATGAGTCGATTTTGTTTTATAGTTAAAGTGGGTTGAAGGGACCCATTCCCTATTTACATAAACAGAGGCCAGGCCTCAAGATTTTAAAGAAAAATAGCAAAATCCGAGAGAAAAAAATAGCTAGATATACACGAACATAGACCAACATTATCGAGTTATATTATAACTATAGTACTAGGTATGAGAGGGGTTACTCTCCAATCTCCAAGGAGACAACAACACTAGCAACCTGAGACACCCGACTAGATCTGTCATCTTCCTCCAATTCAACTTTCACTTCATCATTCACCCAGCTCCGCTAGAGAAATTCATAGGCCCCCCGCAGACTGTCGCAGCTCTTGGTCCACCCAGGTGGGATAGGTTCCAATGGAGCACAGAGGGTCTTCACATTAGGGAGCACAAGGCGGGCACGGTTGGTAGCACGGTCCGAGCATACACCACCAGCTGCTTAGTGAAGGCCAGGAGAATGCCAAACTATTTTTCAAGTTCTCTGAAGACACCCACATCCACCCTCGATGCACCCAACATCGAATCATACCTGACCCATAATGCGGACAATAATTTTCCACTTCGGAGCGAGGTTATAACAGTAACACTAGTTGAAGCTAGTGCAGAGCCAGATTCACCGCATCCTCCTTAGAAGGATGGATTATCAGTAGATTCTATACGAACATAGAGGCAACACCACTTTGTTAACCCGTGGACAACCTTCTACTGAGATAGATAGGAACCACCAAGATTTCTTTGATGGCTTCCAACTCTTGATGCAGGAGAGATGAAAAATTCTTTTCAACCGGTTGTCCATTATCCTAGAATGAAACACCATCTCACATAGATCATAGCTCAAGGAAATTCTTGGCGGGTGTGGGAATGTCATGGCCAACAAAAGGAGGGAGGAAAAAGATACAAGGAGAGACCCTTGTCCAAAGCTTTAAATAGACCATTCGCTTCACACAAGCACATCATTAGATGGCATGAGCACTTAATTCCACCTCGTGAGACCAACATACCCAGTCCTTCCCACACTTTGGAATTGAATGCCACTATCTCCTATTGTGTTTTCTCGATCCCACATTCGTTAGCTTGTTTTAATGTTCTAGGAATTGAATTTCCCAAGTTGCCAAAGGACCTTTTTGATTCCTAGTCCAATTCCCAAGATAGAGCTTTATTTTTAATTATGGCATTCACAATTACTAGCAAATCCCCTTTGATTTCTAGATTTTCTACCTTTAAGGAGGCCGCTAGTTCTAGACCTTTGCTCAGAGCTTGTAGTTCAGCTGAATTACATGTGCCATCCTTGAGCTTGTAGGAGGTGACACCCACCAATAATCCTATTTCCTTTCTTATAATGCACCCCCTTTTGAGGCGCCCAAAGCTACCTCTAGCCGCTCCATCAAAATTTAGCTTGAGAAATCCGGGGTGGGGGACAACAAGAGCTAACCTACGGAGCATGGCAGAAGATAGCGTAGGGTGCTAAGCACCCACCCCAAGCTTGATGATTCTAGGCTAGCACTGCTCAATTTCCCTATCAATATTGGAGAAGTGATGAAAGCGGGACCAATTAGTAGAAACCACCTCAGAAATAGCCCATTCCAACCTAAGAATGACCCTGTCCACCGAGTTCTGCTCCTCCCTAAAGATTCTTTTGTTATGCTCCCACCAGATGTGCCAGAGAAGTAACATGATACCACACACCAAATCGAGGAGAGAGCACCAAGTATGGAGGTTTACAGGCCAAGCCAAAATGGCTTCCGGGAGTGTAGAGGGTTGGACCCACGGAAGATTGAGCCTAGCACACAACCAACTCTAGCACTCAGCTATAAATGGGCAATGAAGCAAAAGATGATCACGATCTTCCTCATGCTTCGCACATAGAAAGAACATTGAGGGACCATAAAAACCAAATCTTTTCCTTCTTTCTTGAGTGAGGATTTTTCCTTTGAAAGCCATCTAAGTGAAAAGGCCAGCTTTAGGGGGCATGAGGGGGACCAACATGCCTTCTAGATTAGAGTCTCAACATCCTGCTCAGCATGCAATAATTTGTAACCACAACGTGAGGAGTATTTCCCAGAAGAGGCCGCAGTCTAGAAAATTTCATCATTACCCCCGGAAAGCATAATCTGTCGTTCTTGCAGAGCCAAGTGAAAACTATCCTTATTTTCCAAATAAAAAGAAATATTTCCAGGTGATCAATAATTTTCCATTCCAATAATGGTCCCCATTCTTGGAGCCTCTTGATTTCCCAAACATAGGGTTTTCCCCAAGCACAAGAAAACCATTCTAAGGATCATCCCAGAATAACACTCTTTCACCTTTTTCAATTTTCAGGCCGCATTGAATAAGAAGAACTCTTGACATTCAATTAAGAAATTCCATATGTGAGAACCGTGAGGGGGGTTAGAAATGCGGAGAATCGATTCCAAAAGATGGGCCCCTAGATTTTTTTTTCCACCACTTGACTACAAAGAATTAGTGGTTTTGTGAGTAGATTCATAGACAAGCTTGGCGCCAGGGCTAAGTTTTGAAGACCCAAGTTGAGGATTCCAGCCCCGCCTAAATCTTTGGGTTTGGACAAATTTTCCCAACTAATCAATGGGATTTTCCTTTCCATAGAGGGACCTTTCCAGAGGAACTTTCTCATGATCCCGATAAGCTTTGTTAGAACACTTTTGGGGATTTTCAGAATGGAAAGCATGTATAAGGGGGAGGCACTGAGAACAAATTTGATGAGGACTAATCTCCCAGCCAATGATAGCCATTTTCCTTTCTAGGAATTGAGTTTGAATTAACCAAAGAGAGGAGATCATTCCACATCGAGGTCCGACCCGAGCCACCAAACAAGGGCACACCAAGATATTTGACCGAGAAGGAGCCTTTTTGAAACTAAAAATTCCTAAAATTCTAGCTTCCAGTGGAGTGGGGACATTAAAAAAGAAGATGAAGGATTTAATAAGGCTGACCTCTTATCCCACAGCAACGACCGCATAAACATCAAGCAACCCCTTCAGTTCTCTGGACTCCCAAATGTAGGTTTTACCAAACAAGAAAGTATCATCTATGAATTGATGGTGAGAGATAGGGTTCACCCCCTCCGTAATTCTTAAACCCTATAATTTTCCTTCTTGAACTTTATTGTTGATGGCCCTACTCAAAGAATCAACCACTAAAATGTAAAGGAAAGGAGGAAATAGGCTCACCCTATCTTAAACCCCGATTACCTTCAAAGAAACCTTTAGCATTACCCTTAATTAACATGGAGAAATAAGGCCCGGTCAATGCAATTGAACACCCAATTAAAAAAATGAACCAAAAAACCAAACTTTGTAAGAATTTTAATTAGAAAATGCCAATTGATCTTGTCAAAGGCCTTACTGATATCCAGTTTTAGCAACATACCGGGATTTATTACTGGAGAGAGAATGAATGAGTTCATGAGAAAGAAAAATACCATCAAAAATTGACCTCCCCGAAAGAAACCAGATTGCTCCGGAGAAACCAGAGGTTCCAGCAGCCCTTTGAGTCTAGAAGTAATGGCTTTCGAGATGATTTTGTAGGAAGTATTGCACAGAGAAACCGGCCTAAAATCCATGAATGAAGAGGGTTGAGGGATCTTGAAGGAAGATACTTATAAAGGTACAATTCAATGATTTAAGCACAAATCGGGATCTGTGAGATTCTTCCACAACCGCCCAAACATCATAGCCAATGATGTTCCAAAATTTCTGAAAGAAATCAGCCTGAAAACCATCCGGACCTAAGCTTTGTTCTTGGCCATGGAGAAAACCACTTTCTCCACTTCACTCATAGAGAAAGGCTTAAGAAGGGCCACATTTTGAGCATCAGTGATCAGCATCGAGAATATTTTCAAGGAAAGAGGATTGCTCTGAATCAAAGGATGCAATATTACCTTTAAGGAGGGAAGTAAAGAACTGGACCCCTTCATCAAAAATTTGTTTTTGATCAGAGAGGACAATACCATCGCAACTATTTATCTCGGAGATGAAAGACAAGCTCCACCTAACTTTTATGGATGAATGAAAAAACTTTGTGTTCCTGTCCCCATCCTTGAGCCATGATTCCCGATTTTTGTTTCCAGAAGACCTCCTCGCTCAGAAGCAATTCACCAAGTTCGGCTAGTAAAGACTTCTCTAGAAGAAACTCCGCCTCCCCCATGCCGGAAGAAAAAAATTAACTCATTCAGAGCTTTCAACTTGGCTTCCACTCTAGCCTTTTCTTGGAAGATATTTTTAAAACAAGATTTGTTCCAAGTCCTTAGATCCCCTTTGAGAAGTTTAAGTTTTTGTGCAAGCACCAACATCTTTGAACCTTCAACCTGATAGGAATTCCACCATTGTGAAATGTTGTTTTCTAGAGAGGCATCCCTCAGCCACATAAGCTCAAACTTAAAAGGGGATTTGCGAGGGGAAAAGTCGATATTAACTGAAAGGGAAACCGGGAAGTGGTCAGAGCTAGACCAGGGCAAAATCGAGCATTCTAAAACAACATTATTTAGAGACCACTTGGGACCGGCTAAGAACCTTGAGCCTTTCAACAATATTACTGAAGCCCTTCCTATGATTTCTCCAGGTGAACCAACCATGCTTGGGCTCAATATCTAAAAGAGATTTGTCAGAGATAAAGGAACAAAAATCAGCTGGGATTGTTGATTCCTAGTAATACCACCTTTATTGTCTTTCTCAGAGATAATAACAATGAAGTCACCTCCAAGAAGGAACAATTAATCTTCGAGGGGGAGAAAGGACTGGAGATGTCTTGCCAAACCTCTCTTTTTCCAATTATTCTATTCGGACCATACACATTAAGGAGGTAGAAGACCGATTGAGAACATTTCGAGCAGACCCGACCCAACTGCCAACTATGGTTCTAGAAGATAAGATCAACCTGTACATGACATTCCTTCCACCAGAAGCCCAAGCCTCTAGAGGCCCCAATAGCATCGATAATAAGTACTTCTAGCCCTTAACTGAATTCCTCCAAAGCACAGTTGCCTCTGCAACAACCATCTTGGTTTCTTGAAGCAACACCACACTCGCCTCCGAGGAGAAGAGATAATGCTTAAACAAGCGTTGTTTATCAGGGGTGTTGAGACCCCTGATATTCCAAGAGAGAATTATCATTTAGGAGAGGGAAGGACAGTCACCTTCCCAGACACAGCTTTGGAAAATTTAGGACACTTTGTTTTCCCGCATCCACTTCCAACAGTGCCAATTCTTGTTTAGATTTTCTACCTTTCTTACATTGGTGAACCACATATGCCCTCCTTCAACCCTACTTGAACAGAAGCCAATTTTGAGGGGGCTAAAGCAGTACCAGCAGATCCGGCTCAAATTCTCCTTCCTCCAAGACACCATCACCTAAAAGGGACTGAAGCTTATTTGCCTCGACTTTATCCAAGAGCCAAGATTGTAGCGAATTCAGAGAAGCTACTTGCCCTTGATCGAACCCTTCCTTAATAAGGGAAATTAATTCCCCAGAGTTTTTATGCACTTCTTCAGTTTCTTTTAACAAAGAAAGAGGTGATAAATCACCCACCAAGGGTGAAGCCATATCGCTCTCCTCTAGCCCTTTCACCATAGAGTCAACCTTCTGGGAATCCAACTCCTTGGAAGCCTTAGCCAGTTTCAAAGAGTAGGCCTTACTCAGATGACCCAACTGCCCACAATAAAAACACTTTGCATTTAGACCCTCATACTCAATGGCAAAGCACTTAGGCCGATTTTTTTGGAGATTCAAACTGACGAGAGGGGTAGTTAGATCCATCTATACATAAAGATGCACTGAGATTTTTGCCAAAAATTCAAGGAAGGATTACGGATGGGCACGAAGACCCCAAGGAGTTCGCAATTGGCTTCAGAATAGACCATTTGTGGAAATCCAAAGGTAGATCATGAATGCTTAACCAAAGCGGGGCCTTGGAAATTTTTTCCTTCTAGGGGTCGAAATTTGGTGACCAAGGATGAAAGTATAGGCTGGAAGAGTTCATGAACCAAGGTCCTTCTTTAAGCACCAAATTCAGCAAATCAAGGGAGGGAAACTAACTGGAAAATGTCGTTGGCAAGGAAACTGACTTTTGGTTTAGCTTTTGTGCCCCAGAAGCACTCAACCTAGCTTGAAATCCTCTTTTGAGAGAAACAGGCACCGACAAACTTGCATAAAATCACCCTTTTCACCCGTGAATTAGAAAAATCAGCTTTGGGGGAGGAGGCACGAGAGTTGTAAGCTCTCTGCAACAATTTTGAAATCGATTCCACCGACCTTGAAGTCTTCTGATCTCTTCAACCTATCAGACACAACCGAAGTTGGATTGAAAGGGACCTCCTGTGTCACCTCTTCGAGCGGCACAACCTACACTAGAATTTTCTCCACCACTAGGTTTTCCATCACCAACTCCCGAACAAGGAAACTAGGGTTTTAACAACCAAGCAAGCGCCGAATTGTCCAACCAATTCAAGCACTAACTTTTCCGTTTCAAGTTTACGAGTAGATCCATGAGCACCTTCTCTCCTACCATTTCCCACTAGGATCTTTTTCACACCAGTGAGGACCCCAACACCTAGTGCAGGAAACCCATCTCCCGCCACAACCTTTTCTATTTTTGAAAAAACAAGATTTTTGCCATTTTCACATTTATCGCAGTTTTCACTACTTTTTCAAATTTTGCATAATTTTTAGTTTTCGCTAATGCGCCACTCCATCCTAGTAGGAAGTGGTTGTTAGTGACTCTGGTCTGTGTGAGTCGATGTTTATTATATGTGTGGTGTATTGTTTGATTAGTGGTGATTCACATTATAATGTTGGTAATGGTAAACAATATGTGTATGGTGAATGATAATAGATAATAAATGTAATGTGATTGATGAAAATGTTTATTTGTAATGCGTAGTTAATGTAATGATGATAATAGAATAAAATGTAAAAATGGATGATGTATAATTGTTGAAGAGAGCAACGTGTTATATTTAAATGATAATAGGATGTGATCGTAAAATGTTAGTATGATGAAAGTAGGAGGGAGAATGAGTGATGCCCCCTCAACATGTGGATGA
The DNA here is from genome assembly GCA_018340775.1 of Taxus wallichiana var. yunnanensis. Classification (NCBI taxonomy): domain Eukaryota; kingdom Viridiplantae; phylum Streptophyta; class Pinopsida; order Cupressales; family Taxaceae; genus Taxus; species Taxus wallichiana. The sequence goes on from CM031241.1 coordinate 369,470,695, forward strand.
ATAGGCTCATTTAGTTAAGACCCTCAAAGCAAGATTAAGAATGAGCCGTGTAAAGTAAGAGTATGTCATCAGGAAATTATTGAGTGCGCTAGATGAGACTACGAGGCACATGATGAGAGGTTCTTAGAAAAATCCCTCAATAGTCATGTAATAACCATAAGAACACAAGTGCATCATCGGGGGGTAAGGTGATAGTAATCACCTAATAAAGACCAAGGCGGCGTGGAGTGGTGGAAGTATGTGGAATAGAAGCAACATGAGTGTATGAACCAAACTAAATATCATATAGAGTTGTGGTGGGATGTGTGAAAGAGGGTGTTGTGGTGGCCAATGTAAAGTAGCAACGTGATGTGATGGATAGTGTGAATGCAATGGGTGAGGTTGATGCAACTAATTTGATGGTGGATTTGGAGAATGTGCATGAATAGGAGAATGCGGTGGACATATCATATTTGAAGCACCGTATTTAGGATATGAATCAATCATAGTAGAAACTCTTTGACGAGGTAGAGGAGATATGGATCGCTCACGTGGGTGAGAACTAATGGAGATGATTCCCTTATCCTCTAATTGTTGCAACCTATCCTGAAGGGAAAGACAATCATTATCTCTATGGCCATTATGCTAACGTTGTAATTAGAGTTTTGGATGATGTTGGTTAGAGGGTAGGTGAATTAATCACTCAAGAACTAAAAATGCAGCACATCATGTGGTCGAGTGTGATGAGATAAATGCAAAGGTTGATGTGACCTAGGTGGAGTGGTAGGAGGAGTAGCTTATTTTTGAGTCGGAGGAGTGTGATTTTGTGGTGAAGTTGGTTGAACTTGTTTGGTTTTCTTGGGAGGAAAAGATGGAGACTGTGTAGGATTCTCAACTATACACTCTAGCCAAGAACTAGATGAGGCAATAGTCATAGAGGTGTGTGGAGGATCTGTGATGTGTGTGGAGAGAATATCTTGTTCTAAGTCAATGAACTTATAACATAGAAGAATGAATGACTCACATGTATCATAATGAAATTGTTTCTTGAGTGGAGGAGTGAGGCCACAACAAAAAATAAATTTCTTCTTAAGATCTATAGGTTGGAAGACAAGCTGATGGATACAAGTGTTAAATCTTATAATATGATCCTTAATAGGTTCCATAGAGCCCTCATGTAGGGTAGATAACCGGTCATATGTAACCTTAGGGCCATTGTTGACTATAAACCGATGGAGGAAGGCATCCTTGTCAAAAAAGTACTAATGGATCCAAAGGGAAGATGAGTATACCACCGTAATGCCTCATCGTAAGACTATAGTGAAAATACTTAAGTAGTAATATATCATTACAATAGGAAGCAATGGCCCTATGACAATGTAGAAGATGAGCATGAGGGTCACTCATACCATCAAAACATGTGCAATCGGGCATGGTGAAGTCATGAGGGAATGCAGAATTATGAATCTTCCTAGGGACCATATTTCCATGCAATGAATTGTTGTCAATGGAAGTATAATAATCCCTACTTTCTAAAGTGAGAGATTGAACTGTGATTGTAACTATCCTACAAAGTGCATGAGAGAAAGGATATCTTATGAAGGGATGGTGGAGTATGGCAATAATGTGTTAAGTGGTTGTATTTTTCCATTATGAGTGATCATAGGGATATCCAAAGGTGATGGAGAAGGGTCTGATGCTAAAGGCACACTAGTAGTAGGTGTTGAGGAAGGTATGATATGTGATGTAGATGGAATATCCGTAGTAATGGTCGGACTAGCATCAAAACCTCCATAATAGGTGAAATAACTAGTGAGGAAACTTCTATAGAAGATGTATTAAGAGACATAGGTGAACTAGCAAGAGGAGATGAAACAAGTAGGAGAAGAAGAAGTAATAAATGGTGGTGACTCATGCATATTGTTAGATGTGGTCTCAGGGGAAGATAGCTATGGATTAGGTGACACACCTTTGGCAGTATCAAAAGAAGGATAATCATGACCTTCAAGTGGCTCACCATTATCTAATAGAGACTCAGAAATGAGGGTATCATTAAGAACACTATCAATAGGATCGTGAACATAGTGTCAAGGAGTATGCAAACTAGGAGGGGATGTATCATGAGAAGAAATGCCGAGAATAGGTAGAGCCATGAGAGGGAATTGTGTTAGTAGCTAGAGAATTAGTATGCTCATGTGAACGAGTGTCAAAACCAAACAAGTAATCAATAAGAGAATCATCTAATGTTTCTTATGAAAGATCAAAAGGCATATCACAAGTAGCCGTATAACATGGAGTACAACGATTAAATTCTATAGGATCCTCAACAATGTTAATGCCTATAGGATCCTCAACAATGCTAATGCCTATAGGAGAATCGAAAAACTAGTAGGCACATGTTGTTGGCCATCTAAGAGTTGTAACAAGCAAAGCACTATATATTGATTTTGAGTTCAACTATGGCAGCCTCATCATAAATAGGGTTAATGCTAAAATGAGACATGATGGGCAAAGAAGATGAACTACTCTTAGCCATTAGGGTTTTGGAGGATCCTAGGGAAAGGTATTCTAAAAGTGGGGTTCACCAAAATGATTAACTAAAAATAAGAATTTTGTTATGTTAATCTATACTAGCAACAACAATGAGACAATCAAAATAAATGCAATGTAAATGCTAAATAATTTTATTTGATATTTTAAATGAAATGAAATAATAGAGATAAAAAGGGATAGGGTACTAACCTAAAATTAACATACCTCATTGTGTGCAAAGGTGGATAGGATGATGTGGGAAAAGGAAGGCAATGATGATACTAGCTAGTAAATTGCAGCAAATGAAGATTTGTCTATATTGGGGTGCCAGAGAGGATTGGGGTGCCTATGGGCACCTTGGTCTGTAATATGGGCACTCTGGTCTATAGAAAAACTCAGGATCTGAATCTAGCAGTGTCAAAAATTCTTCGTAATATCTTCATCTTGGTCACTCTGGTGTGGCAATACCTTCACGTTTGTCACTGTAGTTATGTGATGAATACTTGCCTGTAAAAACCCATACAAAGCATCAAATCCCTAAAAAAGAAATATGCAAATGAAGGGGTCAGACTAATCTTAGCCACCAAAATTGTGGGCTTATAACTAAGCGTTGCACTAGATTCTAGATCCAATGTAGTTATGTGTCGCAATACCTTCACGTTTGTCATTGTAGTTATGTGATGAATACTTACTGTAAAAACCCATAGAAAGCATCAAATCCCTAAAAAATAAATATGCAAATGAAGGGGTCAGACTAACCTTAGCCACCAAAATTGTGGGCTTACAACTAAGTGTTGCACTACATTCTAGATCCAATGTAGTTTTGTGTGCTTGTGTGTGCAATTTTGTGCCTAGGGTGCCCTAGCGTCAATGATACAGAAGTAGGGGGCAATAACTAGATGTAAAAATGTAAATGGTAGATGAAATATAATGAATACAACCCTTTCCCCCTATGCTTGTGTGATGTAGATGTAGAATATGCCCAAATGTAGTCCTTTGCCTTAGTAGATAGCTAGCTTTTGATAGTAGAAATGTCCACCCATAAGATAATGAGTATGTTATGTTTATATAGGGATCTCTTGTTCAAATTTTGACACTAATGGCCCGAAAATGCCGACTAGCACCTAGGAGAATGAGATAACAAACCATAAATACTGACCTTGAAATTCTAAATGTGAATGAAGTGTAACTGGATTGGGGTGCCCATAAAGAGGACCAGAGGGCATGACGGGCACCCTAGCTAGAGATTAAAAAGACAAATGACAAAATGATAAAAGATAAGACCTCTTGAGAGATGACTGAAATTGTGTAGATAATCGATTTACTGTGATAGACAAGTGAAAATAATGAAAAACTAATCGATTGAAAAGACCAAGGGATGAACCATTAGGGAATATTCTTCTTACACGAGATCCATATATATAATAACATCCTTGGAGGTAAAAGCGTAATAGTAAGTGTGTGATTTTGTGAATACAATACCAGATGTAGAGAACGAGATATTTTCATAGTAGATTTGAATAATAGTTCTCAGTATAGGAATAATACTTATTACAATCATATTGAAGGATTACAATTTTATAGGAGATTACAACTCCTAAAATACAGGAACTCCTTATAACCACTCCTAACAATATGCATTACAATAAACTATGTCACAAATATATATTGTTATAATAATATCTATACGACATAACAACCTAACTAATATAACACAATTGCAACATAGTAATTATTAACCACATGTAAGTAATAATTACCTACAGTAAACACTAATTTCCTAACATCGTTAAGCCACTCTCATCCTCTTGTCATTACATGTTTATATTTGTGTTTTAATGATATATCTAATTGATCACGAGCTATTTAATTAATATTTAATTTCTATTATATCATTTATTGAACCTGATTATCGAAATGTGCACATCAGATCTATTTGTTTCCTATCATGGCTAGGGATTATCATGAATTTATAGTTAAAAATATTAATGACCAAAATACATACAATCTTGACCATATTGAGAAATTATATCTCTTGTTATATGTTGCTTGTGAAGAGGCACAAATGTTATCCGAGTCAACCCCTCTTGTTACTAATTTCATTCCCACTAAGGCTCCCACATATTTTGTTCCACTTTCTTCCCCCCCAATATAGGGGCATCCACCATCCCATTTCCTATTCCCACATGAAACTCACTTCTCTTCCCCTATCATTTCTCATATCCAACCTATCTCCTATTCAAGAACCCACGCCTTAGAGTCCCTGTACCATGAGTTACAAGCTCAAATTCCTCAATTTCAACACACCTATTCTTCTTCTTCTCCATATATTGATTCTTCACTTCTCTTCCATAGTTATCTTGCACCTAAAGTTTATTCTTACCCACTCCCATCTAATTTTGTTTCACCCAAGTTTCCTATTTTTGACATTCATGGAGATCCATAAGAGAATATTTTATCATTTCATGTTGCATGTTTGGACTACGCTTGTGATGATACATTATTGACAAAATTGTTTCCTAGGAGCTTACAAGAGTATGCTTTATGGTGGTTATATGATTTACCCATACACTTTATTAGATATTTCACTCCTTTGGCAAATATATTCTTGAGGCATTTTTCTATGAACATTGGAGCCAAAATATTATATGCACAAATGGATAAAATGAAGCAAGGATCTAATGAACATATTAGTGACTATGTTTTGCGTTATAAGAATAATCTTAGTAAAATGAACAATGTCTTGGATGAGTCTAAATTACAAGATCTATTTATCCAAAGTCTCTTTCCTCCTTTACAATAATGTGTTCTATTTGATTCTTTTCATTCTTTTGATAATTTATATCATGCTCTTAAATGACATAAACATAAGTTACTTTCTATGGGAAAGCTTAAGTACAATGATAATACTTCATATTAATCTAGTAAAAAATTCTAAAGTAAATATTCCTTTAAGAGTAAATCTCATGAGCCTAATTTTATTGTTAATGTTGTATCTCAACCATAAAATCTCCAAATATAACCTACTATTGCATATTTACTAGATTTCCATATCCACCTCATATCTTGTTTCCTTAGCTCATTGAAAGCAATATGATTTCTCTTCCATCACCTCTTCTTGGCTAGATCCTAATCATCCTCGTGGTAAGAGTTTTGATAAAAATACACATTAGGATTATCATAGATGTAATTGACATTTCAATGATAGATGTTTTAAGCTTAGACATTTTATTCAAGACTTGATTGATACAAATGAGCTAGAATTTCTTGAACCTTTATTTCTAAATCTACCAATGACAATGACAAGGTCAATTTTTTCAATGATCCATTACCCAAACATGACAAAGTGGTTCATGAATCTTTTTCTAATCATGTTTATCATGTTGTTCCCCCTCTATCATCTTCTAATCATCCTCTTGGGTTTATTGTTGGTACTACTGATATTCCCCCATCTATTATTACTTTCACTTATGTGGATTTTCATGCTTTGTTTTCATCACATCAACTACACATTTATTTTTATGTTGGTATTCATGTTGTTAACAATGTTATGGTGCATCCTACTTTTAAACATAATGCATGTTCATTATCTTTCCTACGAGTTATTGTATTTCCATTATCCCAAATAACACTTAGATCACTACTTCTTATGGGCATGTGGTTCTACCAATCATCGTTGGGCCTCTTACTATCTCTATGACTTTTATATATGGATATGAGGTTACACATTGTGACATAGTCTTAGGACTTCTTTGGCTTAAGGTTGTTAAATCCATCCCATCTATAGTTTAGTTATGTCTTAAATTTGTATATGAGCATCACGTTTTCACTATTCAAGGAATCACCAGTGGACCCTTTTATCTTTGGCACCTATCACTACCAAATCTTTAGTTGTTCCTACCACTAGTGTACCTACTTCAACACATATTGATGATGGTCCCATGGCTTTGACATATACTACTACAACATATCGAGATCCTACCACTCCTAGTTCTAGTTACACACCTTCACCTAGATATCTGTCACCTTTGATTTCTACTTCTGCAGACCATGACATCTTTATCATCCCATAGCCTACCTCATAGGACTAGGTATCTACACAAGATAAATGTTCCACATGGTACATCTAGGCCCAATTTAAGGTCTCATTGACCACATGCATGACACAATCTGTCTTGCACATCATGACACATGTACTTTCACATGACACTAGGTCCTTAGATCATGTTCACATCCATTCCTCTTTCACATTAGGAGATAGTGAGCCCTCATCCTCGATCCTCATTAGATAGATCACTATGGCATTAACACTTGGGTGCATCTAATTTCCCCTTTCTACTCAATGACGTACTCTTGTTCTGGGTTCAAACATGATTGTTGAGGGCACACTTACATACATGAACCTCACTTTATACACATTCACATTGGGGGAAACCTTGCTTCCCTTCACTAGTCATATAATCTCATATTATAATAATACAAAAACATTAAGATATTTACAAAAATACAAAAACACTATCTTAGATCTTTGTTTGGTGTATCTTTTCTTGCTTATACTATTTCATGTTGCATTTTTCCTATCACATTAGCTTGATTTATAGTATGCTCTATAATTTTACATCGATACATGCACCTGCACATGGTAATTTGAGGTGAATGCAGGCTATATATAGGTCATCACATGATGCATGATACTTGAAATTGATCTCTACCTATCCCGCCGAGGCTCCCTAGGGCCATCTACCTTCCAAACCTTTCCATAGTCGAGGTGTTATTATTGTGATATCTACTACTTTACTTTATATTTCATTTTATTATAACATATTAATAGGTGCTTCATTTATATCATTTGTCTTCATGGGCTTACTTCAAGCATGGTTATCTACTTATACTATTTAATTGTGTTTTGTCTTTTATGATTATGCCTTTTCGGAAATGTTTACAGGATATGCCCTATGATTGCTTATTTTATTATATGGAATTGAAGGCCTCAATTATCTTGTGACACCATGAGTGGTGTCCCATGCATTTCACCAGATAATATGTTTTTCTCTTACTCTATTATTTTTGTGTTTGACTTATTTATATTACATTATACTATGATTATTTATCACTAATACTTCTTGCTAGATTTATTTCCATTATTTTACATATGTCATGGTTGTTACCATGCACATACCACATTCCCCTATAGGAAAAATTCTTCAAACACGTGCACATCAGATTCAAGACCTCTCATTTAGGCCACACTCACATTTGATCCATCTCACACACCCCAAATGAGGGGATAAACCATCAGTGATTATTTCACCTTTTTAGTAGTTCATAAATTAGAGATAGAATGGTACATGACATAATTGGGTAGATCTCGATACTTAGAAACCGGTTCAAAATCATGTTTGGTCCAGAAATAAAATAGGGACAAAAGCACCCATATCGACAATAATGGTGGGTGTTAGTGTGTCCCATCTCGGGAAGTTTTTTCCTAAGGGAAAAAATATGCATTTGTCAATTGGAACAATTTCTTAGTGATATTTTTGCACATAATCTAGTAATAAACATTCAACTATAATTTACTATCCAAAACAAAAGGGAAAAATCAATAACATGTTTCTTATTTTGGGAAAGGAACTAACCACTTCTCTTTCTCAATTCACATTTTTCCCACCAATATATAATAAAGAGTCGCACCTAGGGCATATGCACGAGAGAAAATGATATGCAAGAATTAAGTGTCATTTGTGGTAAGTTACTATTGGGTTGGTGACCATATGCAATGACACTTATCTATGGGGAAGCGTCATGGATGGATGGAAAAAATGGCCACTCTCCCAATATTATTCCTCTAATGACATGACACCTAAATCCTTAGAGTATTCACATCAGTTCAAGAATTGATCACTCTCGACCCCTCCAACCATATCCTAGAAAAAGTTCTCAAAGGAAACAATACACACGAAAATTTGATATTTTTGCTCTCGACATTACAAGCATACTCTATCCTTGATTAACTTGGTTTTCTTCCACATTTCTATTTTTATTTCTTGGAGTTAAATTTCAATTTCATATACCATGAGAATTGACTACACTTTTCTTCTTTTGTAGGTCACTCGTTATCTCGAAAAATGTAACACAAATGGAACAAGGAGCAATCTCAAGCGTAACATGCTGGGATAAGGCAATATTTAGTTACAAACATAGGTATCCTTTTCACTTCACACACAATTCATCCCTAGGATTCTTATAACCTCTTTGACTTGACGATACACATCTTATAATAATAATTCAACACGTTATAAGTTACTATCTTCTTCGACTCTCCATAAGGTAGGTTCTTCCTATCTACCGTATGCTACCGAATATTCATTCACCAACATAAAATGGGGGAAAATGTAGAAACAAAATTATGCACTTATTATTATTAAATTATTCCTTTAGTATATCATTATATGAATGATTCCCAAGTGAGAAAATTAGACACTAGTAACACCTCCCATAGCCCTTCTATTTGATTTTTGATTGATTTTGATTGTGACATTGTCTTATACTTTATGGATTTATGATTTTTGGTCATGTCACATGGATCCTTGTCTTTATCTATGGATCCTTGGATTTATGATACCCGGCCGATTAAGCAAGCCAACCCCAGAGTAGTTATAGGATGGGTGACCTTATGGTAAATTTCGGTGTCGCTTCCTCTTAATATGCCATTGGGCCTTATTGGGTGTATACCTGGCTCCATCGTGCAGGAGGGTATTGGCATAGCAAGAATGTTTAACACGATGAGATCCTTCTCCTTTGAAAGTTTGAGCTTTTGGTGTAACGGTAAGTCGTGCAACTCGATACCAACCCCCGCTGCCAAAGACTTTATAGTTGAGTGCGTTGATTACAATCGGGTCCGTGCGTGTGGTTTGAAACACTTGGTAACTCGTCTTGCAATTAGCGTAATAACGCGAGAGGAGACCACAATAGTGTTTCGTGGAGCGCAACAAAAGAGGAACACCTTAAACAATCACAAGCAAAAAATAGAAAGGAGGTGAAAGCCAAACTGGTGGTGAGAAAAATGTCTCATGTCACACGAAAGAATCCCTTTGTCGTAAAGCGTGGCGGACGCGCTCACAAGTCCACGAAAAAAGGAATAGAACAAAGCTCAAAAATGAATTTGAATTAAGCAATACAAAGATACCCCAGAATGCGGCACTTTATAAAATTAGTGTGTTTACAAAGCTATTGATCTCATCATCTAGAGTGCAAAAAAACATGCAACTTTGACTAAAGAAGTGCTCAAAATCGAGCAACGAGTCAAAAGTTATAAAAAAACCAATTCCCTTGATTTGATGAGAAAAAGCCAATAAGCACATGCAAACGGATTAAAAAGGCGCCTAAATGCATGCAAAGGGTGTCATATGTATGCTCGTTGGAAATGACATGAATTTGAGATAGGGTTTGTTTGTATTGCGAGGGGGAATTAGCCACCTGCCAATCCCGGACCTCACCCTTCGTCTTCGGCACTCGACGGAAGGTTAAAAATACACAAAGCCAATAGACCAAATTATAGTGCCAAAGAAATTTAGTGTGTAGATAATGTGAAATTAATAAAAGATAGATTTAATTAACTTAAATCTAATTAATTTCAGGAAATAATTAAGATCTAAAAAAGATAAGAAAAAGATTTAGAATTTAATTTAGATCTTTTAAATATTTGAAGAAACTTCTAATTAAAAAACAAATTTCAAATTTGATTTTAGAAACTTAACATATATTAAAGAAACAAGGTGAAGTTTAGAAAACTTTAAAAAACTTACTAAAAAAGTTGATTTGTTTTAAAAAAAACGAGCATGAAAAAAACAAGGTCGTTTTTGTTAAAAAAGCAAGGATTTTTGAGATAAAAAGAAGGAAATTAACAAACTTACCAAAGGAAAAGGCATATGGTTGAAACCTTACCAAAAAATAAGAAGAACAACCGCTCTAGAGTGTAAAAAACAGTGTTTTACCTTGCTCAGACCAAAAAAACGTGGCAGAGTTGTTTAAAAACGCCTAGGAAGCAAAAAAATGCCAGAACAGTCCAAAAACGCCTGTACAGCCGCGTTTTAGCTTGCCCACACCCAAAAAACGTGGCAGATGTGATTAAAAACGCCTGTGAAGCAAAAAAACGTGGCAAATGATTAAAAACGCCCTGCAGACAAAAAAAACGTGGCTAATGATTAAAAAACGCCTGTGCAATCAAAAAAACGTGGCTAATGATTAAAAAACGCCTGTGCAATCAAAAAAACGCCTTGGAGAGTCCAAAAACACCATGAGCAGCCACGTTTTAGCTTGCCCACACCAAAAAACGTGGCAAATGTGATTAAAAACGCCTGGGAAGCAAAAAAAACGCCAGAGGGACAACAGTTCGTTGAGTAGCAACCACGACTGAAGAACTCAAGGATCCTACAACCACAGACAACATGCACAAGAAAAAAACACAAAACTTTCCGAGAAAGCTTGTTAGAGATATTAGCAAGATAATTTCCAGAAAATGGTGATCAAAAGACTTGCATGCAGAGTAAAATAACGAAACCAAGTAAGAGTAATAGCAACAAAAAATAAATCAAGTGCACGTTTACCCGATCTCAGCTCTGATACCATGAAAAGAGTTTGCGAGAATCGAATCAGAAACGAGGCACCATGAAGTAGTTGCACTCCAACGGAATCGTGAAAGCTCCAGCGATAGCAAGGAAAAAATTGATCAGTAATGGAAGAACTTGCTCAACAGAAACAAAGCTTGCATAGAGGAAAGACAACGGAGTGTCTTGGCATGCTCATAAATGAATAGAAAAGGGGTACATATATGGTCTTTGAGTAACCCTAGTGCATAACACATATGAAACCTAACCCTAAACCTAACCCATGTGAGATGACCCTCCAACATGAGAGGAGGACACATAGGATAACTCACACTAACATGGTCTAGTTTATGTTTCTTATCTTAGGGATATTAGCGCCTAGTAAAGACACTATCACCTAGTAAGGACACTAACGCCTAGTGTTAGTGTCCCTTCCTGACGCTTTTGTCCACTCTTTCTTATATTTAAAATTATCACTTAGCACTGATTTTGGGTCTTTTATAATTCTTATTTCATGTTTAAGGTCATCCTTTAGTGTCATTAAGTGTCAAAATTCAAACAAATGAGTCATATATACACATAACCTACAAACTATTAAAAGGGGCAACTGGATCGTTATTCTCTATCTACTACTTGGGGAAAGGAACACTTGAGGACTACATTTGGGCAAAATTATCCTTTGCATAGAAGGGAAAATTTTGAATTCCATCACACACATTATCTTGGGGAAAATTAGTTGCAGCCCGTTATCTTGGTGCAACTATGTACAATGGAAACCTAGCTTCAAATGACACACCGAACTACATTGAGTCTTAAATGTAGTAAAACACTTTAAATGTAGAAAAACACTCAAATGACAATCACATGGAGTAACTACCAAGGTTAGTTTAACTCAAGCATATGCATATTTTATCACATCTAATGTGCGCTTGAGTCTTATGAAAGTATCGAGGAGTTATTTTATAGGTATAGATGCGTCATGAGAACCCTACAATGAAGTGGATGCGACATAGAGTGACGTGAAGGTGATATTATTAGACCCTAAAAGAATCAAATCCATACTAATTACCAAAACACTAGCTATCATTTTAGACACTAGTAAATGGGGTGGTATTGTCCCCTTATGGGTGTTATTATCCAATGTACATGTAGATCACTTTCTCCTAGATGAAGCATGCACAATCTAGATTAAGCTTGTTTCACCATCATTCTAGTTCAAATTCAATACGAACAACCATATATCAACTAAGTCACTCTCATACTATTGTTATTAATTTAGTTTAATTTTAAAAATCAAATCTGATTGCAGAGTAACTACTGTAATAAATGATGCACAATTGCTAATATACAATAATGACACAAACAATATAACATGTAGAAATATGAAACCCTAAGGAAGAGAGGGAGTTAGGAAGACTTAGTTGATTTTTGAGTGAACAGGAAGTGATCTAGGTAGGTGCAAGTGTTGAAGCAGGACTATAGGTAGGGTTGTAATTGCTTACTATAAAATCTAGATCTTAGGAAAAGAGCCGAACAAGGGTTGTAATGTCCCTATTTCCGAGTAGATGACCTAGGAGGCTTTTCATTTGTCTTAGCCTTGGTTATTCCCAAGGGGTTAGTGACTATGATGGTTATTTGGTATGGTTTGCACCTTCATTTCACTTATACATTATATTTTGACATTAGAGACATACTTTGAGGTGACTTAAGTGAAATAAGGTTGTGTGATGTTCCCTTATGGTACTTTACTATTCTAATTTTGTGTTGGGATAACTTAAGTGAACTTCTGGGCATAATGGTGATAAAGTAACTTAAGTTATTTTATTATTATGTGGATTTTCCCCAAGGAGGTCTATTAGGATTATTTTGGGCTCTTTGTTGTAATGAAAAGTTATAAAAGGAAGCACTTGGGGGAGAAAAGGGAATTCATATATACACACATTTTTCAAATATTGGAGTCATTGTTGGTTGTAGAATATTTCATTATGGAGTAAGATATTGCAAGAACCCTAGCTTTGGTGGTAAGAGATCCACTCCTAGCTAGTAGAGCACTCTTCGGTGGTGAAAGATCCTCCCTAGTTTACTAATTTGGAGTTTCATTCAAATCAAATTTTGATATCATAATTATAAGAGAATTCCAAGGGTTTTTTCAAGATGGAGAGATATTATTTGGTTCATACTTCATCTATCTACAAATCGATTATTCCCAACGTTTGAGGTAAGCTTGGTGAATTCCCAGGGGAGTTTCATTGATTTGGGCTTTATTTATTTTCATATCTATTTACTTAGGGTTTTCAGCAAGAGTGTTTTCTAGGGGTTTTAATTGGATTTTTATAGTTTTCCGGGTGGATATGATTCTTTATGATTTAAATATATTGTTGTTTGAATTTCAGAATTTATAAAGATCATTTCATCTCCTTGTGATTTTTAGGCAATTTTAGCAAGATAAAATAAATAAATAAAATCAGATCTGAGAGATAAAAATTATTTCTCTCTTGTTTACTATTCTACATATTTTTCTAAGTTATTTGAAGCTTCTAGGTAGTGTTAGAAATTATTATTTTGAAAACTTAAAAAAATTATTTTTTTTGCATATTATTGTCCTAAAAATCAGAATTATAAGAATTTCAATTCACGTAATTTTTATATATATTTTAATTTCAAGTGATATCCCACAAGGGATATTTCAGTGGTATCAAAGTTGTTGTTCCTCTAGCATGTTTGGGTTAAAAATGGGTGACAGTGAAGATCTCAATGTGGATTTGATGAAGAAATTATTCACCAATATGGTTAAACAACAAGAGACCACAAATCTCTATTTGAGCCAACTCACAGAAAAATTATCATAGGGAAGATTTGAGACTCAGGTGGATAGAGGAGAAAATAGTAATATGGGGCAGCAAGCTCAAAGAGGTGAAAGTGGAAATTCAGGGCAGCGATCTCCCACTCTTTTACCAAGCCTTTGGGACTTCAAGAGCCCTCTTTCTTGAAGGATCCAAAAGCTTCACAGGTGGGGCAGCAGCAGAAGTATTTGATGAGGAATCTTGTTGGGAGAAGTACCAGTCTTTGAGTGAGGGTTTCCAGGAGAACATGTCATTCCCAGAGTATTACAAGATGAAGATTGGTAGTAGGCCCAAGAGGGATCACTCTATTCATGTTCTAGAGTTGCAAAAGAGATTGGGATAGATTTCCATTCCACACTTTGATGGTTCTAATAAGTTTCCAATGCAATCATGGATATGTACACCTTAGGCTCCAGGGAATGATTATACAGGGAAAGAAAGGCCTAATTCATTGAGGTCTTTCAGGAGAGTGAGAATAAAAGAGATGAGGAGTTAGAGATCCACGACATGGATGATGGAGATGGAGTTGAATTTGATAATAATAATGTGGAGCAGAAGGTGGATGCGAGTTGCATGATGTCTTCTCATTTTCTTGGGGTACTTGATGATACAATGATGAGCATACACAGGTATACCATGTGTGATGTTCATTCTCATTATAGACCTCTAGACCTGGATAGGAGTCATATTGTTGAGTTACATAACATTGAGGAGGTTGACATTGGGCAAGTGGATGTTGGAAGGGTATATAGGTTTGGGATCTATGATGATGTGATCGAATTTGAGGACAACTTCTACATAGGTCCAAAGTTGAGGATGAGGTTTGAGGAGTTTGTGAGGTGTGTGGGATACCAATTTGTTGTGTATGGTGATGTGGACTCTACTCATCGTTATGAGCTTATGTTGGGCATGGACTATGTAGAGTTGTATTATCAGTTAACTGTTTAATCGAGACTCGGGATTCTTCCCCCATGGGACACATTTAGACACATTATGAGGATCCTTACTCTGACACAAATGTGTGTCATGTGAGAGAGTTGGAACACTTAGTGCTTATAGAGGTTATTGCAGGGCATGTTATAGGGTTTAGAGTGGAATTTTGTACCCATGGGTTGACTGAAGAGGCATTGATTGTGAGTGATCACATGATGTCAACTTCACATTGGTAGGAATTGGATAGTTTGGTACTTTCAATGTGGGTACCAATAGAGAGTTGGTGTAGGCATAATACTACTACATGGCCAACATTGCTTTCTACTCGGCATGGAGATCATGATGATTACATAAGGTGTCTTGGTTACTTTGGATCCCACCGATCATTGAGTGACTGCAGGGTGAGGTGGAGAGACTTGCCTTGTGGTATTCAGTTTACAACAATTATTTTGATTGATTGTAGGAGGAGGTGGAGAAACTTACTTTTTGGTTGTCTTCTACAACATGATAGGATAATACTTGGGGTCAAGCTTTTTTTAGGAAGGGAGGATTGTAATGTCCCCATTTCCAAGCAGATGGCCTAGGAGGCTTTTCATCCATCTTAACCTTGGTTATTCTTGAGGGGCTAGTGATATTGATGGTTATTGGGTATGGTTTGCACCTTCATTTCACTTATAGGTTATGTTTCGACATTGGACATGTATTTTGAGGTGACTTAAGTGAAATAAGGTTGTGTGATGCTCCCCTATGGTAATTTATTATTCTAATTTTGTGTTGGGATAACTTAAGTATAATTTTGGGCATAATGGTGATAGAGTAACTTAAGTTATTTATTATTATGTGGATTTTTTCCCAAGGAGATTGATGTTGGAACATAATGATTAAGTGGTCTCGCCAACCCTTAATGTATATGGGTCCATCACTAATATATAGGTTAATATTTAATAATATGAAATATTTATATTTCTATTATTAAATATGCTAACCTATGTATATACTTTAAGTTAAATATTTAATAACATGAAATTATTATATTCCTAATATTAAATATTATAAACCTAGGTGTAAGTGTCAACCATTTACGTTGAAAAGGGGGTCGGGAGACACACCCAATAATCTTATATAAAAAGGACTTTAGGTCCTCATTTGATACATTCGGGAAATATATCAAAGGTGTGCAAATCAAGTGATTTTGTTTTACCCTTGGTAAATAGGGTTTTAAAGGAAGAGGTGATTTTACCGGATGTAAAATAAGTTATCTAAAGTGAAAGGTTATTTTCAAAGTGGTTTTTATCCTATTAGGGTTTTCCACTATAAATACTTGTGTCACGTGTTATTTATTTCTGTAAGTATTTCTTTATTTACTTGTATTATGATGTAATGTTTATTTAAATATTTATTGTAACATTATATAATATATAAGTTGATTAAATCCGTATTTATTAGAATTCTTAAATTATAACACAAAATCATAGCACGACTTTCCATCACACCAAAATCTTGAACTAATGGTGGAGAGGGATCTCATTGTGTTAACCAGCTGCTACGCCAACACCCTCCCGCACGATGGAGCCAGGTATACACCCAATCAAGCCCAACAACATTAGGAGACAATGACACTAGGACTTCCCAGGAGGTCACCCATTCCAGTACTACTCCAAGGCCCTTTGTTACAATGAAAAGTTATAAAAGGAAGCATTTGGGGGAGAAGGGGAATTCATATATACACACACATTTTCAGATATTAGAGTCATTGTTGGTTGCACACTTTTTACTTTTGGAGTAAGATCTTGTAGGAACCCTAGCTTTTTTGGTGAGAGATCCACTCCTAGCTAGCAGAGTACTCTTCGATGGTGAAAGATCCTCCCTAGTTTTCTAATTTAGAGCTTCATTCAAATAAGTTTTCAGGTCAGAATTATCAAATAATTTTAAGAGTTTTCTTAGGATAGAGAGAGAATATTTTGTCCATACTTTAGTCATCTACATATTAGATTATTCCTAATGTTTGAGGCAAGCTTGGTGAATTTCAAGGAGGATTTTTCTTTAGTTTGGGATTTATTTATTTTCATATCTATATACTTAGGGTTTTTTGCAACAATGTTTTCTAGTGTTTTTGGTTAGAGTTTTTCAGTTTTCTAGGTTGTATCTAATTCATTATGATATAAATATATTGCTATCCGAATTTTAGAATTTATAAAGATCATTTAAAATCCTTGTGAATTTTTGGATTTTTTGGCGATTTTCAAATGAGATAGAATAAATAAATAAAATCAAATATGAGAGATAAAAATTATTTGTCTCTTGTTTACTATTCTACATTTTTTCTAAGTCATTTTGAAGCTTCTAAGGTAGTTTTAGAAATTAATTCTAGAAAATATAATCTTTTCTTTATTTTTGCATATTGTTGTCCTAAAAATTAAAAAAATAGAATTTCAATTCACTATTATTTTTATATATTTTGTGAATTTCAAGTGATATCCCACATGGGATATTTAAGGGCACTCGAGTGGGACAGAGGTGCCAGGGGTTGGTGACTAGACCTGGGCACTGTGATGGTGTAAATGTTTAGGATCTAGTTTTTTTCTCGTGTCATAAGGGTTTGAAGATTTCCTTATTGATCACATGATATTCTCTCTTGAATCACCGAATGAATATGTAACATACAAGAAATAAGTTCACATGTACATACCCACAAACCACATCAAACCTTAAAAGGAAAATGTAGAATGGGAGTCGATTGAACCCGATGATCACCCAAGGAGTGAACTTACAACCAAGTGCTACACTACATCTTAGACTCCATGTGGTTCTTGTGTGTTTATATAAATGATGCCCTAGGATGCCCTTGTGCAAGTTACACTTGATAGCAAAGTTGTAGCTAGAATATAGTAATGTAATAGTTTTTTTTTGGATGGAATAGAATAAAATTCCCCTTCCTATGCTATGTATGCAAAATTATGCATCCTTGTCCCTTGAATGGATTCTAGATGGATGCCTTTGAAGTTATTTTGTGCATTTGGAATGTAAGATTAGGTGATAATAGTAAAGTTTAGTGCTTGGTCCTTTATTTTGAAAACATAACTATGTATTTATATTATTCACTTGTTTGAATTTTATAATTGACAACTGGAAGGCCGACCCATAAGTGAAAAAGGTGCCCAAAAGATTAAAGATACCCAAAAGGAGTGAATAAGGTAAGAAAGGGTTAGGGGAACCCAAGAGGGATAGGAACACTGGATCTTTGTTGTCTTTGGCTAGGCATTTTTAGTTTTTTGGGGATTTCATGCTGATAGTGAGTTTTTTTTATGATCTCACTCCAAGTGTGAGTTTTTTGGGTGATCTCACGGCAAGAGCAAGTGTTGTTATTGTCCTGGGTGTTGTATTACATGCAGACGCATTATCGGCCGAGTCTGACGTCTTGCATTTGTGCATCTTGCACTTTTTGATTCCACATCATGGAAGGTACTCTTTCCAAACTTGAGCATCGTAGGATCACCTTACAGCCTCTGCCAATTCTTAGTGGGAGAGAGAACTATTCAGCTTGGCATGCTTCTATGGAACATTACTTCGCCTACAAGGGTCTTTCTCACTTCTTGCTTGGGCCAATTCTTGCACCCACTGATCATCGTCATCTTAATGATTTTCTCAACAATTATGACCGTGTTTTTGGTCACATGATGATGCATGTCTCTACATCTCAATGGGTTCACGTGGCAGACTCAGATCCACCCCACCACGTCTGGAGCATTCTTCAGTCCCTCTATGGAGACCCTTCACATACTACCGCCATTGTTGTCGTTGCAACTGATTCAGTTGTCTCCTCTATTTTTTCATGTGATGACAGTTCTCTGACACAGACTCGCTTGGTTCTACTTTTGATGATGAGGATTGTGCACCCAATTCTGATGACAAGAGTACTACAGAGGAATCTTCTCCTCCTTCTCTCACTATTCCAGAGAGTGTTGACACATCCCGCATCTCATCATATATTGAGCAGTCTCTTATACAATGTCATACAGTCATCACACCCGCCTCTTTTCCACCTTCAGTGTTTGAGGCCCATTTCACTCCTCAACCTTCCTTGGATGACTCATACATATCTGACATCACTCTTCTGTTTGTTGAGCCCCCTCATTGGAACAGTATCTGCCTGACCTTAGTCATCTTTTCGCAGAGCACACTTGTGATGTACTACAGGTTCCTCATCCATCTACAGGTATTTTAGAGGAGTTCATCATCTCCATTGTTGGGAGTGCCCCTTCTGGGACTCTTGCCACTTCCACTTTTCCAGAGACTTTCATTAATCCACCCTTATTTGTGGATCCATTTTTGTCATTGGGGATGTTTTATTGCCTTCACATCAGTTGGAAATCCTTTCTACAGTGTTCACCCTTCATACTGATGAGTCTTGCACTCGTGACATTACCCTTAGCTCCTTTGCACTCACTTACTAGACCTATGTCACACTTTCATGGACCAGACTCAAAGTTCTTCATGCTACTGCCTTCAATTTCCTTCGTGGAGTGGGTAGATTTCCAGCACATCTTTTCTATCCTTCCTAAGGGCAGACACACAGTACGGTGCAGATGGCTCTTCTTCAGTCCAGAGGTAGAGGATCTCATCATCGACATTCTTCTAGGAGAATTCTTAGAGTTGCAGAGTTCAGATCCATCCATGGCATCTTCCACATCCATCTCATCTCCCTCATCTTCTCTCTTTTTCATCTTCCGAGAGATTGCCCCTTTGTACATGGGTACCTTTACAGGCTAGTCTATGGCCAGGACCCATCTTTGGCATCTTTCTTAGATTAGAGAGTACTTTTTTTTTTGTTCTCTTGTGGTGGATGTTTTTCCCACTGGGTTTTCCTTCGCTGCTTGGGACTTCTTTTGTACATGGGTACCTCATCAGGCTTTATGCCGGGACCCATTTTTCTTCTTCTTCTTCTAGGAAGATTGTGTTTGTATATGGGCACCTTATCAGGCCTTTAGTTTTTGGGCCCCATTGGCACATCTTTCTTAGTTGTTTAGGAGTGTCTTTCTCTTCCGTCTGACTCATCACAGCCACTACCCTAGCTTCGATGAAGGGGGGTGTTAGTGTGAGTTATCCTATGTGTCCTCCTCTCATGTTGGAGGGTCATCTCACATGGGTTAGGTTTAGGGTTTCATATGTGTCATGCACTAGGGTTACTCAGCACCCTATATGTACCCCTTTTCTATTCATTTATGAGCATGCCAAGACACTCCGTTGTTTTTCCTCTATGCAAGCTTTGTTTGTTGAGCAAGATCTTCCATTCTTGATCAATTTTTTTCCTTGTCATCCTGGAGATTTCACGATTCCGTTGGAGTGCAACTACTTCGTGGTGCCTTGTTTCCGATTCGATTCTCACAAAATCTTTTCAAGTGTTGGGGAGAAATTTATAGTTTTAATATCCTTCCATGACTTTACCTTCATAAGCACCATTGCATATGGTATGTCTTGATTTAGTTCCAATTATCCCAAATAGTTTTTCTTTGTTCCGATTGTATTGGTTGTACCGATTAAAGGAGATATAATGCATTGTATTTGGAGGCAGCCTGCTACTATAAAACTACTCGAAGACTTCTATAAATGGTGTTGAGATGATAATATGATTATTTGTGCCCCTAGGACATTAGCACCCATGGGGATGAAATAGATTTCAGGACGTTACTATCTAATCTTGGGTGATAGTTTATGCTCTGTGATGTGGACCCAAGTCGATTTTGGGCCATTTTGTGACTTTAGTTCTATGTTGTTTTACGTAATTTGCAAATCTGTGTTGTAACTATGAGCTGATATAGGGGTGATTTATTCACCTAATGTATACCTCCTCGTTTTAGGTGTATGTGGTGATTGTAGGAGATCGGCCCAAAGGAGAGGACCGATGTTGATATGAGGTGGATACTGCAGGGGTAGGGGATGTGTATTGTAGAAACAAATCCATATGAAAAAAGTGGGATAGAAATATGTGTTATTGAAAATAAAGCATGTAATATAAAATAAAGTAACGAGAAAGTGTGCAAATAAGATGGACCGAGAAAAGTGGGTTTCAAACATGGGACATTGCTCATAATGTCATAAGACAATCAGGGATGAAGTGTCCAAAAGCATATAATGACCATACAAGAGATAGAGCATAACCTAAAAACAATAGCATATAATAGCAAACAATATAAAATAGTAGAAAGTAAGTAGTGACATATATCCATGGTTGTATATAGTCCTGCAAGGAAAATGCTACACATGAAGCACCCGTTAACATGTTAGAAAGATAAGTAGTATGTTAAGGTGTGTATAAATCAGTGAAAGGTAAAGTAACTGTAATGAGAAGTAATGAAAAATATAGCAATAAAACTGTGTAGTATGTGATAGTAGAGAAAGTAGATGCCCCAGGAGCCTTAGTGGGACTGGTAAAAGGTGCAGTGCCAAGCATCATTACAATGTGTAATAACCTCTAATATATCCACATTCACAACTAGAGACCAAGTGAACGTGCATGTGTATATGATAAAGATAATGACATACTAAGCATTAGACTAACATAGTAAGTAAAGTACAACATGTAAGTAGAAAAGCTAACAATAAATGCAACCAAGATATGTAAATGTTGTGAGTCCGATAGGATGGTATGTGATGTGTGAGATGATAGGATCGGGGTTCCCCTCAAAGAAATGTGTATGAGATGAGGTTCATTTATAGGGACCCTCAACAGTCAAGAATGAACCATAGAACAAGAGTGTGTCATTGGGTAATGTGTTATGTGAGAGTAGATGTTAGAGAGGATATATCATGAAGCACATAGCGTGAAGTGTGAATAATGTGAGGTTCATTTTAGAATTAGACCCTCAGCTATTGAGTATGAACCATGGAACTAAAATGTTGTTATCCCATTTTTTTGATCATCAATAAAATGGAGATAACCAATTGAAATTTTATGTTTCCTCCTTAAGTCTCTTTAATCTAAAGTCACCTTTGAAAAAATGCCTTAGAAAGTATGTGATTCATATTTCAGAACTCTCTTAACAAATAATATGCAAATCCCCACACAGTTTTTTGACACGAAATCTGGAATTACATTATGTTTTTGGACTTGGGATATGATTGCATCAAACAAGTGAAAATCCAAGTGCATGCAAAGTGTCCCATGCATCCCAAATCTGAAGTCTAATTTATACTACATGTTGTTGGGTTTCGGGTTCTTGTTGCATTGGGACATCATTTTGCTAAAACACATGTCGCATACTTCATGCATTCCGAACCCAAACTCCAAATCAACTCATATGTTGTCAAATTTTAGAACCCGACAACATGAAACATCTTCCCCCAAGCACATGAAAAATGCCTCATGTGTCCCAAACGTGGATTTCGATGTTATAAAGCCTCTTTATGTTGGGTTTTCAGAACTTAACCACATGATGAAAAATGTGAACGTGCTCCCAACTCTGAAAGAAACACATTTGATGACCAATTTTTGAGATGGTTAGCACACGTGACACATTATGTGTAATTAATGTGAGGGTTTATAAATAGGGGTTATTTTCCACGTCATTTTTACCTAACATTTTCTGACTTTGCGTGGATTGTTCACTGTTGGTGCACCTCTCAAACCGAATCGCATTCTTCATGACATTTTTTATCACTTCTCTTATTTTTGTATGATTTTCACCTTGAGGTAAGTATGTTCTTAACCTAGGTCATTTTTGGGTTTCATCATTCTTTCCCTTTCTGCATTTTGGGTAGCTTTTGGGTTTTTCCCCATGGTCTCTTTGTTTTCACTCAAGTTTATTGTTTTTCTCCATCCGTTATAGGGTAGATTTACTATTACTTTTATGAAATGAAGTGTTGGAGAATTGATAGGTAAAAATCAAATTTGTTGTATGTGAAGGTTATTAATCGGGTTTTTCATATGCCCTAATAGGTTACTTACCCGATTCAAGCAATTTGGGATTTAGCCCTGCTCAACACAATCAAATTTCTGCAGTGTATCGACTTTTCGACCTGCTCAACAAAACCCAAACCTCACGGTGTGTCGAGTTTTTCGAGTTGTTTGACATCATTCAAAACCCGAATGGTTTATCGAGTTTTCATAGGTGCTCAAAAATTTCACTCTCCCAAATTGGTTTATTGGGTTTTCATAGCTGCAAGGAAGGGTTCCAAACCCGAATTTCTTCTACAATGTTCCCGGGTGATTTTGGTAACTAGTTTCCCATGTCGGATTTTGACAAAGGGAAGGAAAATAAATAGATGACAAAGGAAATGAAGTATAAATACCAGAAAATTGAATCTCCCTCATACATTGATGCTAATTTTGACATCCATGACACAGAACTAGGAAATATTGACATGGAGGAGTTTTAGGGAAGAGTTAAAAGTTCTTCACAAACTTCATGGATGTAGTCGATTTGTGCCAGTGGACTACCTTTAGCGGTTACCTTCCCGTATCAGCTCAATGTCCTGATTTCATCCTAGCATGTGCCGCCAATTATGACTTAAGCTCCCATTCAATCTAAAACCAGGCAAGGGGAGACAATGATCAAATTGGATAATGATTACTTTGATCAACTCCTCAAACTTCCTAATTTTGAGGAATATGTTGGCACAAGTCTTTAGTCCACACAACAAGCTTGGGACAATGATTTTGAAAATTGCATCAAACATGTAAATAAGAAATTCTTGATCAAGGCTAAGCCCATTGTGTCAAGATTTCCAAAGACGGTTCCCAGAAGTGACTTCAGTTTGGAAATCAATGACATCATTACACTCCTAAGTAGGATATTTGGGCTTCCAGATTCTAAATAATTATATGGTTGGATGTACCAATTCATTACCATCATAAAGAAGAATGATCAACATTTGGATTGGGGAAAGCTAATTAGTGATAATATTGATGCTCAAATGAAGGCAATTCTTTCTAATGGAAAGTTCTATATGATGTCTTACATCACTTACGTGATTACCAGGATGCAGAACTACCTCACTGCGTTAGACTCCAAAGGAAATCGATCTACATATAATATATATAAATTCTATCCTCAATTAACCTTGAAGGAATGTGTGGAACAATATAGAAGGGTGAATGATGCCTTCTTCTTTGAAATCATTTGCAAATTGAATCTTGATCTCAGAAAGTGAAGGGTTTTTGATGAAGCATGGAATGAAGTATCTAAGTGGGGTGGTATCTTCTTATAGTTCAAAAATTTCACATATCTCTTGTGTGTTGTTATATGTCAAGAAGCTCCTTTCTATTTACCCAAGTACCCCAATGATAAGATAATTCTCATGGAATTAGTTAGGAAGCTCTAGACTTCCACAAGTTTCAACAAAGCAAGCATAAGGTTGTTGTCTCATTCCCTATCTCAATTGGAAGATACACATGCTCTTCTATCATCAAGGCTAAGAATGTGATCCATGAGTTACAAGAAAAGATTTAAAAACATATGAATCCAAGGACATGATTTGAAATTAGGGCGTCCTTAAAGCTCATGGGACATTATAGCTACATGTTCCAAATATTGAAGATATTTGGATTGATCTTAGGGATGAGGTTGTGGTTTGAAGAAAAGATAATAATAGGTTGAACTTGGATGAGATAATAATGTTTTATATCGGTGAGATTTCATAATATATGGTTGATAATGAGATCATTGTTGATACGATGTATAAACAAGGCAAGGATGTTGTAAACAAGGACACAAGCTTCAGGTTGATGTTCGGGCATCCGGTGTGATTTGCACAACATGGAAACCTCTCTCCAGCGTGGGACTTGTAAAAGAGCATCCATAACAAGAGGGCTAATCTAATCCCTAACCTCAAGGAAGAGAGAGAGAGAGAGAAAGGAAATGAACAAAAGTCCTACACTAAAACGGTGGGATGTTGATTCAAAACTCTTGGGGAATGAATTGGGAAGGATCATCACAAAAAGGATAATCACATAGAAAATGTCCCAAAACTTTAAATCAGAATGAACATTCACATGCACAGACCCTGCAATGAAGAAAGGCAAGAAGAAGACAAGAAAAAACGAGAGAGGATGGAAGATATCACTAAAGAACACGTTTTGTTGCTCCGAGGTTTCTTGAACATCATCATTAATGGTAAAAGGCAGAACGCCATTACGAGAGAAAGGGAGGGGCCCCTGAACTCCATTTTCAACCCTAGAGAAGAAAAGAAGGGAATAAAGAATGAACAAAATATATTTTCCCACTCCTTACAATATATAGGAAGAAGTTGAGATTCCAGTTGTCATATTTTAAATTGTTCTGGCAAAAAGGATTAAAGCTAGTTGTTGAAGCGTCAATCACGCGTCAGAGCCGTTTCTTGATTTTTCTCTCCAAATACACCAAAACTCAAGATTAACCCTTAGAATCATGTATATAATTTCAGTTGAGCTTTCCGTTGATATAAAAGAAAGTGGAAATCAAGCTAAGTACCGAAGATTTAATTCACGGATGCGGATTTATCGGATTTTAAAATGTTTTCCGCTCTTTCTCGTGGCCGTCTGATTGGACGAAAATTCTGTCTCCATCTTTCACTGGATTTCTTTTTTTGAAATCTTGTGGGCCCTTAAACTTGGACACGTGGCGCCATTTCTTGGTTTGGTTGGCGCCAATAACTTCTTTGACCATCTGTGAGGACACGTGGCGGTTTTCTGGTCCTCGGCTCATTCGGCTCCTTCGCGTACTTTGCCTCCATTTGTGGATCCCATTTGATTTTGGGCCCTTTGTGCTCATTTCGGTTCGCGCCTTTTTGGACCGATTGTCCCATTTGATTTTGGACCCTCTGGACTCATTTCGCCGATTCGGGCATTTCAGCGTCCCATTTGTCCCGGATGTCCCATTTGATTTTGGACCCTCTGGACTCATTTCGGCCATGGTTGCATTTTGGCCCGCTTGTCCTCTTTCTCGTCCCTTTTTTCGGCCGGTTCGGTGGTTTTCTTTTACAGCCCGATTGTCCCATTTGATTTTGGATCGGCCCTTTTACCGGTTTCATTCGCGCCTTTTGGCCCGATCCCATTTGCGTCCCTCTCGTGAAGCCAATTTTTCTTCGAACCGGCATTTCGCGCCATAGCGTACTTTTGTCCCGGATGTCCCATTTGATTTTAATTTGTTTTCTTACTTAGTAGAGGCTCACATTTGGTTCCAGCCTTTTTGTCCCAAATGTCCATCTCTAGGACTAGGACTTAGCCAATTTTCACCATTTTTTGGATCAACCTTCTTGCCCTCGCAACCTTTTTCGCATTTTCTCGAGCTTGCTCTTTTCCTCTCGACAGGGGAACTTGAAAATATTTGAGGGGACTCAAGAACATGATTTTGGCCCCGAATCAATCAATTTTCACAGGACTTGAATATTTGATGCATGTTATCAAAATTACCTGGGGGTGAAATTTTGACAACAACAATTATCAAGGCGATTCGTAAAGAGCATCCATAACAAAGAGGGCCTCTCTATGGTCCGTAAAAAGGGATGGTTGATTTCTTGGGGAATGAATCTAAAGGAATCTAATTTTTTAAATCTTTTAGTCACATCATCATCAGAAGTGGGCCCCTCCCATGGAGAAAATGATAAAGATAAAATCCCACTTAAGAAGTTGAGATTCAAGTTTGTTCGAAAAGGAGAAAAATCCAAGCCTTTTTCATCTATTGCACCATCTGCATCAGTTTTGGTTCTTGATTCAACCCCTCCACAAGTTTTAGAAAAAAATCAAGTAAGTATCGTGGTTAATTCATCTATCACTCCTTCTCTTGGCCCTCCATTTGGGCCTGTTTCCACTCAATCTTCTCAATGCTTCCTTCAAGTTCTTCACCATCCCTCTTCCTCTCCTCTATACCTCATTCACCTCATCACTTGTATCCACCATGTTGAGTGTTTTCTCATCCCTATCTCCTCTTTCAAGAGAAACACAATTGACTTTGGAGTTGCCGGTATCCTCCGGGATCCCCGCCTCCATTCCAATTTCTTCGCCCATGTCATCTACCATTGTTACCTTCATTCTCACCAATCCTCCGTCTCTAACGGTCACCACTTTGAAAACCCCTCAAATTTTCGGAACAGTCTCAGTTCCCCTTTTGGAGGCACCATCTATTTCGCTCTCTCTTGGTTAGTAGACCAAACTCCAAGGAAAATTAAACAAGATGTTCCACCTAAGGCATTTTATTTCAACTCATTGAACCGAATGCCTTCTCGATCGACCAAGAAGAAAAAAAACCATCTCACGAATCTCAGTTAATGTGTCAGGCCATAAATTTACAGATATTGTCATGCACATGATAGATAAAACTAAGGAAGATGTTATAACTACAGATTATCAAATCACAAGGTTCTATCTCAAGAAGGTTCTTGCTAAAGGATCCCAACAAGATGCTCAAAGAGTTGTGAACATATTATGTAAAAATATCAAAGAGACTAAGGTATCAAGATATGAGTTAAATGAAAATTTTGAACAATTAATAGAGGTTTTTCTCAAACTCTCTAATCCTTCTTAGCAGTAGATAACAACTCCTATGCCCACCCCCATTCGATTTGATTTCTCATCAGTACCCAGAATGGAAAATTTCAATGAAAAGGGTAGGGTTGTCGATGAATGGATTCAGTGACTTCTTGTTCAAGGAAATAAGATTCTTGATTATACTGATGAATGTTTTCAACTCTTTGGAGGATGTAAGGAAAGAGGTTGATAAGTTGAATTATGAGCTTACGGAAGAGATTGGTAAACTGGAGATAACTTTAGAATCATTCAATGCTCTTAAAAATATTTCTTTAGAAACCTTAGTAAAGGAAGGATTAATCCCAAATGCTAAAAAAACTTTCAATTTTGTAAAGGAATTGAGTTCAGATTCAAGATCCTCAACGAAGCTTGCAGAAAATTAAGATAATCAAGAGATCAGTTGATAGACGCTACCAATGACATTGATGAAGAGTTATCAAAAATCTTCACGAAGGTTATGGATAATAACATGAATATTTTGTCTTCTGATGATTTGTATAAGGTGTTTCAGAAATTGGTTGAAAAAGAGTCTGCAGCAGGTGAAAAGTTTGATATTGTAGCTATTGACAAACTAATCCATTGTGAAGGTGTTTAAAGCGCATTAGCCAAATTCAAGAAGAAGTTCCAACGACCTCTAGGGTTTGTTAGCAATACACAAGAAACTTGTGAGTTCCTAAACAAGTACTCTTGTGGACCAGATGAAGAGGAAGCACAAGAGATAATCCAAAAATTCCAAGAGTTTCAGTAATAAATAATTTGATCAAGGAGATGAAGAAGACAAGTTTGAATAATGAACTTTTCATGACATTTTATTTTCAATTTGGCATGTCTTTTTCATTATTGTTTCGACATACTTTGAACTTGGAAGGTTTGACTTGGTCTCTTGTGTGAGAACCAATCAAAATGGACTCATTATTATTATTTACTATTTTTAGTATGTTGTTGAAATGTTTCCTATTTTCTCTCCTTCTCTTTTCTATAAATGAGAAATGCTTTGGCATTCTTAAGGGTTGGAAAATTTTGATGTGACATTGAAGCAAGGTTGAGAAAAGAGAAAGACTTTGTGTTTTCCTTTAATCATTAAAGAATATTAAAGATAGTTTATTACAAACTTTGTGTTGTGAGGATATATTTGGTATTTGAGGTATTGTTCTTACGTTCAATGCTTTAAATTATTCTTTTCTTGGCATATCTTTTCTATCAAATATTTTACAAATTTATTATGATCTAAATCATGTGTGATTATCTCTTGATTTGCATTTGCTTGAGAAAAAGCATGTTTCTTCTTATTTTGTTCTTTTCTTATTATAGAAAATTGTTTCTTTTCTCCTATCTCCTTATTCTTCATAATTGTTTTAGATTAGTAATAAATAAGGCACCTCCCCTTCATTTGAGGAGTGATTTACTACAATGTGCGGTGCATTTGAACCTCATATTTTTTCTTCGACAAAATATCCAACCACCAAGTCTGTCATAGGGTAAAGAAGATACAATGTGTATATCAAAGGGTATGTGAGCATGTAAAAGTTATGATGCACATAGCGCAAAGTGTTGTAGTATACACTAGAGAGAAGTGATAGTGATTGGAAGGGGGGAAGAAAGCATGATACCCCCCAAGTGTGTGAGGAATATTAGTTATCCTATAATAGTGAAGGGTAAAGGCCCTCCACCCGATGTCGAGGAGACAAAGTCATGTGACGATGCTATAAGATTTGGTGGTGTTGGATGGTAGCTATGTGCACGTGAAGGAGACATATGTGGTGAAGGAGATGGTGAACATCTATGTGAAGGGGTTGTCGAGTAGGGGACTTAGGCCGATGAGGCGGACTAATGGATTGATAAGGAAGACAAGGTCATGAAGTAGGTTGTGTACGAATAGGATAACTAGGTGTAGAGTGTGTTTTAGAATTGATAGGCATAGAGAGCCTAGGTGTTATGAATGGTGTATTAGCAAAATTACGTCAAGGTAGTGGTGTGCATGGTGGAATAAAAGGAACGATAACTAGATCGTACCAAGCCAAGAACTCATATGCTAATCAAACACCACGATTAATAAGATGAAAGCAATTCGCCAAAATAAATTTACATAAACCTTTGCAAACAAATGAGCAACAATATCATATATTATTATGGAACTCAATGAAATACAATGAGAATGGGACTTGCTTATATAGGAAAGGAATAACAATCTAAGAACTAGTCAAGGTCATAGATCAATCCATAAATCAAGGAAATAACTAGTCATCAAAGAACTAGTCAAGACCATAGATTTAGGAGAGAACTAGACATCAAGGATCTAGTCAATACCATAGATCAAGGAAATAACTAGTCAATACCATAGATCAAGGAAATAACTATACCTAACAACTAGATAATATCCCTTAATATCTAAATAAATAAAAAGAAATATCCACGCACATAAGTGGGTGAGGATAAATATAATAAAGGTAAATAAAGTACCTAGGTGAACATGAGATAAGGTAAATACCTACTCTAACACCCCCCCTCAAGTGAATCTAGGGGCCAAAATAGAAGTGGCATGTCCACAAAAAGAGTCCCGAAAGTAGGCCTGATGAGGTACTCATGTAAAATATATCCATGAAGAAATATCAAACCAAAAGAAGGAAAGAATCCTGCTAGAAGGAAAGAGAAAGAAGAAGAAGAAGAAGAAGGAAGATGTTCTCATGAACACCCCCAAGAACAACTTCTAAAACCCCAAGCATGCCACGTAACTCAAGGTAGCGAGGTGATGCAAAAAGCTTCGTAAAGATGTCCACAACATGCTGTTGAGTTGGAATGTACTCCAAGTAAAGAAATCCATCCTGAATGTGCTGATGAATGAAGTGGATGTGTATCTCAATATGCTTGGTCCATTGGTGCTCAACTGGGTTGCGAGAAATGTGAATTGCACTTTGGTTGTCACACCAAAGTACAATCGGTGAATCCTATAGGAATCCAAACTCTGTCAATAACTATTGAAGCTAAAGAATCTGCTGACTCGTTGTAACGGATGCCCTATAATTTTCCTCTAAAGATGAAAGTGCAATAACATATTACTTTTTGCATGCCCAAATAACTGGAGAAGAACCAAGACAAAAATATAGCCATAAGTGGAGCATGTCATCAATAGAACCTACCCAATATAAATCGTATATCCAACCAAGTAAAACCCCTAGTGTAGTGTAGGCCAAAGTGGGAAGTCTCGTCCAAATAGGGAAAAATAATTTTAACATCCCGCCGGTGACTCTATAAGGATGATGTGCAAACCGAGATATAAGCCCTACTACAAATGAAATATTAGGGTGAGTATGGGTCAAGTACATGAGACTTCCAACCAACTACTTATACAAATTAGGATCACAAAGTGGAGTGGTACATGTGGAAGTAAGAGTAACCCCATACTGAAAAGGAGATGGAATTAGCTTGTAATCAGCCATATCAAAGCACTGAAGAAGATCATGGGTGTAATTTTTTGACTCAAATGAATCTTTGAATCTATCTGAGAAATATGCAAACCAAGGAAATAATGCAATAACCCAAGATCTGTCATGTCAAACTGTGTAGAAAGATCCCTCTGAATAGTCTGAATGTGGGAAGAAGATCTGCCAATAAGTAACAGATCATCAACATACAAGACAAGTATCACAATATCCTCACGAACATGTTGGAGATACACTGTATGATCGGAGTGAAAATGAAAAAAACTAGTAGATAAAAGAAAAGAATCCATCTTCTCATACCAATCCCGAGGGGCTTGTTTGAGACCGTATAGAGACCTTTGAAGCCTATAAAAAGAGAAGAGTCCTGAACAAATCAAGTAGGTTACTCCATGTATATTTCCTCTTGTAAATCTCCATGTAAGAAGGCACTCTTCACATCCATCTAGTATACGGGCCACCCCTATGATGCAGCAATAAAAGTACAAGGTGTACAAAATCCATCTTGGCAACGGGTGCAAAATTCTTAAAGTAATCAATACCTTCAACTTGTGAAAAACCCTTTGCAACAAGATGATCCTTATACTTTTCAATGGACCCATCAGTTGCGTATTTTGTTTGGTATACCCACTTACACCTAACCATATTTCTTCCTTTAGGAGGAGATACCAAACCCCAAGTATGATTCATCATCAAAGAAGAATACTCAATTGTTATCACATCATCCAACTCATGTATCCCATGAGCCTTTGAAAAAGACTGTGGATCCTCAGAAACTACCTGGAAAAAAATTCCAGAACTTGTAGAATGTGTGTGATGATGCCTAGTGGGTGGAAGATTGTGTATGAAAGGTGATGCCTCAGAAACTGTAGTACGAGCCCACTTAAGCATAGTGACAACATCAGTGGGAATATGATCATCAACGACATCTATAACCTCCTCATTAACCTCCTCAAAGAAAGGATACTCAAGATGAGATGAAGAAGGAGGAGGCATGGAAGAATATGAAGAATCATGAGGAGTGAAGCACTCATCAAACTAAACATGTGTTCGAAAAATAACATCATGAGTATCAAAATCTAGAAGTCGATAAGCTCTCATGTCCTCACAATAACCTACAAAGATCAAGGGTTTTCTCTTCTTATCCAAAGCTTTCCTTTTCTTCTTTGACATAAAGGCCCAAACATGACACCCAAAGATTCAAAAAAATGAGACATCTAGCTTAGTGTTGGACCAAGATTCCTCTGGAGTCAAATTCTCAAGTGCTCTTTGTGGTGTGTGATTCTAAATGTAGTTAGCACAATTAACTTCTTTTACCTAATAGATAAGGGTAAATCTCTAGAATGCATCATATAGTTATCCATTTCCTTCAAAGTTCTATTCTTCCATTATGTTAATCCATTTTGTTGTGGAGTATGAGGAACAGAATGCTGGTGAATAATGCCTTGAGTTGTCAAAAAATCAGAAAACTCATTTTTGAAGTACTCCCCACCATTATCAATGTGAATATTCTTTATGCAACTAGAATATTGTTTCTCGACCAAAGCCTTAAAGACTTTGAAGTGTAAAAAACATCACTTTTGTACTTGAGAAAATAAACCCAAGTACGCCTCAAGAAATTATTGTTGTCACCAAATCACTACACCCCCGAATGTCCTGAAAATGAATCATGACATTCGGTGTGATTGGGACACATGGGATCACCTCTCAAGCTATGGGACTTGGGCTCGAGGTGAACCTCCGGAGAAGGCCGACTTCCTCTTCCTAAACTAAGCACTACACTACTCCTAATGCAAGATAAATGGCTAACTAGACCTATGCTAACATTTCATGGGATTAGGAGAGAGATTTACAAGAAATAAAACCTAAACTAGAAGTGGTGATGCACAAAATAAAGGGATGTTTAATCTCCAAAAGGGTTAATGTGGGTAGGATGCTTGCAACATTGGAAACCTTCACCTATTGCAACTTGGAAAGGGTATAAGATAACACAGACCGGAAGCATGCGTTCCTTTGGTTAAAATCGATCAGACAATAAACTACCAATCTCCCAGTGAAGAAGGATGAACTCGAGAAGGGTGAACAAGCACCATAACTCAACCGCATGCAATATTCACCACGTGATAAACACAAAACTTCCACGAACCTGCAATGAAAACTAGAATTTGCACTATGCACCTGAAAACATGAGAGAAGCAAATAGAAGTAGCAAAATCATGAAAGGACATATAATTGATCACAAAACATAATTTCCATTACTTCAAGCACTTGCATAGTGCATCATTACATCAGGAGAGGGCATAGGCTTCCATTACAATTTTAGAAGAAAGGCTTGAAAGCCTACAAATCACAACATCTCAGCTTGTGAAGAGAGGGGAATCTTGGAAAGTGTCTAACTTGTCCAACTTGTATGACTGTTGGAGTCTCTTTGGTTGGAACCTACTTGTTCTGGTTGGACCCCTTGGAATGAACTTCCAGTTTACATTTATAGAAGAAATTGAGAGAGAGGAGAGGAGTCATAAATTTCCTTCCTAAATGGAAGGCACATGATGTATCATTTATTACATTTTGTTGAACCACTTTGAGAAGGTTCCATCATGCATCATCAATTGCTTGTTGACATAGTCTTCTTAATTAATTAAAATAATATATAAATATTATTATTTAAAATATTTAAATAAAAATATTAAATTAATAAAAATAATTGGTGGGCCCCATGTTGACCGGTTTGAAGAAAAGACAAGAAATAAGTCCAACTTGGTGGTTGGCTAGCCGAGCCAACTCACCTAAGTTGGGTCTGAGCTCCTTCATTCATTGCATTTACTGAGTTCTTTTTGAAACAGGATCCTCCATACACCGATGCATCCGAGCTCCCTTCTATTCACCGAGCTAGTAAAGACTCGACCTCCACACATTAGTTTATGGATTTAACATATGCGGTGAGCTCCTTTCGCATTCACCTTGACTAAGCTAAGTTCCTTTCTTGTCACATCGAGCTCGTGAAGATTCCATTTTGATGTCTTTATCAACTTTCTTCTGCATAGTTCAATTTGGCAAGTCAACCTCTCATATGCATTGTTTGCACAAAGCCTTGCCCTTTTGGCTAGACCCACAAGCTCAGCTTGCAAGCTTGCCACCGAGTGACTCGGCCTCAACCCGGTTCATCCCTGAAAACGCCAAAATTTATGAGCTCGATCGTTCCACCAAGCTCAACTCTTCCACAAAACTCTGCGATTGACTCGAGCCCCTTCTCATTCGTCAAACTCCATTCACGAACTGAGCTCCTCCATCAAGTCATGTTCCTTTTGTTCATCATGTCGAGCTCTCTTCCAAACATTGATAGACTCACCACAACCAACATGGAATCATCTACGACATCTCTGATTTAAAAATGCATGTTCATTGAATAGCTTAGCCTAAACTCAACTCCACCCGAGTTATCCCCTCTTGTCAGTGGAGATGTTCTACCTGACCCGAGACACGTGGAGGGCTAGCGCATGTTTGGGACCTGCTTTTGGATTTGCCCCTGAAAGAGCACCGAAGAGCCACGTGGCTCCTTCCATGACTTTGCTTTGTTTCTTTGTGTTTTGGCTAAGTCCCTTTCATTTGGTGGGGCCATATGTCTGACCCTGGACATGTGGAGGCTCGGCATGCATTTGGGACATGCTTCCATATTTTCCCTTTGAAGTTGACTTTGAGATGACATGTGGCTCCTTCCCTGGCTTGCCTTTATTTAGAATTTTCAATGGCCGATTCTACTTTTTCATGAGCTCGGACACGTGGAGGGCTAGTGCTCATTTGATTCTTTTCTTTGGGTCGTGCCTTTGAATTTGCGCCGATGAGACACGTGGTGCCGTCCGTTGGCCTGAGACTTTTCAACTACCGACTTTGTCCCCTTTTTGGACCTGAGACATGTGGAGGCTTGGTGCTTGTTTGAGTCTTCACCTTTGGCTTCAACCCTTGAAGGTGCATCATTGAGACACGTGGAGGCTTCCACCAGTCCTTTTATACTTAACCGATTTGGGCCTACTCTTGGTTCTTCTTTTGAAGTTGTCAGCACTAAGTGACATGTGGCGCCTTAGTGAGTCATTTGAATTTCGCTACGGTCATTGCAAATTTTTGAGACTTTGGACACGTGGAAGGTGCCGCGCACTGAATGGGGTCCATTTTGATGTGCCTTTTGGAATTGCATCGATGAGGCACGTGACACCTTCCATGAGTCTGTTGCTTTAACGCTCCCGATGACTCGCTTAGTGAATCGGAAACCAACTTGGACTCCTCATGACTTTCGTTGACCAACTTGGATCTCGAAACCACTATCCCCGAACTCCAAACACCACAATATCCGAAACCCAAAAGACATAATCTTTGAATCTTGAAAAATTGAAAATCTGAAATTGAGTTTAGATTTGAAATGCATGACTCGTTTAACGTTTCTGACCCCAAAATCTTTGAAATTCCGAAACGGAATTCTCCAAAAA
Source organism: Taxus wallichiana var. yunnanensis (assembly GCA_018340775.1). Classification (NCBI taxonomy): domain Eukaryota; kingdom Viridiplantae; phylum Streptophyta; class Pinopsida; order Cupressales; family Taxaceae; genus Taxus; species Taxus wallichiana. Next base: position 369,506,008 of record CM031241.1, read on the forward strand.
TATTTTTGAAATAAAACTCCGTAAGCTTGACTTAACTCGGCCTACCTCATTCCTGAGCTTTGTCTCCCACTTCGACCACTCGATCCCCGATTCGCTACTTTGTCGAGTTGCCACATCCACTAAAAAAATGATTTCATTGGCTCGCTCTGGAAACTAAGCTACATTTTTGAGCTTGAAGCTCCCTTCCTAGGTAGTTTCATATTTACTCTCAAAAATTTTGGATTTCCACAATTCCTTGAATCGTGAAGATTATGAAATGAAAATAGGGCCTTTTTAGGTGTGATTTAAATTTGATTATCTATGCCCAAGTCGGTTGGAGATGGGCTTGCAAGTGCCAATCTCCTTGCCATGAGAAAACCTTGGGCCTGTAGAACTAGGGAAATGAGAGAATTGTTCAAAATGATCTTGAACCATCCTAGAACACCACAAACCTTCTAGAAGCACAAAAAAATTTTTGTAGGCCCCAAGTTCTTTTGTGAAGACCTAAAATTCAATAGGACCCCGTGGTCTAATTTTTCCATGCATGCAAAATTGGATAACAATTATCAATAAAGGTAAGTGCATACTTAGCTCCATTGAAAGATGGGGTAGGAAAAACCATCAAGTCACTATACACAAGCTCAAGTGGTTAATAAATTCTCTTGGAAAAATTATTAGGAAATGGATCTTGGTGTTGTTTCCTAATCCATAGCTAGAGAAAACTCCCTCAAGAAAAGAAACTCTAGGAAGACCATCTACTATACCATGAGTCCTTAACTCCTTCAAATAGTTGTAATTGAGATGTCCAAATCTTTCATGCCAAAGCTTACTCTACGAATCACGCATGAGAAATAAATCCTGTCCCTATAAAGGAAGTGTCATCAAAACCCTCAAAGTGATATAGTTTAGAATTATAATCAAAAATACCTTGAGCAACAAGTGAATGAGGCTCTAACAAAGTTTATACTTATGTCCCATGTGGTGTAAAATTCATTGTTTTTCCTTGACCAAAATGACAAATTTGATATACGAAAATATTTTTTTGGGTAATGTTAGGAACATACAATGCATCTTGGATACTTCCACTATCAAGGTGTATATCAAATTTTCCCTCAATAGAAAGAAAGGAAGAATCTCCAACCTCAATTTTGGAAGTAAAACTCAAACCTAGAGAAAAAAAAAGACTCCTTGGAAGAAGTCATGTGATGAGAAGCACCATAATCTATAACCCAACTATTTGCAAGTGGTGATTGGGATCTCCCAAAAACATTAAGTGCTTTGCCATGCTAATTATAAGGAGGTGGAGTGGAGATAGAAATTTTGTGTTTCTTGACTACATCCTCTAAGGTTTGCATTCACTTATAACACCTATGTTCTTCATTACCACTACCCCTACAAAAAGAGCATGAAAGGCTAGACTTATTCTTGGATTTAGAAGACTCCTTGGGTTTAGAGTTGTTTTCTTTGGGTTTAGGAGCACTTTGAGATGGAGAAGGGGTGGATTTGGTTTTACTTTTTGGTTTTCCCTTGCCCTTAGGATTAGATGTAACTAATGCCTTTTGAGAGGTGGAAGACTAAAGGTGAGACAATTGGGATTCTTCGCTAGTAAGTCTTTCACAAAATGTTTCTAAGTCAGACATTTTGAATGTGTCACCTAAGGCATCCATGCTAGAGAAAAAGGTAGAAGAAAATATTTGAAATGGTCCTATCAACTTGGATAGAATCAAGTAAACACACTCTTTATCTTTCTTATCTCTTCCACTCCCCTTCAATTGTGTCAACAAATGCTTGAACTTGGTAATATAGTCTATAATTGTTGAAAATATTCAGGATTAAGAAAGGTGATATCGATTTCAAGTTACATGGCTCTCATATGATCCACCTTACCAAATAAATCCTCCAATTTCTCCCATATTTTGAAAGGAGAGTCACATTTTTCCAAATGAAACAAAAGACTATCACTTACATAAGTTCCTATCAAACCCATACACTCATCAAATTTACATTGGTACTAAAATTTCTCATATTCTCTAGTGAACATTGGTTTTTCTGAAGTAATTAAAGCCCATAATCCTTTTCGCTTAGTTATTGTTTCCATTCTTGGTTTCCATGTATAGTAATTATGTGTTGTTAATGGCTCAACATGATCTAATGTAGAAGTAGATAAATATACCATCCTCACAAAATCACCACCGAGAACTACAATACATCTTAGACTCCATGTAGTTTTATGTGTGTGTATAATCGTGCCCTAGTAATCTCTTGTATATGATGCACCAGATAGCAAGAAATAGATAGATGTAGCAACGTACATAGATATTTAGATGACAAAATGAATTTCCCCTCATATGTGTGTATGCAGAAAATATAGTTCCTTTGTCTCTTAATTGAGTGCTATATGGATGCTTTGTTGTTGTTATAATGCCTTTGGATGCCACCTAAGACCAAACAATGGAACAAGAACCCCAAGCAATGCAACATGATCCCCCAAATTTTGGCACTTTATAATGAGTGTGTGTTACAATATGGCACTTTATAATTATATTTAAATTCTCAAAATAAATATTTTCAATGGAAAGATAACAAAAAAACAAGCACTTTTGCTAAAAACGACACTCAAAACCGAGTTACCAATCAAAAGATACAAGCTTTTCAATATTATGCTCTATTATTTATTTTAGTTACCACTAAAATAGAATAAAATGCTCTTGCCTTCACCACACAAATAAAATGAAAGGGGCTGGAGTTAATCACATACTAGTAGTAATACCAAGCTTTAAGCCCTCATATGACCATACCATATGACCAAGGGCTAAGGATTTCAATGACGGCCCAATGTGGTGGGAAGCCTAACATAGCTAAAATACTTAGGAACTAGAAATGTGACATTAGATATTAGATAATTGATATCTAGGAGTACAATGGAGCATACATTCGTAGGAGTTGTTGGATAGATCAGAGTATTATTGACAGTATAGGAACCAATAGAAGCATTGATGTGCAATGAATCAAAAGTAAATGTAGCATGATAATCATGATTTGAGAACATAATGATGGTGGTGATGCATCAAAAAAAGTGACAAGGAAGTCAAGGGGCCCTGATGAAGGAGGAGGCATAACTCAATATGTATGATTAGTAGAAGAATCAGGAACTTTCTTGTAATGTTTGGGCAAAGGGTCATTAAATATTTTTAGCTTTTTATTATCATTGATAGCGTAGAATTGGATGGCTTAGGAGCTCAAGTGCATTATTGTCAATGATATCTTGAATAATATGCTTGATTTTAAAGCGGTGATCGATGTAGAGTGCCCAAAATGTTGGTGATAATCACATCATGTGTTTTAGACATAATTACGGCCACATGGCAAGAGGGATCAAGATTAAGTGTTGGTGGAAGATTGATAAGATTGTTTTCGATGAGTTACGGCAATAGAAAATAAGGCGCATAGGGTAACTTGGTAAAAGTATGCTTTGGAGGTTGGAATTGAATTTTTAGGTGGAGAGATGACATTAACAGTTTCCTTTACTTTAGTGGGCTTAGGAGATGGCTTGAATGCAGAATTAGCTTGAAATCGATTAGTAGAAGATGATGAAGCATTGTCATATTATTTCATTTTCCCATAGATAAGAGTTTTCCTTCATGTATTTTAAGCTTATGGCATAATTGATCAAAGGATGGAGAGGTCTAAAAAATGACACTCTCTTATAGTGGAGCTAAGAGACTTTGAATAAAAAGATCTTACTTACAATTCAGAAGCAACTAGTACATTGGTCATCTTAGCTAGATTTTTCTTGTAACGCAACACATAGTTAGCTAGATTCTCATTAGATCCTTATTTGATTTGAGAAATTTGTGCATAGGATATCTTGGTGCCGATATTGATTGAAAATTGAGCAAGGAAATCATCGGCTAGATGTGTAGAAGAAGTTACCGAATGAATAAGTAGATCACAAACCAATGCATGGCATAATCTTGTAAAATTCTAGGAATAACTTAGCTAGAAATGTATGATCATCCGCATAGTCAAGACATACCACATGAAAAGATAAGATATTCTCTTGAGGGTCATCATGGCCATTGAAGGTGGGAAACTCAGGGATGATGAAGTTAGGAGGAAGTGGATAAGAAGAAATGGTAGGTGCAAAAGGGGTATGAAGGATTAATGAGGAATCAAGAGATGGAGAGGAGCGTGAAGTATCTTGTTGAAGTTGATGGATTTGAATTTGCAGATCCTGGTATAAATAAGCTAATTCATGAGTTCCGAAGAGGAACCAAGTTGTGTATTAGAGGTATTGTGAGTAATGAGAGGAACAATGATGGTATTAATGGAAGCAGGAATGTTAAGGGGTTGGGTGGAGGCCATGGAAGTTGAGGAGGAACCTACAAGAGGGAAAAATGCAGCATCTTGAGAATTTTTAATAACAAGTAAAGCATTGAGAAGATGCAGAATATGTAAAGGGTTGGTGCGTGTTTTCTATCTTCTCATCTAATTAGTGAGCTTGTCTAATTGTTCTTGATCAACATTGGTATCCTCATCATATGAGTGTTTTCTATTATAATATTTAATGTTATTGAGAGGTACTTTTTTGAGTTAAGAAAAGGGTTGGAAGAGTCAACCATTGATTTAGAGAACTTACGAGGCGAGGGAGGAATCTCAATGTACTCAAAGGAACCAAAACGACCACTACGAGTGACGGGTATAAAAATAAATCCTTAAAAGGAAGGTTTGATTCGAGTGATGGGTTCACCAAATGATTTAATTTAATTTTAATTAATTAAATATGATTGTAGAGGAAATACTGTAATAAATGATGTATAATTGCTAATATATGATAATGACACAAGCAAAATGACATGTAAAATATGAATTCCTAATAAAGAGAGGGAGTTAGGAAGACTTATCGATTTATGACTGAATAGGAAGTGATCTCAGGCAGGTGTAAGAGCTGAACAAAGCGAAGGCGTGGTCGTAACTACTTATTGTAAAATTTGGATCTCGAGAACAGAGCATTGGGGGCACCAGAGTAGGGCGGGGGTTCCTGGGTGCTTTGTGATCGGACCTAGGCACATGTGGACTGTGTAAATGCTTAGGATATGGTTTTTCTATGTCACGAGGGTTTCACATTTTTTCCCTTTTAGTTTCTTGATATTCACTCCTAGATTTTGAAGGTACCTATAACCTTTAAGAAATAAGTTCACTGTACATTCCCACAAACCACATCAAACCTAAAAAGTAAAATGCAAAATGGGGAGTCGAGGCTCGACCCCGATGGTCACCCAATGAGTGAACTTACAACCTACCATTGCACTACATATTACACTCCATGTAGTTATTGTGTGTGTGTAGAAATGATGCACTTGTGCAAGTTGCACTGACAACGTGTTGTAGCTAGGATGTAGCAATGTAATAGTGTGTGTGGCTGGAATAGAATAAACTTCCTTCCTATGTTGTGTATGCGAAATTATGTATCCCTTGTCCCTTTAATGAATAATAGATGGATGCCTTTGAATTGATTTTGTGCATTTAGAATGCAATCTTAGGTGATAGTATTAATGTTTAGTGCTTGGTCCTTGATTTTGAAAACATAATTATGTATTTATATGATTGCCTTGTTTGAATTTCATAATTGACAACTTGAAGGCTGACCCATAAGTGAAAAAGATGTCCAAAATATAAAATATACCTTAAAAGATTGAGTAAGGTAAGAAAGTTTTAAGGGCACCCGGGAGGGACAAGAGTGCCTAAGCATTGTTATCCTAGCTAGGCATTGGTGTCTGAAGCCATGAAAGATAAACAATTAATGTTCTAACTAGGTTATAGGGTATGTAAGGAAAAATAGAAAGCAAGAGACAAAGAAAAGAGGCCAAAGGTATTTCTCAATCACTAGTTTTCTTACTCATGAATCAAGTAAATGCTAGCATGCTTTTAGGACCTAGAATTGTACCTATCGGTGAGAAAAATTTCGGGTGGACAAATTGGTGAACTTCTTTCCAATACTATACGAATATAAGTCCCTCTACTTGAACATTGCATCTCCATGTTTACATGCGTGTATGAATTTTTTTTTTTTTTTGTGGCCTTATGGCCAAAGATCCAACAGGGGCACTCTATTGACCCTACAGAAAAATCTAGTAATCACTTGCTAGAGAGGACTTTGATTGGATATCGAGAAAGGGAGTGAGAAAAGGGGAGAGGGATTAATGTTGTAGGTAGAAAATCAAAGTCCTACAACCATTAACGATAAATTCCAACACACATAAATTTAGAAGAAAAACAATTATGTGAATGGAAACAAGACCAGTTAAGATTTAGAGCACAAAGTATCAAAAATCTCCCAGTCAAAAAAGGAAAAAAACTCCTTCTTTCTTCATTGATGCTTGAGAAAAAAATTGTACATAGCAAGAGTGGGAAGAACATAGAGATGAGAAGTAGAAGAAATGTTATCTATTTGCTTCTTCATAAGGAATGATCTCTCATGAACACACAAAATTGAAAACCCTTTGGTAAAGGGGTTTATTTACAATTTATAGAACTTGAGATGACTCTTCACCTACCCCCACACGACCTTTCATATGCACTTTCACAACTTAAGACTTTTTACATTCTTAGGAAAAGATTAAGTCCCCTTTTATAAAATAAGGGTGACTTATTACATTATAATCATAAAGTCACTTTTTAATTAAAATAAATACATTATGAAAAAGTGCAACCCCAACGAAGAATTAGAACATGGAGGAGAGATATGGAAGAGGGAGGAAGAGAATAAAAATAAATAAGAGAGAGAGAATTATGTTGATGAAGAAGCCACTCTTTTTGATCTTGCCTCGCTACCTAACCAATCTCTTCGAGCTCCATTGGGAAATTTCAAATCATTTTAACTCTTTACTAAATAAAGTTTCTACAGATGTGACCTTATTCGCACTAGGGATGTTTACACAACTTAAAGACTATGTCTAGCCATCGAAGTATCATTGATATCCTTGCATTTCTCAAACCATGGTGATGCTTTTTCGTAATGAGGGCAATGGTGGCTCAAATCCTAGATAGATAATCCAAGGTGTCTTCATTGAAAGATGATGGATCTCTAGCTACTTTCTTTACATGTTTCTCAAATGCTCTCAAAAATCATCTATAGTAGTTTTTCTTCCATCGTAGGCACTCCAAGTTTTTGAATTCTATTGTTGACACTATCTTCCATCTTTTAGGCCCATCCCTCATTCGATTCCAACTCACCGATAGACTGATTTATCATTTCATACCTAGTGACAAGAGTCCTTTCCCACACACGTGACAAGTCTTAAAATAGGGTACTAAATATCTTTTCCAAAATAGGCCCAAAATTCTAGATCTAGGCACTAGGGTTAAGGAAAACGATTTAAATTATTCCAACACTTTTCTAGCTTCCAAACACACCAAAATAAAATCCCCTTTCTCTGAAATAAATGCTAACATAAACTAGATTTCAGATCTAGCTCATTTACCATCAAAACATGCCAAAATAATCTCCAATTCAAGTTGCCATAGCTAGGAAAACACAGTAGTAGAAAAAATAGCTCAAACCCTTCAAATATCACTTCTAAAATGAGCAATAAACATACATATTTACCCTCTAAATAAATTATCCAAGCTCTAGATCAATTCACTAAGCTCTAGGAGGATTTATCATTCATAAAAACACTCAACTACTATGCACTAGGGTTAAAAATGGGCATAACTAGCAATAACACTTTAAAAATGGAACAAGAAGGCTTCACACTCTCAAAAATATAGTGGTGTTGATCAAACACCTTTGTTATGAGAACTCATGGGAATACATACCTCTTCAAGCATGAAGATAAATTGAATATAATAAACAACATGTCTTCAAGAGGTTTTCTCATCTTCTCTTTATATCTTTACTTTTAAAATCTCCAAGTTTCCCTCCTCTTTTTGGTGCAAATCTTCATGTAGGAGAGTTACTTTTAAAAATAGTCTTCTTTCCTGAAAAGTCAAACTCCAAATAGAACATTAATTTCCCCTTTTTATCATTTGAAATAAAAATATAAGAGGAGAATTAATATTTAATACAAAAATAAAGGAGTTATGACATTTTCCCAAATTTTATACTTTAATCCATGGGAAAGGTGGATTAAAGGTCTTCAAAATTTTATTTAATTAATGTCCTGAAAAAGGGGACATTACAAGTACCCGAGGGAACATGTACTTCTTCATCTCTCTAATGGTTATTTGCATGTAATCTCTTTCTCTAACATGGTAGTCATCTATGCAATTGGCCTAGTAATCTTTGACTTGTGGGACATGATGTGACTTTGGAAGATGGAAAGTGATCGGATCTACTCGATGTTGAAATCAATCCTCGGAGTGTATGAATGCAATTTCAAGGGAGCGAAGGCTGATTCTAAGTGTGATGCATCATTAGTGCTTTTACAAGTGAAGATCCCTAGAGATATAGGGAAAGAGATTTCCTTCCTTTTCTGGAATCGATATTGTTGTGCACATGCACCAATTATCTACAAATCTCAAATAGTGCAATCTTATCACTGAGGTATCGAGGTAACCTCAACGAGGCATGATCACAACCAGAAATCCAAATGTATGAAAAAGTGGAGAATTGGATGAAGAGTGAGCCATATATTTTGATCAAGGAAGACGTTTGTGGCGACACCCTTGAATGCAAGTTACCTTCCGAGTTCGACGATGAATATTGTGAAGGCATCGTTCGGACAGGTGAAGTGCCCATTGCTTTCTTTTAACATCAACTACGGGTGCCTTTCAAAATTTGGAGCCTTGGATGAAATATTTCGTGCACAGGATAGCCCTTTAAATAGCCGCGAGTGGCGAGGAGATACACCGGGTAAGAAGTCTTGAAAAACTTCTTTGTGGCGAAGTGCACTTAGAGAAACTGGTGTGCAAGTTGTCATTAATGATATGACCCCAACCAATCTTCTATTTTACTTCAATGATCGTCGGTATGAAGATTTTCATCCATTCTTGTAAATCCCTCATGTTTTTCTCTCCCATCACCTAGCTAAGGAAGGTGATTGCATGAATCGAATATCCCTCGTGAAACTCATTCGTGAGAGGGATTTTGGCACTTTGGAAGGCTTTCTTTCGATTTCAACCATGATCCTGTGCAAGACCTTGTGAGTATGAATCAATGTCATTCCACTATTTCACCACCATTTCCTTTGATATGATGGCCATGTTGTTCCGGTATGGATCTGCATGGAATATGATATGTCCTTAGGATCGATCACTTTGCCATTCCAGAGCCATCATCCACCCGAATAGTTCTCATCTCAGATTCATAGTGTTGAGAGCATGCGAACACCAAATCAATGCTTTTTACATATACAAGGTGGCCACCTATTGCATACAACCCGTTCATGAATATTTTGTCTCCAATAGGCTCCCTTGGGTGTCGAGCATGCGTTCTTTGAGATTATCGAGATCCATGTGGGTGACATCATTATCCCCACTTACACATACTCTGATGAAAGAGCACTGACTGACCTAACTCCCATGAACATGAATTTCATGGTTCTAGAGATGTTTTCCGCACTTGAGAAGGGGGTTTACTATTTTTAGTAAATGGTAATTTTTACCCCTTTTCGACTTTGATCACTCAAGTTGACCTTCTAGATGACCTTTGTGCACATTGTTTCCGTTGAAACTACCTTTTGTGATGACTTACTAAAAATAGCAAGTGCATGTGTAGGAGGCTTACTATTTTTAGAAAGTGGTGTTCTAGACCTCGGTTTTCAAAAACACCACCTTTTTGATAAGGTTTTTTTGATTTTAGTGTACCTCTAAAGTTTTGTTTCAACTGTATGTGGAATGTGAGATTTTAAATTTTAAAATTTTATTACGGGAAATTGGGGTTTCTTGGTTGTAAAAAATATGGAGCATGCATGAAAAAATTCTTCTTGGAACTTCAAGGTTCATGGGAATGCAAAACAATGCAAAAAACCCCACAAAGATTCATGCACCGGTTTGGGAGATATGAAGAAATCTCCTTCGTTGGTTTTGAAGTTTTTTCAAAAAAATCTTGTTTTTCATTTTCAAAAATATATATTTCTTTGTGTTTTTTATTATTTTAAATCACTAGAGCATGAATGGAATTGATGGAGGAGGAAAATGGTGTGTAAAAATCGGAGAAAATATGGCGATTTTCAAAGCAACTTATGGAGATTTGTGGGGGAATGAGCAAAAATGCATTAAGTGTCATATTTATAGTGTTTTCATGACTTGATGGGGGACAACGCCATTTTGCACCCCTATTTTCCCCTTGGAATGGGAAAATTGTTGCAATAAAAGGTGCCTTAGCCTTTGCTTGACACTTAACACTTGCTCATTTGATGAGGAAAATGGAGAGGGGGGCTAAAAATGAGCTCTTATGTGCTAGCAAATGGTCATGTGTGTGACATGAGGTGACATGGGGGGGGAGGGAGAATTTTTATTCCCCCATTATCCCCATGTTTCAGGAAAATAGGTGCACAAAAAGGTGCCTCATCCTGGTTTTGCCACTTGTCCATCATGCATGCAATGAGAGGGGGCTAAAAAATTGGTCTAAGGGGCTATATTGGGTTGTTGAGGTCACATGGGATGAAAAACATGCCAAAAGGGGGAGGGGACATTTTTATGCCCCTCTTTTCCCCTTGGTGGGGGATGAAGAGGACACAAAAAGGTACCTCAGCCTCATGCTACCACGTGGCATCTAAAAATTTGGCTAAGTATCACAATGCTTACCTTGGGCAACAACTTGAAAAGACCATATCTTGAGCTCCCGGATGAGTTTTTGCATACTTATTTATATTATTTATCATAGGAAAGGCATTTTTAAAAGGATGGGATGGGTAAAATGCCTTTATTATGACTGAAAAACCTTGAAAAAGCTCCTTTTTCTCAAGATTGCCAATTATGTTTGGAATGAGTTGTCTTGAAAAATGCATGGTGTTTTGGATAGATATGATTTCACCACCATGTAGGGGACTAAAAATTATTTCCAATGATATCTTGTTGGGCTCAAAACTCATTCAGATCTCCCGAATCACCTCTCAAAGTTCAGGTACTCTTTTATGGTGCAAGCTCCTTCGGCCTCAAAACCCCACTTTCGGTGAATTGGCTCCTAAACCTCTAAAACTTCCCAAAATATTCCTAAATCGGGTGCATAATGATTCTTACTCTTGAACAAACCTCCATGATGAATATAGGTCTTGGACACTACTCTAGTGACTATGCAATTGTCTTAAAAGGCTAATGAGATCCCTTTCCAAGCTTTCTTGAAAACTCCGCCTGAGAGATATCTTGCTCCAAAGGCACTTGAATGATCTTACTTTTCATAAATCACCTACGGGACCGATGACCTTCACAAATGGGCCATGGAAGGACATGATAGGACTTGACACTAAGAGGTAGGTTGATGTGGGGGTGTCTAGAAAGGTGTGACATATAATGTTTTGACACTAGGGTATGGTTGTCTTGTTTTCAGGCGAATTTTTCTCTTGCAAAAACACATGACAATAGTACCCAAGTGCGTGATTTTGTGTCTACAAAGATTACTTGTACTTTATCATCATTGCATTCTTTTTATTTACGTGTTTCTAATAATATATATATATATATATATATATATATATAATTGATTGCCAGTTCTCTTATTAAGATTTAATTTTTGTTAAATCAACACGGACTCATTATAATTGTCAAGTTTTATAAGGATGGTTAGCTATCATGAGATATTGTTATAACAACATCCTTTATCATAGGATCTTATGGCTCCTATTTATATGTAACATGTTTCTTGTTAATAAAATTAATCTATGATATTTATATCACATTCTAAATATAAATTCATAAAGTCGGTATTTCACCGCTACTTATCATAATACATATTCCAAATTGCATGGATTTCATCCTATCCAAATCCATACTATCTAGTCAAAATTTGAAACCCGTTCCTAACCATTATATACGAGTTCCCGACCGAAACATCCCCAACTTTGAATTCAATTCAGATTATCTTTTTATATTATTTCATCCTCTTGGGTCAACCTTGTCATAAGAAATAACCTTTAAAACCCTATATAAGCAAGTTAATATCACTTCATTTGATTACGACACTCTTATGATCTTTCACTATAAATACTAACCTTAAAGGCTCTCAATGCTCCCTTAATCTTTTCAAAGATGATGCAAATTCATTAGGGTAGTCACTATTATAGTTTTGAAGCACTCAACTAGGTCAATGAGCTTAGCTTCCCTCGTTTCTAAGCATCCAAAATCTTAATTCAATGTCTTAGTAAGAGAAAATCATCCCGAACATGGTCAAATTGGTTCGGTTTACCAAACTAACTACATCCATATAGATATCACATGTTAGGTGGAGAACTATGTGTGGTTTGAGGCCTCTTGAGTAGTGCCTATGTAGGTAGTGCACAAATTGCACTTCAACCAAACCACTAACCTTTTTGAAATGTCTTCCACATATGGTTAGGGTTTGAGTTCAATTTAAATTATTCGAATGATTTTCACAACTATATGACACTTGAGGTTTCAATAATGAAATACATTTTTAGGAAAGTGAAGGGAGTAAGAAGTTACATAGCCATACTCGATTAGGTTCATAACAGTAAAACAAGGTTAATAATGTACGGACATTATTGGTAGAACAATATGGTTCCATACTAAGGCATTTTCTAGCTGCAATATCAATAAATAAACATCTTCGGGTTAAAGAGTCCTCTATTCTCTAGTTTGTGCACCTAGATCTCTCTTGTGTTATTTGTACAACTAATTGCATATCCCCTCTCATGTTTTCGATATTATAGCATATTGTTATCAATAGTTAAGTACTAATTTCTTATTTTGCATAATTAATGTTGGAAATTAATTAATTAGAATAATTTCCTATAACAAAACTTATGTCCTCTTTAATGTTATGCACTTCCGGGGTGTATGTAATATGCGGTTTCTTTATTGTTCTTGTAAAAATAAGCATTACAAGGATTATGTGTAGAAAACATTAGAAATAGGTTCCTTTAGAAATGTGCATTGTCATTAAATATATTAACTTACAACTCCTAAATTTAACTTTTTGAATATTGTGACCTCCTTGTTTCCCTATTGATAAGGTGACACAAACTATTTGAATACAAATATCTACGTTTGTTTTAAAACTTTTGCACAATCATTTTTAACTTTTGGAAAAAGGTTTGTTTCTTGCTTTTATTTTTAGTTTGAACGTTGTTTAAAGTATAGTTATCGATATTAATGAAACATGGGAAATAAGGGATGTTAATGCACATTAAAATGAAATTTCCCACCAATTTCTATTTACGATGGTGGTATCTAAGCATTTACTTTATTATCCCACACAATATTATGGATGATAGCATTTTTATTTAGTTAAGACTAACATCAGTTGACTCACTCACCACCTCAATGCTCATAGATCTCCACATGCTTGATAAAATAAATTAAAAATTTTGATCTATCATGGTATGGATGGCATACATATGTATATATAAGATGGGGAGATGTTATTTTACAAGTTGGATAGCTGTCACAATTTTAAAACTTATCTTAAATTTAATATTCAATAACTTTCTAAAAGAAAAATATACAATTTCCACAAAAAGCTTGAATTTGGGTAAAAACTTCTTTCATTATGGGAGTTTAAAGCCAATAGCCCCAATTTTTATATAAGAACTTTGGTCTATTGGTGATAAGAAGTTCCCTACAAACCTCTTTTCCTTTTTCTCTCTCACACACACAATTGATTTATTACTCAAGTAATTGTTCTTTGACCTCTGCATGAAGGTATACTTAGCCTTTCCCTAAGGTGAGTGTTGTTCACATGAAATTTGGTTTGTTTCTCACAAAAAGATCATTGCAAACCTTGTAATTTTTCTCCCATGCATAATCAAGTAAAAAGAACTCATACCTCATTTGTCTAACTATTGTTATTTCACTTTACTTAAACTAATAATAATCATTTTCTCAAGGTGAATTTTTTCTCACATGAAATTCCATCTTCGCCCGAGTGCGGTGTGTGTTATGCACACATTCACTTCAAAGCAGAGATATAATTTTTCTTTGGCATCTTCATGAATGAATACTTACCCTTTTCCTAAGTGAACATTTATCTACACTAAATTCCCTCTCTAGGGATGGAACATGTATCTACCACACATATTGTTTTTATGTCAAGTGCCCTTCGACGTCCGTATAAGGATGACTAACTTCCCTCCCCTCCCCACCACCCGGGATGAACATTTACTTGCACCAATCAACATATTTATACAAACACATACTACACATTAAAATTTATTTATTAAAATATCATTACCCACCTAAACTTTATTTTTATTTTCTTTCAAATATACATCATCTTCCGCAAAATTTGCTACATCATGACCTTATTGTAAACCATCCATATAGAGTGTGATATGAAATGTTGATCCCGAACACAATTTTATGAGAAACAATCCTCTATATTTTATGGATTGTGGAAATACTATTACTCTCAACTAGATTCTTTAATTCTCTTTTTTCGAAAAATAAATATGATAATGCATTTTCAATTAAAATAGTCAAACAATAAATGGATGCCGCTCTAAATAGTGTTAATAACTAGTCTTTTCAAACTTTAATTTTGACAGCCAACAATGGTCATCAAACTATTTTTCTTTACAACAATATTATTATCACTAGATATTCAATTTTAAAAGTACTCTTTAGCTACGCCAACATTTTTATCGTTATATATAAAAAATTAGGGTTGAAAGAACCAAGCATTACACAAATTTAATTGCTAAAACCACAAGGACAATTATTTTAAAAATTACAAAACAAACGACTGTCAAATTTAAACCCGCTTTGACACAAATATATTTATCAACTTCATGAACGCTTTGCATATTCGCAATCGCTTAACGTTAAGTTTTCTTAACATGGATTCTTATGAAAAGCCACAACAACAAAATTTATTGACAATGGAAATTAAGTGGAAGCCTTTAATAAATGACAATATAAAATATAGTACATCTAAATCTCTTTCCTTGATATTTTCAAGTGTGGAACCGAGTATGGTGTGCAAATGCCTTCACTTTTTGTTTCTTTAAAATGTACATTGTCATTAAATGTATTTACCTACAACTTTTGAATTTAAATCTTGAACATTATGACCTCCTTCTTCCCTTTGTTGATAAGGTGGTACACAAACTATTTGAATCAAAATATCTAGATTTGTTTCATTACTTATACACAATCATTTTTAACTTTTGGAAAGAGCTTTCTTTTTGGATTTTAATTTTAGTTCAAAGTACAACTATCAATTTAATTGAAACAAGGGAAGCAAGGGATGTTAATTCACATTAAGATAAAATTTCTCACTATTTTGTGTTTATGATGGCACTATAAGCATTCACTTCGTTGTCCCACGTAATATTGTGGAAAATAGCCTTTACTTTTCATTAGAATGACATTGTGATTCACTCACCACCTCAATGCCCATCATTCTTCACATGTTTAGTCAGCTAAATTCAAAATGTTGATCTATCATGGTATGCATGACATACATATGAATATATATAAGATGGGATGATGCTATCCTATAGGTTGGATAGTTGTTGTAGTTTTAAAAAATATCTAAAATTTAATTTATTCAACAACCTTTTAAAAGAAAAATATAAAATTTTCGTAACAAAGCTTGAAATTTGGATTAAAACCTTATTTCATTTTGGGAGTTCAAAACTAATAGCCACAAGTTCTATTTAAGAACTTTGGTTTGTTGGTGACAAGAAGATCCATGCAAACCTCTTGTCATTTTCTCTCACACATAATGAACTTATTACTCAAGCAATTGTTGTTTGACCTCTGCGCATAAAGGTATACTTAGTCGTTCCCTAAGGCGAGTCCTTGTCCTCATGAAATTTGGCTTGTTTATGATGAAAAGATCCTGCAAGCCTTTTTGTCAATATTCTCCAATGCATAATAAAATAAAAAGAGTTTATAACTCACTTGTCTAACTATTATTCTTTCACTTTACTTGAAGGAGTACTTATCAAATTCTTGAGGTGAATTTTTGGTCACTCGAAATTCCTTATCCGCCCTAGCAAAGTGTGTGTTGCGAATGCATTCCCTTTAAAGTAGATATAATTGTTCTTTAACCTCTTCAGAGACGAACACATACCCTTTTCCTCGGGTGAACATTTTCCGCACTATATTCCCTCTCTACTATTAGAACAAGTATTTACCACACATCTTGTTTTTGTGCCAAGTCTCCCTCAACATTTGCTTAAAGGACGGCTTAAGGGAGAGGAATCAATCTTTGTGCAACTTTATGAGTGCACATAGAAACCTAAACATCATATAACTACAAAATAAAAAATACCCTTTAATAGGTCACACTCTCCCCATTGTAAATATTTCGTTTTAGAAAATTATGTGGAAGGGAATTTTTGTTAATATTTAAATTTGGTAATTTGAAATACAAAGAAATTTCAAGGTGCACCATTACTTGAGAGTTAAGTCATACATTTTCTTTTACTTATTTGTCATCATTTGATTGGTTAATTGGTTTGATATGACTTGATGTGACATATTCTATAGGGTGCATTTTTTTCAAAATTTAAGTGGGAAAGTGACATGTACTAGCTCCTTTATTTTCATCTACCCTCACATGTATTGGTCCATGCTCAAAGATTGGCTCCTCTCCCTTACTTCACCACCTGTTTCCCCCTCCCCAAGATGAGAATTTACTTGCACAAATCAACATATATATACAAACACGTACTACACATTCAAATTATTTATTAAAATATCATTACCCACTTTAACTTCCATTTTTATTTTCTTGCGAAAAATACACCATTTTTCACAAAATTCTCTACATCATGACCTTGTTGTCAACCATCTACATAGAGGATGATCTCAAACATTGATCCTAGACACAATTTTACTAAGTAGAAACACTCCTCTATATCTTATGAGGTCCGAAAATACTCTCTCTCATATATATATGCTTTAAATCTCATTTTAGATTAATAAATATGATAAGACATTTCCAATTAAAATGAAATAAATAAAAGGATAAAAGTTGATTATTTTGTCTACTGTGCGATCTCATATTCAAGCTCAAAGCAAGAAAGGTTGATTTGGAACTTGCGCACTGCGAAATTCTTGGATCACTGGGGGAGTGCGCCATGTACCATGAGTCGGGTTGCCCGCCGATCCGTCGTTCTTGCCACCTCGGCCTTCGCCACTCCGGTGGCCATTGCTCGTGAATATACGTTAGAGGAGCCGCTCTCGTAGCCACCGCTCTACCTCCCCTCGGGCTCGCTTCGCCCGTCCTCTGTTAGACTTGGTGGAATCCACTCCCGAGGGGAAAGGCGTTGCCAACACTCCTGGTGGGGCTCGCCGCCACCAACAATGAACACTCTTGCAGGATCGCCACCACCTGGGTGGGGAATTATGGTGCCTCTTCAGATGTGGTTTCTAGAGCAGGAGGGTTGGGAAGTGGATCCGTCGTCTGTTGAGCCTACTAGCGGAGCTTTCATCCCTCCCCGGGATGATCCTCCCCTCCTCTTGGTGCGGTGGCAGCGTGTGCCTGATGTTTCTTTTGTCTTTTGTAGATGATATTTGATTGCCCTTTGGGCGTGCTCTTGTAAGCCTTCGTGGCATTTTGTGTTTGCCCTTGTGGCGTACTTTTGTTGCCCTCGTGGCGTTTTGTGGGACCGTGAGTTATCCAGTCACCTCGCTATGTAACTCTCCTTTACATTAATATAAAGGTCTGTTCCAATAGTAAAAGTTCGCCCACTCTCATTAACAGATAAACAATACGATAACTAGTCATATGCAATTGTAAATTTGACGGCCATAGTTGACCATAAAATAATTTTTCAGCACAAGAATATTTTCGTCACGAGATATTCAATTTTAAAAGAGTAATACCTACTTACATCGACATTTTTATTAATTTTAAAAGAGTAGGGTTGGTTGAGCGGGACATTAAAAATTTAATTGCTTAAACCACAAGGATACTTGTTACAAAAAAAAGAAACGGCCGTCAATTTTAAAACCGCTTTGACACAATTACATATATCAACTTCAAGGACGCTTTAAATTCTCCCAACATGGATTCTTATTAAGTGGATGCCTGAAGTAAATGATAACAGAGAGAATATAGTACGTACGAATCTCTCCCTCGAGATTTTTCAATGTGGAGCCACTACAGTATGCAAATGCCTTCACTTCTTTTTATCTTAACGAGCAAGATTTTACCCCAGGAAGCTTCCTCAACAAGACACAGGCAATTTAACAGGCAGCTTATATCCGCGATAGAGTGGAGCATTGGATACAAAAAAGTTATAAATTTTTAGTTGCAGGTAAGTATTATATCACAATTTGAGAACAGCCGTGGAAAAAATGTTGGGGGTCTTGTGGGAGTAGAGGTTTGCAGCACAACAATTTGGGAGAAATGTGGGGAAGTCTAGTTGAAGTAAAGGTTTGCAGCACAAGGTGGGAGAAACTTTCGTGGAAATGGTGCTCAAATGGACTCTCGACGACATCATGGATGAAAATCTCTTCCGTCACCAGGTCAGTTCAAAAAAACTGCATGCAAATGCCTTTGAGAATAGGTTAATTGAAGGTGAAAATTTATTGCCTGTTTGTTAGATTTTAGTAACAGTTGTATTAGTTGGGGTTGAGAAAAACTAGGGGATTTCGTGGTTGTAGTGGGAAAAAGGGTTTTGTTTTTTAAGCTAAAAGTTTTGAACTGTAGTCGAAAGGTAACTTACAGCTTTTAGCTAGGAAAGTCATGAGTACACGTGTGTATTTTTTTAAATTTAAATTTCTTGTGAATTTCACGTGTTTGTAATGTTTTGAAGGATTGTAACTTTACTTTTTTAAAAGAAAAGGTGAATTAGAGAGATATTTTGAACCTCAAGGAGGCCAAGATAAGCCTATGGCACAATGAACCCTGCCACTTATGCTTTCTCAATTTCTGTTTGATTGCTGTTCAAATTGATAATGAAATTGTTCATTTTTTTCACTCTATTATTGGTGAATATATTTTGTAACAAGATTGTCATTAAAACACTTGCATATTTGGTCCAGATGTCATTGTAAGCATTACACTAAAAAATAAAGTGTTTTTCTAATTCCACTGCCCCATCGGTGTAAAAGACACAAACTCTCTCTTCCCATGCCTCTTTTGGCCTTTTCCATCTACCTGTTTCACCGAAGATGATGTGAATTTGTCCTTAATTGAGCTATGAAAAACTTTGCTCTCTAAGGGATATTAGCCCCTATATAGTCCTTTTGTTGATGATCACAATCAGAGTTAAATTCGTCAAGGTAATATTTCTTCTTCCTCCCTAACACTTTATCCCACATAGACTTGCAGAATTTATCTATAACAAACACCTTTATTTCCTTGCTATTATTGGGACATGCATTCAAGTCAATGTGCCATTTCCTCATCCACTTGTTTTTATTCATCCAGGACTTTTTCACTTGCATAAAAACTATTTGGCAGCTAATATCCATAAGCACTCTATTTTCATCTCGGTATATTTTTTTAAAAAAATAAAGAAAGGGTGAACTATTTGGCAAATAATATCCATAAGCACTCTATCTTCATTTGAGTATATTTCTTTATTCTATAAAAGTTTACAGTTTAAAGATTTGATACTATCACACTCCATAAAAATTAGATTCAAACTAGATGGATCATAGATGTTGATCCAAAACGTTGAATTAGAAGCAAACACATAGTATCTCCAAAATATTGAATCTAAGTTTACGGTTTGTTTTACCAAATACTTTCTCTCGATCATACTATTATAAATTGTCAACTTTGATTTTAACCTCTAGGAGCTAGTGAGAGTGAGGCTTATAGTTATTTTATATAAAAAAATCCTATACTTAACATTCGATATCCAGGAAAATGTGAATGATCCCCACCTATATCTGATCAAAAACTTGATGGACAAGAATGAAACCCCATCTGCAATAACACAAAATCTAAAGACAACTGCTGCAAATTTGATTTATTACTGGTAAATCCAACTAGGGTTTGAATGGGAACCCAACACAATTAGCACCCAAAAATTTATATTTTGATCACAAACTGATTATAGTATTTTAAAATGCCCAAACATATCAAAAATCAGATTTTTAGAGGTGAGTACTGACTAAAAACAGATCTGAAATCTGCATATTAAACTGACTGAAAATACCTCTTAAAACCTCTTAAAATTCTTTGCTTTGATTCCCAAAAATCAGTAGATGATATGACAATAATATTCAGATCTGAAATACCTCGAATACAATGCAAACCAGCCAAGAAATGAGTCTCTCCACAAGAGGAAATTATGATAACACTGCTGCAATCTTTATTCTTCAAAACAACACTGCTGGAAATAGAAAATTCTATTAAGACCTATGGAATTTCCTGTGTGGAAATCCCTCTCATTCTCTAATAGGGTTTTCGTCCTCTAGGGGTATAGACTAAGTGTTTTCGTCCTCTAGAGGTATAAACTAAAGGTTTTCGTCCTTAGTATATTTATGCAAAAGCTCAAGGCTTGAGAC
This sequence comes from Taxus wallichiana var. yunnanensis, assembly GCA_018340775.1. Lineage (NCBI taxonomy): Eukaryota > Viridiplantae > Streptophyta > Pinopsida > Cupressales > Taxaceae > Taxus > Taxus wallichiana. Next base: position 369,526,585 of record CM031241.1, read on the forward strand.
ACAAATCAGAAATTGTTATAATGATTATTAGATGCCTTCTCCCAAGTCGAACTCTCCTTTATAAAGGAAAAGTGACCCAAGGGAACCTCTTTTCAAACCAATCAGCTGCGTTGGTCTTCTCTATGCATGGTTCTTTCTCCTAGGCCAAGTCGCATTTCCTTGGGAGGAATACAAAACATTAATTATATTTTTATCCTTCCTAAACTTTATTATTCCCCTTGGCCCAAGTCGCCATTATCCTTTCTAGGAAGAATAAAATATAATAAATCCCTTTACAATGATATTTGCCCCTCAAGGCAAATCGTATTTACCATAGGGATTATAATTTATTTCTATTAAGCCAAATAAATTAATATAAGTGCTTTATTATTTTCCCCTTTGGTGCGGGTACTCTCCCTTTTGCTACGGGCATTTTACCCTTTGTTACGGGTACTTTTCCTTTTGCTATGGGCACTTTATAATAATTTACACCCCCATTGGCTGTCGGATAGACAAAATGAACCAAAGGTCTTCGATAAGAACTATCCCAAAAAGAGGAGCATTACAAAATGTACCTGCCAATAAGAAGATTGTTATAGTATTACTAGAAAATAGACTTTCAATTTCACAATACTTCCATTCTATTATCCAATTCTTCTTCTTTGTGCAATCAGTGGAGCAACGCTGATTGTTTCTCCCCCTCATTAAACATTTGTAAGTCTGAAACCAAAAACTAGAATGCTTATGTTAATAGAGTGCATGTAAAGGTTTGCGGATGTATTCGGCTATGCTAATTCTAACGATTAAATTTGAGTTAAGCCATTACTATCACATACTTTCATAGTGTGTTGTTTGAAGCAACACTATATAGGCGCTCATAACACCTCTGTTGTTCCTTCCATATCTCCGCTTGCCTTCTTTCATATTATCTCACATAAACTAAGCATTCAATGCTGAGATTCTGAAACACAACATTTAGACCTAATAGTATCAACCCACTTTTCTTATGTAATGTCCCCTTCTCCAGCATAGTTCGTTTTGAATATATATATATTCAAAACCTTATTCATTTACTTATCTACCCTGATTTGAATGGCATCCCCATCCCCGTACCAATACCTGTACTGCCACTTCTCCAGGTGACTATGCCAAATAGCAGGAATGACAGTCATATATTGCTGTGACGGGGGATCTTCCTAGTTGAGTTTGAATGAAATAATGTCTTTTTAATTCATTTTATGATATAGATGCAAATAATAACCAATCCATCAGAACAGTATCATTTGACTCTTGAGCATAGAAATGAACTTGTTTTGCAATTTTTCATAAGTCTTTTAAAAAAGGCATTTTTAAAATGGTGGTTGAGATCATTTCCTACCTTTTCAGGTGAAAGATATTCCGTATAAATTTATGTCTGTAGAAGAATATCTTGGCTCATTTGTTTGGCCTTTAATAGAAGAAATGCGAGCGAAACTCCAGCAGAATCTTGAATCTGTATCTCAAGCGCAATATGCAACTACAACATTTCAGGATAATATACAGCTAGCTATCAGAAGGTTTAGTAGAGATATATGAGATGCTTATTGACAAGGAGAATGATACAGAAGGAGAGAAGGGGCAACAAAATTTGAAGTTAAAACCGATGGACATTCTTATACTATCAACAAAATTACCGGAGATACCGGATGACTTCCACGAAGATTACTTACTAGCTTTAGTCCATCACACAAATGTTCAGCAGACAAGTAGCACTGGCTGCCAGGATACAAGTCTGGATGAATTGAAGGTGAAGATATATGTGCGGCATGGACATCCCTTTACCTCAAAAAATTACAATTTAAACACTAAATACTTTGCTATTTATCTGGGTAGCATTGCAACAAATTTGAGAATCTGGAATGCCTTACATACTCATTCGGGAGATGGAGAAAAAAATTTGGACATGTTCCATAAAGCGATATACTTAAATAGAGAGGTATGCACTTGATTTCTTATAAGATTTATGCATGTGGCAATACTTTGTTTGGTCACGGTTTATGAAAATTATAAGTGCATTGCTTGCAGACAAGCTGGAAATTCACACTAATCTGAATTTGATGGGATTCGCAGGATCATGAAGCGTTTGCAGAAGAGAAAGATGGTAGTTTAGAGAAATTCCGAAGCCAGCACTTTGTATCCCATAACTTGGATGATTCTCAAGCTTCTGTTGTAATTCATGCAGTCAATGCTGTTGAATCTAATTTTTTACTGATATAGAGCTGATCCAGGGTCCCCCAGGGACAGGAAAGACCTCAATGTTAGTCTCACTTCTTTCCATGTTAGTCCACAAGGGGTCCAGAGTACTTGTGTGCGCACCCACAAATGCAGCAATATCAGAAGTTGCGATGAGACATTGAGATTCATCAAGATAGTTAAAAGTCCATCTGGATGTTGTCCCAAGACAGATAATTTTTCTTGTATAATAAATTTAAGTGACCTTGTTCTGGTAGGCAATGAGGACAAATTTGATCCTAAAAATATTGTTGGAGATATTTTCCTTAAATATCGAGTTGATCGCTTCTTCCAATGCTTCCGGCCAAAGAAGGGTAAGGGTTGGAGACACAGGGTGACGTCTCTTCTTGATTTTCTTGAATCAGCTGTTTCCGAGTATGAAGTTTTTCAAGAGACGGGCTTGATTGATCTTTCATAATTCATTAGAAACAGACTGGAAATGTTAGCCCCGGCATTTTGTGAGAATGCTACAACGTTATTAAATGATTTACCAGTAACCTTGTCAGGAAAACAGGAATTGGAAAGTTTGGCTACAATCGTTGAATCTTTTATAAATCTTATTGAGAAAAGCAAGGTTAATGAAAGAGACCTTAGAGAATGTTTTTGTAGTAACAGTGAAGGTATGGAAGAGGCCTCAAAGTTAACAGGTATATTTAATGTGGATATACTTAATAATAAAAAGAGTTGAAAGAAGTTCTTTCTCTAAAGAGAAATGGGTGTATCCAATTCCTGAGAAAGCATTTATGCTGTGGAACTGATGCTGCTCACATTGCCGAACAATTCCTTTCGCCTGATGAACTAGAGAAATTATGCCTGTCACGTACAAAATTGGTATTTTCAACAGTGTCATCTTCTGCGAAAAGGTGCATGAACATGGCAGGATCATTTGACACTTTGATTATTGATGAGGCAACTCAGCTTACAGAGGCCGAATCCACTATTGCATTGCAAATCAGAGGTTTGAAAATGTATTTCTCATTGGAGATCCAAATCATTTGCCTGCGACAGTTATCAGCAAGGTTTGTGTCTAGAGGGTCACTTTATTGAATGTTTATTTCAGCAAGTTCTATTTATAAGTTTAATTCCATTTGTGTTTGATTTGTCAGGTATCACAGAAAGCAAGATATGGTGGAAGTCTCTTTGAAAGATTACAACATCTTGGACACCGGGTCCATCTTCTAAATATACAGTATAGCATGCATCCATTGATAAGTCAATTCCCAAATTTGGATTTCTATGAAAACTGTATCATGAATGGTCCCAATGTTAAAATGGAAGCATATGGCAATGCGTATATTGCATCTAAAATGTGTGGAACATATGCTTTTGTTAATGTAACAGAAGGAAGAGAATATGAGGAAGATTTTGGTGGCAGGAAGCGGAATATTGTCGAGGCTGCCGTTGTTTTGTACATACTTTCTAAACTGTATAAAGGTAATGTTTGCTATCTGCTTGACCCATAACTATAAGCCTAGGATACGTACAATATTCTATCGTACTCAAAACAGATGTTGGTTGATATTTTCTCTTATTTAGAGAAAAATTCTCGATCATATAAATTGCTCATATCTTTGCTCTTGTTATTTCATTTTTATTATATTGGTTCTTGAGAAGTACTTATCAACTTATTTCTTAATGTGCTGGACTGTGGAAATAGGTAATGGGAATCAGGACCGAAATTCTACCAGAGTCACAAGCTTATATCAGCTACCTTGCCTAATGCCTAGGGAAATTAGCTGTCCTTGTTTCACATCCGACACAATACACTTCTATCTAGAGAATTTAATAGAATTATTGGGATTTTCTGTTAACTGACGAATAGATAAGAGATTTTTATGCATGTTAGGAACATTCTTAACATTCTGTATTAAATATTTTTAGTGTTATCTAGGACTATATGAATATCTCTTATCCCTTCTACTGCAAGTGACTCCCCATCAACCAATACAATTGAATCAGAACAATTTGTATTTGTAGTAAATGTTACCAATATTTTGACACAAAAATGTCTGGGTGCATCGGAGTCAACGATCCAACAACTGGTAGCACTAGTGTTCAAGCATGATGTCGTGAGAGCATGGAGATCATACTCTTCCTTATAATCCCATTTCACAGCTGCTGCCGCATTTGTCTCATCTCGTAGCTTTTTGTTGAGTTGCGAAAGATTCAAAGATCATATTGCTTCCGACAATCTTTTTGAGATTCCCAACCTTATGATAGTAATGACATTTCATATGATGCCTAGAAGATGATTCACCAAGAATTTGTTTCCACTTTCCCGTCAATTGAGCAACAAATTTGCCCTCTCTACTTTTCTAGAATTGCTTGCATGCCTTTTGCAACAAATAGGAACTGACCTGATCAAATGTCAGGGTTTGGATTTTTGCCATCAAATGTAGAGCCTCCACAAATATTTCATAGAAGGGCAACAAACCATTCATAATAAGTGCAACCAAGTTGTCATTATCCACCTTTTTATTGATGGAACCAAGCTGGTCTTGAAGATATTTCATTCGAAGGTGTTTAGATAGGGAACCGTCCATCATCCTTTCTGAAAATAGAAAATTATTGTTTGAAGTCATATACTTGTTCTTTAGACTTGTCCATAGCACACTTGCCTTAGTGGTATTCCAAACGTCAAGTATCAGATAATTTGACACGAACAACATTGACAATAACAAGGCCTCCTTATGATGCTTGTAATAATCTGCAAAATCCGCAACATGTCTTCCTTCATCGCCAAGAATGATTTTATCTCAATCTTGATACCAGGCGGTCGTTAGAATCTTGTGACTTCAGCCATTGTAATTCTGACCAGTCAATTTTTATGCCTATAGTAGAACTAGCTTATGAATATTGGCCATTTTTCACACGATATTTGATAATTGGCCCATAAATTGATGTAATAAATTAAAGTACAGTCTACAATCCGAGTATTTGACTTTTGAATTGTAAATCGATGCAACAAATAAAAAAATATTCCGACTTCTGATGTATGACTCACAAATCGATGCAAGTGGAAATGAATTATCACAACATGAAATTCAAAACTTACAAATCTCGCGTATCTTTGCATTAGAACTCAAAAAACATGAAAAAGAACTGCCTTTGCACCCTTCTCCACCAAAAATGTCTTATTGTCATGCCCTAACTGCACGTTTTCTAATAAACGCGACTAAACAATGTGTCTAAAATTGCAGACGTTCCCTTGAAAGCATTTGTGTTCTTTTGCAAATCATGACTGAAATTGCGCTTGTGGTATGAAAAATGCGCTTGGAAATCAAGCATTTTACTACAGTTGAACCCTCGATTCAGCACATATGCACATTCCAAAGAAAATGAAAAAATTGGACAACAAATCCTTGGGATGTATTTTTCGTAGGTACAATGAAGAGTCAAAGGCCTATCGGCTCACGGATCTTGACGCCAAGAAGCTACACATCAGTAGAGACATTGTATTTGATGAGAAGGGTGAGTCCAATCCATCTTCCACACGTTCTCAAATTCTAAGTGTTGCTCTTGTGACTTATTCTAATAATGATGGAGACTGTGTTGATAAGGACGATGGTAGTGATGATCAGGGGTTAAATTTGATTGCCACCTATACCTGTCAAATAATTTTTAGCTGACGGTAAACTTTGAATCTTGCCCTTCAAAAATACTAAATAGTGTTTTTTTTTATAATGTTAATAAAATACATAAAATCTTATTCTATATATATTTAACTATTTTAAAATATATATTTGCATAATTTATCTATAAATCTATATATAAAATAACTTTCATCCTTAACTTTTGCAAGTTGCATGTGACGCTTTTTCCAAATATTTGTAAGTATTTTACAGACTAAAATCACGAAAAATGTCTAAAAGGCCGTCAAATTTAACCCCTAGTGATGATGGTCATACGGGTCTTCCAACTCCAACATTTGCAAGTTTCACACAACGGATACCCAAGTGGTATACAAGCACCATACAAGATTCAAAATTGAATGGAGTTCCAATTGTTTGACTTCATCACCAAGACCTCGTAGTATGGTGCAAGATGAGGTGAACTTAGCCCTCACGAGCACGATTGCTCAAAACATTGAACCTTTGTTCAACAAGCCCTAGATTTGAAGCCTCGAAATATATTGTGGGAAGTAGTGTTAAGCTCTCATGAAGAATGACATATGGCGATTTGTTGTTCTTCTAGCGAGGAAGGATCCTTTTGGTTGTAAGTGGGTCTTTTAGACCAAATACAAGGCATATCATAGTCTTTACAAGAACAACACGAGACTTGTAGAAAAGGGCTACGCATAAAAGGAAGTCATCAATTATGAGGAGAATCCCACAACGAAGATAAATATTGTCGGGATAGTTTTTGCAATGGCTGCTCAATTTGGATGGAAGGTCCGTTGGTGGATGTATGATATGTCCCTTTCGGGTTGAGATATGAATTTTCTGGAAATTGCACAAAAACCTAATCACATCAAACTAAAATTTATAACAGCAAAGTTCTAATATCTGAATTTAAATGACAGCAATCAGAAATTACCCCAAATTAGGGCAGCAACCTGATTTTGGTCTGCAAACCCTCAATACAACATGCAAAAATCTGATTTCTTCAATTACTCTTCAAATACTCAATTACAAAAGTACCCAGAAGGCTCAAAACACTTAGGAATATTTTTAGAACATTTAGGAACAAAGAAATAATTTTTTTGACAAATAGCTGAATTTATTTCATCAATTTTGTGATAGAAAATAGGGTAAATTACAGCTGACCATTAGGAGCATTTGAAGCTGAAATAAATGCAACAATGAATGCCCTAGGGCAGAATTGAAGGTTGAACAAACCCTAGCTCCAAAGAAACCCTTGAAAATAGCCGGAATTGACCCCAAAGTGGGTCGCTCAAGTTCCCAGGTGGGTTGCCCAAGCTGAAAATGCCCTAGATCTGATCCAAAACACTATAACACAACAAAACACTGAAATGTGTGGTTGTTCCACACCCAAAATCTGGAATTCTGATCTTCCCTTGAAGCCCTAGCTGAAAATTGTGCCCTAACACTGAAATTTTGAATTGTAGCTCTGAGATTCTAAATTGCAGCCCAAATATGACCTCTGAATGAGATCACCAATGCAAAATTTGAGGATTTTTGTCCTCAATGGCTGGAAATTGCAAGCACAAGCTCTAATCTCCAAATAAAAATGAATTCATATGACAAGTGATCTTTTTCACCCCTAGCAACTCCATTTTATAATTGTGGGTGGCATAATCCATGAAAAGGGAGCACAAACGGGTCGACCCCTTTTTAAGTGGTGTTATGTTCCCCTTTTAACTCCATCACTTTTATTTTTAAGTCGGCGTTTGCACTTTTTTACCAACTTCACTTTCTAATGTTATAATTAGAAAGTTGCTTTTACAAAAATAATACAAGGCTAAAAATAACAACTTACAATTACAACATTAAAGTACTTATTTTACCTTTTAAGCCCACATGAAGTAAAAATGGGCCCAAGGTCTTCATATCGAACTCGCTAGAATACTTTCCTCAATGGAGATCTTAAAGAGGTCTATAACACCCAACTTGAGGGATTTGTAACATCTAATGAAGGAAAGAAGTTGTGCAAACTCATTAAATTTCTCCATGGTCTCAAGGAGGCTCCCAAAGCATGGTATATTGTAATGTCCCTTTCGGGCTCAAATTTGAGGAATTTAGATTTCCCAAAACCATAATGGAACATGGCTGGAACAACATGCATAAACACGGTTTTTATGACATCAATATGATTTTATGCAAAAACCAAGGCAACAATTTGTTTTAGGTCCACAAAACCCCAAGCGACCTAGGTCAAATTCAGATTTTAGTACTTCCCACATGCAAATCTTTAGGAATGCATCAACAACATGTAACTCTTGACGAAATCATGCAAAATAAATGTTTCAAAATTAAAATATAGACAAATGCGATTAATTATTGCTCAAAAAACAGCTCAAACTTCAAATTTTCATATCTTCATAAATACTTGGAGATAAAATGCAAATGATAGCTCAAAATGACCACAAAAATGGCAGCTATCAAACTAAATTAGAATCATATTTTTCCAACCACCAAAACCCATTGAAAAGTGATCCCGAAATCTCAAATAGGTAGATTAATTTGGAAATGATTGTGGCGCCCCAAAAGAATGTGCCCTAAAGCATGGATGGATACCCTTACTATTCCGAAATTCTAAATTTTAAGCTCATTTGTGACTCTAGATGAAGCCACCAATGCAACAAATGAGAGTTTTCATCCCAAGTGTTGTGACTATTGAGGGTTTTCATCCTCAAAGGCTGAAAATGAGAGTACAATGCTCCAATTTCCAAAGATAAGTATCAAATTTACTAAATGATCAAATGACTCTCTCAAACTCCTTTTATACCTTTTCCCTCCTTTTAATTCTAATTTATCATTGACATTACTTAAATTACATAGCCCCCTTTAAAACATGAGTTTCCGGCATAAAGTTAATTTTTAGCTAATTTATTCTCCCAAGTGCCACTTTTTAATAATAATTTAATTAAGTGCTTATAATAAAAATTACTATGCACTTAAAATTAAATTATTAATTTTTCCTCCTATCCCCTTTAGCCAACCAAAAAAATAGTGAAAATAGGCTAAGGGGTGTTCTCCTTGCTTTAGTATTTAAAAATACCTTTTATTTTAATAATACTATTATTAAGTTCCCAAAAATAAAAATTGGTCGGTCCAACTTAAAATATTATTAATTATTTTTAATTTAAAAGGGGACATTACAATCCTCCCTCCCCAAATTTTCTTTCCCTCAAGCAAATGCAAGCTCCCTTCTTCACTCCTTGTTCCCTTCGCAAATACCAGGATCCCAAAGCAACCTTAAGAACTCTTCAGAGTGTGGAAAAAATTCAACAACCTCTTCCACCTTTGTTGCAACAACATACTCTTCATCCTTTGCTTGGGCTGAAAACAAACTCAGTTGCTCCCACTCATGCTTGTCACGTGCGATGATCATTGTACTCTCCTTAGACATATGCAAACAATGCACTCTTTGACTCATATTCTCGTTATCAACACTCATATAGGTTGTTCCAACACATGCAAGGTGTTGCCATGACTTCAAAATGGTTGCCATGATGATTTGCTTCAGCTGCACCCTTTCCCTAGCTTCTTCCATCCGCAAAGCTCCCCATATTGTGCCAATTTACAGTTGTACATGACTATTAACAATTGTTCTAGCACTTTGACAATGTCATAACAACAACAAATTTGATCTCCTTTTGCCCCATTCAAGGGTGTGAACCATGTAGGAGCTGAAAATGCTCTTGGAAGTAAGTGCATCAATGAAATAGCAATATTATAGGGGCTGAAATTGCTCATGAGAGCAACATGGAAGTTGGAAAATTATGGCATGGTTGTCCCAAATTTTGAACCTGCACACAGGGAAAACATGTCGATGAAATAAAAATCTCCCAACATCACTCTTTCAACCACCTCATCATGCCTGATAGACATGTTATTCAATATTTTTCTCATGCTTGCATCTTCTTCAAAATTCCCATTCATGTGATGGACTTCCAAAGATCCACTCTCACTACCCTAAGCATGGTTGTAGCTATATTGTTGCATTTTCTTGCTTGCAATCAGCATTGCGGTGGATGGAAACTCTTCTATAACAATTGCAAACAACCCCTTATTTATGGTGGGAAAAAAATCCTTCCACCTTGTGGCTAAAAACACTTTTGTGATTGTCATAAAGAGTGTTACAAGGCTGGTTTTTGTTGCGAACAACAACAAAAGGAATAGGACAACAACTGTCATTCTTTAAATTCTTCACAAAATTCAAAATGACAGTGATATAGGGGTTGAAATCAACCATGTGGGGACCAAAAATGCTTCAAAAACATCAACAAACTAAAGATTACTCTCATGTATGGTTGAAACTACTTGTATGGCTACAAGTACAATGTTGGGCAAGCTGAAAATATGAATGACAATAGCTCTACAACCCGAATAGTGAAGCCCATTTGAAGAAACACATCCTCCTTGAGTCCTCCTTCACCCATCCAATGGTGGTCATCCCATATGTAGCTTGACTCCATCAAAATCATGCTAAAACCTTGAACAACAGCAAGAAAACATCTATTATGCTTACCACCTTTCCATTCAAGCATCTTGTTGCCTCTAGTCATGGTGACTATCCTCATAGCCTTGTTCTTAAGTGTAGAACTTGGCTCCAAGGAGTGACCTATGGATTGTGAACATTGATTCTCCAACATTTCGTTAGAATACATGACATACTTCATAGGGGTCCTCATGAACTTCTTTTCTAGCCAAATGCATGAGGTAAAGAATTTATTAAAAATAGTAACATTGAACTCCTCAAAGACCTTACCCTTCTTGTATCTCCAAAGATCACCTAGATCCCAAACTTCCATGTACAAGTAATTTGGAACTTGTATGAAAGGGTCTATGTGCCCTTTGCCCCTCATAGTGTTCTTCACTCTATCACCATTTTCACTATGTTGTCCATGATGACCACAAATTTGTTGTGATATACTATGAAGCATTAAACTTGACATATGATCATTCTTTTCAACATACTTCCCATGATGACGACACATCTGAAATGACATAGTAGGAAGTAACAAATCCACAACACTTTCATACCTTTGGTTGTCCTCAACTTGTTCACCGTGTTGGATGAAGATTAGTTGAGATATCTTCAACACTTTCAACCTTGTGACTCATAATTTTTGAGTTAGGATCAACATTCTCCTTCACCTTCGATTCTTCATATTCAACAAGTGAAGCTCTTTCCGCCTTGACTCCATCCATATTTTGTTGACACATGCATGGAGCATCTCCATGGTTCTCATCAAAGTCATGTACACCATCAACTTGCTTCTTATTGATTGTTGTTTTGAAAATTCCAGCAAGTTAAATATCAACATTATCATCCGGAGATTTGGCTTCAACCACCAAATTCTCTCCACAATTTTGCAATTCATATTTTCTTCTTTCCTTGGCTCATCTCCTTTGGCTGAAGTAAGAGCCTTCACACTATTAATCTTGTCAAGTGCCTTCCCATAGCTGTCCTGAAAATCCATCTCATATGGCAATGGCTCAATCTTTGAAATGCTCAAAAGATGGATAGGGGCTTCTTGGAAAAGATCCTCTTTCCATTTGGTACCTTTCATCTTATCCTCATTGTTAGAATAATTCTCATGATGATCAAAACATTGTAAGGACATAGTATGAGGGTGATACAATAAATCCTTGCTATGGAGATAATCAAATTGCTTACCATTAGTTGCTGATATGAAAATTCCAGCAAACTGAAAATAATCATTAGTACCGATGAGGTACTTTTCTCATGTGCATGCCTTCCCACAAAGTCTTCTTGGAACTCCACCTCATAAACTTCATGATTTGAAGGGAAAATTATTGTTGTTTCTTCTTTTCTGCCACCTACATATATTGCTTCTTCTCAAAAAATTTCAGAGGTGTTTTTTTTTCTTGACCGGCTATTAACTTAGATTTCCTAGCTCTTATTAGCCATTCATCATACCTTTATTTGGTATTCATATCTAAAATGGTGGACTTCATCATCAAGATTAACAAAAAAATCTAAATTGGTGAAATTAGAAGACACCGGTTTTTCTTGTCTCATAGGCTATTTTTATCCTCGTGAACATTAATTTTTTTATTTCATTTCATTACATCTTCTACTCATGAAAATATGTTGAGTGATTAATAAATATAGGTGTCGATGATCTAGTCCTATATAGGATAATCAATAAGTAATGAGGAAGGCAAATGGTAAGAGGTGGTAAAAGAGCCGCTTAATTAATAAGAACCCTAATGAGTTGACCATACCTAAGAGGGGCTTATGAACGTAAGACCCTAAAGGTATCGCATAATGGACCATTATAAGGGTGAAGAAAGTCACATAATCATGAAAATGTCACATCGCAGCAAGTCCCTTGAGTAAAGAGAAAATTAGGCAAAAAGGCAAGGAGGTGAGAATGGGTGGTTTAGCGTAACTTAGTGTATGACAATGTGTTTTTCAGAACAAGAAACCCAAGATCAAAAATAGGCAAGTCCATGATGAAAATTTCATCTTTTTCTTCATTTGTTTTTTTTAATAGACTAATCGATGCGGGAAGTCTATATGGGATGAGTATATTATCTCCTTGAGGTCTTCGTGAAGCTGATCGATGCGGGAAGCTTCTGGATATTTTTATTGGATTTGTGAAATGACTTGATATAGTTGTCCTTCAAGGAGTAGTCTATTTATAGTGGAGAAATTAGAGTGAAGAGATGTCCCTTGTGAGGGAGTCATCTTTGCTAAAAGTTTGACTCAAGGAGTTACATCCCTTTTTTGTTTTGGACGTTTAAGTCATGGACAAGACTAGAGGAAGATTAGATTCTTGTTTAGAAAAAGACCGTAATACACTGAGAGATTAACTATGAAAGAGTTGGTTTCGAGTGATGAATGACATTGGGATTCCATCTTGAAGAAGATGAAAAGTATCCATGAGAATCATGTTATGAGTACGATTGTGGTACTCATATCAAGATAAGGTGAAAGGTGACGGGTAATCACATGATTCCTATTAAGTCGTGGATCCTCAAAACAGAAATATGGAAGGTGAACAATGCTCAAGGGACGAGTGATCAACTGACAAAAAGTGGTATAGAACTTGACGTCAACAATAAAATGGTCGAAGATGCAAGGCATTAAGGGTCTCGGTTCGAGGTTTACCTTTGAGTGAAGACAAATGATAAGCACTTGATCCATATGCATGGGTAACGATATAGGGTCGAGCCAATTAGGAGAAAATTTACCCTGTTTTCTTTTCTCCTCTTTGGTTACATGTTGATTTTCCTTTAGGAGGTCACCGACACGAAAGGTTCATTCGTGAACACGTTTTCATAAGCACATTTTATACGTTTTTGATAGATTTGGAGATGGTCAAGAGCATTGAGATGCGTTCATCTAATAACTCAAATTGTGCCAAATGATCTTGGCAAAAGTCATCATCGTTGATCATATCTTGTAGTGAGATGCGGAGAGATGGAATCGGACTTCGAGAGGTAAGACGGCCTCTGCATCGTAGACCATAGAAAAAGGTGTGGCGATCGTCGAAGTGCGAATACTAGTGCGGTAGGCCCATAAGGAAAAAGGGATGTGCGTATGCCAGTCCTTCCTAGTGTTGTTGACTACCTTCATAAGAATTTTGTTCAAGGTTTTATTGGTCGATTCACTTGGTCATTGGTTTTGCGGGTAATAAGTGATGAAAACCGAGTTGGATGCCAAAAGCGTCACATAGTTTGCGTAGGGTTTTGTTTTTGAATTGATTTCCATTATCAGTGATGAAGTGGTGAGGAACACCAAAGCGACAAATGATGTGATGGTTGATGAATTCACATATTTTCTCGGATTTCGTAGAAATGAGGGGGATGGCTTCTACCCATTTAGTATAATATTCAGTAGCGGTTATGATCCATTGGTGGCGTTGTGATGAATGGGGGTTGATCTCACCAAAAATATTCAAACCCCATTGAGAGAAATGCCAAAGGTCTCGAGAGACCTATAAGGCATGACCATGTGTGTGATGGAGATTAGCATGTTGCTAGCATTTCACGCAATGTTGGACATAATCACAACAATCGCAGTTTAGGGTTGGCCAATAATAGCCTAGGTGAAGAATGTGTTTTGTGATAGCTAAACCACTAAAGTGACCTCTACAAATTCCATTGTGGACTTCCTTAATGGTGTAGGGAATTTCTAAATGGGTAAGGCATCGTAAGAAAATTCCATTACCACCGTGCTTATAAAGAAGACCCCCATGATGACATAATGGGAGACACTCTTAAGAAAGGCATGTTATCCTTTACGAGTGAAATCAACGGGTAGAATGGAAAGGGAAAGATAGTCTGCATATTGCTTATACCAAAGGTCATATGGGTCGAAGGCAACGGTTCCAATGGAGTATACTTCACAAGGTAAATAAGAAGGTGATTGTGGCCTTTGTATAGTGACAAAGATTTTAGAGTCAGTGGGTGAAGTAGGTATTTGAGAAGCCAAGTAGGCCATTGCATCTACAAATTTATTGGTAGATCATGGGGTGGTTTGAAGTACGTAACGGTCAAAGGTGGTCAAAAGTATATCTACATGATGTTTATATGTTTGAAGTATCTCATTACGACACTGGTATATACTATTGACTTGGTTTACAACTAGTTGAGAATCACCAAAGATATTAATGGACTTAACATCCAAGGCATAAGCAACCTAGAGACCTAATACGAGTGCTTCATATTCATAAATATTGTTTGTACAATAAAAATTGAGTTTGAAAGACAAAGGAATAGGTTCACCATCGGGAGGAATGAGGATAAGACCAGCCCCACCCCAATGCCGACACTTGGAGCCTTTGAAGAAGAGTGTCATTTGGTAAGCAGTTTTGTCTAAAGAGAGGGTAGCTATGGATTCGTCTGGGAAATCGAAGTTAGAAGGTTGATTCCCAGAAAGGGGGCATCAGCTATTTGGTCAGCGATAGCTTGGCCTTTGATGGAATTTTGATGAAGGAATTCAAGGTTGAGGTCAGCAAGAAGCATAAACCAACGTGTGGCACACTAACGTTGATAGGGTTTGGCGTACATATAGTGTAATGGGTCAGTATTAGTAATGATGAAGGTTTTGTGATTAAGTAGGTAATGGTGGAGTTTGGTGGTGACGAAAACTAAGGCTAAGAAGAGTTTTTCGGCGTGGGTATATCTAGTTTCATAGTCTAAAAGGGTACGGCTTATGTAATAAACTACTTGCTCTCGGTGTTGGTCATCGCGATGAGCAAGCATGGCACCTAAAGAATGGTCAGTGGCGGAAATATATAGGTAAAAGGGCTGGTCATCCTTAGGAGGAATGAGCACCGGTGGTTGAAGGAGGTATTATTTTAAGGCTTGAAGGCTTTATGTCATTCATCATCCCATGTGGATGACACGTCTTTCTTGAGAAGATGATGGAATGGTTGACGGTCGGAAAGCTGCGAGATAAAATGATGAATAGATTGCAACTTACCTTGTAGGCTTCGAAGTTGACGGAGATTAGTGGGTGGAGGCATTTCTAGAATTGCCTTGACTTTATTAGGATCAACTTCTATCCCCCGTAAAGAAACAATGAAACCAGGAGTTTTCCAGAAAGTACCGCAAAGACACACTTCTTTGGTTGAAGACACACACAATACTTGATGAGACGGTCAAAGATGACTTTAAGGATAGGTAGGTGTTTGGTTCGATGTTTGGATTTGGCAAGCAGATCATCTACGTAATCTTCCAATATGTGATGCATGATGTCATGGAAGATGTAATTCATGGCTTCACTGATATGTAGCACCAACATTTTTGAGGCCAAAAGGCATTACTCGATAGCAGAAAGTCCCCTAAGGGGTGATGAATGCAGTATTGTGTTGATCCTTTGGAGCTAGTAATATTTGATTGTAGCCCAAGAAACCATCCAAGAGCAATAGCATTTCATGGCTAGCGGTGAGATCAACTAATTGGTCAATGCCTAGTAGGGGGAAATTGTCTTTGGGACAAGCTAGGTTGAGGTTACGGAAGTCCGTGCAAATGTGGAGTCCCCCTATCACCTTTGTGACAGGAACAATGTTAAAAATACACTGGGGATAGTCAATGGGTAAGATAAAGGAAACTGAGAGAAGGCGTTGAAGCTCTTCTTTGACCAAAAGAGCAATGCGAGGATGCATTTTCCATAGCTTTTGTTTGATGGGTTTGGCATCACGAATGGTTACGATATTGTGGACCACAATTTTTGGGTCAATATCGGGCATATCGGCATAGGACCGGGCTAACGCGTTGCTATGGTCCCAAAGGAAAGAGGTGAAGGCTTCTTATTCAGTAGTGTCTAAGGATTGGCCTATCTTTAGAATGTGTAGGTCGTTCTAAGTGTGAATGTTGATTTCGATGGTCGATTCATTCAACGTGGTTTACGTCTCAATAGGTAACGAACGATGAATAAAAGAATATTCTGCACTAACGTAAGTGAGGATGGATTCATCATCCCGACTAATCGAACGACATTAATAGGTGTATCGTCATCGATCATGTCGGGGATCTAGGAATGGCAGAGAAGAGGGATCTTCGTGACCGCGTTGATAGGTCGAGAGGTCCCAAGGAAATGGTGTTTATGAAAACAAAGTTAGGAGGAATAGATTTAGGATCTATGGACTCGTGGGTGAAGATGGTAATGTGGGTGAATGAGGTGGGCAAGGTTTTCTATCCTAGATGAGGTTGATGTGAACCTTCTGGAAATTGGTGCGTCAAAACCAATGCCACTATAGTAATTGTGTTTACGAGAGGTACAAGAAATGACGGTATGGTGGTCTGTTCATAAAAGTCGAAGCCAAATCCTTTCCACGCGCACCGGTGAAGGAAAGTGTGAGTGAAGCGGCGGTTAGTGAGGGAGAACGATGGTACCTAGGGTAGATTTCATGATGTCATTAAAGGAGCACAACATAATGGGTTACCATGCATGTAATTGGTAGGTATTCATATTTGGTCATATGCATGGGAGGATATGATGTTAATACTAACACCACCATCGATCATAACGCATTGTATGTGTATATTATCGATAAAGATGGAGATGAAAAGAGCATGGTGGGGTCATCGGATTTGGAAGGAAACGATCTCTTCATTTGAAAAGTTGAGGGCGGCGACTTGGCAAGTAGGTGGAGGCATAGAGGAAGACGATGACCTAGTGAGAGAGGCAACATGGTGAGGGGTAATGATGGAGGCTACAAGTGTGGGGTCATTTGGTAAAACCTCAATAGATTGAAGGACCTCCATGAGGGCTTGATGATGTGACTCAGAGGTTTGGACAAGGTCATATAAAGACATTTTGAGGGGGATTGGTGCAGTTGTTTTAGCATTGTGTGATGTGTGACCCCATCGAAAATAGGATATGTAGGACCTCGAATGGTGACTTTGGGTATGGGTGCGGATGGTATGTTGGGTACAGGGTTGGTTGATGGGCCAATTGCCTTTTCTTTGCCCTTGTCTTTCTGAGCACGGGTGGTAACATGAACCATGTTAATTTGAGGGGAGGTGGATGAAGAGGGTGTGTCATGGAAGGTATAGCGGCATGAGGGGAAAAACCTAGTGGGGGATACGATCCTTGTGAAATGAGTAGGGTGCATTGGCATTTGGGTGGTGGTTTGGCCAACTCTCTTATACGGACCATGTTGATTTTAAATCTCGGGGTGGATCAAAGAGTTGTGGGGGTGGAGATTTTGGTCGCTGAGTAGGTAATGGAAGAAGATCTAGGGAAATTGGTGAAGGTGAAATGGGGTCCTCATCAAGAAGATCATCGTTGTCAAAATTTTCTTTGGGAGGACACAATTAGACAAGAGTAGTTTTTAAAGCCTTACAGTTCTCTACATCGTGTCCTGCACACAATGGTAGGCGTAAATTTTAGTTTCGTCAAACCCTTTTGGTTTGGGTTTGAGCGGGTCGTAAGGTCTAAGAGGTGGTAATGTGATGACAAAAGTTTCGAGGAGATTGGTTAAGATTTTGGCATAGGACCTTGCTAGTGGATCACAATGGGAGGTGAATGTGGGTTTGGGTATAGGTATGGCTGATTGTGGAGGAAGAGGCTTTACATGAGGGGGAATGGGTTGGTCCACTACTTTGGTGTGTGGGGTGGTCTTCGGTCTTGATTGCATCTACTTGGGTACGGCATGGTACAAGAGCTGGCGATGGAAGGTTTGGTTGGTTTAATTACCTTATTAGAGGGTAGCGGATTCTTATCTTTAGGTTGCACCTTTTTGGGCAAAGGTGACACAGTGTACGCAATGTAGAGGGAAAAGAGGATGGTAGAAGAGGATAGGTTACCCACTAGGGGTAATCGAGTTATTGTGGAGGTGGTCGGTAGAGGTTGGGTAGAAGGTGTGAGTTGAAGGAAGAAAATGTCATGGGTAGTGAAGAAGTTATGGACGGTAGTGGTGATATGGGTTGTAAGAAGGTTATGGGTGACGGTAGAAATTTTGTGGGTCACTTGGGTATATTAGAGGTTCGTGATGAGGAGGTAGGTTGCTACGTTTTTATTTACCGGTGGATGGAGGTTGCTTTGCCAAGGTCGAGGGGTGAGGTCCTAAGATGGATGGAAGGGGTGAAGGTGATAATGGTGTGGTAGGTGAGGTTGGTGTATGAGGCCTAGGAGGTTGGGTCTTATTTTTAGGGGCTGGAATAAGTTTAGTGTTGGTTTGGGAAGATGTGGCTAAATCTAATTTGATGGGTGGGTGAGTAAGGTTTGATGTCGGCATGACCCCTAAGGTGGTGATGGGTTTAAGTACGGGAGATGATATAGTGTGGGTAGGTGTTTGGGTGTAGATATAAGTTGGGTTGTGGGTAGAGGTGTGTGTTGGGCTATGATTGGTGACATGGAAGGTGTTGTAATAGTCATGATTGTGTTTGGTTTGGTTGCTCGAAACATTTTTGGATAGATAGCGAAGGTGTCGATGAGTGACAACTGCATTTGGTTGAAACAAGAAGTAGAAGGCATCCCCAAAGTAAGGCTCTATCAACATAGTCCAAGCGATCAGCCAAGCATGAAAATGGTACTGTTGTAAGTGGGGCCGACATGGATCGAGTAGCAATCCCCATAAAATGTGTTTAAGATACAGGGAAATGGCTAGCCTCAAACTCTGTGGGTAAGAGATTCGAAAGCATATCAATAGGATCTTGAAGGTCCGATGGCGAATGGTCATCTAAAGGCAATGGTATTTCTATAGGATCCTCCATGGGTAAAGGAGAGGATGGGCCAAATGAGGTGGACTCTCCTTGTGATGGTGTAGGTTATGAACATGTATCTCCTATGAGTAGGAGAGGTGTCACTGACAACTGCTCAGAAATTTGAGGGGTCAAAGGCGGCGTGCTAATTATAGGCTCTTCCATGGGTGAAGGAGAAAATGAAGGGGGTTCCTCTGTGGGTGAAGGAGTAGATGAAATAGGTTCTTGCGCAGGTAGGGGAGCTCAGGCTAAGATTTCATCTATAGAAGGAACATGAGGCAATTGGATACCGAAGCAACCCTGGTATGTCATCAAAAATAGCATGAACCTTGATGGAGACATTGCTATCATTGGTTGAAGTGTCACCAACTTGATTAGAAGACAGGGGCATGATTAGGGAATGGCTTCTTGATGATATGTAGGTTTTGGTTTGTGGGTGCATTCGGACTATCCAAGATTAGATCTCCGTTGTCTAACATTTCTTAGACAATATTCTTGAAGGTGATGCGATTATTTCATTATGATGTAGTATAATTTGTGCATGGAATGGAATAGACCCCCTATGAAGTGTGATTCAAATATCCTAGATTGTGCCTTGATGATGGAGCTATGTGGATGTGAATGCAATAGATGGATGCAACTCTAGATGGATTGATAGCAGTAGATGATTCTAGATCCCTTATTATGGTCTCATAACTTTATATTTATAGGTTCTCTTTGTCTAATTTCATAATTAACCCTTAAAAGGCCAACCACAAGAAAGATAAAGATGAAAAACGGCTAGAAGAGGCCCAAAAAGTGGCAACAAAGTACAAAAAGGTGCAGGGCACCCTAGGTGGGACAGGCACCCATGGGTGCCCAAGACTAATCTGAGCACCCCAGTGAGGATAAAATGATGCGAGAATGTTAGAAAATGGCCGGACATATGGGTGCAATAGGTCATAAATTAGAAAATAAAATAAACAAGATGGCCAAAAAGACGGGATTAAATAGTAATTTCTTCACTCAAGAACCTTCTAAACAGTAGTATGAGACCGAGATTAATAAATTTCTAATGTGCATGATTTTTGACTACATTTTCCCCCACTTTATGTTGGTGAGCGAAATCCCGGTAACATAAATTAGATAGAGATGTGTACCGATGTCCACGAAGAGTGTAGTAGAAATGTGTGGAAGGACTAGACAAAGTGTGGAATTATAAAAACATGGAGGAACGTGGAAACTATAGATGAAAAATGCACAAAGAAAAAGTGATGACAAGTGAACCTAAGGCGAGAACACATGTGTGTAGCTACCACAAAGTGTGTAGTGTACCTACATAGTTAGTAAAGAATGTGTGTTGTCATGGAATGTTGTTAATGTTGTTGTTATTGTTGTTTCCCCATTTGACCATCTGTTTCTCATACGACCAGACCTGCAAGGAGAAAATGATCAAGTAGTCAAATATGTATGTATATAAGTGTAAAAATGATATCTAAAAGACGCATGTGTATGTAAAATACACTAATGTAAATGAAAGATGTAAATATAAAGGTAAATGAAACATGTGCACCTGATCCATGTCGAGAGAGAAAGTGTAGAAGGATATCTTGTACTGCAAGTTTTTTGGGCGATCTCGTGACACCTTTGCTAAAGAAGTGTAGGGAGGAAATGCTCGTGTCCTCTAAGATCTAACCACTCCACCGAATGTGTATAGAAATCTCTACACTATCCTAGTTTTTAGGCAATTTGATGCCACCTTTGGACAAAGTAGTGTAGAGAGGCACACCCACTTTGTAACCTCCAAGCCTCGTGATCGCTTCCCGAATGCCAAGGACACCATCTCCTATAAAATCCATTGTGTATGGGGTTCGTAGACCTGATCTAAACCCACTCACCTATATGTAACCCACAATGCTAAAGGTAGAAAGTGCACCTGAATCGAACTAGTGTAAATAAGTTGTGTTAGTATGTAAAACATAATACAACATGTAATGTATGTAGATATAATTGTAGTGTAGTACTAGACTCCTATATGATGAAGACTAGTATAACATGTAGAATATGTATGAAGATGTGCGGTGTAATATGTATGGTATGTAGACAAACAAATAATGTGATATGTAGGATAAGTAGTGTAGGATGTAAGATGCATAGACAAAGGTGTAGATACAATGCATAAGTGTCAAAATGTTGTAGAATAAATGTGGAATGTAGGGTGTAATGATGAGGTGCCTAACAAGTGTGTGAAGACAGAACAAGGAAAAAATTAGCTATGCTTAAGACAAAGTGGGGGAAGGGAAGTGTTATGCCCCCAAGTGTGTGTGCTCACAAAGATCATGTAAAGTCATCAAGAATATCATCATCCTTTGGATCAAATTCATATGGATAAGCATTGGTGACCTAGTAAGCAATAGTGTCTGGTTGATCATGCAATGAGCCATTAAGGCATAAGTTATACATGCCCATAGCATACTCCTCATTAGTGAATGGAGGAAGTGGGCAGCCATGTGCATACCAATGAGTGATATTTTACAAATAGCCAAGAAAAGAATTATTGCAAATAAAAACACAATCGAAGGGAATAGGAAATGAAATGTATGTATGACTAGGATCTAATGTGCCTCCAATATAAGTAAGCCAAGATTCCCTAATGTGAGTGGAGAAAAACAAGGGGTTCGTGATAAGTAGACCATAAGATGAAATACTCATAAACGGTAAACAATAATAATAGTGATGAATCTATAGTAGAGATGAGGATTATGAGTGGAAGGATAAAGATCCTCAAAAGTGAAACCAAGACAGAGTTAAACCATAATGGGAATAGATAGTGACATCGCATGTAGGATCAAATGGAATTTGTTCCCCATATGATTTATTCATGAAAAGTGTACAAGTGAATGGTGGGAATGCTAAGGTAGGTTGTGCAAGTGAAGGTGAATGTGGTAGAGTGATGTCGTAGGACTGGACAGGTCCCGATAAGGAATCGAAGCACTAGTCGTATTAGTTGGCATAGAAGATCCGCATCTATCACACAAACGGTACCATCAAGTGGTGGTAAGTGAGGTAGTTCATCCATAGGTTGGGGATCATTGGTAGTATTAGTACATGGAATACTAAGAATAATATTAGGAGTGTAATCACAGTATTGGAATGGGTCATGGTCACAAGGAATAGTATGTTCAATGTCGTCATGAAGGAATTTAACACAATGATGTACAATAGATGCAATGGCTTGCATGGCATGAAGCCATGGCCTTCTAAGAAGACAATTATAAGAGACTAGGAAATCAATGACAAAGAAGACAATGTGGATAGTTTTGGGCCAATAGTAATGGGCAATGTAATGTGACATAGACATGGACGAGATAGTGTTGGGGTTGCACTTTACCAGGTTATGCAGATAATATATCAAATCTAGGCCTACATGCAAATAAAAGTGGATATTCTACCACAAGAATTATGCAAAACAAGAGACATAAATCAACGCCAAATTTAATGTGGTTCACCCATTGTGGGCTACATCCACCAAAAAACAAGCCAATGTATTATCCAAAGCTTTGAAAAGATATACAATGAAGATTTACAATCTTCCACACCTCTCAGATGTACAATACTTTCTTTCCCTCAAGCTTTGATTCATCACCAAGAATTCTCTCTCTCCAACCTTTTTAGGTTCTCTCTAATTCTTGTTAATCATTCTTACTTCTAAACCCTATATTTTATGCTTATATAGTCATTTATAGACTTAGGACACTTAGCCATGCAATTATAATCAATAGATATACTTTAATGCTAAAAATAGATCTAATTCCTGAGAGTTAATTAAAACATCCTTGCATAGGTAAGCGACATCCATCGATTAGCCCTAACCGATCTTGGTTACTCCCTTGCTCGACCGTGCGATGCGTCTGGGTGACCGATGTAGGTCCTAAGTACCGATGTCGATTCCCCCTTGTGTGCATGATTTGCTAAACTAAGCTAATGAAAATAAATACTAACACCTAGTAGTCTTAATTAACAAAATTAAGCAAAATACAAAACACCATCAAGATAAGAATTAAACAAGGTTAGACACTAACATTTATCATATTAAAACTTTGAAACTTAACATGCTAGTTGTCTAAATCCTCTATTCTCTTAATTAACAACAAAATTAAATGGGTGAACCTATGTAGGCTCCATGGCAAATCAAAGTAGTTGTTCTTGATATTCCAAGAACCTAGGAATGGGGGCTTATCAAATTTGGGCTATAAGACCCTTTTGACACCTCCCATATGACCTAAGCACTTTTGGCTAGAAAAGAGGCTTAACTCTCCAAGTGGTGAACTCTCAAGAAAACAAAGGAAAGCTTTTAGTCTATTTTGCTATATGCTTTGCTTTTTTCTTCTCAAGAAGTTTAGGTGTAGGTATAAAGGTAGAAGGAGGGCTCTTTATATATCCCAATGGATAAAGGAAACACTTCATCCCTTTGCATGTGGGATAAAAGGTAAAACAAGATTAGGAATGGATAAGGTTGCTTTATAAAAGGTAACCTTACTTTAGAAGGGTTTAATTTATACTTAGCAAGTCATGGGAGTTGGGGGTGTTTTAATTAATCAAAGGTGATTAATTAATAGGTAGATGTAAGCTTATAGAAGCTAATTAGAGGAATATTAGTACGATTTAGGCTATTAGAAGGGGATTAAATCAATTAAATATTGATTTATTGGTTAAATGAAAGGGAAAGCTAATTAATTAGTCTAGATAGAAGGGGTGATTAATTAACGGAAGGTCGTTAATTAGGGTGTTTGTTGGATAGGTGACTTAACTAATTAGCGTATTGTAATTAATTAACGATGATAAGAGAGAATATGAGTGCTTTTTGATGATATGTCACCAATTTGCAAGAAGGGAGATAATTAGCGCAATTTAAGTATTTAAATTACTCGGGCATAATTATGGGTGTCTACATTTGCCCCTCTTTGGGGTGGCGTAAGTGACACCACTTCAAAGATAGTAGACGGATGGAATTTTAAAGGGATAGAAGAAAAATTAGTAGGAGGGAGAGATGCCCCCTCGAGTGTCGATAGGGTGATGAAGGAAGACGATCGACGATCGAAAAGGTGAGAAATAGATAGAAGAATGGGCAGGGACAGAATGCCCCGGTGAGATGGAAGATTAGGGGTGAGAGAAAAGTGATGCAGAAGAAAATATGGAGAAGTGGAGAGAAGAGCTTAGCCTCTAGCCTTTGTATTGGAACAATTTCAGTATCATCATATTGCCAAGAGATCTACGTCATTGGTCCTTATTAAAAATATAAGCATACGACAAAAGTAGAATGACATGAAAAGCCATACTACGAACAATTGTCCATTACTAAAAACACCAACCCTATGCAACATACAAAATGCAATGCAATATGAGAAGGAAACAAGCTCATTAAACAGGGAAAACAAGTACGAATGCACATATCCAACCCAACAACGGTTGAGACAGTTGTACAAATGCTTTGTTATCAAGCTGAAGAGATCCACATGTTTGTGATTGACGACAAGGGTTAAAAATGATGCCCCGAGCAAGGATACATGCAAGGGGAAATGATGATGGACACGAGGTCCAAGTAGAAAGCGTTGCGCGTGCGCAAATGAAACAACACCGAGCAACAAGACGTGCCCCAGACGAGGCAAAGCAAAGCAGCTAGCTTTGTGAATGGTTGTGAATCTAGCGATCCGCGAGTTGTATTAATCGGGGAAGATGTGAAACAAACCTAGTAGGATATGGAGAGGATACCATGCGCAAGACACAAGTTTCAGCCACAATAAGTACGTTACCTATTTTTGTAGATTTTTTTTTGGATTTTGTGAAAAAAATTGTCTTGTTTTTGGATTTTTGACGCGAGATATATATATTTTTGTTTTTTTTTTTTCCGAAATGCGGTGGATAGTAGAAGAAAATAGAAGAAATAGAATGAAGGTCCTAGGCGCAACAAAATATGCCCTAGGTGGAAGAAAGAAGAAACAAGTGACAAATAATGTCCTTGTTCAATGGAAAAATTAATAAAATAATTATTTTAAAAATAATTATAGTACGGGAGCGTAGACAAGAAGAAAAATCACCTAGGAGCAATAAAATTGTCCTAGTGGGAAGAAAGGGGATTGGACAAAAAAAAATGCCCCAACACAATGAAAAATAAGAGAAAAATAATTATTTAATTAAAATAATTATTCAACGGTGAACAACGGAGAAAATGGCGGTCGAAACAAGCCTCCAGGCCTTCACGGTGGTGAAAAACAAGTTGATATACCCCACCCGGGAGGGGTAAATCACCACGACCAATTCACTTTTACCGACCACTATTGAGATTTTACCGTGAGGCTCTGATAGCGACAAGGATGATGGTGATCACACGGGATCGATTGAGGTGGCGAGACACGGTCGAGGGTACTAGCGGCACACAACGACACGGCGCTTTTTGAGTACTCGACCTTTGCTTGTCAAATTTTGTAATTAATGCCCTAAAATTAGTAATTAGTGTTAGGGGTCACGTCGACGTGCATGCACGCAGGCGCAAGTGTCAAGTCAGTGCAGTGTCTCTTTGGGGGGTGCAGCGTCTCTTTGGGGGCGCAGGCATCCTAAAGCATACGCGTGCATGCGCATGCACACACACCACACCCGCGCGTACGTACGCACACACCACACACGTGCGCGTCCATACACATACCTCAACATAGCATAGGCACAAAGGGGGCACGCACATGCGCACGTACATGCACCCAGATGATGGCGCAAACGTCGAAATAGTGGCGCACACGCCCGAAGGGCACGCAGGCACCAAAAGAGTGGCGCACACACCCAAAAGGGCATGCAGGCACCAAAAGAGTGGCGCACATGCTTGAAAGGGCACGCAGGCACACTAGGCCCTGGAGGATAGACCAGAAATGCCCAAAAAGATGGCATTTTAGAAGAAAATTTAGGATTTTTGGGTTAACCCTAAAAGAAAAATGATAGATTAAATTTTTAGAAGAAATGTTAGTAACTGACATGTGGTCGTATTTTGCAGAGATGATTTCCGGTGCTTCAAACACGTGAGCGTCATTCCCAGATTGTTGAGTTAGAGGGGAGCATGCATCATCGAGACCGGTGAGCTATGGCCATACTTTTAGAGGCAGTGGGGCTAGGCCCCATAGCTCGTATGCCATCCATCATTTTGGACCATGGATTACTGACTGCACTAGTCGAGCGATGGCACAACGAGAGTCAGTGTTTTAGACTGCCTACTAGGGAGATGATTGTGACCCTAGAGGATGTATGGTGGATTCTCCGCGTGCCGATCATGGGTTCTCTTGATTGAGTACACCTCTGATATAGGGCAGATTAGAGCAGCTTGCAGCGACCTTTTTGACAGAGATGACATACCGCATGACGGTATGAATGTTGCATTACACGAGTGTATCTCTCGACCCGACACTACATCGGGGGCCTCTATACATCATGTCACTTATCAGTGGGTTTTTCTCACTGATAAGATGGGGACATCTTTCCGAGAGGGCTACTACCATTAGTACATGGCATTTTCAGCAAAGTGAGCACTATTGCGGGGCAGTGCATACTTGTCGCACTTGTACTGGGATTTACATTTGATCACTTACCACTGTCAGAAGACAGTGGGGCCAACCTCATTGCTACAAATTTGGTCATGGGACCACATTTTTATCGGATGCCCTGTGGGCACTTTGCACGTTCAAGACCCTAGAGGATCCATCTTACATGGCGTGGGTATTAGTAGGTGGTGATGTACGAGGCCACCTAGGTAGCCTATACAGGTACCGGCAAGAGTTTGATGAGTTGCCAGAGAGAGACATCATATGGAGACCCTACAGGCACATTCAGTGGTCAGAGGATGCCATAGAGCTCAGTGTGTGCTCAGTAGAGCACTTTATCCTTGGCAATCGCAGCTACATCATATAGCTATACAGAGTTGACAGGTGAAAATGACAGCTTTATATGGTACAGGGGGTTCCGCAACCAGACATATGGTATGCCCACCAAGACTCAGAGAGGCATACCATGGGTCCATGCATACCAATGGCCTGAGTCGGGACGAGTTTCTTTTTCGGTGGTCCCCGGCATGGGACCCAGCACGATAAGTCAAGGATCCAGGTACTACAGTGGATTGTTGGACTTGGTACGCCAGTGTCCTACCCCAGAGTCTGACTATCCCAAAGGAGGCTTGGGCAATAGGTGCATGACCGCCTAAAGAGATCTGGCAGCGTGGCATGGAGCAGAGAGAGGGTGCAGCAGGTCGTGATCCAGAGGATCCATTTGATGGACTACCTCATGATGAGTAGGGTGCCCGCAGTACAAGGACCGAGGCCACAGGGTCCAGGACAGGCACCTGCACAGCCTTCTAGGCCTCAAGTTTTAGAGCAGGGGTAGTCCTCCAAAGCAATATAGGACAGCCCTAGTGGCTCAACCTACACACAGATAGTCATGTTATGTTAGCAAGAGTTACAAGCTAGCTTTGGCAAAGCGAGACCACGGTCACGGCAGAGAGAGAGCCGAGCCCGAGCTTAGATTGTAGTAATCGATGGACAGTTGAGTGGGATCAGTGTGGGCCTGCCGGGCAGCTGCCAGGAGGTGATAACACGGTGCACTTTCAGTAGATAGGTCAGATGGCCACGTAGATGGCCCAGGTGATAGATCTATACCAGCAGACACAGGCCCAACTCCATCCTGTGATACTTGAGCGAGATAGGCTAAGGGCTTGAGCGCGTAGTGGGCAAAGCTAAGCTAGCTGAGCCTCAACAAAGATAGATTCTTCCAACACACGAGATGGCACAGCAAAGAACTATCCGAACACACAGAGATCTAGCTACAGCAGAGGGCAGAGCCTCGTATTATAGGTCCTTATACTTTGAGGTAGTTAGAATTTGAGCGACAAGTGCCTTCCTATAGTCAGCAGTTGAGCAGGGGCACTAGATCTGAGAGGCCTTAGGCCTCAGTGGAGCAGCCACGTCCGGGAGAGCCACCGATGCCCATGCCATGCCACCACCATGAGACATGCCACTACTCCTTCAGAGGGCTCGAGTCAGCCCTGATGTTTTGTATTTCCACATACGCCTCTTGATGAAGGCTATGAGCAGATTGTGCTCCATGTATTCTATTTCATATCTGTACAACAGTTTTGACACATGCCTCTGATGAAGGATTTTGTATTTAGTGATTCGATGTATCATTTTATTGTATGCCTCAGATGAAGGAATTTTTGATATATAGCAGTTTTGATACATGCCTCTGATGAAGGCTTTTATTCTTTTATAGATGTATCACCTTTGTATGCCTCAGATGAAGGCATTTTTGATGTACTACCGTGATGTATATCCCTTTTTGATACAGATATACCACACATGTATTATATGGACATTTTTGACATGACATATGTGTTTATGAGATGGACATTTGTTTATTATTTCTCATGGATAGATAGCTGTGTTTATGATGTTAGATGATTTGATTTGACATGTATATGTATCATGATCTTGTTGATGTATCACATGTGTTTTGATTTCTAGATGATTGATCTTGTAGAATATATCAAATGTGTTTGTTTATATGATGTGTCATACTTAGTGGATGGGATGATATGATGATATGGGTGCGGGGGGGGGGGATAGATTTTGTTATTTACAATCCTCTTACCCCCATTTGATGATACGATATGTGACGATTATCTTAGCATTCATGTATAATGTATACTTAGATTTTTCTTGATATATGATGTATAGACGATGTTAGATGTGATAATAATGATGGTAATGTGATGATGTGATAACAAAATGATGCACATACAATCGACACACATAATCAAATGTTAACAAATAACACAATGAATTAACATAATAATGCACCATGATTCACTAGCATGCAAAAACATACCTCAATATGCATAAGTAAGAATAAATATAATCTAACCAAGAAAAGATGAATCCTAACAAAGTATTCTCAAGCAACAAACAACCTAAAAGCACATATATGAAGCAATAATACAAGCAAACAAGCAAATCAAGAAACAAGACAATGCAAGTAAACGTAAGTAAATGTTTTGGTAAGATTTGTTTTCATGCAACAAGATTTTTTTTATTTATGAAACAATTTTCATTGTTTTTTAGTTATGTGAAACAATTTTCTATTGTTTTTGTGTTGTTTGGAACTAGCATGCAAAAACATACCTCAATTTGCATAAGTAAGAATAAATCTAATCTAACCAAGAAAAGATGAATCCTAACAAAGTATTCCCAAGCAACAAACAACCTAAAAGCACATATATGAAGCAATAATACAAGCAAACAAGCAAATCAAGAAACAAGACAATGCAAGTAAACGTAAGTAAATGTTTTGGTAAGATTTGTTTTCATGCAACAATTGTCCATTATTTTTTATTTATGTGAAACGATTTTCTATTGTTTTTGTGTTGTGTTGTGGAACAATTTTCTATTGTTTTTGTGTTGTTTGGAACAATTTTCTATTGTTTTTTATTTATGTAAAACAATTTTCTATTGTTTTTGTGTTGTGTTGTGGAACAATTTTCTATTATTTTTGTTTTGTTTTGTGGAACAATTTTCTATTGTTTTTTATTTATGCTAAACAATGTTCTATTGGTTTTGTGTTGTGTGGAAAATTTTTCTATTGTCTTTGTGTTTTGAATCAATGTTCTATTGTTTTTGGGTTGTTTTCTAACGGTTTTCCAGAGTTATGCACAGGTAACCAAGAAAGCGTGGATGCCCCAGCGTTAGATGGGGAATATACAAGGGCAGAGGCCACGCGCTTATGAACAAGAAAGTGAAGTCGTTGAATTACCCCAACATAAGATGGGGAATAAAAAAGACCATGCCCATCACAGATGAATAAAAGAAGACAAAGCCGGATCAAGGTTTAACAGGATTGGGCTCACAGGGAATCTCGAAGGTAGAACTAGTGTCAAGCTAAGTAGAAGTACCCTCCAGATGCAAGATGCTTGTGAACAACAAATCCTCCCAAGGTGTCGAAACCGGTTTTCACCCAAGGACCTATCCAAAGTGCCACAATTGTGTGGTTTTCACTTGTGGATGACCTGCTTTCTCTTTTTATTTTCTCTTATTTGATTTTTTTGTATTTTTGATGTTTGTACCATGTTTTTGCTTTTCGATTGTGCGTTATGCTTACGCATAGAACCGCTTAAGGTGTATGGCATTCATGGGCTCACGAAGCTCATCACCATTGGGGTGAGCGAGTTTGTATAACATAAGGTCCTAACTAATATGGTTTGAATTTTCCTTTCTTTTCTCGTTCTGCCCTAGTATTGAACTGATTCTCCTTCAGGACCAAATCACCAACCTCGAACTGACGAGGTATGATTCTCTTGTTGTAGTTTCTGGAGACTCTGTTCTGATACACTTTGAGGTGATTAAGAGCATGAATGTGCTTCTCATCTAGGAGCTCTAATTCAGCTAGTCTAGCCACCCGGTAATCTTCATCTTTATCCAGATAGTCCCTAAGAGAGATTCTTAGGGAAGGAAGTTCAATTTCTAGTGGGATGATAGATTCCATCCCAAATACCTAGAGAATATGGCGTCGCACCCGTAGGAGTGCAAATGGAGGTCCTGTAAGCCCAAAGAGCTGGGTGGATTTGCAAGTGCTAATTACAACCTATTTTACTAACCATTTTTTCCATTATTCTCACCAAAGTCTTGTTTGTGGCTTCGGCCTGTCCATTACCTTGGGGGTAATATGGTGTAGACCATTTTAACCAGATTTGGAACCATTGACAAAGACCTTTCACCATTTTATTCTTGAATGACTTTCCATTATCAGCAACAATGGCTGTAGGAATGCCATACCGGAAAATGATATGATTCATAATAAATTTAGAAATCTGAGCTCCCGTTACATAGGTTAGAGGAACGACCTCCACCCACTTTGTAAAGTATTCAGTAGCCGTGATGATGTGGGTATGACCATCAGATGAGGTAGGGGTAAGCTTCCCTATCAAGTCAAGTCCCCATTTAGAAAATGGCCATGGGGTAGTGATAGGTTGCAATGGTTGCGATGGAGCATGGATGAATTTTCCATACTTCTAGCAAAGTACACACTTCCTGACATAATTGCAATAATCAGTTTCCATGGTAGGCCAATAGTAGCCTACTCTTAACAATTTCTTGGCCAAAACCATTCCATTTGTATGTGCTCCACACACCCCTTCATGTACTTCTTTGATCACTTGGATCAACTTCGTCATATCGAGACAACATAACAGATTCCCATCGTAGCCACGATGATAAAGCGTACCTCCTAAAAGGGTGTAACAGGCTATTTGGCGAATCAGGATTTGTTTCTCAGAACGGGAAATGTTGGGAGGGAACGTGTTGTCCTTGAGATAGGTAAAGATGGGCTCATACCATGGGGAATTGGGACCAACAACATCACAAGCCAGATAGGACTCTGGCATGTCATACACAGGTTGGCGTAAATTTTCCACAAAGAATGGCATGTCGTTGTTTCCTGGCGAATACGGAGCATAGAACCCACTATTGCCATAACATCTGTAGATCTGATTTTGCACTCTTGGAATTTGTTCAAATGTAATGCGCACAAAGTACTCTTTCAGAGTTTCTACCAACTTTTTGTAAGGTATAAGCTTTTCATCTTTAACCTTGTATTCATCATTAACCTGCTTAATAATTAACTGAGAATCACCCACAACCTTGACATGGTGGATGTCCCATTTGATAGTGAGCTTCATCCCTGCGATAAGTGCCTCATACTCTATGATATTGTTTGTGCAAGGAAAACCTGTGCAAAATCTCCTATGTGGTATAGGGTCGCCAGAATGAGTAATGAGGACCACCCTCACACCTGAACCATGAAAAGTAAAGGACCCATCAAAATGTATCTGCCACACGACAGATTCTTCAATGTATAGCAAGGAGGCATCTAGCATATCCAGATTCAAAGGTTCAAGTGCCTTGCAAAGGTGCTTCTGCTAATTGATTTGTGAGTACTTGTCCCTTAACCGACTTCTGATGTACAAATTCTATATCAAATTCACTTAGTAGAATGATCTAATTAGCCATTCTACCCGTGAGGGCAGGTTTAGACAACAAGTACTTGAGTGGGTCAACTTTGGATACAAGTTTGGTCTTGGTATTCAATAAATAATAGTCAATATGCCGAAAATGATGAATCCTCGCTACAAGAAATATTTCTAATTCTTCTTTAACCAATAAAGGGGCTACCCTTGGGTGCATCTTTCTAAGCTTCGCATTACTAGGCTTAACATTCTGCATGCACAATTAGGTTGTGCATGACCAAAGTTGGATCTAACCATGGAATATCTTTATAGGACCATACGAATACATCTATAAACTCTTGTAGCAAGCATGGTGAATGTTTTATGTTCCGTGTTGAGAGTGATGCTCCCAATTTGATGATCTTTGGGTCCTCTTCGTACCAAAATTCACATGAATAGTCTCCTTAACTAGTAATTTTGACAAGTCCTCCATACGCGTAGGATCAGGAGGAAGGTTGAGATCTTTGTCCAAGGATGTCTCCACGAGATTTTCATCCTTGACGTGGTCACTTTCATTGTCCTTTGACTTTTTTACTTGTTTTTCAGCCAGTTCCTCAAAGAGGTTTTCACTGTGTGACTTGGACTTTAATTTTTGCTGAGGCTTTGTCTTGGAACTTTTTCCCTCGCTTTTTCTTAAGTTTTGCTCACCACTAAGCTCAGCCTCCTCCCCAAAATATGTGCATGTATCCAAGTCAATAAAGAAACCCTTTTTGTGGTCTCCAATGGGAATTGTATCCCTTATGCCCATGAACTCTGTGATAGCTTCATCATTCTCAAATAGATCTAGTGACATATGACGTTGTTGGTCCCATTCAACAAGGGAAGGGTAAACAAGGTCAAGGGTAGGTTCTGTAGGGGTTATGGTTAGGACAACATTTTTCATGAATAGGTTTTGGAGGCAAGATCCTCATATTGGCTACAATGGGAATCCGTATCACTTTCTAGATAGTCGAGCTATCCTCACGTTCGAATAAGTAGCATCTTGATCATTGGGATGTGCTCCATAAGAGTGTATTAAAATGTTGTATCATTTTAAAATGCGGAAGAGGCATTGCTTCTCTCTATCCTTGTTCATTTCTTCCACATCCTAGGCCCTTGAGCCCATGGAGTACATTATTTTCTTTGGATTTCTCGTATTCGGGGTTTGATAATAGGTTGGTGAGTATCCTCTGGGACCCATGTTGAGGTGGATCTAATAATTTTTCTTCAGCCAACAAGCCTCCAGGTAAGAATGACCCAATAGTGTGTTCATTTCTAGGTCTTCTAAAGTGATAGTGGGTCGAGCTCTAATCTTAAGTGACAATGAGAGGTCTAAAACAAAGAGGGCTTGCTGCACATTATATTATCCTCAACCGTATTCAAGGATTTTCATCTCCCATGAATCAAAAGGAAATGTTGATGTAGACACACCATGGGCGCAAGAACTGAGAGAATCGAATCTATTCATGATTCTATGGCTTCAAATTGGAGAGGGACAACTATATCGGTGGAGGGACACGCATATGTGCCCCTACGTGCAAAACTATTAAGAGCTCCTTGTAGTGAGAGAAGGGCTCGACTCTCCTTGTATTGTAATGGTGTGCCCTTCATGCTTCAATTTAATGCACTGATGGAACATCGATGGCACGACATGCATGACATGAATCCATGGTCGGCCTAGAAGCATGTTATATGGAATTTCCAAGTCCAGGACATGAAAATTTGTTTGATGGCAAGTGGGACCCACCTCCATGGGCAACATGATTGTGCTCGCTAACTCCCTTTCCACGTTGTCGTAAGTGGTGATAGTGATGATATTTGACTCAAGATCTGCTTCAATATGTCCTAGTTGCTTAACTAGCTTTAGCGATGCATATGTTCAACCCCGATCCATTGTCCACAAGCACTCGTTTGATTTTCTTGCTGGTAATAACTACCTCAATGTAATAAGGAAGATTATGTGTTGGTACGATGTTTTTGAACTATACTTATAGCTTGAAGATGTGTAGGATCTACCTCTAATGGCACTCCTAACCCCTAAAGAGTTTGGTATAGAATGTCTTTATGTACATTGGATATTTTAAGAAGATCTAAGATCGAAATCTTAGCATACGTCTTCTCAAGTTGCTATAAGAGGTTGTATTTACAAGTTTGTGGGGTTAATGGAGAAGATTCTGGAATCACGAGGTGGGCATGCCTTGTTACCGCATGTAATCCTTTCCCTTGATTCGTATGGTGTTGACATGGTCAGTAGGAGAGAGAATACATCCAATAAGCGAATCATAATGATTGTTGTCTTTCTTGGTGTATAAGTAATTCACTGCTTTATAACCTTGGGATGACTCTCCCGATCCGGCTTTGACTTTTCTGATTTATCATGTTTGGGGAATGGCTCTTTATATATCCCCATCTTTTCGTTGGGTGTCTAGGTTTTCTCAGGGTTGTCCACCTCTATCTCCCCATTGTTGATGAGATCCTGGATATAATGATGAAGTCACAAACATTTTTCTATCTTATGTCCTTTGACACGATGCATTTCGCAATATTC
Source organism: Taxus wallichiana var. yunnanensis (assembly GCA_018340775.1). Taxonomy (NCBI): domain Eukaryota; kingdom Viridiplantae; phylum Streptophyta; class Pinopsida; order Cupressales; family Taxaceae; genus Taxus; species Taxus wallichiana. Next base: position 369,561,242 of record CM031241.1, read on the forward strand.
ATGCTCCTTGTACCATGACGATTTTGGAGCATTGTCATCAAATGGTTGTGTTGTAGGATATGTCACCATGTGAGCCACATCTAATTGTTTTAATATAACCAACAAAGGTTCATTGAGGGGGGTGAACATTCTCCGCTTGGGTGGTGGTTGAATGGGTCCTTTGGTCAGTTTAAAAGGTTGACTAGTTTGAACCACTTGTACACGTTTGGAATCAGTGATCCTGTCTCCTACCACGTTTTTGTTTTTGTTAAATATCTTTGGTTTCTCTGTGGGTTTAACATTTTGATTATCTTTAGATTGGGACTTGAGAGTTCCTTTAGCAATGAGAGCTTTCTCTATTTGAACCCCTTTTTCAATGACCTCCTCAAAAGTGCGAACACAATGCATTTGGAGGTGGAAGGCTATGTTCGGGTTTAGGTTGGGGACAAAAATACTTACCAGCTTGTTTTTCAGGAAAGCACAAGGGAAGCAGCTAGCTATCCCTCTCCACCATTGTAGGAAGCTAGCAAAAGTCTCATTAGGGTGTTGTTTGGCACCACATAAATCTGCCATGGTGACATCACTCTCTATATTGTATGAGAAGTGACATACAAACCTTATGGACAATTCTAGCTAAGTGAAAATTGATCCCCGAGGTAAACGTGTAAACCACTCCAAGGCTTGACCTCCTAGACTCTTGGAAAAAAGTCTTATGAGGTAATTATCACTATAGGACACCTCTTGAAACGCCATAAATAAATCCTTGACATGATCCTGTGGATCTCCCTTCCCTTTATATTTTTCGAATTTTGGCATGTCGAATTTCTTAGGAAAGGGTTGAAGGGTCATAGCCTTGTCAAAAGGATAGGGACATAATTCTTTGTATTGATACTTTCTAATGCTCCCTATATTGCTCTCTTGAAGGCTTGCGAGTGTTGCTTTCATAGATTATACCTCTTGTGTGAGCAATTGTTCTTTAGTGGGAGAAGTGGGGATATATACCTAATGATAATTTGTATCATCTTCTCTTTGGTTTTCTCTATGGAGCTCACTAATTTTAACCTTAGGCCTTGACTTTTGAACATTTTTTCTTGCTTCCTTTTGTACATGAGAGGTTAACAAAGCTAATTGTCGGCTTAGGTTACTAATCTATTGTTGAATTGTGGTTTCTTCTTCTAAAGGTTCCTCCTCTTCTTCGTATTGTGGAGGTTCTTCACCATTCTCATGCCCTATCCTATTTTTACATGGCACTTTGATAAAGGGTATTCTATGTCCCACTACTTTATCATTTCTGTGTTGGAGGTAGAAGCATGTCCATGCGTCAAAATATCCTCCATGTTGATAAGGGGTCGTTCTTCCTCATTAGCGTTATTCGCAGGTGGGATTGTTTCATTTTCAGTGGGCATTTTGGCCCCTAATTCTACGACCCGTGCTAGCACTCTATCCTTATTTCTAAAAATAAAATCGTCTAATAAAGTAGGTTCAAAGTCGAACTCTGCGTGTGGGGATTCCAATTCATCACCACTATGATCGACCATATCTTCTATCTCTTTTTCCGCAGAAAACAGAGGCCCTAGATCATGTCCAATGAAAGGGTTTGACCCTTGTCTATTTGAGGCTTCCCAAGCTTGTGCTTGTTCCTCGTATGTTTGTTTCTTGAGTCCTAATCGTGTTTTGGGAGCCATGATTTGTAGTAGTTTCACTAAGGTAAGTTGTAAATGTGTTTAACAAGTTTGTATTCACCCCTAAGTGAAATGCAAGATGAATGCCAAGAATATGAATGAATAACAATGTGAGAATACCAATGTGATAGAGTGATAAATCACCAAAGTGACACAAATGTTTGGTATCTAAGCCTATCAAATGAAGTACTTCCTAGACTACATCTCAAAAATCAGTTAGTGTCGCAAGATAATTAACAAGATGTTCTCACTTATGCCAAGTTCAAGAGAATGAACAAGACGTAAGTGTTGTTGCAAACTCACAAAGACCCCCGGATGCAAATCAAGGTTCTAAGTTGATGTTTAGAGCATCCAAGTGTGATTGCACAACATGGAAACCTCTCTCTAAGTGTGGGGACTTGTGAAAACCGAGAGAGGAATCTCCAGATTAGAGGTGGTTCCTCAAACTCCTCTCGATTCAGATCTATATTTTGCAAAACTACAGAGGTTTAGATCCTAATCCTACTCTAACTTGCAAGGAGACAGGGGTAGAAGTGCAAAAATTGAAACTAACTAAAGATGGTGATGCACCAAAAGGAGTGGTGAAACATATTTGTCATGCAAATAAACACAGACCAAAGTTCACAACATAAAACATACACAGACTGATAAGGTGTAATTTAGTATCTGAAATGAAGCAAATAATACAAACAGAGGAGTGAAAACCATTCACAGAGCTTGCATTATCATTTCCTGTGTCAAAACACGCATTACACCCTCAGAGAGGTAAAAGAAAACTGTTACAATCTTTGGAGAGGTCTGATCCTTGCTTCAGTCACTTGCTGGAGCTGAAAGAAGAAGTTGCTATGTCAAAAATGTTCCCCCCTTGGTTGTGAACCAAATCGCTTTTACATTGCATGGGTCGAGCCAGGGACGAAAACGACAAAACATGGGAACCCATTCCTCCTTGATCGCAGATACATTAAAATGGCATGGGAACCTTACAAACCCATACCCCGTCACTTTGACCGAATTACGAGTAAGAATGCGACCCATTCTCGCATTAAATGGGTCGCATTTGGAATGTCACCGCCATGAACACGCGTCGAACCGTTTCTCATTTTCTCTCTCTGGATTGAACCAAAATGCAATATTGACCCCGGAATCGTGTAGAGAATTTCACCATCTTTCCGTTGATATAAAGAACGTGCAAATATGAGCTCTGGATCGAAAGTTATGGCGATCTGAAGATTTAGGGCACAAACAGGCGAAAACGTGTTTTGAAATCTTTCCCGCGCTCTGCCACCTGGATGACACGTGGCACGTGCTGATTGGATGAGCAATTCTCTCTCCTCTGCCTATCGCGGGCTTTCCTTTTGAAATTTCCTTATGGGCCCCTTAAACTTGGACACGTGGCACTATTTCATTGGCTCGGGTCAGTGCTCAAAACCTCGCCCTTTAACTTTTGGACTGTCTCCCTTGTGACACGTGTCGGCTTGTGATTTGTCCACAGCCTCGCCGCTCTTTCGCGCCTTTCGCGTCTTTTTGTCTGGATGTCAGTCTCTGCTGTCCTCGGGACAAAAACCTCCGATCCGCCCGAAATGGGCTTCCTTGTCCCTCATCCGTCGGTGACACGTGGCGTTTGTGATTGGCTTTCGGCTTTCTCGGCTATCCGCGTCTTCCGCGTACATTTGTCCCAAATGTCCTGCTGCTACTTGGAACAAATTCCTCCATTTCACCCGATTCGGCGGTTCGCGTACCTTTGTCCCACATGTCCCAATTGCCTAGTGCGAAGGTTCTCCGCTTCGCCGAACTGCTAGTTCAAGGCGCTCCTTCGCGTACTTTCGCCCCGCTTTGTCCCGATGAGCGCGGGCCGCCTGGAGGCTTTTCGGCCGATCCGCGCCTCGATGTCCCAACTGTCCCGACTGCCCCTAGGACTAGGACTTAGCCAATTTTCACAATTTTTTCTGGCCCAAGCTTGTTTTTTCGCAACTTTTCGCATTTTCTCAGAGCTTGCTCCTTCCTTCTTCGGCCAGGGGAGTTAGAAAATATCTGAAGGAACCTTAGAAACATGATTTTTGCCCCGAATCAATCCATTTGCCTGGGACTTGAGAATTCTAATGCATGTTATCAAATTAACCCGGGGGTGAATTTGGATAATAATTTGGTGACTCAATGAGGGTACCGCCTGAGGTAGAAGATACCAGGTTGCCAGCAAATCCATTGGGCATGGAGTCATCAAATATTCTGATTAGAACCCTAACTGACTCAGAATGTGCAAGGAGGAAGATGGAATGTTACCTGATGAAAGCAAGGACATGCTAAACATCTCCATGGACAGCAAGCTGTGCCAAAGCACTTAGGGAAAACAAAACTAACCTACAGCAAAACAATGTGCACAAGCACTTAGAGGAAAGAAAATCTAATCTAATATTTACAGAGGTAGTGAACTTCCCTCTAGAAGCAACGCTTGAGATAGATTCCATTGACTGGAATCTGCAGTTCTTCACCATCCAATGAGGCCAATTGGAAAGCATTGTTGTTCTTGCACTTTGTGACCATGTATGGGCCACTCCAAATGGCATCAAATTTTGAATGCCTTCTCGGTTTTTCTGTCCATATCCCATTTCAACACTAGATCTCCAACTTGAAAAGATCTATCCTTGGCCTTTCTATCAAAGGTCTTCTTGATCAAAGCTTGATCCTTTTCCATTGCTTGGGATGCCTGATTTCTAATCTCTTGCAGCTCCATCAACTCTGCATACCTCACCTCCATGGGCTCAAACTCTAAAGAACTCCATTTGTTTCATGAGTTCCAACGTTGGCAACTCAAGTGACATGGGAAAGACCGCCTCTCTTCCATGACAAGCCCGAATGGAGAGTTACTCGTGGATCTTTTGGGGTTATCCTATCGCCCATAAGGCTGATTTCAGCTTGGTATGCCAAGACCTCTCGATTCTCATCAAGAGTCCTTCTAATGATCCTCAACAAGTTCTTGTTTGTAGATTCGGCTTGGCCATTACCTTGAGGGTAATAGTTTGATGAAGTGCTTAGGTAAATACCATTCTTGACAGCCCACTCACTCACCCCGATCCAATGAATGCCAATGCATTATCGAGAGATTATTGTAAGGTGTACACCGAATCTAGTTGTTATCCCTCGTAAAAGTCTAAGATGTTAGACTCATTTGCCTCTTTGAGTGCTACCGTCATCCATTTGGTGAAGTAGTCAATCTGTGGGTGTCAAAATCCATTTGTGCCCTTGGCTCGAATTGGGATTGATGACTCAATGAAGTCCAAAGTCCCCATTGCATGAATGGCTGATCTACTCGAAATTGGATGAAGGGGCAAAGGTGCTGCAAGTCTCTCTTTTCCGTGAAGAATGCACGCTTTTACACCTCTTGATCCATGCGTAGCAATCACTTTCATCAAGATCTTAGGCCAATAATAACCAGCCTTCATGATTTTTAGAGCTATCACTCTTGGCGCAAAATAGCCACCACTGGTCCACCATGAAACTCCTCCAACACCCTATGGATATGGTTTGTGCTAATGCATCTCAAAGAAGACTCCATTTACATCCTTGAACAAAACACCGTCTACAATGGCATATGGAAATGTACCTCTAATCTGAAGTTTCTTCTCTCGGGTCTTGTTCATCTCCGAAGGGCCTAGGCCTGTTTGTAGGAAGTGCATAATGCCTTGGGTCCAGCAAGGAGTCGAGGCAAAGATTGTCTTCTTCTTGCCTCGCCACTCGGCTCATGGTTGTCTTTCTCATCACAAACCTCTTCTTCGTTGCATACTTCTTTTTGCTTTCCCAAAACCAGCTGCTCACACAATCCTTTCCCTCTTACTAGCTTGGTGATCTTGATTTCAATGTCATACTCCATGACACGGGTGATCCAACCGCCCTTTCTCGTTCAAATCTTTGTTGAGGAGGAAATCCTTAACCCCAAAGATGAGAGACCAGCAAAGGTTGGACCTTGTTGTTTGAGACTAAGTGCTTGAATTTCTTCAAGCTTCGATTCACGCAAGCACGTGCTTCTCAATAAAAGAGTACTTCACCTCTCATAGTCATCTAGGCTCTCGGGTCAAGAAGGCGATTGGTGCTCATCATTATCCTTGTTCTGCTGTACCAAAATCGCAGTAAATAGTGTCATTACCTCCAAATGCATAGAGGATGAAATCCTTGGAGAATTCCGGGTTGATGAGAGTTGGTGCTTGAGAGATGGCTTCCTTGATTGCTTCAAAACTCTCCTTGCCTTCCGCTGTCCACTTGAAAGCCATGCTCTTCTTTAACATTTTGGTGATGGGCTTGACAAGGGCTGCAAAATCTAGGACAAACCTCCGAACAAAGTTTGTCCTTCCCAGGAAACTTTGAAGAGATTTCTTGTGGTGTGGTAATGGTAGTGCTCTTATGGCTTCAACCCTCTCTGGATCAATTGCTAATCCTTCTTTGGAGACAATATGGCCAAGGAGATTTCCTTCATGTGCAAGAAAGATACACTTCTTAGGATTCAAAGACACTCCAAATCTCCTACACTTCGTGAAAACTTGTCTCAAATGAGAGAGGTGGTCTGCTGCATTTTTGGAAAAAACAGTGATATCATCAAGGTAAATCAGCACCACGTTGTTAATCAAGCCTTTGAACGCCATGTCCATTGCCCTTTGGAAGGTAGCACCGGCGTTGGACAGCCCAAATGGCATTTTCCCGTATGCAAAAGTTCCCATTTGGTTGTGAAGGCTGTCTTGAATCGGTCTTCTTCCTTTACCATAATCTGATTGTAGCCTCGAGTAGCCATCAAGTAGTGAGAACCTCTCTGAGCCACCACAACTTGCAAGATTTGCTCCATGGAAGGGAGTGGGTAATGGTCCTCGAGAGAGGCTCTATTCAAATCTCTCAAGTCAACACACACCTGATCTCTCCACTCTTCTTTCTAATCGAACTAAGTTGGCAACCCAACTAGAATGCTTGATTGGGAATATGATTCTTGACTCAATCATCTTGTCCAATTATTTCCTCATGAGAGGCTCCATGTGTGGATTGACTGGTCTCTATTTCTGCTCGACAGCTTAGTATTTGGATCCATTCGATGGTATGCCGAGCTAAGTTGGGATTGAAACCTTTCAACTCTTCATAGCTCCAAGCAAACACGTCGGGAACTCTTGACATAGCCGTATGAACTCATACCTTCTCTTGCAGCTTGTCATCTTTCCAATTTGCAATGGCTTGTTCTCTTCTACCAAGATCGATACCGAATCTTTTTTTCTTGACCTCGAATGTTTGCTTTCTCCTTTCTAAACTCGATCATTTGGATTAAAAATGGATTCCAAAGTGATAAGTCCCTTGGGCAGCTTGTTAGTTCTCACTGCACCACTTGGTCACCATACCGCTGCTACAATTTCTCTTGATTCTTGGTTGAGAACTCAGCTTCTTCTTGCAAGAAATGAATGATTTCTTGGTCATTCTCAAACACTTGCCAACCGACATTGTTTTGCTGCATCAAGGCCTCACAATCACGTGGATGTTTGGCTGTACCTTGTCTTGTTGAATGCTTTCCACAATGTCAAAGGCTGCCTAATCGCGCAAGCCTCACAAGAACTTGATTCTCCTTCCTAGGAATGGATTTGATGCCAAAACCTCAAAATCTTCCATGAGGTCCCACACCTGTTCTCAGCACTTGAGCAGATCATTCTTGGCAAAGCATGTGACCCTTGACCTGATTTACAATCAATTTTGTCACCAAAGACTTGCAAAATCTTTATTTTCTTCTTGATTGCCCAATGCATCCCTGCACCAAGGCTTCATATTCAGCAGTTGTTATTGGAGCATGCAAATTGAAATCTAAAAGCTGAATAGTACTTTACTCCTTGAGGTGAAACAAGCACGGCTCCACCTCCTGCACCTTGTCTACTCCTTGATCCATCAAAGAACAGCTGCCATACCTCATTGTCATCCTTGTGGTTTGGCTTGGTGATGCTAGGAATAGGTTGATTTTCTTCATGTATACAATAGACCCCTAGCTCAGCATTCTTCTCTTTTGATAAGGATCAAAAGCATGTATCTTGTTTGCCCACTCATCAAGAGTTAGATCCAGGATGCTTCCAACCTTGGTGTCAGCTTCATCAGTGCTTGGGTGATCTTCTTGATCGAATGCTGAGCAATTGGCATTAATCTGACTTGGAGTGTAAGGCTCAATATGGAAGTTTTCAATAGGTTCGAGACATGATTGTAGCTTTGGTTCCATACCTTGTTCCGACAAAGCATGTGTGACCAATCGCCAGACAAATACCCTCAATCTTGGTCGTGAAATCCCTTGACAAGCAAAGGGCAAAGAGTGGTGGAAGGTCTATGACTGATACATCTTGTAAAACAACAACATTTGGACATGCATGCAAGGTAAGACTCAAATTTCTAATCACTCCAACCGCACTACCCCTTTGGATGTTATTTCATACTGGAGCCCTAGAATGTCGCCTATTTGTTTGGGCATGACGTAACAACTTGCTCCGTAATCAATCATGCAATTATGCACTAGTGATTTCCAATGATTAACGAAACATAGAAAGGAGGGGGCTTCAACATCTTACCTTGCCGTTCTCCATGATTCCCTTCAGTGGCAAAAGCATTTGTAAGCACTTTGTCTTGCATCTACTTGATTCAAGTTGGCTTGATCCTTCATGGCAGCTTTGTAGCAGATCTCTTTGGCTCGGGATAGATAGGGATTCCCACATAGATATATTGATGTTTGCTTTCTTCATCCGATCAATGATACTAAATGGTGATGAAGGATCTCTTTGTTGTCCCTTGGTTTGCATATTCATCCCTTGACGTGGGCGGTGGCATTTGAGTTGGCCTAGAGGTCAGTTCTTGGCTGCCCTTGTGCATTTGAAACTAGACTTTGCTTGCCAATCATTTGTGGAGCCGTGGAAGGTTGTGGATTGGTTGGGGCTAATGGTGTTCTTCACCCAAATTCTTCCTTTTGACCTTGTGTTAGCTGCAACACCTTGAGAGGGTATTTGATTCATACCACAGAAATCTTCAACCTGCCAATTGACAAGAGTAGTTTCATTCGGAGATGTTCCTTGCTGAGGTGCTTCTTGTTGCTGATCTCCTTCATGGCTGGACTCTTGCGACCCACCAATGGTTTGCACCATCGAGCTTGGTTTAATGCACCGTTAAAGCACATTGATTGGTTATGTGGCTGACTACACGGGAAACACCAATCATATTCTTGGGCCATGTTATTTTGGACTGGCACTAATGCTTTAGAAGCAGATACAACATTGGGGTTATAGGGCTAAAATGGTCTATTAGCGGGAGGCCTTACTTGGCTTTGATTTTGATTTGCAACCTGAGTTGGTGACCTATTTTGTTGGTTTGGGGGCCTAGCCCCGGTACCGTGCTTGAGGCTGATATGGTCTAGCACTTTGAGCTTGCTTGTCTTTTAATAGTAACCACTCGTTTCCCAAATTTTGCAGCATTGCTTCATGACTTCTTGAAGTTCATTTGAGGCACTAGAAGATGAAGTAGAAGCTTCACTTGAATTTGATTTCTAGGAGTGGGAATAGGAGCTAAGACAGTGTTTGACTAGTACTTGGGCTTTCTCGAGTTTGGATACAAGGGCATGGAAGGCCTAGGGGCCAGCTTGCCACCTTGAATCAGACAATTTTCAGCTCTAATGGCAATGCTATAAGCAGTGAGGACAACATTGTGCCTCCATAGATTGAACCAACATAGAAATATCGAATTTAAAGCTTTAAGGTAATATAGAAAAGCACCTTCATTGCATTGGCTTTGATCGCCATCTGGAATCCTATCCCAAGACCTTTGAAATCTGAAGTTGAAGTCACCATGCCTGACTCATTGGGGCTCTCTTGATAGTTGTCAATTATTCTAAAAGAGAGACAAATTGTCTCCCTTTTCTCCAAACTGATCATGGAGAGCTATATGCAGTTGATTCCGGTTTGTGATAGAACCAGCTCCAAGGCTCCTAAACCATTGTAATGCTTTACCTTTGAATGAAGATGCCAAGAACTCGACTGACCACTTGCATTTCATTGATCTCATGAATTGCACAAAGGTTAGCAACATCTTTAACATGATCACCGGAGTAGTCCGATTTTCCCCAGTGAAGTAGGGAATGTTCTTCAAGGCTGCAATAGGGATTTGGATGTTGAGCATTGAGGCAAGTGGGCTACCATGTGTGAACTTGACGTAGGGGTTGTTTTGAGCCATTCTAATCGGTCTTAAAACCCTTGAATACTCGAATGAAAGGCCGATCGGGTGGAGGAGTTGAGAGAGTTCTTTGGTGGAGATGGAGACCTTTGGATCCTTCTTCCTCTTTGCCTTCTTCTTGGAGATAAGCGCAAGTATTCAAACAACACCTCTTCTTCTCCAACTCTTGACCTTGTGATTCTTCTCATAAGCTTTTAGGCTGTCTGCATCACTGAAACCAGTTGATTTTTTTCTCTTGGAGTCGCGGATATGCGAATAATAGCTCTTTTCAAGCAAGAAAATTGCAGCAGATGCACATCAACTTTGCTGCAATAAAAATGAGACCTCTGGTCCCATCGGGCGTGCCAAAATTGTTGTTGCTAAACTCACAAAGACCCGGATGCAAATCAAGGTTCTAAGTTGATGTTTAGAGCATCCAGTGTGATTGCACAACATGGAAACCTCTCCAAGTGTGGGGACTTGTGAAAATCGAGAGAGGAATCTCCATTAGAGGCTGGTTCCTCAAACTCCTCGATTCGAGATCTATATTTTTGCAAAACTACAGAGGTTCGAGATCCTAATCCTACTCTAACTGCAAGGAGACAGGGGTAGAAGTGCAAAAATTGAAACTAACTAAAGATGGTGATGCACAAAAAGGAGTGGTGAAACATATTTGTCATGCAAATAAACACAAACCAAAGTTCACAACATAAAACATACATGATCGATAAGGTGTAATTTAGTATCGAAATGAAGCAAATAATACAAACAGAGGACTGAAAACCATTCATGAGCTTGCATTATCATTTCCTCGTGTCAAAACACGCTTTACACCCTCGCAGAGAGGTAAAAAACTGACATTCAATCTTTGGAGAGGTCTGGTCCTTTCTTCACTCACTTGCTGGAGCCGAAAGAAGAAGTTGCTATGTCAAAAATGTTCCCCCTTGGTTGTGAACCAAATCGCTTTTACATTGCATGGGTCGAGCCTGGGGGGACAGAAAACGTGACAAAACATGGGAACCCATTCCTCCTTGATCGCATATACATTAAAATGGCATGGGGAACCTTACAAACCCATACCCTATCACTTTGACCGAATTACGTAAGAATGCGACCCATTCTCGCATTAAATCTGGTTATTTGAATGTCACTTCGCCGAACACGCGTCAGATCCGTTTCTCGATTTTCTCTCTCGGCTGAACCAAAATGCAAGATTGACCCGAGAATCGTGTAGAAAATTTCACCAGCTTTACGTTGATATAAAGAACGCAAATCCGAGCTCTGGATCGAAAGTTATGGCGATCTCGAAGATTTAGGGCACAAAGCAGCGAAACGTGTTTTGAAATTCTTTCCCGCGCTCTCGCCACTGGATGACACGTGGCACGTGCTGATTGGATGAGAAATTCTCTCTCCTCCGCCTATCGCGGGCTTTCCTTTGAAATTTCCTTGTGGGCCCCTTAAACTTGGACACGTGGCACTATTTCATTGGCTCGGGCCGATGCTCAAAACCTCGCCTTTGACTTTTGGACTGCCTCTCCTTGTGACACGTGTCGTGGCCGTGATTTGTCCACGGCTCGCCGCTCTTTCGCGCCTTTCGCGTCTTTTTGTCCCTGGATGTCCCAAAGGCTTGCCTGCGGGACAAAATCCAATCCGCCCGAAATGGGCTTCCTCGTCCCTCATCGCCGGTGACACGTGGCGTTTTGTGATTGGCTTTGGCTTTCTGCCTATCCGCATCTTCCGCGTACATTTGTCCCTTGATGAAAGTCTACTTGGAACAAATTCTCCGATTTGGGCCCGATTGGCCGGTTCGCGTACCTTTGTCCACATGTCCCAATTGCCTAGTGCGAAGGTTCTCCGTTTGGCCGAACCGGCTAGTTTGCGTCCTTCATGTACTCTCGCCTCGCTTGTCCCAAAGTTGCTTCAGCAGCCCTGGAGGCTTTTCGGCCGATCCGCGCCTCGATGTCCCAACCGTCCCGACTACCCCTAGGACTAGGACTTAGCCAATTTTCACAATTTTCCTGGCCCAAGCTTGTTTTCTCCAACTTTTCGCATTTTCTCAGAGCTTGCTCCTTCCTTCTTCGGCCAGGGGAGTTAGAAAATATCTGAGGGAACCTTAGAAACATGATTTTTGCCCGAATCAATCTATTTTCCGGGACTTGAGAATTTGATGCATGTTAGGAAATCAACCCTGGGGGTGAATTTGGATAACGTAAGTAAATACAAAAAGTCAATGTGACCTCCTAACAAGTTATACTAGAAGCGAGCTCAACTTCGATTAAGACCTATATCTTAAAAGTGTCGATTCTAATTTGTGAGTGACACAACAACATCACCAAGATATGTTAACCCAACTTCGTGAGAAAGTAAGGTATTGATATCAAGATGCTATTGTTATAACACGCACAAGTGGTAACACGTAGCACTCTTCAAAATCGAGGTAATAATAGAATCGAACTAAAAGCTCAAAGTATAGCTAGGAATAATTAAAATGTGTGTAACGTAACCTTACAATATAGATATTTAGGTCAAGTTTACAAGAAACAAGACGTAAATACCAAAATTGTAGTGATACGATACAAACAAGGTAACCTTTCTAAGGAAGTCCAAGATGATGAACCACACCTAACTACAATGACGATCTTGACGTGGGTATCAAGATCACAAAGACCATCAATGATATGAATACACCTTCACACACTTTAGATGTTTAACTTACCCAGCCGTAAACATAGATTGGCGTAAATGGACAAAAAAGTGGCGGAAACAATCGATTGGCAACACAAAGGGAATCACCTTTCCTTTTATCAACAAAGTGTCAAAAGAATGTGAAGGAAGTAGATCAAAATGGGGATGAAAAATGTTGGCTTCACTTCGGCAGAGTTTCGCCTTGCCTTAAGGCAAGTGAAAAACTAAGTGAAAGTAACCCGTCACACATTTCGTGATGAAAAGATGGTTCACAACTCAACATTGTTTTAGAATGGTCAAAGTGGGCTCTTGGCCAAAGAATATATTCCTAGGTGGTTCTCTCACCCTAGGTGTTACAAAGTTGTCTTAAGCGAGCGCTATTTACCCAAATAATCCCGACTATCTTGGGAGTATCTTGGTTTTACTTTACCCCCTTCAAGAACAAGAGTAACTAGTGCGTCTACATATACTATCATGGGGGTCGCCATATGAACAATCGGTAACACTATCTCACAAAGGAATCACTAGTAAAGTAGGTAGTGCGGAGCACTTTTCGTTTCATCCACAAGGTTCCCCTCTTGCGTGGACTACTTTGGGGTTCCCGAACCACCCCCATTGTTGTAGCTTAAGGTGTTATGCCAAAGGGGTTATGTTCCATTAGAGCGGAGAGGGATGTACCCTTTTCAAACCCGTAATACAATGTTTTGAATATTTTGAATATTTTTTTATCTTGTTTAATTAGGTGTGGTTTTCTTGAACACCTTTTGGCAACTTGTATAACAATTGTATTAGTAGTTTTTGACTTCGTTTTGACTCCTCCTTTCTTTGACAAGTGTGGTGTTTTGGTCTTGTATGATGATTTGAGTAGTTTTCTATCGAAAGAGTAAACATAATTTCGATTCTCCGGATCGTCCAAGGACGTAAGAGAAGAGCATATGTGATGTTTCTAAAATCCAAAATATATCAAATGGAAAACACTTTAATTCAAACGTGCACCAAGTTAACTAATTCCAATTCAAATATTTCTAACAACCTCAAAGCATCAAAAGGACCTAAGAATCGTTTTGATTCCAAAGATCACCCCGAGGGGACGCGAGGGAAGATCATACGTGATCTTATTCCTATAAGTAAACATGTAAAGTTTGTCTATTTAAGTAAAAGCATGTAAAAACACCATGCAAAGACGAGTATTTAATAAGATGAAACCTGCGAGAAAGTTAGCACCCAACATATTAACCTCAAGAAAATAAAAAGACACATGTGCCCCTGTTTTGGCATCTGCACGTGGGTTAGGATGTATGCGCTACTCTCTGTGTTTCTAGCTTACCATGTACCTGCGCCACCCAAGAGGCGTGTGCGCCACCATAAGGACGTATTTGTTACCTTTGATAAAAACATGCTTAGTTTTGCCCAAAACACTTGCGTTACTGAGAAAAGGTGTGTGCACCACCGAGAAAGCGTGTGTGCTACCGGAAAAGTGTGTGCGCCACCACTTTGTAAAACAGTCTTGGATTCCGACAAAATGCTTGCACCACCAGAAATGTGTCTGCACCACCAAAATAGTGTGTGCACTTGGGTTAGGGTGTATGCGCTGGTTTGACAACTTTTTTGTTGCAGTGAAGGTACAATACAAAATGGCGTCTCGCACCTGTGTTAGTGCATCTACGCTCCGGCTAGGGTATGTGCACCGGGATTATTATGCTCAACTTGCGCCGAGGTCAATAGACAGAGGTTCAGACTCCGACAGTGTGTCTGCGCCACCCGAGAGGTGCCTGCACCACCATAAATGTACCTGCACTCCTGGTAGTGTGCCTGTGCCACCCCTGCAACCAAAATACGGAAAAAAACACAAGAAAGCTCACAATACTTCAAATTTTAGCAAGTTAGTCTAAAAATGGCAACAACCCATTAAAATGATGGCTATGAACAAGAAATTACACATATAAAATTAGTAAAAATTCCAAGAAAATGGACATTAATTACTACATGTGCATATCAAAAGTTAGCCAAAACAATGAAATTTAAACTAAAATGCCAAGGGACTAGGTCCCACCGGGCGTGCCAAATGTGTGCATGATTTGCTAATTTAAGCTAATGAAAATAAAGACTAACACCTAGTAGTCTTAATTAACAAAATTAAGCAAAATACAAAGCACCATCAAGATAAGAATTAAACAAGGTTAGACACTAACATTTATCATATTAAAACTTTGAAACTTAACATGCTAGTTGTCTAAATCCTCTATTCTCTTAATTAACAACAAAATTAAATGGGTGAACCTATGTAGGCTCCATGGCAAATCAAAGTGGTTGTTCTTGATATTCCAAGAACCTAGGAATGGGGGCTTATCAAAGTTGGGCTACAAGACCCTTTTGACACCTCCCATATGACCTAAGCACTTTTGGCTAGAAAAGAGGCTTAACTCTCCAAGTGGTGAACTCTCAAGAAAACAAAGGAAAGATTTTAGTCTATTTTGCTATATGCTTTGCTTTTGTCTTCTCAAGAATTTTAGGTGTAGGTATAAAGGTAGAAGGAGGGCTTTTTATATAGCCCAATGGATAAAGGTAAAACACTTCATTCCTTTCGCATGTGGGTAAAAGGTAAAACAAGATTAGGAATGGATAAGGTTGCTTTATAAAGGTAAGCTGTTGTCAAAATTTCCCCCCAGGGTAATTGTTGATAACATGCATCAGATTCTCAAGTCCCCGGCCAATGGATTGATTCAGGGCCAAAAATCATGTTTCTAGGGTCCCCTCAAAATTTTCTAAGTTCCCAGTCCGAAAGGAGAAGAGCAAGCTCTGCGGAAAAGTGAAAAAAGTAGCAAAAACAGGCTTGAAACAGGAAAAATCGTGAAAATTGGCTAAGTCCTTGTCCTGGGAACAGTTGGGACATTCGGGGCGAAAAGGCGCGGTTCGGCCGAAACGACTCCAGGCGGCCCGCGAAGCACTGGGACAAGTGGAACAAATGTACGTGAACCGCCCGGATCGGCCGAATCGGAAGTTTTTGTCCCAAGTAGCACTGGGACAAATAGGATAGAGGGACGCGGAAGGCGCGGATAGCCGAAAAGTCGAGAGCCAATCAGATCATGACACGTGTCACCAGCGAGAGAAGGGACGGGAAGCCGAAGGGTGAATCGGAAGTTTTTGTCCCAAGTAGCACTGGGACATTTGGGACAAAAGGACGCGGTGGACGCGAAAATCCGGCAGGCCCGTGGACAAATCACAGCATGACACGTGTTGCCAAGGAAAGAGGTCCAAAAAGTCAAAGGGGTGAGTTTTCGAGCACTGATCCGAACCAATGAAATAGTGCCACGTGTCCAAGCTAGGGCCCACAAGGAAATTTCAAAGGAAAGCCCGCGGAAAGGTGGAGGAGAGAGAATTGCTCAGCGAATCAGAGCCTGCCACGTGTCATCCAAGTGGCAGAGCGCGGGGAAAGTTCAAATATTTTTCCCGCCGACCTGTTTTTGCCTTTTGCCCTAAATCTTCAGATCGTCGTATCTTTCGATCCAGAACTCGGATTTGCACGTTCTTTATATCAACGGAAAGCTGTCAAAATTCTCTACATGATTCTAGGATCAATCTTCCATTTTGGTGCAGTCAGGAGAGATAAAATTGAGAAAACGTCCCTGATGCGTGGTAATGCCAGAAGAAATGCCTCAACAACCAACTTTAATGCAAGAGATGACTCGCCATGCTCTTGTTAGATGACCCGCCATTTTTCCGAGATCCGCCGCTTCTACCATAATGAAATGATTTTAAATATATCTAGAAGTGGTTGTGGTAGATTCAACTTTCCTCTCTCTTTCTTCTCTCATTCTCGTATATAAAAAAAGAGGAGCTTCTTTCAAAGCGTCGAACATTTTCTATTTTGCTCCTCCCTTCTTCTCCTATCAGAAAATTTGTGGAGTTCGAACCTCTCATTTCAAAGCTGTAATATGACTCGCCTCTTAGCATTCTACAGGTGTATTGTATCAATCTTTGGAGCAAGTAATACATGTCTGTGGATGATTCTCAACCCTCTTTGTGTTCATCTTGCATCCTCCTAGTCTTTCACTACAAGTTTTGTTATCTGTGCATGATCTTATATCACATTTGAATGGTCTGTGTTTATTGGCAAGATAGGTGTTCTTCATTCCTCGGTGCATCACCTCTATTAGTTTAGATTTATTTTTATGCATCTTCTTACCCTGTCTCCTTGGCAGATTAGATTAGGTTTTGAGCAAACCCTCTGCATATTTCGTGTGCATCTGAATAGAGGAATAGGAACAACCTTCTCTAGAGAATCCTTTCTCACTCTTCAAGTCCCACACTTGGAGAAAGGATTCAATGTTATGCAATCACACTGGATGATAGTATGGTCAACCTAGAAGCGACCGGCAAAGGGGTGTTGTGATTTCGCATCAAAGTAACCTTACTTTAGAAGGGTTTAATTTATACTTAGCAAGTCATGCGAGTTGGGGGTGTTTTAATTAATCAAAGGTGATTAATTAATAGGTATATGTAAGCTTATAGAAGCTAATTAGAGGAATATTAGTACGATTTAGGATATTAGAAAGGGATTAAATCAATTAAATATTAATTTATTGGTTGAATGAAAGGAAAGGTAATTAATTGATAATAATTAATTAGTCTAAATAGAAGGGCGATTAATTAATGGAAGGTCGTTAATTAGGGTGCTTATTGGATATGCGACTTAACTAATTAGCGTATTATAATTAATTAATGACGATAAGGAAGAATATGAGCGCTTTTTGACATGTATGTCACCAATTTGCAAGAAGGGAGATAATTAGCACAATTTAAGTATTAAAATTGCTCGAGCTTAGTTATGGGTGTCTACACCCCTTAACCGATGATGGTTATTGTATTTTCCAGCAAGTTTCCATTGCATACTAATCTGAACTAATTGAGCTCCACAACTCAACAATCGCCCACTTGGAGATTAATTACATTTGCACCATACCATGTACAACGTCATTCTTAGATCCTTCATTAGCTTTGCTTCTTCCTCTTCAAGTCTCAAACTCGAAGACCAATGAAGTGGAGTGTAGCTCCAACTTCTCATTTGCTAATGGCTTCGTTAGCATATCCACAAGGTTCTTTCTTGTATGAATATTTTCCAAATTCAATTTTCCATCCTCCAATACCTATCGTATGAAGTGATACCTCAAATGAATGTGTTTCGTTCTCGAATGAAACGCTGAGTTCTTTGCCAAATGAATTGCACTATGACTGTCATTGAACAATTTACAATTACTTTGCTCCTTTCCCAACTCTTCCATGAACCTACTCATCCATATCATCTCCTTGCTAGCCTCTGTAGCTACAACATACTCTGCCTCTATAGTAGACAAAGCCATAACCTTCTGTAATCTTGAAATCCAGCTAACTTGTCGTCCCACCTACTATGAAAATATATCCAGTAGTGCTCCTTCTACCATCCATATCTCTATCCATATCCGAATCAACATAGCCACATAATGAAATATCTGAACCTCCATAGCATAACTGCATGCTAGATGTTCCTTTCAAATACCTGAGTATCCATTGGACTGCTTTCCAATGCTCTTTACCTGGATTGGCCATATATCTACTCACTGACTCCCATTGCACTGTGTAATGTCTAGTCTTGTACAAACCATAGCATACATGAGAATCCCAACTCTGAAGATTATAACACTTGTGTCATGTATTTGACATCCTCATGTGATGATGGACACTGATCTTTGCTCAATTTGAAGTGTCCAAACCATAGGTGTGCTAACGAGGTTTTGCATTCTACATATTATTTCCAACACCTTGTAGATATAATTCTCCGAGACAAATACAATTTCTTGTTTTTCCTGTCTTTGTGTTTTTGCATGCCAAGGATTATTTTTACTGGCTCCTAAATCCTTTATAGCAAATGTGTGAGCTAGCTTTCTCTTAAGCTCACCAATGTCCTACATATTAGATCCTACAATGAGCATATCATCCACATATAGTAACAAATAACATAGCTCCCATTTTAAGCTTCTTGAAATAAACACAATGGTCGATTCACATCTTAAGTAACCATGCTCTTGCATAAACTTATCAAACCTCATGTACCATTTCCTTGGAGCTTGCTTGAGCCCATATAGGCTCTTTTTCAACCTCGTACACTAATTTCTCCTTACCCTTGACTTCATACCCAAGAAATATATAAATTCATATATAAATCTCTTCATCTAAATCACCATGAAGAAAAGCCATCTTCGCATCTAGTTTCTCTAAATGCAAGTTTTCTACTACAACTAAGCTCAATACAAGTACAAATATAAGTCATCTTAACAACGGGAGAAAATATTTCACCAAATTCAATAGCTTTCTCTACAAATCCCTTTACTACAAGCATTTCCTTGTATCTTTTATGTCCACCCTCTTCTTCCTTGATTTCGTAAACCCACTTGTTCTGCTTATGATGTTCTCTTACCTGTGACAATTTAACCAAATCCCAAGTCTGGTTATGTTCCAAGGAGTCTATCTCCTCATCCATGTCATGCTCCCACTGGACGTGGGTCTTATCATGCATTGCTTCTTCAAAGCTCTATGGTTCACCATTATCAGTCAATAATAAATAAAATAGAGAAGGTGTAAATATTTATGGAGGTTTACTTACCCTTTATGACCTTCTCACAGGAGTTTGGGGTGCAGAAGGCTCAATCGGACCTCCTAGATAATTCTATCCAAATCTCAGATAGTGTCGACGTTGGTCACCTCTAAGCGGCGTTGGTTTGCTAAGCGATGCTGATTTGGATCCTCTGTAACCGATATCAATTCGTCCGACCATTGGTGTCGATCGGGGGTAAACCGACACTAATTCTTGTGTAACCTTGTAGGTAATACTTTTAAATCTGAGAGTTCATTTTTTCACAAACTTCTCAACCGGTTCATCCTTGGGTACCAAAATTTTATCCATGTACATTATCTTTTCATTCTATTCAACATTACATCTCCTACTAATTTTAGAATTATCTAAATCCCAAAAATGGAAACCAAAATCACCATATCCATAACTAATGAAAGTGCATCTCTTGGATTTTGCATCCAACTTTTCCTATTTTATCTATCAACATGCACAAAATCTTTTGAACCAAAAAATTTAAGAAAAGAAAGATCCACCTCTTTTTCGGTCTAAGCTTCCTCTGGTATTCCTCCATTTAGTGAACTTGAAGGCCCACGATTAATCAAATAAACCGATGTATCATTGCTTTTGTCCAAAACTATAAGGGCAATCCAGAATGTATTCTCATACTTCTAGCACATTTCATGATTGTCTGTTCATTCTTTTTGCAACACCATTCTCTGTGGTGTTCTTGGAACCATTCTTTCTCTATGTATGTCATTCATTGAACAATAATACTTAAAAGTATTGCTACTGTATTCACCACCATTGTCGGATCTAAGACACTTTAACTTAGAATTTGATTCATTCTCAACAACGGTTTTCCATCTTTTAAAAGTTTCAAAAACATCAGATTTACGTTTAATACAATAAACCCATACCTTTCTTGTAGCATCATCAATGAGAGTAACATAATATTGGGATCCTCCATGAGAAGCTACCCGAGTTGGTCCCCACACATCTGAGTGTACAAACTCTAATTTTTGCTCCTTCTTAGTTGCCCCAACTTTGAGAAATCTCACTCTCTTTTGCTTTCCAAAGATACAATGCTCACAGAAATCAAGATCTAAATCTTTCAAATCTGATAACTTATCCTTAGCCTTTAAGATCTGCATTCATTTTTGACTCATATGACCCGATCGATTATGCCACATGCATGCATCTGAATCTGAAGTAGATAATGGTGAAAAAGAATTAGTAATACAGGTAGATAAATATAATGTTCCTACCTTCTTACCTCTTTCCACAACAAAAGAACCCTTGGTGACTTTTCAAGAGTCTCCTGTAAAAGTAACCATGTAACTAGATTCACCTAGTTGCCCTGTAGAAATAAGATTTCTCTTAAGGCTTGGCACATGCCTCACATCTTTCAATACCCATGTATTTCCATTCTACAATTTTAGATGAACTTCCCCTTTACCAGTAATACTGCAAGGTTCATCATCACCCAAATAAACATGCCCAAAATTTCCCTAGACATAATTTTTGAAATAACCCTTATTAGGGGTTGCATGGAAAGAAACTCCTAAATCTAAAACCCATAATTCAGTTCTATTACCTAAAGAAAGAATAAGAGCATATTACATTACCTCGATGAAGCAAAATTTGTTTTTTACCTTTGTCTGGTTGTTGGTTCTCTTTATCCTTTAACCAATAATCTTTCTTTGCATGTCCTTTCTTTCCACATTTCCAACAAGTAATTCCCTTACTTTGGATTTAGATCTGCTATCCCTTGACTTTGATTTCCCATTACTCTTACTCTTGGATCTCTCCTTCTTCTGCCCCTACTTTCTACATTCAAATCATTTCCAGATGATGATTCCTCTGTACTCTTCCTACAAATTTCTTCATTCAAGATTATACTAACCACATCATCAAACTTCAAAATATTATTAGTAGATGTGTTACTAACAGCCCTTACCAAGTTATCCCAACTATCAAGCAAAGAACATAAGAATAAAAGTACTTTTACTTCATCATCAAATGGTATTGCAACCGATTTTAACTGATTTATAATAGATCGGAAATCATTCAAATGACTAGATGCAGATCCACCTTCATGCATCTTAGAACTAAATAGTTTCTTCATCAAATAAACTTTATTTGAAGCACTAGGTTTTTCATATAAATTAGCAAAAGATTTCATTAACTCTACCATAGAAGCCGCTTCTGTAATATTGGAAACCACGGATGTTGCCAGGCTCAATCTTATAGATCCCAAATCCTTTTTGTCAAGAATCTTCCATTCTTCATCAGTCATCTTCGTAGGTCTAGACTTCTCATCTAATGGTAAATATAAATCTCTTTGATACAAATAATCCTCAATCTGCATCTTCCATAATTGATAATTTGGCCATCAAATTTCTCTACCTTTTATTTGTTTTCTTTTGCCATTGTTGTAGCTCCCACTCAATCAGAAAACCCTTTGTGAGTAAATTTGTCAACACATAAAACCCTCAAACAAAGCTTTGATACCATTTTTGGGGTTAGCACACCGGTTGTATAGATAATATATCAGATCTAAGCATACATGTAAATAAAAGTGGATATTCTACCAGAAGAAATATACAAAACAAGAGACATAAATCAACACCAGATTTAACGTGGTTCACCCAGTGTGGGCTACATCCACCAAGAAACAATCCAATCTATTATCCAAAGCTTTGACAAGATATACAATAAATATTTACAATCTTCCACACCTCTTAGATGTACAATACTTTCTTTCACTCAAGCTTTGCTTCATCACCAAGAATTCTCTCTCCAACCTTTTTAGGTTCTCTCTAATTCTTGTTAATCATTATTACTTCTAAACCCTAGATTTTATGCTTATATAATTGCTTATAGACTTAGGGCACTTAGCCATGCAATTACAATCAATAGATATACTTTAATGCTAAAAATGAATCTAATTCCGAGAGTTAATTAAACCATCCTCGTATAGGTAACCAACATCGTTAGCCCTAAGCGATGTCGGTTCCTCCTTTCTCGACCGATATCGGTCCTAGGTGACCGATGTAGGTTCCCCTTAAGTGATGATGGTTACTTGTATTTTCTAGCAAGTTTCCGGTGCATGTTAAATTGAAGTAATTGAGCTCCACAACTCAATAGATAGAACCATCATAAACATGCAATGAAATACTAGATGTGCTAATGTAACGAGTGGAGAGGCCAATGTATCTTGAAGGAATGATATGGGACACAAGTTGAGCTCAGATCCGTTATCAATTAAGGTGCACTTTACACCTACATTTTGAATACGACAGATGATATGCAATGGTGGGTCATTTTCAAAAGTAGCAAGCTAAGTCGAGGAATAGATGGGAAAGCAATATGGTGAGAGAATGCATCCACAAAGGTGTTATAGACTATATCGGGATGGGTGTTATCGGGAATTGGAGTAGTGAGTAAAAGATTGATGATTTTAGCTCACAATTTAGGATGGAGAAGAAAAAAGTCATGAATGGAGATAGCCATGATGAAAAAACCCTAAGAAGAATGAGGATCCTAGGAGTATGTAGGTCAATTCGGTTCACCAAAATGATTAACTAAAATTGACTAAAATAGGTAGTATAAAGATAGTTAATCTAAGCTATGAACATTTGTACTAAAGTAAGTAAAATGTAACAAAGAAATAGGCTAATGATCTAAACAAATATATAAAATGAAATACTAAACCCTAATGTCCAAGAGAGAAGAGAAAATAACTCAATCGATAATTAGACATTTGGTGAACAATGTCATAGTGATGTATAACAAATTAGAAAGATGAAGCGACTATGTTGGGGTCCTTGAGAGAGGACAGATCGGGTGATATGGCTAGACCTGGAGCACCTAGGAGAGTCAGGGCACCCACGGGCGCTATGGTAAGAAAAACATGAACCCTGGTCTAGGGAAAGGGCCCATAAATGATATTCATAGGGTTTGGAGATGATTGATAACCTTCGTTGCTTGTTGCATTAATTTTCCTATGTTGTGTCGAATGATTTAAATATTCCAAGAGGAAGAAATGACCTACAAAAGACCAAAAAAAAGTATCAAAACCCTAAAAAATAAATATTCAAATAAATGGGTCAGACTAACCTCAACTACCACAACAGTGGGCTTACTAATTGAGCACTGCACTATATTTCAGACCCGGATGTAGTTTTGGTGTGTGTGCACATGTCGTTCCCTAGGTGCTCTTGTGTCAATCGCACTTTATGAAATAACGAGCAATAGCTAAATGTCAAAAATGTAGTATAATGTGTGCATAGAATAAAATAGAATCCCTCCCCCTATGAAGTGTGATGCAGATGTCCTAGGTTGTGCCTTAATGATGGAGCTATGTGGATGCCGATGCTAATAGATGGATGCTGACTCTAGATGGAGTGATAGTAGTAGATGATGTTAGGTCCCTCATTATGGTCTCATAACTTTATATTTATAGGGTTCTCTTGCTCTAATTTCATAATTAAACCCAAAAAGCCGACCACAAGAAAGATAACGATGAAAAATGGCTAGAAGAGGCCCAAAAAGTGGCAGGGGAAGTGTAAAAGGACCGGGGCACCCCGGTGGGACGGGGCACACATGGCCTCCCTAGTACTAATCTGGGTGCCCTAGCCGAGGCTAAAACATCGTGGAATGTTAGAAAATGGATGGGTATATGGGTGAAATAGTTCGCAAATTATGAAATAAAATAAACAAGATGGCCAAAAGGATGGAGGTTAATTAGTACTTTCCTCACTCAAGAACCTTATAAATAGTAGTATGAGACCAAGATTAATAAATTTCTAAAGTGCATGATTTTGTGACTACTCCTATAGATGTTATAGATATCCAGATGTTATACTGATGATCATGTTTATGGTTAGTATGGTTTATGTTCCTATATTTTGTTTATGATGATGCACACTTAGTCATGTGACTATATTAGAATTATGTGATTTTGGTAAGATTAATGTGTTAGATAGGATATGGATGTGATATATATTTTTGATATATGATAGTGGTTAGGAAATGTTACATATATTACACATGTGAATGGTTGAGCAACATTTATTTGATAAAACATAAAACACGAGGCATTATGATATTGAAAACCATAACAATAATGTTGTAATATGCCATATGACTCACTCAAAAGTAAAGAGCAATGCAATGCAATGCAATTAATAAAATATACAAAAAAGCACACCTAAAATTAAACAAATGCATTTTTTTTTTTTTCTTTGTTTAATACCTAAGTGATGTAGAAATGGGACAAGGGTAACGATTTTGCCCCAAGTGATGAAGTACACGAGAGATATGGATGGGGGAGTTATATGTCCGAGAGATGACAATGTGAGCCATGTTTTTCCTATAAAATGATATATGTTAGGGATACTTGGATGGAAAACAACGAACATCATGGGTGTGATATGAATCATGATTTATTACTAGTCCCTAGCCATGTGGTTGAGTATTAGCCAATATTTTCAATTATTTTGGATGTTTTTAGGTTTTTGATGTTTTAGTTTTTAGGTTTTTACGATGGCATGTAAAAGGGTATCTACAAATGCGCCCTTAGTAATAACTCTAGAATATCAAGCTAATTCCCTCGTAATTTTTCAAAATTTTCCACAACTAGATCGAGGTGAGAACCAAAATGATATGCAAAGAAAGGATTCATATCATTGACACAAAAGTTGAATACATAGGTAAATAATATTCCAAGTGAATGTAATGAAGGGATAAAACCAGGTGGAGCAGTCATGTCACCGAGTACGAGGTGTTTGTAGGAAACAAGACCTACACACATGAGACTATAAACCATTTTTCATCAGGGTACTTATCCAAGGCACCACATTGCATGATTTTCATTGTTAGATGGATTTATTTCTCTTTTGATTTTTGGTATTTTATTTTTATTGGGGTTTTTAAGCTACTCTCATATAAAGAAGCATTTAAGGTGCAAGATGTTCATGGGTTCATAAAACTCATCAACATCTTGTGTAGCCAATTTATAAGGGATAAAACCATATTTAGCAATGACAATGTATAGGCCCAACTAATTAGGCTTAAACTTGCTTATATTCTCCCTGCCCTTGGTGATGTTATTCTAATTCTCTTAAAGGACAAAATCATTGATGTCAAACTCTCTGGATATGATGTGATTGTCATAGTTGTGGTAAAATCTATTTTGGTATACTTTGAGGTGATCTAGGTCATGAAGCCATTTTTCATTAAGTAGTCATAACCCAAGAAGTTAGGCCACTTTGTAGTCTTCATCATTTAGAAAGTTTTTCAAGGAGATGCACAAAGAGGGTAGTTTTATCTCAAGGGGATAATAGCCTCCATTCCAAATACAATGGAGTATGGGGTATCTCACATAGTGGTGTGGATGGAACTTTAGTAGGATCACAATGCATGATATATTTGGAGGTTCTAGTTTTTACTAGATTTATTGATGATTTTATCCATAATATTAACAAGGGTTTTATTCATAGCATTATCTTGAACATTACCTGGAGGTGATAGGGTGCGAGAACATTTTTGTTTTATTTTTAATGTATGGCATAAGGATTTGAATTTTGTATGTTTGAAGGATTTACCATTTTTAGAGATAATAACAAATGGAATGCCATAACAATAGATGATATGATTCGAGATAGATTTTGATATCTACTTATCTGGTTACATAGGCGAGGGTAATGGATTCCACCCACTTGGTAAAGTATTAAGTAACAATAATGATATGCTTATGGTCATTATAGGAGGTGAGATGAATCTTCCCCATGATATCGAGCCCTAATTTTGATAAAGTATATAGAGTAGTAATTGGTCATGCAATGCTTAGAATGATGCATGGATAAAGTTAATGTGATTTTGGTACATAACACACTTGCAAACATACTGAAAACAATATGGTTCCATAATGGGATATTAACATCCAACTCAAATGATCTTTTGGATAGGAGCATACCATTAGTACGAGATACACATATGCCTTTATGCACCTCTTTAATAGCCAAGAATGCCTCTTCTAAATTTATACATCACAACTTTAACGATAGAGATTTCCCAAAAGGAGAGTATAAAAGGAAATGTGTTGGATGAGGGATAGGTTAGGAAGGAACATGTCGTTGTGAAGGTAGTTATAGATGTATGAATACTAGGGCTAGAAGGAAACAAAAATTGTACATGTAGGATTACAGTGAGTGGGGCTCTGATGTATTGAGTTCGGCATTGTAATTTCTTTTCTATTTTTGCAGAGTTATATAAGCCTAGTGATGCGCATGACTACTGACTGTCATATATGGCTCTTTGTAATGAACCAATGAATACAATGAGGTTACTTATTACAATTAGATATGAATATTAGTGGGTTTCATGTATCTTTTGTTCATAGAAGTTCTCTTTCTTTTCATGCTATGAATGAATGGTTGTAGCTTTCTTTCTGTTATATTATGTGTTATGGAGTCTTTTAAAACACACAGTCCAAGAAACTACAAGGATCGAAGGCCGTCTGAAACCCCGTAATCTTTGTATGTCTAAACTACAAGGATTTTGGCATGTTATAGGCATGAGTTATGATGTGTTCAACCAAAAATCAAAATTCTTTTTAGGATGCTGGAAGGTTGAGTAGAGAGCCAATGCTATCCATGGAATCAATAGAACGATTTTGTAGATAGGGAATAGTTTCAAAGATAAACCATGAAATAATATTTTATGCTATCCATCATCTATTTCTAAGGGATAAGATTTTCATCCTTGAGGTTATACTCATCATTAACTCATTTGATAATGATTTGTGAATATCAACTTGTTGTATGTTCCATTTGATAATAATTTTGAGGCTTGCAATGATTTTATGATATTTAGATATATTATTTTCACACAGAAACCAATTATAAAGGCCCTAAAAATAATATCACCTATGGGTGTAATAAAGAGGATTCCGCCCTTAGGCTCTTCGATAATCATGATTGATTCATATGGTAAGTCCTTGTTTAATAGTTGGGTGTCTCTTAAATAGGTGCTCGGCTAAATTATCTATGATCACTTGCCCTTTGACAACCTTCTGATTTATATATTCCATGTCAAATTCACTAAGTAGGATCTAAGCTAGTTAACCATTATCCCCTGTAAGAGTTGGTTTAGATAACATGTATTTGAGAGGGTCAACTCTAGAATGAGTTTAGCTTTATTGTTGAGAAAATAATGTCTTAACTTTTGAAAAGTGAATAAAATAACTAAACAAGATTTTTTAATTTTTGGGTAATTAACCTCATATGAGGTCAAAGTTTGGTTGAGGTAATACACAACTCTCTCTTTTCATATTTATCATGTTGTGCTAAAAGAGCTCCAAGAGAAAATTGTGTGGATGATATATAAAGCAAGAGGGTCTCACCTAAAGTGGGTGGAACCAATACACATGGTTTAGATATGTAATGATTGGAATGTTTAAAAACTTGCTAGCATTTTGGATCTCAATGAGAAGCAAAGTATTTCTTTAGGAGGTTTGTGAATGGATAGCACTTATTTGCAAGTTCAAAGATGAACCTCCTAATTACTTATATTTTTCCCTGTAGAATGTGAAGTTGTTTGAGATGTTTAGGATGATGCATCTCTATAATAGTTGTTACTTTAGAGGATCCACATCAAGACATTTACATAACATAATGAACTCCAAACATTTTCCGATATGACACCAAACACATTTTCTTGGGATTTAGGCAGAACCATATACCCTCTCAACTATTTAAATATTTATTATAGGATTTCATAATTTTTGCATGGGTTTTGGATTTTCTGCGTATGTCATCAAAATAATCTTCCACAATGTCATGGAGCATGATTTATCATAGCTCGTTGATAAGTGGCTCCTACATTTTTTTAGAACAAATGGTATGACCGGTTAAGAAGGTACCCTAGGGTGTAGTAAAATTTGTTTTATGTTGATCATATGTAGTAATATTAATCTAATTATAGACTAAAAACCCATATATAAGAGGTAACATCTCATATATTTTCGTGGAGTCTACAATCATATCAATATCGAGGTAAGGGAAAGTTCTCTTTCGGACAATTTTCTTATGTATCTTAAATATGTACACACTCGAATCCCTGTAGGTTTCTCATAGACATGGATGATGTTAGATATCTAATATGAATAATCTACATGTCGAAAAAAACCAACATTCAATAGTTTATTAAGTTCCTCTTTAAAAAGGAGAGCTATTTGTGTGTGCATTTTTGGAGTTTTTGTTTAATGAGTTTAGTCGATTCATGAACAAACAAGTAGAAAATGATCAAAGAAGGTTCCCCAACCTTGCATATGACTAGGAAAAGATATCTCAAAATTCCCATAAGAGGGTGAAAAATGTTTTCTACTCTCATGGAATAAGAAACTTTAATCTCAATGATCTTGGGTTGTTCCTTTGTGTCAATATTGATGTCTATGGTTTCCTTTATGAGGAATTTAGATCCATCTTCCATCTGTGTAGGATCGGGGAAGGTTGAGTTCCTCATTTATTGGCACCTCGGGAATGTTTTCACCAATATATTGGTCACTTTCATTCTCTTATTGTTTTTTATTTTACTTTTTGGATAACACCTCAAAAAGGTTTTCAATTTAATACTTTGTATTTTTACTTTTCTAATTGTTTTTCTAATTTTGTGATTTTTAAATTTTTGCTGACCAAAGAACTCAACCTCCTTCATGGAGTAATAACTTGCATCCAAGTTGATTTTGAATCCTTTCTTGTGATCTCTTAGTAGGATGTCATCTCGGATACCTAAGCTTTCTGCTATAAATTCCAATTTTTATTAGAATCAATTGGTATGTGAATATGTAGGTTCTAATTAATTGGGGTATTACACATAAATGTTAAGAGAGCTTTGATGGAGTGTGACGTAAACATTATCAAGTAAAGAGGTTCATGGAGGAAAGAAGCTCGTAAAGGTTCTGGGGACCTTAGTTTAGTGCGGAAGAGTCATCTTCACCATTTGAAGATGCGGCATTGATTTCATCGAGTTCAACACCATATAATTTAATCCCAATGCTATAATGTTCATGTTGTTCACAAGCTTTGAGAGGTTCACAAATGCCTTGTTCTTTAAATCCATAACCATATCCTTGATAGTTTATATTGTACATCATCTTGTTTGGAATGACATGTTTTGGAGAGTCAGAATAAAACGAGAAATTTTCATTAGGAAAGTATGAGCTAGAAGGCGTATCTAGATGCTAAACATATTTTGTTTATCACTATTGTATCGTGTGTTTTACAAACAAAAATGGAAACACATTTTTAGGATTAAATACACAGTTATTTGGCTATGCATAGACAAAAATTCCAAAATGCTAATTATAATTGAAGAAAAAACAATTCATATAGCAACATATGGAAATGAAGAGGTTAAAACCCATGTTGAGGAAATTAAAGGGTATGAAGATGACCGCATTAATTTTAAGCCACCCTTCATCACGAGGTAAGTATGTGGAGCATATATATGGCCCACAAAGTGAGACCAGTTCTCATAAACATTCTTCACCAAGTAATTATTTTTTTAATGGAACCGGGATCTTCATCCAAGATGTAAGATGATGAGAAAATAAAAATATGCCTTTTCATTGCCATTTCAACATAATGAAAACATGTTAATGTGGTTTTCTTATTCAAAAAATTAGTTTCACAGAAAATAAAATAAAATTACATTATAAGAATATCAAAGCCTTGATAAGGTGTAAAAATACAAATAAAGAAGAAAGTGTAGGTATATCGTGTGTTTTACAAATACAAGTGGAAAACACATTTTGAGAGAGAACATATAAAGTTATTTGGTTCCATAAAAATAAAAAATAAAAAATTCTAATTCCAACTGGAGGAAGAACATGTAATTTAGTGCAACATATAGAAATGTGGAGCTTGGAATCTATGTCAAGGCAAGAGAATGCTTGGTGGGGTATCTTCTCGATTGAGCAACACTTTAGTCACAAATGATGCAAGATTTCAAGGACTAATTCATTTGACTACTTAAATTGTTGTGTTTTGAAATATGTAGTTTCATTATCATTCTTGGTAAAGTAAACATTACAAGGGATTATGTGTGGAAAGCATTATAAATGAGTTTATTTAGAAATGTACATTGTTGTTAAATGTACTTACCTATAACTTGAATTTAACTTTTGAATATTATGACCCCCTTATTCCTCTTGATAACGTGGCGAATAAATTGTTTGAATCAAAATATCTACATTTGTTTCAAAACTTTTACATAACTATTTTTTAACTTTTGGAAAGAGATTTGTTTCTATATTTACTTTTAGGTTGAACATCGTTCAAAGTATAGTTATCAATTTAAATGAAATAGGGGAAGCACCATATGTTAATTCACGTTAAGATAAAATTTCCCGCTAGTTTGTGTTTATGATGGATCTATAAGCATTTACTTTGTTGTGCCACATAATATCGTGGAAAATAGTCTTTGCCTTTAGTTAGACCGACATCGAGTAAGTCACCCACCACCTCAATGCTCATTGATCTTCACATGTGTAGTTAACTAAATTCAAATTGATGATCTATCATGGTATAAATGACATATATACATACATATACATACACACACATACATATACACACACACATATACATATACATGTGTATATGTATATATACACACACACACACATATATGTATGTATATGCACATATGTATACATATATGTACATACATACATATATAAGATGGGGTAATGCTATCTTGTAGGTTGGTTAGTTGTCACAATTTTAAAACATATCTAAAATTTAATATTCAACAATTTTATGAAAGAAAAATATAAATTTTCTGCAACAAAGCTTCAAATTTGGATTAAAAACTTCTTTCATTTTGGGAGTTCGAAACTAATAGCCCCAAGTTCTATTTAAGAACTTTGGTTTGTATGTGACAAGAAGATTAATGCAAACCTCTTGTCCTTGTTCTCTCTCACACAGTTAACTTATTACTCGAGCAATTGTTCTTTGACTCTGCATGAAGGTATAATTAGTCGTTCCTTAAGGTGAGTGCTTGTTCGCATGAAATTTGGCTTGTTTATGACAAAAAGATCCTGCAAGCGTTTTGTCAATTTTCTCCCATGCATAATCAAGTAAAAAAATTCATGCCTCACTTGTCTAAATATTGTTCTTTCACTTTACTTGAAGAAATACTTATCGTTTACTTGAGGTGAATGTTTGCTCACTTGAAATTCCTTCTCCCCTCGAGC
This sequence comes from Taxus wallichiana var. yunnanensis, assembly GCA_018340775.1. Taxonomy (NCBI): domain Eukaryota; kingdom Viridiplantae; phylum Streptophyta; class Pinopsida; order Cupressales; family Taxaceae; genus Taxus; species Taxus wallichiana. The sequence goes on from CM031241.1 coordinate 369,592,656, forward strand.
GAAGTGTGTGTTGCAAATACATTCACTTTAAAGTAGATATAACTATTCTTTCACCTCTTCATGAACAGACACATGCCCTTTTCTTAGGGTGAACATTTACCCGTACTAAATTCTCTCTGCTATTGGAACAAGTATCTACCACACATCTTGTTTTTGTGCCAAGTGTCTCTCATAAAGGATGGCTTACGTCACCCCACTTCACCCTCCCCAAGATGAACTTTTACTTCCACCTATCAACATATTTATACAAACACATACTACACATTCAAATTTATTTATTAAAATATCATTACCCACTTTAACTTTATTTTTATTTTTATTTTCTTCCCAAACAAATACATCTTTTTCCACAAAATTTACTACACCACGACCTTTCTTGTCAACCATCTATATAGAGGATGATCCGAAATGCTAGACACAATTTTACTAGAAACACTCCTCTATATCTTATGCGGTGTGAAAATACTATTACTCTCATCTAAATGCTTTAAATCTCATTTTTAGATTAGTAAATATGACAATACATTTCCAATTAAAATGAAATAAACAAAAGGATTAAAGTTCTCCCACTCTTATTAACAAATAAACAATATTGATAACTAGTCATATAGTACTTTAAATTTGACGGCCATAGCTAATGACCATAAAACAATTTTTCTACACAAGAATATTTTTTGATTGGAAAGTAGCCCAATTGGGCACTGGATTACATAGTTTATTGGCATCTCTGCCTAAGTTCCTGAAGGGGAACATACAAAATCATCGATACAAAGTATGTGAATAAACTAAACCAGAGAGCACCTTCAACTAAGTTAAACTATGTGTAAGGGGCATAAACGCCGTCAAGGTCACCCAAGGCACGATCTTGGCCTCACTCGTTTAATTCTATGTGTCGGGTATATTCGGGCCTTACACTCAAGAAGACTTAATCCCTGGTGGGTTCTATAAAAGCCAACATCATCACCAATGGACCAAGGGCCGTCAAGTACAAAACTATTATTGTCGCAATATATTCAATTTTAAAACAATAATATCTACATACATCGACATTTTTTATTTTAAAAGAGTAACATCTACTTACATTGACATTTTTTTTTTTAAAAGAGTAGGGTTGGTTGAGCGGGACATTAAAAATTTAATTGCGAATACCACAACTATACTACATTGACATATTTTTTTTTTTAAAAGAGTAGGGTTGGTTGAGCGGGACATTAAAAATTTAATTGCGAATACCACAACTATACTTATTTAAAAACGAAAAAAAATACAAAAAACAAACAGCCGTCAACTTTAAACCTTCTTTGACACAAACATATGTATCAACTTCAAGGACGCTTTATATATTCTCCAATCGTCCAACGTTAAATTCTCCCGACATGAATCTAACGAAAAGCCACAACAACAAAATTCATTGGCAGGGTAAACTAAGTGGAAGCATGCAATAAATCATAACAGATAGAATATAGTACGTCCAAATCTGTGTCCCCGAGATTTTTCAATGTGGAGCCAGAACACAGTATGCAAATGCCTTCACCTTTTTTTTTTTTTTGAAATCTTAACGAGCAAGATTTAACCCCGGGAAGCTTCCTCAACAAGACACAGGCAATTTAACAAGCAGCTTATAAACGTGGATGCAAGAAAGTTGTGAAGATTTTATTTGCAGGTAAGTTTTACATCACAATTTGAGAAAAGCCATGGGAGAAATGTTGGGGGTTTGGTGGGAGTGGAGGTTTGCAGACCAACAATGTGGGAGAAATGTCGGGGGAATCTAATGAGAGTAGAGTTTTGCAGCACAACAACGTGGGAGAAATGTGGGGAATTCTAGTGGGAGTAGAGGTTTGCAACTCAACAATGTGGGAGAAAAGTGGGGGAATTTTAGTGGGAGTAAAAGTTCGCAGCACAACAATGTGGGAGAAATGTTCGTGAAATGGTGCTCAAATGGACTCTCGAGGACATCATGAATGAAAATCTCTTCCATCAAAAGGTCAGTATATGTTAAAAATACTGCATGCAAATGCCTTTGAGAATAAGTTAATTGAAGGTGACAATTTATTGCCTGTTTGTTAGATTTTAGTTACAGTTGTTTTGGTTGGGGTTGAGAACACAGTAGGGTTTTTTTGGTTTGTTTTGGGAAAGAGGGTTTAATCTTTTTAAACTAAGGGTTTTGAACAATAGTCGAAAAGTAACTTACAGCTGTTATAGCTAGGAAAGTCATGACTGCATGTGTGTGTGTTTTTAATATAAATTTCTTGTAAATTTTACATGTTTGTAATGTTTTGGAGGACTGTAACTTTCTTTTTCTTAAAGAAAAGTGTACTATTTTGCAGATAATATCCATACGCACTCTTTCTTGATCCGGGTATATTTCTGTATTTTTTTAAAGAAAGGGTCAACTGTTTTGCAGATAATATCCATAAGCACTCTATCTTCATTTGGGTATATTTCTTTATTTCATTTTCAGGTTCTAAAATGTTTACAGTTAAAAGATTTGATTCTATCATAGTCCATAAAAATTAGATTCAAACTGAATGGATCCCGATATTGATCCAAAATGTTGAACTAAGAACAAACACGCAGTATCTCCAAAAGCTTGACTGTAAGTTTACAGTTTGTTTTACCAAATAGTTTCTCTGATCATATTATTATAAATTACCAACTTTGATTTTAACCTGTAGGAACGGGTGAGAGTGAGGCTTATAGTTAATTCTTAAACATATTGCCTATATCTAATATTTAATATCCAGGAAGATGTACCTGCCGATAAGAAGATTGCTCTGTAGTTTCTAGAAAATAGATATTCAATTTCACTATAGCATTATTCTATTATCCAATTCCTCTTCTTTGTGCTATCATGGGAGAAAACCTAACTGTCTCTCCTCCTCATTGCTCCTTTCAAACATTTGTAAGTCTGAAACTGAAAATCAGATGCTTATGTTAATAGAGCCCATGGAAAGGTGTGCGCATGTATTCAGCAATGCTAATTCTAACGATTGCATTTGTGTTAAGTCATTACTATCCCACACTTTCATTGTGTGAGACACAACAATTGAAGCAACATTATATAGGTGCTCATAACACCTCTATCGTTCCATCTCTTCACTTGCCTTCTTTCATATTATTTTGCATAAACTAAACATTCAATGCTGTATAGCCTGAAACACACCATTTATACCTAATAGCATCATCCCACTTTTCTTCTTTCTATTCAAATGAGGATATACGTTGCACCTTTAATTGTAGGTCATATATTGGTTATGTATAAACCCGTGGCTAACATAATCTCTTATCATGTCATATCACATTTATTTATGTTTTCATGTGCTTAGTAGGTTGGCCTTGGTGCTTTGCATAGCATAGTAGGGTATATATAGGATTTAATAACTAATAGATGATCATCCTATTGAGCACTTGAGTCTTATTGCATGGTTTGGAGGTCTCCCCCTTGAAGTGGTGAAGTCATTCTACTTGCATGTTGTGATCATTTATCTATGTTTTGGTGTTCTTTGGTGTTACTGTTGTTGTTGATACTTCGATCTATCTAAGTATGTTAGAGTAGGTATTTACCTTAGCTCATGTTCACCTAGGTACTTTATTTACCTTTATTGTATTTATCCTCATCCACTTATGTGTGTGGATATTTCTTTTATCTTATTTAGATATTAAGAGATATTATCTAGTTGTTAGGTATAGTTCTTTCCTTGATCTATGGTATTGACTAGATCCTTGATGTCTAGTTCTCTCCTAAATCTATGGTCTTGACTAGTTCTTTGATGACTAGTTATTTCCTTGATTTATGGCTTGATCTACGACCTTGATTGGTTCTTAGATTGTTATTGCTTGCCTATTTAAGCAAGACCCATTCTCAATGTATTGCATTGAGTTAATAATAATATATGATATTCTTTGCTCATTTGTTTGTAAAGGTTTTATGTAAAGCTATTCTCGCGAATTGCTTTCATCTTATTGATCGTGGTGTTTGATTAACATCCGTGTTCTTGGCAAGTACGATCTGGTTATCGTTCCTTTTAAAGTAGACTCATTACACATGGTATAAGAACTTTGATTTAAGCCAAAATTAGGTCAAAACCCTAATTTTGAAGATTCGGCTATATCTCCAACACGATGGCAAATTTTTCTGCATTTTTAAATTTAAAGTGGCGAAATAAGTAAGGTTCTATAAAAATTTCAAGATTTTTTAACTTGTTTTACACTAGTTATATCCATTTTAAGGTTTTTCATAAATTCGCTCCATAGGCTGCAATTTTAAATTTTTCTAATTTTCTTACATATTCGGAAAGCTTGAAAATAGTTATTTAAGGTTAGCCCCTTGGTTTTTTTTTCTATTCGGCCGAAAGCCATTTGTAATTTGAAACCCTAAATCTCTACTATAAACTTGAACCCCAAACCCTAAGTTTGAATCCTAGATAAAAAAAAGCCATGAAAGGTCCACAAACAAGAGAGAAATGTAAAGGTAATACCCATTTAGCTTGAACACAACATGCACTATGCAATCGATAATAGTGAAAAAGACGATCTTAATGCTGGCTTGGCAACATTGGAATCAAAACTCATGGCAGCCATTTCTAGTCTTCAACCACAGGCCGCCAACTTCCAACCAGGTCAGTCAGGTCCTACCATCAACCATACCTCCAATTCGACATAACCACATCACTCATCCTGTTCTAATGTGGGGAGTAGAAACATGATGCCAAAAGTGGAGATGGGGAAATTTTATAAGATGGTACAGATCCATCGCTTGGATCAACCAAATGGAGAATTTTTTATGTGCATCAAATTCCAAGTGGACAAAAGGTGGTATTGGCATCATTGTATTTGGGTCCGAACAATTCATTTGGTATTGTGTAATGTCCCCTTCTCAACGCTAGTTCTCTTTGAAGACCTTGTGCCCATTCCACTTCCCATGGGCTAAAAGTATCACACCTGCAAATTCAGTTGAAATTATAACAAGGTAAGTCATTAACTGATGAATTTGGTGCTTGATGTTCAGGGATATTCCCTTAGCTTGTATGAGCTCATCATTATACTTAGTAATAAAACTCATTTTGTTAGATCGTCATCTTCAACCGATCGTGACATCAAGGAAAAGAATAATAAATGCTTTCAATAATGGTCAGAGACCATGACAAAGGAATTAATACGTTTCGTATAGACTAAGGTTGATCTTGTGATTATCTCGGCTTTAGGTCATGTTGCTTTACCCCATACCCTTGGACTAGAATAAATGACTAAGGTATCTAGACCGGGATATTTCACTGCTATCAATCTTGGGTCCTGATTATAATATAAGGTCTAAAGCATAATTAGAGGACCATGTTTATCAATAAAACATTTTCTTAGGTTATGAATTAAGGTTATTCTCTAAGCTATTCTTGCAGGACTTAATATTTATGATTATGTCCCTGGTCCTCGACCATATTAGAGGCACCTATTATAGCTAAAGGGTTATGTGTGAGTTGAAGTTTAGAAATTGAAAGATTTATTATTATATAGGTCGACATCATCGACCACATGCAAAGTAAGGTATTTGAGTGACATTATTAGTCACATAAATGTTGATCACCTTAAACTTAAAACTTAAATGTGTGGGCATAAATTCTCTGGAACCTAAACTTATATTGATCTAAGGTTTATGAAATTCAATTCATAAAGGCTTTGACCTATAATAGTAAGCCTTGGCATGAATATGATTTCGAAATGTTAAGCTTAAACTAAGGTTGATGTTTGAATGAAAAGGGACCTAAGCTTGATCAAAGATTGATTAAATTGGAGGCCTAAATTTACCCTAAACTAATGGCTAAGGTTCGAATTAATGGTATGGGTTGATTTGCTAAGTTGTCACCACCACCGTCTATGCATGCATTCATTGTGACTTCTATTAAATGCCGCCAACCGCCCAATATGGGGAGAAAACAATGGAAAAGTTTGGCTATCTTCCACTTCGCTAAAATTGGTAATTCGAACTATGAATTTAGAAACCATGCTAAATTCATTATCCCAAATAGTTAGACAGATAGATAAAGGCGGGAAAATAAAAGTGGGCTCCTTCATTAATGGCATTGATTGACCGCCCATGGATCTTGGGACATGCAATAGTCGGTTGGAAAAGCGGTAGTGGTCGTGGGTTTTGTTGTTTCGTAAGGAATTAATAGTGTTCACATTATTATTGTTGAGTTCTTGTATAGTAAATAATACTTACGGTTATTTGGTTATTTAGTTAATTTATAGAATATATGATTCAAGATTGATATTGTTGTGGTTACAACAATACTATCGCATATAGTTTTGTGAGGGTTTGGTTGGTAGTTTGTTGGAGAGAATATCTCCATGATTATAGGGAAAATATTTCCTATATACATATGCAATTCCCGAATGATTGTAATGTGTGTAAACATCAATATATTGAATATCACAAAGGTGTGTTTAACAATATTTGCAGCATATAATCTCCATTTGTTTCTATTAGTGGTATCAGAGCAATGTTATCCCTATCCCCTGAAATGGGTTGTTGAAAGTGCTAGTATGCCCTTGACCCCGACAATGGAAGTCGTGTATATATTTTAAATTGTGGTAGATGTTGAAGTTACAATTTATGTAATCACATATATATTTGTGTTCATTCATGATGTGAAGCATATTGTTTTGCATTCACTTATACACTATCGTAGATCTACCTAGCTAGTAAAAAAATCGGGAGCAAAAATAAGAGAGGAGCCCCAATCGATACGGCTTAGCCGTTGAATCTACACCAATTAAATTCTACACATCTTCTTTGAAGGAGTTTTAATACCTTTTGAGCTTATAAGGCGGACGGATTTGGAGGGGAGGATCCCTCTTATCAAGAAAGCGAGTCATCTCGCAGCCCTAAGCGACGCCACAACTTCTTTACACGGCCCACATCTCATGGACTGATACGTTTTTAGCTCAGTTCAGTGTCAGATTCATCATACTCCACGTACCAGCTCCAACATTCTTTGGTAAACACATCGGCGAGTGCCTCCACAACTTGATACGTTCCCAAATCTACTTTTAACACCGATGCTCATTCCTATCTTCATCAGATTCATCGTTGGGATAAAATGATGTATGTGGTTCTTTATCCATTGAATGCTCTGCTTGATCCATGTCGACTATTCATTTCCGTCACCATACAATCACCCACATTGACTATTCATTTCTTTGATCGACAAGGTGCGGGAATATCCAACAAGTCTTCTTGACCAACGATAGAGATAATACACAACATATTATTATTTCATGTGATCTACGTGTATGCACAAGTAGTTATTAATAAGTTGTGCAATTACAATGGTTGGTCTTTTTTATTGATTCTCCATAGTATTTTTTTTAGTGTGTCGTTTTGTGGGTATATAGTCTTTTTGTTATTATTATCAATATTATTAGAATCGTTTTGTATAGTGTACAAGTTTGTTTTTGTTTGTGAGTAAATAACTCAATGTCACCGTTAGTCATAGTATTATCTTAAGTTTCGATGGTTCTATAAGATGTCTATTGTCATCTCTTATGTTGTTCAAATTGGTGTTTTGTAAGTCAATATTAAGTTTAAAAAGGGTCTTTGTTAAGTTTGAAGGTAATATTCAATGTGTCTCTTTATCAAATGAAAGTGACATCATCGATATATTATGTGTTGTTTATGAGGTTCAAAAATCACCATTTCGTGTTATATTGTCAAAAGTCAAGTCGTTTTATACCATTGAAAGTGTTATCATTGTAGTGTCAATGTCGTCAAAAAGAGTCATTGCGAAAAAAGTTGTCAAGATTTGTAAGTGTCAAAAAGTCCGAAAAATAAAAAAATTGCCTTACGGACACATTATCGTTGGAACACTACGTCCAATATGTAAAATTGAGCTCCATGATCAAATTCAGCTGAGTTAGTAGCTTCACATGGAGGATGGAGGCAAATGGAGGTTGGAGGTTGATCAACGACCTCTCGTCAGTCGCCAACGACGAGGCCGCGAAATGCTTTTGTGGCATTTTTTTCATTGTGTGTTTCAAGTATGCTTGTTTTCATTGTTCTATTGTGATGTTTCTTTGAATAAACCCCTTTTCAGAATTTTGGGGAAGATTTCTTATTTTTAGAAAACTCACTTTTGGGGAGCAGGAGAAGATTTCGAGGTAGACTCAAGGGATGGTTATCCAGTTAGTGCCAAGCTTGTGGATCTTGGAGATCTAGAATTCGGGCGCTCTAGGAGAAAGGGAAAGTCCCACAGAACCCAAGGAGGTAAAGAGTATTCCGCATAATTTAGCTCGTGACTACGCCTTTACGAGGGTAAAGAGCAATCTATGGAGTCTGTACCTGGTCTAAGTAGTGCTTTTAGGAGGTGGTTCAATTTCTTCAAAATATGGTTCTTCCCGTGTTCACATTAAGGGGGTGAAGTCTAGAGATTAATAATGTTCACACTAAGGGGGTGAATGTTAGGAATTATAATATATAGTGTTCACATTATTATTGTTGAGTTACCATATAGTAAATAGTACTTACGGTTATTTGGTTATTTAGTTAGTTTATAGAATATATGATTCGGGATTGATATTGTTGTGGTTACAACAATACTATCGCATATAGTTTTCTGAGGGTTTGGTTGGTAGTTTGTTGGAGAGAATATCTCCATGATTATAGGGAAAATCTTTCCTATATACATATGCAATTCCCGGATGAATGTAATGTGTGTGAACATCAATATACTGAATATTACAGGTGTTTAACATTATTTGCAGCATAGAATCTCCATTTGTTTCTATCAGTTTCATTGTTTTTGTTGAGGGTTTCATAGAATGCGAAGCTTTGCATATGGAGGTTTTCTCGGTCACCATATTAATTGGTTGGTTTGAGTTGTTGCATGCGATGATAGAGCCTAGTCAATTCCTGATTTGGAGGTCGGCTGTTATTTAAAAAGGGTGTTAGATCGGGGAGGGTAGTTTTATTTGTTCGATTTATTCAAAGCTGGAGAAATTGGAGGTTTCCCATTGTTGAACGAAGAGTGGTTTTCGAGACTCTATGTAGGCATGATATATTCTTTCTTCATCTTGAAATCTTGTTCCATTTGCTATTTTCTTAATAGAAATTTCTGTAAGCAATCTCGTTTAAATAGTTGTTATGGGTATGCATAATAATATTGCTTGTGGATGACTTATTTGTTTTTGTTCAATTACTCTTGTTGGATTGTGCTTGCGTCGTTGTGTTGAGGTCTGAACCGTTGTTATACGATTATCTTTTAAGTATAATAGTGAATATATCTTCTGTGACTTTTGGGTTCGTAAAATTGCAAAACCGAGGCCGTAGTTTGGTAAAGATCATAGGTGAACCTCTGTTAGTAGCTTTTCGAGTTCAATGATGGGTATATTAACTCTGTGGATATATTTTTGATATGCATATAGGTATATAATCGGTTGTGATTTTACAAAACTATATATACCCTAGGGATTGGGGAAAACGGTCATGAAATTTGCTGAGCGAATATAGTAGCTCAGAGAAATCTGTGATAATAGAGTTCATAACTCTATCTGCCCCACCCTCTCTATAAACTATCTATTCTATTCCCCATTGACTTCTATAGTATAGGCTAGGCTCGACTAGTCGGTAGAGAAGAACTATGGTAAACTCTGCAACCGTGAGTTCTTCGATCTTCGTGTTTAAACTATATGCTCTCGTTAGGTCTTTGGTAGAGTGATATGAGGAGGAGTGTGTCTCGTAGTGGACTTTTGATAAAGTTAAGGTAAGCTGATTTCTATCCCCGTGGAAATCATATATATTCTCCTTGTTACTAAAGCAAATAGTTTATAGTTAACATACTACTACTACGTAGTCTACGTATGAACAATTAAGAAACACGTGCATGACCTAGGCATAAGGTTGATCCGTTCGGTGGATGTAATTTCTCTGTTGGGATTAGATGGGATATGGTCTAAAGGAATCGATTATGAAAGACGGCCATAGTTATGTTGCACTCCTACTCAAGTCACTCCCTAGGAGAGGGGCTCCAAACAATGCCAAAACCCTTGATATGACTTCTTCTTGATGCCCTAGTTGCAAACCAGAAAGATGGTCTTCAATGAATACCTTCACACCACCAACTTGGAGAGTTTTTGTTCTCCAATATTCCACAAGGGTTTTGTCCTCCTTGGATGCCACACTAATGGGTTTTTGCCCCTTAGTGGATTTGGATTAGAGCAATCAGCCCTAGAACCAAGTAGAAAAGTATATATGCCCAAAGATGATCCCAAAATGAGCCTATGCGACTCCCTTTATACCCTTATGGTGGCGCCAAAGGTCTAAGGGTGAATTACCCCAAGACCGACCTCTTTGGAAGCTTGCTTTATTTTCTAATTTCATCTTGGGAGCTCTCTAACCCATTCAACTGCTTGGAAAGGAAAAACACAATAAAAACTTAAATATGAATAAAGAAAATTGAAATATAGCTCAAGTTCTTCCCTTGTTCAACTTCTTCTTGCCCACGAAAAGGAAGATGAGCAAGAAGCCTTCAATTTATATTATTTCGAAAAAGGGGACATTACAGTCCTCCCTTCCCAAAATTGCTTATCCCCAAACAATTGCAAGCTTGGCTGATCAAAATCACGATCTCCTTCCTCTTCTCATCATGTAAGTCCACCTCATCAAGAGAGGTAGGTGGTGGCTTCCTTGACAATGCATCCGCTACCACATTATTTTTCCCTTTGACATATTCAATGTCAAAATCATATGCTTGTTTACTCACCCACTTTTGTTGTCGGTCATTCAAATCCTTTTGATGAAGAAAGAATCTCAAACTATTGTGATTAGTTTTGACCACAAACCTGCCACAAACCAAGTATTTCGAATTTGGTCAATGCATGCATGATGGCCAACATTTCTTTGTCATAAATAGAAAACTTTTTCTCATGGTCCTTAGAGTTTTTCGGATTTCATATGCAATGGGATGCTTATTTTGCATCAAAACAGCCCCTATACCTTCACCTGAAGCATCACATTCAAGCACAAATGGCATAAAAAAATATGAAACAGCAAGTATTGGGCAAAAACACATCACTTTTTTCAGCTCTTCAAAAGACATTTGGGCTGTTTGTGACTAATTAAAAACTCCTTTTCAGGTTAGATTGGTCAATGGGGTAGCAAGTTTTGAAAATCCTTTCACAAACGTTCTATAATAGAAACATAATCCAAAATATCCTCTTTATTGTGATATGTTGGAAGGAGTTGGCCAATCCAAGATGGCCCGAATGTTTTGTTGGGCCACATGAACCCCTTGTGTATTGATAACATGCCCCAAGTACAAAATTTCAGTCATTCCAAACTCACACTTGAATTTTTTTGCATATAGGGACTGCTGTTCTAAAATTTCCAGTACCTTATCCAAGTGTGGAGATGCTCCTCCCATGTTTGCTATAAACCAAAATATCATCAAAGAAAATTAGCACAAATTTTCTCAAATGCTTACCAAAACTGTGGTTCATACATGATTGGAAAATGGTAGGGGCATTGGTTAACCCAAATGGCATGACAAGAAACTCAAAGTGCCCATAGTGACACCTAAAAATGGTCTTGTGTACATCTTCATCTCTCACTCTTATTTGGTGGTACGGATCTCAAATCAATCTTGGAGAAGAAAACTGCTCCATGTAGCTCATCAATTAGCTCATCAATCCTTGGGATTGGGTACTTATTCTTAATTGTCTTCCTATTCAACACTTGGTAGTCCACACACATCTTTAGGCTGCCATTCTTCTTCTTCACAAGCACCATGGAATAAGTAAATGGGCTGGAACTAGGCCTAATCAGCCCCATTTCTAGCAACTCTTCGATGGTTCTCTCAATTTCATCCTTGTAAATTCTTGGGTGGCGGTAAGGAGTAGTTATTACCGGTTTGGTACCTGGTTCTAACTCAATAACATGTTGAAACCCCTATCTGGTGGCAGCCTATGAGGTAAATCATTGAAAACTTTAGCATGCTTGTTAAGTATGGGTTGAATGTCATTATGAAATACTTGTTGAATGGAAATGGAAGAATTAGATCTTACCAAACAATGAGCTGCCCATGCAACCTGCCCTTTTTGACGGTTCTTTCCATGCTTTTGGCGGTCACAACTTGAGGAGTTCCACCCCTCATACCTTGTAGCACTACCTCTTTGTCTTCTTCTTTAAATTTCAGCTCCATACTTTGGTAGTTTTGAGTAAATTCGCCCAAGGAATGTAGCCATTGAACACCCAAGACTAAATTGGTTTCACCAATGCTAATAACATAGAAAGCATCCTTTACCTCGTGCCCTCCCAAATAGAGTATGAGCTGAGACATTCTTCTTTTGCATGGGAGTGTGAAGCCATACGCTACCGTAACATTGAAACCTGTGAAGATTTCAGCCTTCAACTTCAATCTCTTCACCAAACTTTCATCAATAAAGTTATGAGTGGCTCCACTATCAATCAAAACCGTGACCCCTTGCCCTTGTAGGTCACCCTTCACTGGAATGGATGATATCTAGGTGCACCGGACAAAGTAGCAAGAGTGCCATCCAAAATTTTTGGTTCTTCCTCCGGAATGCTATCTTGCTTTGCTTCATCAACACAATTTTCCTCATCCTCACAGATAGGGGCACGATCTAGAGGGTGTCCACTATCTCATCTCAAGTAGGCCGCCCCCATAGTTTAGGGCTGCATTGCCATATCGGGTGAGATTTTGAACTCTATCGGCCCTATCTATCTTTATAGAGGGCTCAACCGGACCCCATCGGGTCCCCATCTAGTCCAGTCTTTATAGAGATAAGATAAGATAAGATAAATATATTAATGTCCAACGAATGACCACAAAAGTAGGTCAATGGGACTGCAGTCCAAACATATACAAAGTGCGAGCGGGGACAACTCAAATGAGTTCCCAAAAACAGAAGAAAGAAAAAGAGACGAAGTAGAGAGGAAGCCCGAAGCCAAAACTCCACAAGGGCAATGGAGCAAAGGAAGAAAAGAAGGGAATGGAGGGGGCAAACGAGGACTAGTGGTCTACTCAAGAATGGTAGCCACACCCCTCCTAACATTTGAGGCCGATGAAAAGAAGCTCCTGATGGACTGACAACCCGAAGAGGGGGGCGAAAACCTCCTCCCTTGTTGAGATCTGAGACCAAACGACGGCGGTAGGGGATGAATGGAGCAGGCTGCCTCTGCCTGCAAGTACGAGTGCGCATCCGATTCTGTTGGTGGTGATCGGGGGAAATGTGAAGGTCCAACCGGGACGAACTGATCGATGCACTGTATCTGGGTCAGAGAGGCTCTATCGTTTAGTTCCTCCACCATGGGTAGAACCGGAAAGAAGGTTGTAATTCGTCTCATGGGGATGACTCTCAGGAGGAGGATGAAGAATCTGGTCCCGAGCAGCAGAGACTCACGGATGTAGAGGGCAAGACACCATTGGTCAATATATCTGAAGAAAACGGGAGAGTCTGAATCCCTCTGAAGAGGCAGTGAAATCGTCCTTTGATCTCATAGTATATGGGGCAACGGAAGATGAAATGAGTCTCGGTCTCCACCTCATGAAGGCTACAGAGCCTACAAAGTCTGTCATCCCGATCAATGTGGTGATCAATCTCACACCGAAGTCTGTGGGAGCCGACCTGAAACTGACCCAGAGGTATACGGAGGGCATGCCCCATGACGAAAGGTGTATTGAGGGCGGATGATGAGTCCATCTCTGATCTCAAGAAAGTGCTCTGCATAAAAGGACATCTTAGGGCGCAAACCCCCAGGAGGGTTCACCCAAGTAGTTTGAATGAAGCTCTTGTAGATATCTTCTGGATGGACCTGTTCAACACTTGCTTGGTGGGCAAGAGATGACTGGGAGCATTCAGGGAATACTGAAAAGGGGGAGATGATCAATTTGGATACCAACTGAATCCAACAAGGCAGAAGTCTCGGAAAACCAACAACGGCTCACATCCTGGGCAATACTCACAGAGGAACAATAAGCGAGATACGAATACCTGGCCCGCTCATCGGAGAGATCACCAAACCTCCTGATACGATGAAGAAAGGTTGATATGTCAAATATAGTTTCAGATGGAAAGGTTGGGCTCGAACTCTGCCAAAATAATATGTTGGGGGACCGTCTGCTTGCATCTGATGAAGCGGCGAAGGAGGAGAGTCTGAATCCTCTCAGCAGAAGCCCAATCTGTGTCTAAAAGGGAGGGCCCCTAGACAATAGACCCATAGAGAACAAAGTGGGGTGGATGAGGGAGTTCATAAGAAACATCTTGGAGGAGATGTCCTGGAAGTGGTTTCGAAAGCACTGTCTCTCGAGAATGGCAAGAGACCCATACCCTTTATTCACCCTCGGCTGAAGAGCATGCCTCATACTGAATCTTGGCCTTGAGAACTGGACTCCTAGGTAGGTGTATGTATTAGTGATTTCAACCTCTTGTCCCTTGAAGAAGAAATGGAGGTGTGATGTCTTCAACCCATGAAGACCATGACCTTGGTCTTACCCAGATTGACCGTCAAATGTCGAAGATCACAAAATAAAGCAAGTGCATCAAGCTATCTTTGAAGCCCCTCAGGAGAAGAGGCGAGTAAAACAATATCGTTGGCAAAAGGAGAATAGAAATCAAGATGTGGTGAAGAAGGCAACCATCCCCTTCCTGAATGTGATCCCGAAGAAAAGATTCCAGCTCATCAATGTAAATGCCAAAGAGGGTAGGAGATAGGGGCACCCCTATTTAACCCCAATGGTGCTCCTGATGAAATCAGACAATCCGTGTGCAGTGCAAAGACGACCAAGGATGGACTCATAGAGGTGCATGATAGCGATAATAAGAATCTCAGAAATACCAATGTCCCGGAGTCGCTGGAAGAGGGCCATGTGAGGTACGGAGTCAAAAGCTTTTCGAAAGTCTACAAAACAACAATAAACTTTCGAAGAGCGGTGACGAGCCTCCTCAATAATAGCCCAAAGGGTGAAGATGTGGTCGATGGTGTGGTAACCAGGGCGAAAACCAGCCTGACCTCTAGCTCTGAGTTGCTTCTGCTCCAAAATCTCGGACAACAACCTGTGGAGAACTGTAGCATAGAGTTTGGAGAAAGAATGGCCCACCATGATAGTCCTGTAGTTGTTTGGATCAAAAATGGACCCAACTTTGTGAATCGGGTGAATGATGTGATGGGACCAGGTAGGAAGGAATCCCACGCTAACCACCTGATTGAAAAGATCTGTCAAATAGTTACCAAAGACCTCAAAACCCTGCTTGAAAAACTCGGCCTGGAAACCTTCCACATCAGCTGCCTTGCTACAATTCAAAATCCTTATTGCCTCTTTGATATTACGGTGAGTAAAGGGATTACAGGCGGTGGGATGCCAATCTGGGTAAACTGCTGCCTCGGAACATCGTAAAGGGTAGAGGTGTGGGAAAAATGGAGATAGGATCGATCGTCGTGGAGGAGGGGGAGTGGCGGGGAAAGACAATATGCCAGAAGGATCGAGGGTTAGTCCTAAGGGAAGTGGAAAGCATATATCTGCGGTGGGAAATGAAGGATCGCTTCTTACGGCGGAGAAGGCACCGATAGGCAACCTTAAGAGTGGGGAAGGAGGGGAGGGCATGGGTAAAAGCCTGGCGAAGGTGACGGTGAAGGGATTTGCACTCTACATCATACCATTGGTTCATGGGGCAAGATTTAGTAGTACTAGTGGTCGAGGGATGGGTGGTGGAGCTGGGAAAGGATCTTAGGGCAACCTCCCACATGGTAGAGGAAAGGCATGTATACTTGGCCTCCGCACTAGGAAGGTTAGAGAAGTGGGGCTCAGAGGGGAGAAGGTCGCGGATGTGGGATGAGTAAGATCCGTAATCCCCTTTATCAAACTGAAAGGAGATGCGAGGGGGTAGTGGGGAGGGGAAGGAGGGGTGATGGTGGTAGGAGGACTGGCGACCAGTAGAGAAGGATAGGATTGCATGGTCGGCAAGGGGAATGGGGGAAACAAAGGAGTAGAGGAGGGGTGAGATATCCGGGTTGGCAAGGACATAGTCCACCACACTAGTGCCCCCGCCATGGGGATGACATGTGAAGAAACGTGAATCCGGGAAGCGCTCGATCCCATTAAAGATCACCATCCCCTGTGACTCCCCGAGCTGGAGGAGGAACCGTCCATAAGTTGTGAAAGGGCCATCTGTATCCTCAGAAATCCTATGTAGGCCAACTGACACCGGGTCAATCCTTTGTGTGCAGAATGTATCCTCTAATCATGGAGAGGGACTTGTAAGTGTCTGGTACGGGCATTAAAATCGCCTAAAATGATAACATCCCCTGTGACAGAGTACTGACTAATACTGTCGTATAAGTCAAAAAAGGATCACCATCCGGGCCATTGTGGATGGCATAAGGGGAAGCAGCCGGAGGAAAGTAACAAACTACTATATAGAAATCCCTAGAGAATCGAGTGGCCCCAATAATACGGATCCACATGTACCGGCAGACTCATCAGAACCATTGAGATCCTGTTTTGGAGGGAGTCCCTATAAAGACAGGCAACCCCACCAGAGCCCCTGACACCACGAACCCCGAGTCTCTTGTCTGCAAGCTGATAACCAAAGAAATCTAGTAATACTTGGGAGAGGACGAACCGGGCTCTCGTGTGTCTCTATGATGAAGAGAATGTCGGCAGCCCCGAGAGCATCTAACATAAGGCCAGGGGAAGACCAAAGGGAACCATTCCCATTCCAACAACTGATAGATAAGCCTGCCTGACTTCTCTCCCACTTGGCCCGTCATTGAGAGCCCCTTGGGGGGCTCCCAACCAGAGGAGAGAAAATATTTAAATGTAATGCATCTTACCCTTACCTAAACAACGATGATTTAGGAGACCATGAATCCTGCAAGAAAAACACAAATTCTTCTTGCGTAGCTCATTTCTTGACTCTCCTTCCTTGCTGGTTTTGGAAAGCTCTTTGTGAACAATTGACATTCGTTGGATATCCTTCCTAGGCTGGTCCAAGGAAGGGTTTCTCGGCTGTCCCAAGGGTCCCTTAGGCTGTCCTCCACTTGAAATTACCTTGGGTGTCCGCTGATTGCTGCTGTTTTTGGGGCAGCACCTTCAAGGTCCAAAGATTTCTTAATTGTCTCTTAAAGAGACAAAGGATCAAAGGCTCTAACCAAACCCTTGAGTGGTTCGGTCAAACCCTCAATGAATAGGACAATAAGTCTCCTCTTCGTGACATCCGTAACCATTACGGAAAGCCTCTTAAACTCAGCCACATATTCCTCCATTGCCTTGTTGTTTCAATTGTGCAAGCTCCCGAAAGTGAACTTTTAGGTCAACCCTATCAAATCTCCCAATGAGTCTCCTACAAAACTCATCATATGAGTGGATGCTATTATGCCCTTGTGTCACCAATCCATGGAACCACCACTCATGAACAATCCCCTCTAGATGAAGGGTTGCAAATTTGATGGCATCCTCCTCCATCATAGGCCTCAAAGATAGGTATGTATCCAATTTTTGAATCCATGCCCAGGCTGTCCCCTTATTGGAACCATCAAAAGTAGAGAAAAACATTTTACCCAAAGCATTTTGTACCTCTTTTGGTGGCACATTTTTTCTTGGCTCCGGTTTAGACCTTCCTTTGCTCACACCAATGAACTTGGCAAGTGAAATTGCCTCCGTATCTCCCTTGGAAGTGCCATGTATTCCTCATAGCTTGCTGCAATGCTTTGCCCCGTAGAGTGCCTTGTTCCCACCTTCGGAAGGGTTTCTTCCCTTGGAAGGAAAGTAGGTCTAGTGGCTGATCCGTGAGCTGATCCTTGGGGCTGCCATGATGTATTTGCTCCAGATGAGCAATCTCCATTATGAACCCTAGGTTCATGAAATCTTTGAAGGGTTAGGGCTAACAAGTCTATAGTATCCGCCAATCTCACCTCCCCTTCAACGAGCTTGTCGATTTCGGCTTCTGTGGATCTTGGTGAGCCTGTAATATCTGTTTCGGGACAAAACTGAAAATTACAGAAATTAGCTCAAACCCCAAAATTAGCAAGTCTGATTTTAAAATCAACAAACTGAAATTAAATCTGAAATCAGCAATCTACAAGGGCAGCGAACTGATTATGAAATTCAAATCCACTTTTCACCAAGCAAATCAATGAATAATGCCACAAAACAATTATTCTAGCCACAACAATATTTATGAATCACAAATACATCAAAAGATGGATGGAATATCAAATTACACAGCTGGAATTAATTATTTAAATCAGCAGCAGACTAGCCAAAACCGAGGGCTAGGAAAAATAGTAAACCCTTGCCAAAAATCACCAAAATGGAGATTCCGGCTTTATAAAATATGCCAAATCAGAAAATGAAGTGAAATCTCAATTTTATGCCCTCTAGGGCACCAAACCACCCTCCAAGGTAGGTCGCTCCACCTAGGGAAGGCTGCCCAATGCCAATAAAAATTGAATATTAAGTATTCTCCTCAAATCTGCAATAATCTTCAAGCTCAATCAATGTTGAAGGGTTTTCGTCCTCCAACAAAACCACTAGAAGGGTTTTCGTCTTTGTAGGAAGCCACACAAGAGGGTTTTCGTCCTGAAGTGGAAGAACATGGAGCAACAAGTTCACAATGCCTAAATAGAAAAATGCGCCAAATCTAGATGCCTAAATGAGCTCTAATATTATTTTATTCCTTGCTTTGGCGCCAAAGCTTATAAAGGTAAGCCCGATCCCTAATAAGTCATTATAATATTTTATTAAGCCTCATTAAAGGCACTAAACCTAGACATTTCCACCCACTCGGAATGGGTAAAATAAAAATAAATCATGAATATGGATGATAAAAATTGAAATATAATCCATGATCTTCTATAGTTCAATCGTTGTTTGCCAAGGAATCCTTTATTTCAGATTAATTCGAAAAGGGGACACTACAATCCTCCCCTTCCCGAAATTGTTTGTCCTCAAGCAATTGTAAGAACCCGAATCCCAAATTAATCTTAATGCTTCTTCTTCGACATACTTGCACACGAAGCAAACATGTTAAAGAAAACAAAAGTAATTCTTCAACAATTTGTTGGAAAACTACTGAAAAACACAACTAACTCCTTTAATTTTGATGCTCAATGGAAACTGGTGTCCCTGATTTCACCCTGAAATCTGAGACTACCCCATGTAAATTTTTTTTCGCACTTTTAAAATAACGGGTCTTTTTGCATTTTTATTGCGTAAGATGCTTGTATTGTGTCAAGATATTCCCAGTGAATCATAGGAGCCAATTTTGACAAATACCCAGATGCCGAAAATCGTTTTATCCCTTCGTTAAGTTTTGTCTGCAGGAAAATTTTATTTAATTATTTTGAGCCCTGTTTAAAGTAAATTGTGCTCGGTTTAGCCCTGTTGAAGTTTTGCATGTCAATATTCACATATACCAGTAGGGTTTTTACCAGGAATGGATCCTGGGCTTTGTCTGTGACTTTTGGCAACGTTTTTGTTTTTTTTAATTTTCTCGCATTTTCTTTGTGAAATTCCCCTAGGTCAATTCCTTCGCCAGTACAGTCTATTTTCTTTCTGGAGTATCTGGAGATCATCTACGACCGCCATGCCAGAAGGAATCAACTTCAGGAAGTCAACTTCTCTTTAAAAAGATGAAGTCATGCACAAAAAAGCCTCTTCTGGACAAGTCGCATTTTTGGGAATGGATGGATTTAAGCTACAGTGGGATTTTTGGTCGCAGCAGGCAGGTGGGATTTTTGTACTTGCCTTGCAGGGTACTTTTTCCCATGAAGGCAAAGTCACTTAAGTTATGATGGGAAAATTAGAGGCAGCAGGCACGCGGGAATTTCTTACCCGCTGCACCGCAGGTTAAAATTCCCATTATAAAATAAAGAAAAATCACTTAAGGCATTGATGGGAATTTCTTACCTGCCTTGCAGGGTAAAAATTCCCATTATGGAAGTCAAACAACTTAAGTGGATGAAGGGATTTTTGGAGCTGCCATGCAGGGTGAATAATCCCATCAAAAATTGACTTTTAAATATAGAAATCAGCCTTTGCCAAAAAGTGCGACCCCTTTGGAGCATTAAATAATTTATTTAATGGCATTTATTAATAGTCTCCCTTCCTAATTTTGGCGCCCAAGGATGAGGAAAAGTCAATGCATAAAGAGAAGTCAAAGAAGACTGGAAGAGGAAGGCTAAAAATAAATTAAATTAATTTATTTAATGCAGCCCTAAAGCATGCTAAAAAGTGCGACCCATTTGGAGGATAAATAATGCTTTTGAAGTATTTATTAATGGTTTTTATTCCTAATTTTGGCGCATGGAGAAATAGAAGGTCAAAGCATGATGTGAAGTCAAAGAGAACTGAAGGAAGGAGGCTAAAAATAAATTAAATTAATTTATTTAATGGCAGCCATGAGCATGCAAGTTTAGGCGCCCAAGTTAAAGAGAAAAACATGCTTATTAATTAATTAATTGCCAGGAATAGGAGAGACAATTATTAATTATAGAATGATGAAGGTTATATAAGCATGGGCTGCCATAATGATGAATTAATTAATTCTTCTAGCAAATGAGTGCAGCCCAGACAATTTTGGCGCCCAAAGGAGGAGGATTTTTGCTCAAAGAAATGTTTTTCATTGCCGGAAAGCTTTAAAGTTTGGCATCTAGGATTGGAGGAGCTTGTTTTATGTTTGTGTAATTATCTGCATATTGGTACAGGTGCCCAGGTGAAGTTACAAATATTTATGCTTGCTTTGCATGCAAGCAAAGCCTCAAATTTTAGGGGAGCACGCTTTATATGCAGATTTTTATGATAAAAATCAAGTGTTCATGTTCGGTTGCCATCTTTGTCCGAATTAATTCGCAGGTATTCATTACGGGTGCTTATATAATTGAAAGAGAGCTTAAATCAATGTCGATACATTGAATATGTCTTCCGAATCAAGAAATTCCCAGATCTGCACCACATTGTAAATAATTTCAGCCGAATAAAAAGCAAAAAAATTGCACAAAGGTTGCTCCAACTATGGCAAAGCGGGATGAACGAGAAGGCTCAATGAATCATGCATTACTTCTAGATTTACCGATATCGGTGATACGAATGGATGCTGCGGGGAAGACAATAATTCCGCTCATGGATGTATGCCTTCATCAGGGTCATTGAGATCAACAAAGCAAATTCTATAATCAATTGGTCGGAGATCATTAGTGACAACATCGGTGAGCAGCTCCGGAATGTGAGGCGGACTTATAGCTTCAAGATGACTTCATATTTGGTATATGCAGCAGCCTCGCAGGGTATCTTCTCCAAGCTGGATAGATGGGCGTACTCTCAAAGGATCCTATTTTTGAGTGCTATCCGCAACTTACTATGCCTGCATGCAATAAAGATTATAAGGTGGTCAATGATGGATTCTTCTATGGATTCATTTGCAGGCTGAACGGTGATTTGAAGACCAACAAGGTAAGCAAGGAATCTTGGGAAGTTGTATCCCAAGCATGGTCTGTATCTTCATCCAGTTCACTGACTTCACATACATAAGAGAAACCGGCTTTTTCGGGGAACCAGTCAAACTGTTCGAGATATCCAAGCGACAGATTGATCGTCATGGAATTATGCAGACAACTCGTGGAGATGCATGACCTACAGTCGAAACGACACAAGTCTACAGGCTTCTTTCCAATCACAGTGGGCTATTACAGCTGCCAGAGCATTCACAGAGCCAGAGGAATTGAAGCGGAGATGTTCGTTGAGTATGAGCATGAGTTCTTCCCAGCACGATTGAACTTCGATCCATATGGGGTAGCAAGAAAGACAATTTCTCAGGAATAGCGCATGTGCCTTCGTTAGAAGATTTCTGGATGAAGTGCAGAAGCGAGCACAAAGTTAGGAAGAAAGACTTCAGCAGGTTATCAGCGCGACAAGTGTTTGATTATGGATTAACACGGATACCTATGGATCTTACAGATGATGGGCCTGTGTTACTCAACACATACCATCAGATGGGAAGGGATAGAGCTATACATCAGGAGAACATTGGTGGCTGCCACACAATCGAGGAGAGGTTTGCCGTTGTTTTGGTCAGCACTTCGAACTGGTTGTTGACAAAGGGGTATTGCCTTGATGAAGCTTTGATGAATCAGATCACTGCATAACCTCAACATAGGAGATTCCATCTAAAGGAAGCACAAGGGAGAAAGCAACAGAAGGCCGAAAAGCTTAAAATGCACAAGAAGTCTCATTCGAGGGAAAAGGTCGCTTCTATGGCTATGGTGTTAGTTCCGACTTATCCAGCATCAAGTACTTCACCAACTTTTGCACCTCAAAGATCCGCCGTTCTTCCATCAATCCGGCAATATTTGTGTTTTCTCCTCAGCCACTCCGATCAGCACCTCTTCCTGAAGAAATGCTAAAGTTGCAGATGGCAGAATTTGAAAGAGCTTTGTCTTTGGACAATACAGAGGACGGTAGCCACGACTATAGCAATTTTAGATGGAGAGGAACCAGAGCACGAGATGGTGGTACATTTGGCAACTTCTCATTCTCCAAGAAGCAATTTCTTAAAGTGGTTGGCTTCACAGTTAGTCCCAGAGGCTAGAGAGGAGATCAACTTGGAGGAACATGACTTGCAGTTGCTCCTGAGTTTGGGCGGAAAAGACAGAAGACCTAAAGTTGCTAAGGTGACTTCGAGGTTGATTATTGAGGAGTCAGGGCAAAAGTTCGTTGAGGTATCAGTTCTAGCAGAAGGAAAGAAGAAGGGCGAGCTCATGGCAACGGATATAACAGTGACCAAAGTACTCATAGGTCAAGCCACTACAGAAGGATTGAAGCAAGACACGCAGACATTGATAAATGTTTTATTCCTTAGGCTTGACAAAGAAAAGGCGGAAAAAGTTGAACTTCAAAAGCAGGTGTCTCAACTGTGTGCGAGATTATTGCCAAAGTTGCCAAATCTTCCACTCAGCCAATTTCAGCACATAAGTAGGTGAGTGATCATCTGATGCAGGAAGTGGAAGATGCAGGTAACCAAGTTAAAGCTATTGACGAATGGAAGAATCTAATCATTCGCCAAGCTTCTGTACAACTCAGGGAGGTGCCGACTGTCTAAAAGTTATGAAGGATGTATTAGTTCAATTTGAAACAATTAGTGACAAGCACGATGGATATGAACACAATAGCTGAAAGTAACTTGAGTACTTTGGTCGAGATAAATAAGCTGCCGAGGGAGGTTTTGACTGCAGAACGAATTGTGCCCGATGGATCAGTTGAAAAGGGGAAGCAGCTTGAGTTTGCAGTTTCTTTTCCGCTGAGATCTTGTAATCATTTGAAAAGAATGCGGGCGCTGAGAGTATGGCATCATCACTATCGAGATAATGTCATTGCTTTCACCAATGAGGAAGTGGTCGGGAACGTTTCTTCATACAAAAGGACCATTCCTAACAAAGTGCTTGATTCCCTGGAAGGATCTCTTCTGATGGTGCAAGAGAGGATTGATGGAGCTGTTAGGCCTTTCACGATGATTCCATCGCAAGTCGGTAACGTTGCAGCTTAGACATTAAGAGGTTCGGGCCTAGCTTCAAGGATGTGGAAGTGTGCATCAAGGTTTTGAATAAAGGCTTGTCTGCAATTCAGGATGAAAAAAGAAGCTGTGGCTAAAATAGATGAGAAGTTGTTGAATTACATGTTTGACAAGTATATTCAGTATCAAAGCAAAAAGAAGATGTAGATGTTACAGCTAACAGATCTTTCTTCTTCTACTCTTTCTTATTCTATTTCTACGTTCCCGGATGTAATTGTAAAACTTTAAAGTTATTGGTTTGAAAATCATTACTTTAAGTTGTGTGGAACGATTCTATAAGTTAAGTGACAGATGTGCATAATTTTGACTAGAACTCCCGATGCATGCCACTTAGAGAGGAATTAAAGGAAGATGATTGCCAGATGTTATCTTTACTTCTTGTTTATGTTCTAGTTCAGTTAAGTTTCCCATTTTTAATTTCCCTTCTACATTCTATAAGTAGAGGAAGAACCTTCGGTTAATGATAAGAATTTGTAGATGTAGATGTTACAATTGGCAGATCTTTCTTCTTCTACTCTTTCTTCTTTTATTTCTACATTCCCGGATGTAATTGTAAAACTTTAAAGTTATTGGTTTGAAAACCATTACTTTAAGTTGTGTGGAATCATTCTATAAGTGAAGTGATAGATGTGCATAATTTTGACTAGAACTCCCGATGCATGCCACTTAGAGAGGAATTAAAGGAAGATGATTGCCAGATGTTATCTTTACTTCTTGTTTATGTTCTAGTTCAGTTAAGTTTCCCATTTGTAATTTCCCTTCTACATTCTATAAGTAGAGGAAGAACCTTCGGGTTAATGATCAGAATTTGTAAGCAACATTCTTGTGTTCCAGACTTTGTGCTGAAACCCTTGATAGCTATTTGAAGCAGAGGAATAGAAAGGAGCATATTTCCGGAGAACTTTGTGTCAATGGTGCATTTTGTTTCTAACTTTCTGTCTTAGATCTATTCATAAACTTTGCGTTATTCTAGATCTAGATCTAAAAGTTCCCTTTGCTTATAATTTTGTATGTTAATATCTATCTGTTTCTATCTATGTGCATGCAATCAACTCTGTAATCTATTGATTGGGTTGCACATCTTCCCTCTTTCTTTCCTATTTTCTGCTATTTTCTTCTTCATCAGATATTTCCTTTCTTTAACAACTGCTTACTTGCTGCAAAACTATACAACTATGGTTCATGAGCTGCATGGTTAAAGTAATACCCACAAATAGATACTAGCATATTTAATTGACAAATCTTACACGGAGCCTCACCGGTAAATGAGGGAGATTTATCTCATGATTGCCTAGGTTTTCAGCTATGCAGAAAATCTAGCTAACAAACCCTTGAATGGAGAATCCTCACAACATAGAAGAAGAGTTTTCGTTCTCCTTCTAGATCTCTAAAGGGTTTTCGTTCTTAAGAGATAATCTCTAAGGGTTTTCATCCTCAAGAGAATCTCTTAGGGTTTTTGTCCTTAGAAATTAATAACATTAATTGACCTACTTTTGTGGTCATGTGTTGGACATTAATAACATTATCTTATCTTATCTTATCTTATCTAGGGTGATAACCTGTTGATGCTCCCTCATTACCTTGCAAATTTTTCGGGATGGTAGGTGGTGTCGTGGTTCTCTCGGCTAAGGAGGAATGAAACACTCCTTGATTTTTTATTTGAACGAGCAATTTTTTATGTAATAGCCATCGACTTGGAATACTTCACAAAATAGTCTTCTAGGACGATTAACTTTGGTGTGCCCTTTTGTTTTGTAGTTAGTGTACCACAAGTCCTTCCCTTCTTCTTTGTCTTTTTTCAGTTTTTTCATTATTTGGAGCATGTCCTTCAAGAGCTCATACATACCTTTGGTTCACTTTTGCTAGAATCAGAATCCTCGTATTCACTTTGCCTTTTCCCATGCGCAGGATGTTTTATTTTGACATTCAATATCCAACGCTTGTTTGTAGGGATCCTTGAATGATGAGGGTGGACCCACCTTTATTTTTTTCTCAATGAGGTAACTAATTTTGTAATAATCCGTCTCATTTTCAGCCCATTGGTTGTTTCCTTCTAGAGTTTCCCAAGCAAGTCCTTGAGTCTTCTACTATAAGCTCGTATCATCTCATGCTTACCTTGTCTAGTGTTGCAAATTTCAATAGTAATCTTGTTGTCATCCCTCAAGAGTATTATTTTTTTCTTAAAGGCTGTCCGGAGTGTGTTTGATGTTGCTTTGTCCATGCTCGGTGTATTTGTGTACCAATAAATAACAGTTCCCCATAAGGGTTAGTTGGAAATCATCTTGACCACATATGTTCATCTAAATGCCCATTGACAATCTAGATAGTGATGTATGTTATATAGAGCCAAAAGAAATGTTCAGAACTGTCCAAAGGATGAGGTCGACGTAACCATGGTTGTGGAATTTTAGGTCTTTTGAGGTGTCCCGATGAATACGATCTTCCTCCATAGGATGGTTTGTTTCAGATGTTTCTCTCCTCTGTTGGGCACATCTTTATTCTCAATTTTTCCATCAATAGTTATCCTTACTTTGTCTAGCTCACCTTTGAGCCTTTTCCCCACCTTTTCCATCTAATCTGTTTTTGTTACCCTATTGTGCTTGGTAGTGGAACTTTAGTCAATAACTCTTCATTCCCACAAATATTTGATTCATATGTGGAGCATTCTTCTTTTGTGAAATGTTGTTTTCAATTTCTTTATTGAAAGGAAATTTCTCGGAAGGAGTTGAGTTCTTGTCCTCACTAGATTTGTTGAAACCATCGTGGGACTTTCGAACCATACTTGAAGGGGCAGATGCCTAGTGACCTCCCATAGCGTAGTAGAGAGTGGTGCAGCTACTTGTGTTGGTGCCGATTGAACCTTCTTTTAGTCTCGGCTTTAGTTCTTGCCTACACTTTTGCTTGGGCTATTCATTTCCTGCCTTTTGTTTCTTGAAGAGGTTGCTTTGCAACCTTATCTTTTCTCTTGTTGTTCAACTAGTCTAGTAGTCCTTCGAATTTATATTCATTTTTCTTACTGGTCTTTGTTGATGACCTTTATTTGGTTCTAATGGCATTGACATTGATCTTCCAATCTTCCCACCTCTTCACAACTT
Source organism: Taxus wallichiana var. yunnanensis (assembly GCA_018340775.1). Classification (NCBI taxonomy): domain Eukaryota; kingdom Viridiplantae; phylum Streptophyta; class Pinopsida; order Cupressales; family Taxaceae; genus Taxus; species Taxus wallichiana. Next base: position 369,619,328 of record CM031241.1, read on the forward strand.
GCCTTCTCTTGTAGCTTTGTAATATTCAGTACCTTTGATTCTATCGGTTTTGTTTGGCCCATAGGTTTTGTAATATAATGTTGTGCCTGAGAATGAATCATGATAGGTTATCCAGTAGACGCTCAACTTCTTCTGTTACCACTAGGTAGCCTCAGATGGAATTTGTTGGCACTTGGTTTCTTTCAGCTTCTTCCTGGACATGCTCCCATATGGAAATGACCTATATGTATGAGAAATATTTTTAAGTTCCTTTTGTTGCTGATTGGCTTTAACCATTTGTTGGACTGGTTGGCCGATTAATTTTCCATGCCATTTTCATTAGGATTGCCATCTGACTCACTTCTGAACTAGGTTTGGTTTGATTTGTATTCTTCTAAGGCAACAATGCCAAAATGTAGTATGATTAATGTCTGCTGAAATAATAGACCTGTCAATAACAACATACACATAATAGTAATTGCATAACATATGGTGGGAAAGTAGAATATCAGAATAATTGCAGCTTTGTATTCCTCAAAGCTAAGTCTCAATACATTGTCACTAGTTTAGGGAGGACCTGATACAAGCGCCCTTACTCAAACATTTGCTAAGCTTGTTAAAGGACAAGACCCAACTATTGTTGTTTAACCTAATTATCACAACCGGCATAACTAAGTCATTCTAATATACCACTAAAATGCTGCCAAAATACTAACAAAACACGTCAGCTACATTTATTCATAATTAACAATTTGATGGTCTACACTCCATTGTGACATGACTATGGCTTTAGCATTGTAACGAATTTATATTGCATGCTTAATGTCTAAGAGGAAGCATTGTGTAAAATTTTTAACATTATGCAAGATTAATGAGTCTCAAGTTAAATTTTACTTGGAGAAAGTGCATGTTTATGTTTGATGGGTAAAATCTATAAAGGTAAAAGGTTCCGCAGGTACAAATTCCAAGTAATGTCCCTTTTTGGGGGCTCAAGAAATGACCAAAAGCTGAGATGTAACTTGAAAATCAGATTATGGAACTGCTGTTAGATGGCTGTTGTAACCCTGCAAATCTGCAAATTAAACCCTTCCTAGGGTAGCGACCTGATTTGGAGTTTCAAACCCACTTTTGTGCCTTCAAAACCTTTGAATTAGCTCCACTTAAATCTCTAAAATTAACCAACAATCATCTCATGCAAGACAACTTATTTTTAATGCCCTAGATTTGGAGATATGAATTTCTATAAAACCCTTGTCTGCAGAGTTACTTTAAAAATTCATAACTTAACTTAGGAAGCTCCAAAATTCATGAAACTCAAGATAATGGCCTTATAAATTATGGAGAACAAGATAGAAAATTCAGATTTGCCAAATGAACATCACACATACCAAATATTCATCTCCAAGTGGGTCGCTCCACTCTAAACAAATAAAATATTGCACCAAAGAGACAACACATGCAAGAGAAAGATACTTTATTGCTTTTCAAATCAGCTTGCACACCAAAAACCTCATGAAGGGTTTTCGTCCTTCACAAGTTTCCCAACCAAGGGTTTTTCGTCCTTGGATGAGGTCCTCAACCCAAGGGGTTTTGTCCTTGAGAGAAAGTAAATCGCTACACTAGCCAACTTTCACCAAGATAAGAATAATCACCAAAACATGAATCATTAATGCCCAAACGACCTCCTTAAATAGCCACAAGGAGTGCTTATGAACATAAGAAATGATGGCCGACCCCTTAAAGTAAGTGCTTTTAAATATTTAAATGGTATTTGGAGCCTACATGCTCATAATACCTTTATTACCTAACTACTTAAGTTCCTCTATTGGAGCGCTAGGCTTCCAATAGGATATATGAAAATAAATGAAAACAACTATCTAAACAACAATAAAAACATAATTCAGATCTTCCCTTGCTTTTCTCCTTAGACCCACGGGGAGAGAATGGGTTAAGGTCTTCAGAAATCAGCCTCCAAAAAGGGACATGACATAGAAGCATTTCCACAACCTTTGTGTGTTGCCATATCTGTAAAAAATGAAAGGAAACAGCTACAGCATCCAAACTATAAACAGGATGTTGGTAGTTACATACAGTAGAAAATACGTTATATTTGTGCCAAACAGAAATAAAAGGAAAATAAAACTATATTCAGGTTGAGTTCATATTGTCTTTACAGCCATACCCAACAGCTTTATAATAACTATCAGATCAGCTACTACTAATGCTTATCATATTAGACAAGTCCTTAATCAAGGTAGGCAGTGTATATATGTCAGAAAAATGCAGACACTAGATTTCTGCCCTTAGCCTGTTGTCAAGAAGATACGAACACCATCCAGTGAATGCGTCTGGGAGTACACCACTGCCATTTCCATCTCTGCTTTCACCAACAGAAATTTGTGATGCCAAATTGATATTTTGCGTAGACTGCAGTGGTAATGAAATCATAATTGGCTCTATCGAGTCATCCTAACCACCACACTGGTGCATATTGACACAGGAGTTGTTTTTCAGTCTATATGTATTGTGTCTACAGACTATATTAATAGCATCATTGAATCATTAGAAAGAGTATAACAAAAGAATCATTATGAATGCCCAATAGATTTCTTAGGCGGTCAGATCCATCCAGTAAAGGAGATGCAACAGAACCTGTCAAATTCAGTTTGCCTCTGTACTGACTGTCATTGGTGCGTTTTAGAGGATCAATCAACTGCTATTCCAAACCAAACCGAAAACTATATACCACTTGGGAATGCAACTGTTACCAAAATGGATGCTCTCTATGGTACTACTCTGTTCCCCTCCCGAGAACATATCTAATTATACCAACTGCCCAGTAGATAGCATTCCAACATCCATATCTAAAACATGTATCATTTACTAAATTTAAGCCAAAAAAGGAAAAACAAGCACAGGAACTTACTCACTGGTTTCAGGTGAGCTTGTCAGCTGAACAGGTTCTTGCATTTAATCTTCTTCTTTAAGGAATATAGGAAATACAGTGTTTGTGTGAAACTCATAATGTAACTTTGCATTTATTTTTCCTTATTAAATAACATACATGATTGCAAAGAATTTTCAGCAAATGAAATAGCTGTTTTTCTTTAATCTATATTTTATTTTTAACACACTTTGTTTGATCACCATCTTTTATATGCACCGACAGCACTTATACTGTCTTTTTACCCACATTTTATTATGTTTGATTATGACTGAATGGCATAGTCACTCAGGAAACTCCAGTATACGGACAAGGGCTGCCCCATATGTGAACCCGTACCCACATCTTCTGTTGACTATATTTCTATATGATATAGCCATAACCTTATTCATTTACTTATCTACCCTGATTTGGATGGTGACCCCGTCCCTGTACCAGTACCTGTATCCGCACTCCTCCAGGTGATGCTGCCAACAAGCAGGAGTGACAGTTATATAGTGGTGTGATTGAGGACCTTCATAGTTGAGTTTGAATGAAATAATATCTTTTTAAACTCATTTTTCAATATAGATGCAAATAATAACCCATCCATCAGAACAGTAGCATTTGGGCAAAGAAATGAACTTGCTTTTGCAGTTTTTGATAAATCTTTTAAAAGAGGCAGTTTTTAAAATTGTGGTTGAGATCATTTCCTGCTTTTTCAGGTGAAACATATTCCGTATAGATTTATGTCTGTAGAAGAATATCTTGGTTCATTTGTTTGGCCTTTAATAGAAGAAATGCGAGCGAAACTCCAGCAGGGTCTTGAATCTGTATCTCAGGCGCAATATGCAACTACAACATTTCAGGATAATTTACAGCTATCAGAAGGTGTGGTAGCGATGTATACGATGCTTATCGACAGGGAGAATGAAACGGAAGGAGAGAAGAAGGGGCAAAAAAAATTGAAGTTGAAACCAATGGACATTCTTATACTATCAACAAAAAACCCTGAGATTCTGGATGACTTCCGTGATGGCTACTTGCTAGCTTTAGTCCATAGCACAGATGTTTGGGAGACAACTAGCACTGACTGCCAGGATACAAGTCTGGATGAATTGAAGGCAAAGATATATGTGCGGCATGGACATCCATTTATGTCAAAAATTACAATTTAAAAACTAAATACTTCGCTAGTCATCTGACTAGCATTGTATCAAGTCTAAGAATTTGGAATGCCTTACATTCTTGTTTGGGAGGTGTAGAAAAAAATGTGTCCATGCTCCAGAAAGCAATATATCTGAATAGAGAGGTATGCTCTTAAATTATTTTAAACTTTATGCATGTGGCAATAATTTGTTTGGTCATGGTTTATGAAAATTAGACCTGCATTGATTTCAGATAAGCTGGAAAATTCACACTAATCTGACTTTGATGGGATTTGTAGGATCATTTTGAACCCTTTGCAAAAGAGAAAGATGGTAGTTTAGACAAATTCGAAGCCAGCACTTCGTAGGCAATATCTTGAATGATTCTCAAGCTTCTGCTGTAAATCATGCAGTTAATGCAGTTGAATCTAATTCTTTTACTGATATAATGCTGATCCAGGGTCCCCAGGGACAGGAAAGACCTCAATGTTGGTCTCACTTCTTTCCATCTTAGTCCATAAGGGATTCAGGGTACTTGTGTGTGCACCCACAAATGCAGCAATATCAGAAGTTGCAATGAGATTCATCAAGATAGTTACAAGTCCATCTGGATGTTGTCCTAACACAGATAATTTTCCTTGTATCATAAATTTGAGTGACCTTGTACTGGTAGGCAATGAGGAAAAATTTGATCGTGAAGGTATTTTTGGACATATTTTCCTTGAGTATCGAGTTGATCGTTTGTTCCGATGTTTCCTGCCAATGACAGGATGGAGGCAGAGAGTGACATCTTTTCTTGATTTTCTTGAATCAGCTGTTTCACAGTATGAAGTTTTTCAAGAGACACCACAAGAGACAGCCTTGATTGATTTCTCACAATTCATCAGAAAGAGACTAAAATCTTAGGGCAGGCACTTTGTGAGGGCGCAACAACATTATTAAATGATTTACCAGGAACGTTGTCAGGAAAACAGGAATTGGAATGTTTGATTACAGTTATTGAATCTTTTATAAATCTTATCGAGAAAAGCCAGGTTAATGAAAACGACCTTAGAGAATGTTTTTGCAGTAACAATGAAGGTTTGGAAGAGGCAGAAAAGTTAACAGGTGTATTTAATGTGGATATGCTTAATAATAAGAAAGGGTTGAAAGAAGTTCTTTATTTGAAGAGAAATGAGTGTATCCAATTCCTGAAAAAGCATTTATGCAGTGAAACTGAGGTTGCTCGCATTGCCCAAAAATTCATTTCACCCGACAAACTCGAGAAATTATGCCTGTCATGTGCAAAATTGGTATTTTCAACAGTGTCATCTTCTGCGAAAAGGTGCATGAACATGGCAGGATCATTTGACTGTTTGATTATTGACGAGGCAGTGCAGCTTACAGAGGCCGAATCAACTATTGCATTGCAAACCAGAGGTTTGAGAAATGTATTTCTCATTGGAGATCCAAACAGTTGCCTGCAACAATTATCAGCAAGGTTTGTTTCTAGCGTGTTACTTTGTTGCATCTTTATTTCAGTAAGTTCTATTTGTAAGTTTAATTCTGTTTGTGTTTCATTTGTCAGGCATCAGAGAATGCAGGATATAGTAGAAGTCTATTCGAAAGATTAGTACACCTTCAACACCCGTTCCATCTTCTAAATATACAGTATCGCATGCATCCATTGATAAGTCAATTCCCAAATATGGAGTTCTATGGAAACTGTATCATGAATGGTCCCAATGTTAAAATGGAAGGATATGGCAATGCGCATATTGAATCTGAAATGTATGGAACATATGCTTTTATCAATATAGCAGATGGAAGAGAAGAGGAAGATGATTTTAGTAGGAGCAAGCGGAATATTGTTGAGGCTGCCATTGTCTTGTATATGCTTTCTAAACTGTATAAAGGTAATGTTTATTTTCTGCTTGACCCATAACTATAAACCTGGGATGCATACAAAATTATTTATTTTATGATGTTCAAACAAATGTTATTTATATTTTTCTCTTATTTATCCAGAAATTTCCTCAAGCATTTAAGTTGCTCATAACTTTGCTTGTGTTATTTCATTTTTTAATTATATTGGGTCTTGAGAAATAGTCATATTTGTAAAGGGTATTCACTACTGTTGTTAATTAATTCCAGCTAATATTAAAATTGCAAAAAGATATATTTTCCGGTGCTTTTCTCTTGCAATCATTTCCATCTTTGAAGAATAATATTTTGAAGGGTTTCTATATTATTTCCAACAAGTTTGTGGTTGATTGCTATCATAAAAAATATGTTTACAGCCTGTTGCTAGGGTTTGAGAATTTAATTTCAGTTTTGTTTCAGTTTACTATTTGGATTTTGTGCAAGTTCCTTTGGTGTTTAGATTTAGCCCAAAAGAGGTATTACAGTGGTATCAAAGCATAATCCTCCCAGCCTGTTGGGTAAACATGCAAGGCGGTGATAAGGAATTCCTCTTTTATCAGAGAAGGGAGAAGAAAATTTAGGACAACAATCAGAGGGTTCCAAAATGGCTAACAGAAATTCAGAAGAAGCCAAGTTGAATCGACTTGTTGAAGGGAAAAAGAGATTGGCAGACACTATGGATTCACTAGCCCTAACTTTACAGAAACTTCATGGGTCAAGACAACCCAATAGTGAGGACACCTCTTCAAGGGTTTTGTTATTGATTGAACAGGGCAAAGCTTGACAATTTTATTGATATGCAAATATGAAGATTACAAACAATGGAGAGAGCTGCAATGTATATAGGCATTGTACAACTTCTATCCAGTCCATGAAAAATGGATCGAATCATCTAAACTAAGCAATATGCAGAAATAGCATATTGCCCCTAATTTCTGCTAGTAACTATTGTCGGGAGATATCCAAATACACACATCATAGAATCTTCCCACAAACATAGGGATGAAACCCTATCACATAGTTAACTAACAACTAATGACAACTAACACCTATTGACTTAAGTTAAAGTAAAAATTAAATACTTTAACTTATTACATTTATTCAAATATCCACTAATGATGAATTATGCTAAGTTTTATTTCTAACATCCCCCTTAATTCAGCATGGTCTCAAGTGAACAGGAGAGAAATTATCTAAAACCCTCAAATTTGTCTCTAACAAGTGACTTTGTGAAAACATCTTCATGTTGCATATCTGTTGGGCAATATTAGCTGGATGTTGTTGTTCTAAACATGTTCGTGAATGAAATGTACTTGCACCTCAATGTGTTTGGTGCGCTCATGAAAAACTGGATTCCGAACAAGTTTTACCACTCCTTCAAGTTATCAACATGTAGGATACTTGGATCTTTTTCGTGGTATTCTCAATCCTTCAAGTATACGCTGAGCCATATCGCTTCATAGATAGCTCCACCGTTGCATGATATTCGATTCAGTAGAGGACCTCAAACACAAGTCTCGCTTCTTACTCCCTCATGATATCGGTCCAGATCCCAAAAAGAATACAAATCCTAAAGTGGATTTCCGTCATCTATGTTTCCTATATGATCGAATCGAATATCTGTCAAGAAGAAGTTATTATTCTTCTTGTATTCTAGGCCATAGTCCATAGTTACTCGATGTACCTCAAGATCCGCTGCTACTTTTAGTGAGAAACCCTTGTTTTCGCATGAACCAAGAAAGATAGTTGATTGCATAGCTAATATCTGGCCTAGTGTAAGTCAAGTAGATGAGACTCCTAATCAATTGTCGATAGAGTTGTATTTACTTGTGGTGATGGATATGTTTGAGACAGTTGAAGTCTTGTCTCCATAGGTGTGGAAATTGGCTTACAATCCATCATATTGAACTTCTCGAGCGTTGTCTTGGCGTATTTCAATTGTGAAACAAAGATATGATCTTCTCTTTTCCAAATTTCAAGTCCAAGACAATAATGCAGGCCGAGATTGGTCCGCCGAATGATCGTGTTAGATCTTTCTTTGTGACTCAATCATCCTCACCGATCCTCTAGTGATTACTAGATTATCAACATATACTAAAATGATCACTATCTCCCCTCTTTGCTTTTTGAGATAGAGATTAGGATCGTATGGACTCTGTTGAATCCATGTTGAATGAGATGCTCGCCGATTTTTATGTACCATGCCCCGGGAGATTGCTTTAGACCATATAGTGATTTAATGAGTTTACAAACCTTTTCTTCTTTACTTGGTATGACAAAACCTTCTAGTTGAGTCATCTAAACTTCTTCTCGTAAATCACCATTAAGAAAGACACTCTTCACATCCATTTGGTGGATTTTCCAATCAAATTGTGCAGCTAGAGAAAAAATTAACCTGAATGTTTTTATCTTAGTTGTGGGAGCAAATGTCTCCTCATAGTCAATGCCTTCTTTTTGAGCATATCCCTTAGCAACTAGTCTAGCCTTGTGTTTATCGATCCCGCTGCTTGCTTTGTATTTCGCTTTGAAGATCCATCTGCATCCAATCGGCTTTTTCCTTGGTGGAAGATCTGTAAGCTGCCATGTATTATTCTTCATAAGTGACTTATATTCTGCATCCATAGCATCTTTCCAAGGTTTAGAATGTAGGGCTTCTAAAATTGTGGACAACTCAGTAGTTTCAACAACTTTACTCATTAAGGCCAAATTGACCTCATTTCAAGCCATACTATGAGTCCTCATTCCAGTGGTAGATGTGTTGGGGACACTATCCAATTTTGCATCTCTAATCATACTTGTATACCATTTAGGCATACATTTAGTGGTTCTTGTGGGTGGTTGATTTTCACCATCTTCACCATCATCACTGTCATCATCAAGGTGATTACCATCCTCTGTTTTCACTGCAGGCTGATTTTTTCATCATGTGATTGTATGGAAGCAGCATTTGCTTCTTTTTTCAAAGAACTCAACATCCTTGTGTAATGTCCCCAAATTAGGGCAATTCAATATTCACCCAAATTCAATGAAACCCTTATGCAAATTATCCTGAAGTATTCCAATGTCTACTATTCCTAACCTGAAGTGGGGTTAGAACTAGCGGAGGTAAGTGGAATAAATCGGAAAATAGCTAGAGCGCACTAGAACCAATCTGATTATACACAGCTGAATGTAATTAAATAATCAAACCCCAGACTGCTGCAATCTTCTAAAATTAATTCCCGCTCAACCAACCATGCAAAATACTTCAAACTTTGGATATTGGGGTTATAAAATATGAAGTTTATGAATGTAAAATCAGAATTAACCCAACTTTCACCAAAAGTGCAGAAATGGCCCTCCTATTTCGCCCAACACAATTAGGGTTGGTTATGCATGCAACAACACCCCACTGATCACCAAACCTTGTGCACAAGCTCATAAAAATATATAGAATCAGATATGAATCTTTTATGCAAGTTTTATGCACCCAATATGCTGAAAATACACCCTTACCCAGTCGCCTAGGGCACAAAAATACAACTTAAAGCATCAAATCAATACCAAGACAAGTGAGATCCAGCTCGCTAGGGCATAAACGCATTACCAAAATTACCACCAAGCAATTCGCCACCAAAGAAGGATAAGATCAATGCACAATATTCAGATTTCACATTCACATCAAGTCGTTAGGGCACCAGAGAAAAACAGACCAGCAATCATGCATGAATGGATCCTTCAACAACTAGCTTGGGTCTTCAATTTGCCAATAACAAGGTGGTGTTGTAAAACACCTTTAGTAGAACATCAATGGGCATGCATCCCTTTTCTTCAAGCATGAAGAAATAACAATAATCATAATCAACATACCCCCACAATGGAAGAGGTGATGTGACTTTATATTCCTCCCTCCAAGAGTGGCGCTCCAAATGGGCCCTTTCTTTGCCCAATGCTCCCTTAGAATGGCGACTCACTTTAAGGGTAAGTGACCATTAAAAAGGGGGTCTTCATCATGTAGAACATATCTCCTTTTTTAAATATTTAATTCACCTTTTTTAACTTAATGATTAAAATCACAAAAAGGTAAATTTAATTCTTTTTTAATGAGCTCAAAGGAGTTAACAAATTAGTGGTGAAAACCACTTTTATAATATTTTCCCCAAATTTATCCTTTAGTCCATGGGGAAAGAATGGACTAAAGGTCTTTAGTACTTGTTTAGAAATGTCCTTAAAAGGAGGCATTACACCCTGCTAGTGTATACCTTTCTCGTTTTTGGATCCATGAGTCTCGTATCCAAGTGCTTCATCACTGCTTTCCCAAGAAAACTTTTTCTAATTTCATATCAAGCTTAATCCTTTGTTTCTTAGGAATGTGCTTACTAGATTTACATCCAAAACTCTAAGGTGTGAAATAGATGGCTTATGACCGACCATGCTTCTGTGGTGTTACCCCACCAGAGCTGCAGTGGGAACTCGTTTAGAAGATAGAGTGTTGTTTTAGCTGCTCCGCCCAAAATATTTTTGATAAACCCGTATCGTTAATCATACATCGCACCATATCCATGATAGTACGATTTTTCCTTTCAACAACACCTTTTGTTGTGGTGTGTGAGGAGGAGCGATTTGACGACAAATGCCATGTGTTTCCAAAAATCGTTGAACTCATTGTTGGTGTATTCTCCTCCTCGATCCGAGCAGAGTGTTTTGATGTTCCTACCAAACTTGGTTTTAACAAGGGCTTTGAGCTAATAAATTTGGTCTAGATTATTAGAAATAATCTAACACAATAATATCATAAAAACACAGAATATAAAATTCATCTGGGACAATTTATTCATTGATAGAGAGTTACATATATAGATCAATTAACCCCTACAATGGTGGAGTCAAACATGATCTTCAATCCCTCATATCTCTCTCCATGAATCTCTCAGTCTTATCCCCTAATATCTCACACACCAAAATAGCTATGTGAGTTGTTCTCACAACTCACCAATAATTAAACTATTACAACTATATTATTAATATGAGTTCTATAAACTCATTATTAATAATATTACAATTTATTTAATAATGTTACACAATATTTTGGTAACATTCACTCCCCTATTGTTAACATTATTAATTCCCATTATACACTCCCCTAATGTTGTCATGGTAAAAAAACATTCACACGCTTATCTGTTGTATGCTCACCCATTTGGCATGCCCAACTTGGCTCATGATCTTGATCAAAAGAAAGGCTCTCTCCTTCCATGGTTTTAAACATGTTTACCACAAACCTCAAGTGACAGAACCATCAATTGTCCACCTCATGTGGTTTTTTGGATCTTCCACAAACCTTTTTAAGATCCATGAACTGACTTACATTGGTGCTTTTGATCTTCTCGCAATGTTACACATCAAGAGAAAATGTAGGAAATATTCTCATGCGAAGCTTATTTATTACAATAGTTGAACATGTATGATCCATCTGTTCTTATTTGCAGAAAATAAACACAACTGAAATAAAATGCCACAACACCATTATGCGGCTCTGTCGCTTGCAGTTGACGAGAGGTCGCTGATTGACCTCCTTCCTCCGTTGCCTCCTTCCTCCATGTAGATGATACTTATTTAGTAAAGAAAATCTTCAGAATTATAACCGCATTGTCATCATTCATTGGTTCTTCCTTATCATAATCTTTTTCTTCATCAGCAGCCATGGCATTCTCTTGTAGTTTCCCATCAAGTAGGTCTTGAGCTCTCGTTTACAGTTTACAACCATATGACCAAGTTGTTTACAATAGTAGCAGATAAATCGCTTCTTTGAATCCTTGGAAGTTGATCCTTGCTTGGAAGAATATTTAAATCTTCTTTTAACAAATGATTTGTCGTCTTTATTTTTTCCATACAACACACTTTCTTTTGGATCAATATTCTTATTTTCTTCATCTATCAATGAAGAAATTAGATCTTCTAGGCTAGGATTTATTTTGCTTAGTGTAAAAACCATGTTGGAATAACTGGCAGGCATTCTATTTACTAATACAACTTTTGCATCATCATCAGGCACATCTACTTTTATCCCTGCTAATTGATTTAAAATGGAGCGAAATTTACTTATGTGCTGCACCATGCTGTCACTTTCCTCCATCTTGAGTCCAAACAATTTCTGTTTGAGAGATATTGCTGCGCTTCTTGTTTGGGATCCAAAAAGCTTGTTCAATGTAGTCCATATGAAATTTGAACTTTTGATAAGTCCATATGATGCAAGTAAGCATCGAGATAATCCTGTGCCAATAATTGTTGTAGCTTTTCGATTCCTTGCTTTCCCATTTGGTGGCTTCATCTGCATCAGCTTGGTTTTGGTATTTTACCATCGGCAATTTCCCACAATTCTTTGTTAATTAACAATAATTGGGTTTGAACTTGCTGTATGGAAATATTTACCTTCAAACTTTTCAATATGACTTAATTTTTCCATTATGGGTGTCGAACTCAGTCGAAAATGCACCCTTACAATAAACTAAAAAAATGAAAGTAAAATTTTATGAAATTTTATTTTCGATTGACAATGAGATAGCATATGATCAATGCAAAGATCTTGAAAAACACACATTTTGAAAAAAAACAGCATCTTAGTCGAGTTATCAAAAAAATTTATAAGCAACTACAAATTTTAAATCCAACATCTTTAGGACCCCTTAAAGGGAAAAAAAAAGAAATCTTTTTCTCGTCCTTATGTTTTTTACACTAAATCCAAAAATGGAAAAAAACGGATAACTAGAGTTGTAACTCACGATTTTTTGTTCACGCATACAAAGAACTTCACCACGAAGAGAACTCGCTTTCCATGATTGAACGATTTGTCAAGGAGCTCGCATCGCAGATCTGGGCATGTCCATGTATAAATTCAGGGATAAATGGCTGAAGCCCGTAACAGAAAACGTGGATGAATGGAAATGTACAAGTCCACACTTAAAAAAAAAAACAATTGCACAACGATGAATGTAGCCAAGCGCGTAAGTATAAGAATGAACACGAGCTAACATGTAAAGATAACCTCCCAATCATGCATGTAGTAACAAAGACTTGAAATCCTTCACAAATACGTATGGAATGCTTGACTCTCATTGCTGGTCACAAGAACATTTGGTGCTCGACATCGTTGTCCTCTCAATTTTCCCCACCCTTTCGAATCTAATTTCGTGAAAATTGGAGCCCCGCCAAAGTAGAAATTTGTGTTTTAAATTCCCTCGATCTGCTTTGCCGTTAAAACGTTTTACCTATTTTTCAATGGATGGGAAATAATTTTAGTTCTTCTTTTATGCGTTTGGAATGCGTGGGACCTTGCATCTTTCGTTTTTAACCTTTTTGTGAAAAAAAAATTCTTCATCGGGAGCAAAAATGGCGTTTTCTCGTTTCCTGCAACTTCCTATGTTCTTTTCCCGTCAAATTCTTGCTCGGAAAGGTGAAGCTACGCGTTTGTTTCCCATTGGATGCGGCCGGACGGGTTTCTTTTTGAACTTATCACTTTTGGTGATTTTGGAAAAATGTCAGATTTGCCCCGCATCCCCGCCGGTCCCTGATTGGATGGAGTAGTTTTGGCGGAAGTTCGGGTCGGTGGATCCATTTTATTCTCTAAGGCATTACGGCGAAAGGGTGAAAAGTTCTAAAATGACTTGCGGCCCCGCCATGCGAAAGGATAAATTCCAAGTTGAGGCCTGCAGTCAGTCGATCGAGAAAGGGACACGTGTCAACGTTGAAAAGTCAACGGTGAAGGCATGGACTTCGGGGAAAGTTGGAATTTTTCCCTTTTTCAAAAGCGGATAAAGTATAAAACTGAAGCGCTTTCCCGCAACCAGTCACATGATGCCACGTGTTGAAGGATGAAATTAGAACAGCGGGCTTGCATGGAGAAAATTGAGAATTTGAGCCTTTTTCACCAAAGGGTTAAAATGTTGCAAATTGAGCCGCGCCCCCTTTTTCCAATCGTGGTGTGCCACGTGTTCACGTTGAAAAGTCAAAGCAGCCGACGGAGGTTTTTGAGAATTTGAGCTTTTTGTTAAAAAGAGTTTAAATGGCAGATTTGAACCGCATTTCCTCAGCCACTTAGATGGCGCCACGTGTCCGGCCTTTGGCGGAGCTGTGGAAGGGCGGAGCAAAATGAGAAATCGCGCTTTTTCTCCCAAATGTCAGGAAATGCAGATTTCTCCCCAGGCCGTCGTTGCTTGGATCTTGCCACGTGTAGGGTCCAAATTTGAAGGTAAAAGGGGGAAAAGATAGCCAAATGCACTCATCTGGTTTTTAACACCATTAACAAACCAGAGCTCTGCAAAACGCAAAAATGGATCATTCTTCATTCTTTTTCTTTGTATCCTTGTCGTTTCTCCATGAGATGTATTTTGGTTTATTATGGAGCCAAATCGATAAGTTTAAAGGGATGTAAAGTTTAATCATCAGAAAATGAAGTTTATCGGGCATACGCGATAAAAAGGGAGAAAACTTACCAGCAAGCACTTGAGTGCTATGAAAGTGGTTAAAAGGTGGAAATGGCAGGACCACATGGAGAAGAAAATCATGAGATGTCCCCCTGTTAAAATAATCATGCTCAAACTAACGAAATATTCACCTTTTGAACCTCCGGTTTTCATGAGTGCGTTGTTTCATGTCACTTTCCAAAAGCGGATCTACAACAAACATTATTCCTTTCGGATATTCTTTTCTTGGGGACAAAGTATGGATGTACACGAATTGTTATAAGAACATGGTTTTGGCCATGGGAAAGAGGGGATATTCTGGTTTTCTAGGAAGGTTGTAAATTCTGAAGTAATTCAATACAAAAGTTCTTTCTTTCTTATTTTTTCTATTATATCTTCTCTCTCCTTGCTTGATTCAATGGATCATTTGTTTTGCATTCAATAGAAACTTTGTGTTTTGGTCTGTGTGAATCTTTAGAACTTTGTGTCTGCAGATTTGCGCCGGTGGTGAAGTAATTGATCCTTTTCTATATTTTCTTGGTTCAATGTAAGTAGGGAGATACTCTGCTATCTATATTTCCCAAAAGCATTGTTGTTTTCTTCCTTCTCCCATCTCTATATTCTTCCATTCCTTTTGATTGATAATCTTTTAAGTATGAAAACATTCTAGAATATCAGGGTCCAAACATTGAGAGTTGTATATCTGTACATTTGTTTTTCCTACTTTCAATAAGGGAACCTCTCCCATTAAAGAGGAGGGACTTGTTGTCCCCTGACTGTGGTTTCAACCCATGTTCCATTCTGAAACCCAACAGTTTTTGGCACTCCACTGGGGAATTCATTACAAATGGATTCTAGTTTTGAATAACAACTTTTGATCATCTTTGATCTGGCGACTCCAAGATACACTCGGGGTAGAAGAACCCTTGGGGAAGAAGACCCTCATTTCCAACTTCTGGATCATCAAGGTTTCTCTCTCCCTTCATCAACAAGAAAAAGAAGAGGAACAAGATCTACAAGCACTCCTGCTACTGATAACTTCTGGGAGTGACATCCCTCAAGATCAAATCAGTCCTAATTTGCATGCTTTGATTCTCGCTGGTGTTTCAGTTCCTCTCTAAACAATATTTCCAAGGATGGCAGCTCCTCTGCCTTGGGGCCAAAGGGTTGGGCCTCTTGCTCTTCCCCAACCGTTGCATGAATTGCCTAGAGGCAATAGAAAGAATTTCCCTAAATTCAGAGGTGATGGGAAGGTTCATCCAGATGAACATATTGCGGCCTTCATTGTTGCTTGTGGTGTTCTCAGAGTTGAACATGAGGATATCTCTGTTAGACTTTTTGTGGAGACATTGCAAGATAATGCTACTGATTGGTTTTACCATCTCCCTGCTGGATCCATCACCAATTGGAACACCATGATGACCCAGTTTGAGCAGCGTTTCAAACTTGTTGAGGATGTACATGCCCTCTTGGCCCAGATTTCTCAAATCAAGAAAGAGTCACATGAGCCCATGAGGGAATTTGTGGCCAAATTCAACAGGATGGTTAACAAGATCCCACAAAACACACGCCCTGTGGATCAGATTCAGAAATGTTTCTTCCTTAATGCCCAATGCTGAAGTGAGCTATGCACTTAGAAGAGCTAATCTTGCCACTTTAGATGCTGATCAGAGATTTGCTGTCAGTGTTGAAGATGATCTGATCATGTCTGGAAAGCTAAGGAGAGAATCATCCAAATCCAAAGCATCTCCTTCTTCCACATCTTCTCCTGGAGCTAATGCAGATCAGTTGGTACAAAAACTTGCTAATGATCTTATTGCTCTCAAGAAGCAGTTCACCAGCATGCTCCTTATCAGGATGTTCCTAGGAAGAACTTTCAGCCCAGGAATCGGTTGCCCTCTCCTCAGACCAGATTGGCAATTGAAGGCCCACCTGTTAAAGTTCCAGTCAATGTAACATGTGAAGTGCTGGAGCCTGATGACGAGGAGGAGGATGAAATCTGTGAAGAACATGAAGAGGAAGCTAATGAAGAATTAGAAGAGTTGAGTGGATCTCATGTCCATTTTCTCACCACTGAAGGTATAGATGAAGAGGATGATTATGAAGAATTTGGGGTTTCAAGGCTGATTTCTTGGTTAATATTGGTTCTAAAATGTTTCCAAGTGTCCCTACATGTTTTGGATGGTGTGAATGATACATTTTGGAAGAGTTATTGCATTTTCCTTGTTGGTGTTATAAAAATCAGACTGCTGCTCACTACTGTCATAATTTTCAGTTGGCTGTCATAAATTCAGTTTACTATCTATTAGATTTTCTGCTATTTCCCCATGTTTTCAGTTAGAGCCTAGAAAGAGATATTACAATTGAGATTCTTCATGTTGTGGCCGTAAAGTCTAGAGGCTTCCCTTCAATCCACATTTGCAAATGGAATAAGCATTCTACTTCAACCTCTTTCGTTGTTGATGTTGTGTTTCAGCTTGCTATTACAATGTTTCTAATGCATTCAACGATTCCATTAGAGGGCTTGACTTTATGATCCTCCATTTTTACTTAGATTAATTTATTTTCTTAGCTAGTGACTTTGCATTCGAGTGGCTGCTTGTTTTGTGTTTGTGACACCATTTACTCATTGTAGACGGGTTTGAAGTCTTGTTAGAAGAAGATGATTTCTTAGGTGCAGCAGATGTATCTTGCTTTCTCTCATCTTTGACTCTTCTTGAATGGTTTCCATGTATTGAAAGGATTCTCCCAATGTCTTAAGCTTTGTCAACTTCATTTTGGACTAAATGAATAGTCATAGGCTGTGGCAATACTTGAGAACTTTGTGCTTCTTTGAGTTTAAGGATCCCAACTTTGTGTACAAATCATGGAAGGCATCAGTGTAGTCCTGGATTGATTGGTCATGTCCTTGACGTAATTGTTGCCATTGAATTTAGTGGGCATCATAGACATATTGAGGATAATATTCATCTTTGAATGCTCTAAAGAACTTCTCGCATGTGGGACTAGAATCTTTTTTTGTTTGGTCGCTCTCTCAAAGAGTGGTTTCAAGCACTTCTTGACAAGAAAAGAAACTCTTAAAAGTGCAATCTTGATCTTTTCTTAATCAGAGAAGTCATTCACAGAGAATGATTGTTCTAATTGAAATAACTAGTTATGAACACCATTTGCATTGTTTTTACCTTTCAAACGTAGTTCAACTAAATTCACTTGAAAATTAGGGGGACTTGTGCCTTCAAAAGATTTACATGAGGATTATGCCGATGGAATCACCCGTAGGAATGTAGAAATCTGGTTAAACTAAAATGTATTTTGTTCTTGAAGCGCCTTGGCAATTGCATCATCGATCATCTCTTCTAGTTCATATCATGCATCAATGTCCCTCTTCATTTGAATTTTCTCAAAATGACAGTAGATAATTTGAGCGATTTCGTGGTTTGATGTTGACCTTGAGATACTTCGACCTTGTTTCAAGAGGACATGCATGAACAAGATGAAACACTCTAATACCAATGATCTCGAATCCAGGAGGTATTTGGGAACAAAAATCTAAGCGAGAATTTAGATGTGGTATATGTGTGCATAAATGATATTGAAGTGATGCTAAAAATAGAGATAATACTAGATATAAAACTGAAAATTGTAGTAATTTTTGTTTTTGTATAAGGTATACTCTCAAGGGAAATGCATGGCTATCTATGTCAGGTCCCTTTTTCCCACCTAAGAGCTGGAAATTGGTCTTCTTGCCATTTCTTTTCCTTGGAAAAGAAGCTAAAATGAAGGAGAAGACCTTTGAGCTTCTTTATAATATATTTTATCTAATATTGTTATATTTCTTTAGTATTCTCTTGCTTTTGACAGGTCGGCTGGGTTTTAATTAATTAATGGAAGCTAATGAAGGAAAAGAACATCTTTAAGAGGTCGGCCTTTTCTATTTGTGCATTGGTGCCAAAAGGAAGATATGAAAGGAGAATAGAGACTTCATTGGCATCTAGTCTTGGTGCATTCTATTATACTTGGGCAAAGAGAGCTAGTTGCTCCTTGGTCATCTAATTGAGGACAAAAACCCTCTTGTGAGGTCTCATTGAAGGATGAAAACCCTTCATCATCCTTTGGTATTGATGAGAAGAGTTGATTTGAAGATCTTTATGTAATTTCCAGCCATTATTGTAATTATTTTGGGTGGAGCGACCTACTTTGGGTAGGGTTTGGAATTATTGGTAAAATTTGATAAATCTGATTTGCACTATTTTTAAAGGCCAGAATCTGAAGTTTGGTGATTTTTGGGGCTTTTGTGCCCTAGATATCTAATTTTTATTGTGGCTGCAATTTCCAGAATATATTTAATTTCCAGCAGTGTGTTCTTTGCTTTTCTTGGTCGATTTGGCTTCTAAAATTCAGAAAATCATATATAAAATATTGGTGAATTAATTGGTGATGTTTCATGGTGATTTTGGTAATTTTTGGTGCAAGTAGAAGTCGCTGATTTTACTTTACAGTCTGCTGCAATTTATTTTCAGATCTGCACTTTTGTTTGAAACCCTCAAAAGGGAACATTACAAAGTGGTATCAGAGCACGAATATTCAAAAGACCTAGGGTTTCAAGTTTGAAGAATTGATGGCACGGAAGGGTAAGATCTCTATTTTTGATGGCACTAACAAACTTTCAGTGAGATCATGGTTGTTAGAATTGGAGACATACTTGCAGTCAAACCCTATGTGTGTGGAGGATGCCCTGGAATTCATCCCTTGTCATTTGGAAGGGATAGCAAGGGATTGGTGGTACCATGTGATAGAGACCCAAGGAGAAGATGTGGTTTGCTTCTTGGATGATTTCAGTGAAAAGATCATAGGAAGGTTCGATATGCAAGCTTTCAAGGATGAGTCCCAAGGTAATAGTTCATTGGTATTTAATGATATTCCTTTGGTTTCTAATGATTGTATGGGGCAATGTGTTGAAGAAAATTCAGATTTGCATAAGGATAAAAAGATGAGGTTGGGGACTCAAACACAAGCCATGAGGATGGTACATGCATGTGTGTACAAAAGTATAGATGATTGCATGGCAAAGGTAGCTCCAATTGTTGAAGATAAGTGGCTTCAAGGGGGCATAACATCAAAGGGAGCAACACATTGGATAGTATAACATGGGTGGATAGCCCACAGATTGGTATGTACACTTCCGGATTTTTGTTTCCACCTTTGCATTCATTGGGACATGTCTTGAGTAGTGATAAGAGGGTACTAAAGAAAATGCTAAGCTTGCAAGTTCCTAATGGCATGCACATGAAGGAATGGGATCCGGGTGATCCTAAAGGTGGATTGGGGGAGACTTTCCTCCTTCCAAAGACTATGGTATGTTTGTAGAGGTAACCAATCTTTTTTTACATTTGACTGTATATCAACTGTTATACATGTGCCTAGAAAGGAATTTTGGGATCATGATGATGAATGCATCAAAGACAACTCACCCAAACTGATAAGGGAAGGAGGAGAAAGAATTTCTCCATGAAGGTCTGAGGATCACAATAGATGGAGCTGCTGGTCTGTACATAACAACAGTGAAAGGAAGGACATTTGAGGGAAATTTCAGCCTTATGAAAGCTCAAGGACATGGGAGAATTGTCAAGCAAGGATATAGTGAAGATAAGCACCCGGAAAGTGAAAAATCATGAAGGTAAGGTGTTTTTGGAACATTGTTTGCATGTTGATTTAAACTCAGAATGTTTGAGTGTTATGGGCAGCCCCCGGCATGGAGATATTTCAGTCTTTGCCTATTGGTGCAGGTCTTCTAGTGATATTCACTCTTAAGTGTCTTTTTGGCTCACCATTCTTTGTTGAGTCCCTAGCTTGCTTGACATAGCTCACTTTACTCTTGCATTGAGGATCATCTTTGTATACTTCTTAACACAATCACATCTTGCTACACACATATATTTGCATTGAAATTTGGCTTCCATATTAAAACAAGGATGAAATAGAGTTACCTCTTTACCTTTGACCCTTGGTTAAGGCTCCATTGTTCCAATAGCCTCCATTGGATCTCTGAAATCCTCTTTTCCTCTTTAGGATCCCAATTCATATACTGAGTTCTTCTATCAATCACAATTATGCATACTTCTTAATGCCAAGCCTAGACCTAGGGAGTGTTCCTTGGGTCAATATACTCAAATTTGTACACTCATTCTCAGACTGCCCTAACACCTTTAAAACAACTTACCTCTCTTATGCTAAGGTGTCTTGACCCCTCATTTCATTCTATGCTTGCACTTAGTACTAGTTCTCTCAATTAGGTCCTTTGACCTTGTAGCCTTTCTCGTGTACAAACACCCTTATATCCCAAGATTCTCTGAAACAACGAGGCAACTTGAAAGCATATTTAAGGACCCTTTACCAAGTACTCTAATCCACCAAAGTGTCAGGCCTTACTCCTTTGTACAATATTGGACTTACCTTTGTAACCCCCTATGCAAATTAGGTCTTTACAGGCCCTAGACTATAACAATACACCCTTGCAAGAAAGATCTCACCTGATGGAGCATGAATCCACTTTAGGAATGTCACTAAGATGATGAATACAAGGTTTGGTGGCTTGACTCCAAGTATTTACCATTCATGCAACTCAATTCCCTTCTAGACAGTACACTGTGTTTCCTCTTCCTGGCTGGAGATTTCTGTCAACAATATATTCACTTGGTTGTGCCCAATCACCATGAAACTTGGGGAATCTTTCCTTCATGCTAAGACAAAGATAGATTGGGAATTTTGGATCATTTCATGCGTACAGTCAAAAGATATAGGGGGCCTAGTTGAGGCCCGAGAGGGTAAACCATGGTCTACAAGTCCTTGTACGATATTTCAAAGGCTATGAAAAATTAGGGATACTCCATTCATCATCCTCTAGCTTCCTGAGCTTTCACAGAGATCCTAAAACTCTCCTATGGTGATTGTCTCACCTCTAGCACTCGGATAGGACAGAGTTGTTTACAAACAATACATAAAACAAGAAAGAAACATGTAATTTCTAGTCAAGATTGCCTGCAATATCCATCTAACATCATTATTATCCCCTCAAATCTCCATTACATACCTTGAATCATCTTCTATGATTCAATTACAACGAATTGCTCTCTATAACTTTACTAGAATAGCTAAATTCTAGCTTTAGCTCCCAAAAAGAGCTCAACAACTTAACCAAACTTGGTATTTTATCAGAACCAACTCACTTTCTCTCTCCTACTCACTCATATCCCTATCATAACTCTATGACATACAACAATATGCCTTATTAGGCTTGAAAACAACAAATTTCACTTTCTTGCCCTTACCTATGCTCCTAAACTACATTTTTACATGTTCAATTTTGACATTTACTTACTCAAGTAAGATCACTCACACAACTAGTCACTCATGTTGAAATGGTCTTATATGACCTTATTACATTTAGCCCATGATGCTCCTGCATCACCTATGCATCATTTCAGATTTTTTACCAACTGGGACAACCCATTTAAATTTTTTTTTGTTCTTTTAAAATAGTGGGTCTTTTTGTGTTTTTATTGCTAGAAGATGTTTGTATTATGTTAGGATATTCCCAGTGTATCATATGAGCCAATTTCGACAAATACCTAGATGCCCAAACTCATTTTATCCCTTCACCAAGTTTTGTCTGCGGGAAATTTTTATTTAATTATTTATTAAATAAATAATGCCTCGTTTGAAGTAAATTGTGCTCGGTTGAATCTGTTGAAGTTTTGCATGCTAGTATTCACTCATCTCATTAGGGTTTTCACGGGAATGAATTCGGGGCATTATGCGACTTACGGCAGCGTTTTTCGCTTTTATTTATTTCTTTTGCGTTTTTCTTTGGTTTTCTCCTCGGTTTCTCTGTGAAATTCCCCTAGGTCAATTCCTTCACCAGTATAATTTGTTTAATTTCCTAAAGCATCTAGAGATCATCATCTGACCACACGGCGCGGAAGGAATCAGCCTCAAAATGCAAGCTTCTAACCAAAAAGATGAAGTCATGCACAAAAAGCCTCTCCTAGGCAAGTCGCACTTTTTGGGAATGAATAGGTTTAAGTTGCAGTGGGATTTTTGGTAGCAGCAGGCAGGTGGGAATTTATTACCTGCCTTGCAGGGTGAAAATTCCCATGAAGTCAAAGTCACTTAAGCTGCGATGGGAAAATTAGAGGTGGCAAGGCAGGCGGGAATTTCTTACCTGCCTTGCAGGTAAAAATTCCCATTATAAAATAAAGAAAAATCACTTAAAGCACCGATGGGAATTTTCCACTTGCCTAGCAAGCTAACTTTTCCCATCAGAAGGTTTTATTCACCCAAACAAGTCGCACTTTTTCAAAGGGGCTAATTTTAATGCAAGTCGCACTTTTTGGAAAGTCACTTAAGCTGCAGTGGGAAAATTAGAAGTGACAAGCAGGTGGGAATTTATTACCTGCCTTGCAGGGTAAAAATTCCCATTATAAAAGTCAAACAACTTAAGTGGAAGAAGGGATTATTAGAGCTGCAGTGCAGGGTGAAAATTCCCATCAGAAGTTGACTTCTTATTTTTAGAATTCACCCATGTCAAAAAGTGCGACCCATTTGGTGATTAAACAATGATATTAATGGTATTTATTAATAGCTTTTTGCCTAATTTTGGCGCCATGGATGAATAGAAAGTCAATGCATGAAGGATAAGTCCAAAGAGAATTGAAGGTAGCATGCTAAAAATAAATAAATTAAATTTATTTAATGGCAGCCAACAAGCATGCAAAAATAGGTGCCCAATTTGGGTGAATAAACATGTTTGTTTATTAATTAATTGCCAGAAATAGGATGGACAATTATTAGAAATAGAATGTTGAGGGTTATATAAGCATGGGCTGCCATAGTGAAGATGTAATTAATTCTTTTTGCAAAGGATTGCAGCCGGACAGTTTTGGCGCCCAAGGAAGGAGGATTTTTGCATCAAAAAGTGTTTTTCATTGCCGGAAAGCTTCAAAGTTTGGTGCCTAGGGTTGGAGGAGCTTGATTTAAGCCTTGTTAATTATCTGCATGTTGGTATAAGTGCCAGGTGAAGTTAAAAATATTTATGCTTGCTTTGCATGCAAGCAAAGCCTCAAATTTTAGGGCAGTGGGCTTTATATGCAGATTTTTGTGATAAAAATCAAGTGTTCATGCTCTGGATTCCGTCTTTGTCTGAATTAATTGCAGGTATTCATTACAGGTGCTTATATAAGTGAAAGGAAGTTCAAATCAATGTCAGGTACATTGAATATATCTTCGAATCTGAAGAAATTACTAGATTTGCACCAATTGCAAAGAATTCTGGCAAGATTAAAAGAAAAAGAGTTCAGACAAAGGTTTCTTAGATAAAGATTGCTTCGGCCATGATGAAGCGGGATGAAAGAGAAGGATCAGCGGAATCATGCATTACTTCAGATTTGTTGATATCAATGACACGGATTTAGGCCCCGAACCCCTCTCTCGAATTGATTGACAGATCCAGGGCTGGAAAGACGTCTCTTATGCGGGCAATAAAAAGCAGTGGAATTATTCGAGCTTCAGCATTCCCAGTCACAGCTCAGTTGCCTGAATTTGTCATGGAGTGTGCAAGGTCATACCATCTCCTATCCAGAACAATTTGGGATGCTGCGGGAAAGACGATAATCAAGTTGGATGCACAATTTATCAATTATTGTCTGAAGATTCCAACGCGACCGGTGGTGACTACAATTAGCATGTTGGATGTTGGCAACAAATGGGAGAAGCACAAAGCAGACTGTGTGGGCATAATGAATAGCAGATATATATGAAGAAGCCCAAGTCTCCATCAAAGTTCCGAGGACTCTTCCACGATCCAATTTGGTGCAGGAAGTGGATGATATTACTAAATTGCTATGCAGGATAAATGGAGAAGCCAACACTCACAACTTCCGCTCATGGATGTATGCCTTCATTAGAACCATTGAGATCAACAAAGCTGATTCAATAATCAATTGGGCGGAGATCATCAGTGATAACATCGGTGAGCAGCTCCGAAGTGTGAGGTGGACATACAACTTCAAGATGACTTCATACCTAGTATACGCAGCAACTTCGCAAGGTATATTTTCCAAGTTGGATAGACGGGGCATACTCTCGAAGGATCCCATTTTTGAGTGCTACCCGCAGATAGTGATTCTGAATGCCATAAAGATTACAAGGTGGTCAACGATGGATTCTTCTATGGATTCATTTGCAAATTGAACAGTGATCGAAGACCAACAGGGTGAGCAAAGAAGCTTGGGAAGTTGTATCCCAAAGCATGGTTGTATTTTCATCTAGTTTGTAGACTTCACATACCTCAGGGTAACCGGATTTTCGGGAGAACCAGTCAAGTTGCCAAGATATCCAAGCAGTGACAAGTGGGTCATCATGGAGTTGTGCAGGCAGCTCGTGGAGATGCATGACCTACAATCAAAGTGGCACAAGTCTACAGGTTCCTTTCCGATCACAGTAGGCTATTACAGCTGCCAGAGCATCCACAAGGCTAGAGGAATCGAAGCTGAAATGTTTTCTGAGTATGAGCATGAGTTCTTCCCAGCACGGCTGAACTTCGATCCATATGGGGTAGCAAAGAAGACAATCTCCCAGGAATACTCGCATGTGCCTTCATTAGAAGACTTCTGGATGAAGTGCAAAAACGAGTACGAAGTCAGAAAGAAAGACTTCAGCAGGTTATCGGTGCAACAAGTGTTTGATTATGGATTAGCTCGGATACCTGCAGATCTCACAGATGATGGGCCTGTGTTACTTGACACTTATCATCAGATGGGAGGGGATAGAGCTGCTCTTCAGGAAAACATTGGTGGCTGCCACACGATCGAGGAAAGATCTGCCGCGGTTCTGGTCAACACCTCGAACTGGTTGCTGACAAAGGGGTATTGCCTTGATGAAGCTTTGATGAATCAGATCACAGGCAACCTTAGCGCAAGAGACTCCATCAAAAGAAAGCACGAAGGTGAAAGCAGTAGAAGGCCTGAAAAGCTTAAAGTGCACAAGAAGTCTCAGACACAGGAAAAGGTCACTTCTACGGCTATGGTGCTAGTTCCAACTTCTCCAGCGTCAACTCACAACACTTCACCTGCCTTTGAACCTCAGGGAGATCTTGTCGTTCCTCGTTGAATCCAACAATGTTTGTGTTTTCTCCTCAGCCACTCCGATCTTCACCTCTTCCTGAAGAAAAGCTAAAGTTGCAGATGGCAGAGTTTGAAAGGGCATTGTCTTTGGACAATTCAGAAGATGGCAATCACGACACTGTAGCAAATTCGGATGGAGAGGAACCAGAGCACGAGATGGTGGTGCATTCAATGACTTCTCATTCTCCGAAAAGCAATTTCTCAAAGTGGTTGGCTTTGCAATCAATCCCAGAAGCTAGAGAGGAGATCAACTTGGAGGAACATGACTTGCAGTTGCTCCTGAGTTTGGGCGGAAAAGATAGAAGACCTAAAGTTGCTAAGGTGACTTCTAGGTTGATTATTGAAGAATCGGGCAAAATTTTGTTGAGGTATCAGTTCCAGCAGAGGGAAAGTAGAAAGCAAGCTTACGGCAATAGATATATCAGTAACCAAGGTGCCAATAGGTCAAACTACTACCGAAGGATTAAAGCAAGACACACAGACACTAATAAATGCTTTATTCCTTAAGCTTGACAAAGAGAAGGCAAAAAAAGCTGAACTTCAAAAGCAAGTTTCCCAGTTGTGCGAGATCATTGCTAAGGTTGCCAAACCTTCCTCTCAGCCAATTTCAACACATGAGCAGGTGAGTGATCATCTGATGCAGGAAGTGGAAAATGCAGGTAACCAAGTTAAAGCTATCGACGAATGGAAGAGCCTAATCATTCGCCAAGCTTCTATACAGCTCAGGGAGGTGCCAGCTCGTCTAAAGGTTATGAAGGATGCATTAGTTCAGCTGAAGCAACTAATGACAAGCACGGTAGATATGAATATAGTGGCTGAAAGTAACCTGGGCACTTTGGTCGAGATAAATAAGTTGCGAAGGAGGTTTTGATTGCAGAGCGAATTGTGCTTTCGATGGATCGGTTGAAAAGGGGAAGCAACTTGAATTCAGTCTCTTTCGCTTGGAGATCTTGAATTATCTTTGAAAAGAATGCGGGTGCTCGAGGGTATGGTATTGTCATTGTCAAGCAATGTAATTGCTTTCACCAATGAGGAAGTGGTTGGGAACGTTTCTTCATACAAAAGGACCATTCCCAACAAAGTGCTTGATTCCCTGGAAGGATCTCTTCTGATGATTCAAGAGAGGATTGATGAAGTTGTTAGGCCTTTCACGATGAATTCAATCAGTAAGTTGGTAATGCTACAATCAGACATTAAGAAGTTGGGCCTAGTTTGAAGGAGGTGGAAGCGAGCATCGAAGTTTTGAGCGAAGGATTGCTGCAATTCAAGACAAAGAAAGAAGTTGTGGCTAAAGCGGATGGGAAATTGTTGAACTATATGTTCGAAAAGTATATTCAGTATCAAAACAAAAAGAAAGTGTAGGAGTTATGGTGGCAGATCTTCCTTCTTCTTTTCTTTCTTCTCTTATTTCTTATGTCCCCGGATGTAATTGTAAACTTAAAAGTTATTGGTTTGAAAACCATTACTTTAAGTTATTTGGAATGACTCTTTGAGTTAAGTGACAGATGTGCACAATTTTGGCTTGAACTCCTGATGCATGTCACTAAGAGAGGAATTAAAGGAAGATGATTGCCAGATGTTCTCTTTACTTCTTGTTTATGATCTAGTTCAGTTATAGTCTCCCATTTGTAATTTCCCCTCTACGTGCTATAAGTAGAGGAAGAACCTACGGGTTAAAGGATCGGAATTTGTAATCAACATTCTTGTGTTCCAGACTTTGAGCTGAAACCCCTGATTTCTAAAGCAAGAAGAGGAATATAGAAGAGATTTTTGGAGAACTTTGTGTCAACGGTGCATTTTGCTTCTTACTTTCTTTCTAGATCTGTTCATAAACTTTGTGTTATTATAGATCTAGATCTGAAAGTTTCCTTTGCTTTGAATTTTGTGCTTAATGATCTATTTGTTTTAATCTATGTGCATGCAATCAACTCTGTAAACTATTGCTTGGGTTGCACATCCTCTCTACTTTCTTCCGTTTCCTATTATTTTCCTCTTCTGCAGATTTTTCCTTTCTTTTATAGTTGCTTACTTGCTGCAGAACCGTATAGCTATGGTAGCATGAAAGAGAGCTCCATCATGAAGTGTGGGGGTCATAATGATGATCCTAACTTTTCATTTCTTAGGTGGCTAACCCATGGATCCGTAAAAATAGAAGAGTTGGGAGGATTGGGCAGCTCATGGCTCAAGAGGGGTTCAAATCCATGGCTCCCCAACATGCCAAAACAGTTCGCATTTTTAGGAAGGTATGATGATTATATTTCATTGCTCTACTCCATGTTCTTGTTGGGTATTTATTCTAATGATCAGCCTATGTCAAGAAGAAGGAAGATTAAAAGTGATGGGTGTAGCCAAAGATGTAAGGTATGTGTTGATTTCTATCTGATGGCTGATTTGGGTATCGTGCTTGGAGTTCAATGGTGGTATTCGTTGGGAGAGCTCACTCTCAACTATCAAAGCATGAAGATAAGCCTCATAGACAGAGGTAAGAAGATATTTTTGCAAGGTATGCTTTTGGAAACACTTGAAAATTGTTTTTTGGTGGAAGATGCCATTTCATGGGAGTCACATTTCTGTTCTTTATCAAAAAGTACAGCGGAATGGAAAGAATTAATTTCAGTTGAGTATGCAAAAAATAGGTTTGCTAGTGATGTCCTAGAAGGGGTAATAAGTGAGGAAAAATACAAGGTGATGGATGGGCTTATCCTTTACCAAAACTGAGTTTATTTGGTTCCCGATCAAGGGTGAAGAGTGGGATCTTGAAGGCTGTTCATGATACTCCATGGGCTGATCATCCAGACCACTTTATGACACAAAACAAGGATGAAGGTAAAAATTTCAGTTTCTCTCTTTGCCTATGGAATTCAATGAAAAGAATGCTAGCATGATGTGTTTTAGGAAGTGCAAGTTTGAACGGAATTTTGAATTTTATCTTTATGGATTTTTAACCCATGGTTCCATAAGAGAACCAAAAAGTGGAGAATGATGGTTCTATTTTTCAGTTTTATGACCCCATGAGGAGGTACGGTTTTTGCTTAGATTATTTTGTTTTCATTTCAGCTGAGTCACACAATGTTTGGGGGCATCTAGAGGTCCAAAATTTAGAGGAACTTGCCTTCAAAAGTCACATGGAGTATGAGTTCCACTTGGAAAATGATGAAATCAGAATTCATGGGTATGTTAGGGAGGTTGATTTTCTCAAACTTAAGGCCAAGATAACTGTTGAATTTAATTGTGGGCTTGCTGCTCCTAATTTTTCAGAATATGTAAATCAAATTTCAGTCCTTACTTTATTCACGGGGTTGCTTTCCTTTGTGAGATTTCAGTTTGGTAATTGTTATACCATGATTAGAGGATTGAATGTGCAAAAATCAGAATTGGGGCTGCCACTAACAGCCATGAGCAGCAGTGTATTTGCATTTTTTGAGTGCATTCCTTCATGGAATATTGAGAGAGGAAGATTTCAGTTGAATGTAGGAATAAAATCAGATTATGATGTGTCATTTTCAGACTTGTACATTCTGATTTTTGGAAGAGAGATGCATGATTACAATTGTTTTTGGGATAGCACTATTGATGTGGAAGGGAAGCAAAATGTAGTTGTGGAGGCTTTGTCAAGGATGCCACCTACACCATTGGAGAATGAAGATCTTCAAAAGAAAGAGGAAGAGGAAGTTGGGGCAGCAGATGTAATGAGTTTGCAATTGCTTGAGGACAAACAATTTTGGGGAGGGAGGACTGTAATGTCCCTTTTTCCCACCTAAGAGCTGGAAATTGGTCTTCTTGCCATTCCTTCTCCTTGGAAAAGAAGCTAAAATGAAGGAGAAGACCCTTGGGCTTCTTTATAATATATTTTATCTAATCTTTTTATATTTCTTTAGTGTTCTCTTGCTTTTGACAAGTCGGCTGGGTTTTAATTAATTAATGGAAACTAATGAAGGAAAATAACATCTTTAAGAGGTTGGTCTTTTCTATTTGTGTATTGGGGCCAAAATGAAGATTTAAAAGGAGAGTAGAGATTTCATTGGCATCTAGTCTTGATGCATTTTATTGTACTTGGGCAAAAAGAGCTAGTTGCTCCTTGGTCATCCACTTGAGGTGGAAAACCCTTTGTAAGGCCTCATTGAAGGACAAAATCCTTCATCATCCTTTGGTATTGATGAGAAGAGTTGATTTGAAGATCTGTATGTAATTTCCAGCCATTATTGTAATTATTTTGGGTGAAGCGACCTACCTTGGGTAGGGTTTGGAACTATTGGTGAAGAATTTGATAAATCTGTTTTTGTAATATGATTTTGTAATCTGATTTGCACTGTTTAATGTCCGGAATCTGATATTTGGTGATTTTTGGGGCTTTTTTGCCCTAGATATCTAATTTTCATTGTTGCTGCAATTTCCAAAATATATTTAATTTCCAATAGTGTGTTCTTAGTTTTTCTTGGTCGATTTGGCTTCTAAAATTCAGAAAATCATATATAAAATATTGGTGAATTAATTGGTGATGTTTCATGGTGATTTTGGTAATTTTCGGTGCAAGTAGAAGTCGCTGATTTTACTTTATAGTCTTCTGCAATTTATTTTCAGATCTGCACTTTTTGTTTGAAACCTTCAATTACAGTCTATCTTCCACTGTTTGATGCTTATAACTTGTACACATGTATTTACATAATGTTACAAAGTTTTGCAGACTAAATAATTGTTACTAAAGTTGGAATGGTTGCACTTCCATGTGTGATATTTTTCTTCCGATGGCTGAGCTAATTGGCGTCAAAATTTGATTGTCAAAATTCGGCGTAAAGGGCTCCATCCTGTGATCCTGTGATTGGAATCCCTTGGGTCTTACTAGAGGCTTCTACCCTTCAGGAGTGAAGGGAGTAGTGTTGTTTACTAATGGTGTAAAAGAGGAGCTTTACAACAATATTTGGTAGTGCGAAACATGGTATTTCTAACATGGAGAAGCTTTGCAATAAAGGATTTTCTTTGCAACAAAGAAGTTATCATTGCACCAAAGGAATTTCTTCACAATGAATAAATGGGGATTTGCTTCACAATGAAGAAATGAGCTTCCCATCAAAGAAAATATTCTTAAATGCAATTTGTGATAGGTGTGCAAAAATGCTTGTAAACACCTTGCAAAGTTCTGAAAAAAATGTGAATGGGCATTGGGAAGGCGCGGATCCAACTCCAAAACACTTATGCTGCTCGGATCACTCATAATCCATTTATCCCGAGCTTTAATTTGTATAACTATATTTTTCTTGAAAATCTTTAACTGACCTAGGATAATAGATGTTATTTTGAAGGGTTGGCTTACACCTTGTTCTTCATAAAAATATCATTGGAGACAACTAGTTTGTATGTTATATTTTTTTCACCTGTCCTTGATCATCCAAGAATCATGTAAACGAAGGCCCCACCAAGATAGTGTTTATTCCATTGTCATCTTTGTACTCTATAAGTCGAAGGCTCACCATATATTCCTCATACTTTCCTATCATCCACCCATGCGATTCCTTTTGTTAACATTGTCTTGTATGCAATAGCGTAAACCAATAGATTGAATTGTCTTATGCAATTAGATGTGATATGAAATTAATAGTTTTGTGGGGTAGGGTCAATATCCACCCTAGAATTAACATTATTACTGGTCTACTTTTCTCATGCCGCAAGTGTTGTATCGCACTCAATTTAGACTGGTTTTGCATCACTACACTAGGTTCGATAGAAAAGAAGGAATGTTCTTAATAATTTCACAAAATCAAAAACACTTTTTGAATTCTTATATAGGGTTTATTTTACTTTAAGAAAATCTTGGAGTACAAGGGCCCGATGGGTATTGGAACACGATATGCAACATTATTATGAAAAGGTGACTAGGATAAGAAACAAATCCATTATAATATGGCAACTAGATTGAGTCCCATTGACACACTAGAGGGGGCCTCATTGCGAAGAACTCATGCTCTTGGAAGGGAGGTCATATGTTCATGTCGTAAGGGCCTAGGAGGGTGTATTCCCGATCTCATGGTAAGGGCTAGGGTATGTATGCCTACTATCATGGTAGCACATATGGTGCACCTCGGTAGGGTATCTACTCCTCGTATCATTACAATGCCACCCTACGGGTAGCACTATGTGGTATCATATTATATAAAGCTACTCTACGGACTATAGGCAAGGCACCATGCATTGGAGACCTTTCCTTTTCAATCCTGAGTTAGTGTATAGTATGGGGTCGGTTGTCTCTTATGTTATAAGCTACCTTGGAGTCTATAGGTGGGGATCCATGCATCATGGACCTTTCTTTTCCTTTTGAATCCTTTCTACTTCTCTAGACATTTGAGCAACCACGAATCAATGAAACATATTCTGTTCCTTCCACATTGGGGCTGATTAATCCACATATGTTGGGGGATAGCAGTGTACATCTTGACATTGCATTATATTTCAATGTTGTTGCATTGTTCTGGTTCTTTGGTGCATAACATGAGTAAATTACATATTTCAGATAAAATTAATCCTTAAGAAATAGTAAATGTTTAATCACTTATAAATAATGAAAATCACTGATGTAAAAACGTAATGTCCCCTTTTTTAAATTTAAAAAAAAAATTAATGATATTGTAAGTTGGGCCCGACTAATTCTTATGTTGGGACAACTTCATATTATTATTAGTAAAATAAAAGCATTTTTAAATACTAAAATAAAAGGGAGAAAGAGGTCGTCCCTCTTTATGAGGGAAAAACAAATAATAAAAAGAAATAAGAGGCCTATATGGAGTGCTCCAACAAGAAAGAAAAAAAAAGGTTATAAAAGCAAATTTTGGGGGTCATTTTGGATAACTTTTGGCATATACACTTTTATACTTGGTTCTAGGGATGATTGATCTAATTCCATTCCACTAAGGGGCGACAATCCATTAGTGTGGCATCCAAGGAGGACGAAACCCTTCCTTGTGGCATATTGGAGAACAAAAATCTCCAAGTTGGTGGTGGTGAAGGCATCATTGAAGACCATCTTGCTGGTTTGCAACTAGGGCATCAAAGAGGAGTGATTTCAAGGGTTTTTATATTATTTGAAGCCCCTCTTCTAGGGAGCGACTAGGGTTAGAGATCATTTGGGTGCCTTCTAGGGCACAAAACTTTATTATTATTTGATATTCAGATTTTATCATAATTTATAAGGCTGGTATCTTCTGCATTTTGTAATTGTTGGGGTTTGAAGACCTCATTTTTAGCTATTTTTGTGGACTGCACTTCTTCTGTCCTAAAATAAATTGCAGCTGGGTAATATTTCAGATTTGACACATGTTTTGGCTTGGTAATGGTTCCATTAATTATATATAAATTGGAGAAGCATTGATATATTTAATTTCAGCTTGTTTGATGGGTGTTTGATGCCCTAACATGCAAATTTCAGTTCACTGCTAGTGTTTTAAGGAATATTGGATCTGATGTCATAAAAATCAGATTGCATTCAGTTTGAGGTTTGTGTGTCTCAGCCCTAGAAAGGGACATTACAAAAAAACAATTTAAGAAGTAAATTTGGTTTTCAAAGACAATGTGACAGTAGGAAGTCATTTTCAGTGACAATGCTGAAATTGTAATTCCATGTGTGATTGTACAGTTATTATAGAGTTGCATGAAGCTGTGTGCAATGTTAATCATGTATAGTGGAGTTTCCATTGCATTTGATCAAACTATACTCAATGAAATATGCGACTTTAATGTTAAATAAAAATCTCTCTTTGCATAAACTCTTTTCTTGGGTTTTCTGAATCATTGTTATGGTGATTAGGTAAACCGTAAAACAGTTTGGGTTGAGTAAGAAATAGCAAAACATTGTTTCAGAGATTTATTTAAAGCCTTTTACAATAAATTAAGATTTTCAGAATTAATTAATTCTATAAATAATAAAATAGATGAAATTAGAGGATGGTTGTCATCCGAGCAAATGGACATTCCAAGCTTTCACAAGAATGTCATTTCCAGTATTGGACTTGAGCATTATGCAGTTTGTATTATTTGTCTATAACATCCTTCTAGTTTAAGAGTTTATCCTTCTATTTCAAGACTTTTTATTTCTTCATATCGTTAAAAACTCTGCTTTTTTCTGTGCCTGTTGCTAGGGTAATCTTATATATCTCTATCTCTATTAAATGATTAGTATCCTAACACTATTAAGTAATGGTGATATACCTATAAAACACTTTTTTAAATATGAATAAATCTTTCATCTATTTCATATTTTGGTAGGCAGTTTTATGCATGTTATGTCCAGATGGGATTTTTAAATTTATGCTCTAGTGTGTGATCTAAATCCTTCTAACAATGTTCTATATTTGAGCAATTAAAAAAATGTGAAAAACATAAAATTGGTGACATTTCTGTTTCTCCTATCGTTAGGAAATTTTTAGTAGTATTTTATCCACTAAGAATATTGAAACAATCTTTCTAAATTTACATATTTGACAGTTTGCGCGCGCAAAGAAGGCTTGAAAATTAGTGTTGGTGTAATATCGCCTTACAATGCTCAAGTTATGTACTTGGAGGGTAAGCTAATGAACAAAGATGAATGGAGGAACTCTATGGATATAGAGGTCAAATCTGTGGATGGATTTCAAGGTGGGGAGAAGGACATTATCATAATTTCAACTGTTAGAACTAACGACATTGGGTTTCTTTGTAATTGGAGACGTGCGAATGTTTCATTAACACGTGCAAGGTCATTTTTTAATCTCGCTGTTTTTTTTTGGGATTAGTGTTCTGAAAACTCTTTGCCTCTTTATTTATTGAAATTTATCCTCCCAAAGAGCTTATGTCCTTTGCATGAACATTAATATTAAGTGATTTGTTACAACTAGGATGATATTGTAATGTTGATGAACAGATTCTGCCTTTGGATCGTTGGGAATGGGCCCATGCTCGTGAACAGTAACTCTATATGGGCAAAGATAACAAAGGATGCGATTGTGAGGAATTGCTTTCTAGATCCAAACGTAGATAGTGGAATGGTAAAAGTAATAAGAAAAACAAAAGCTGAGATGGAGCAACTCCAGGATCTACTAAAGAAGGATTCCGTCTTGTTCAACCACACAGTCTGGAAGGTAACATTTTCTATTAGACTTATGTTCATCGTTTATGTTTTACTATAAGGTGGAACTTTGTATTTTGTAAGTAGAGATTTCTTATGCAATTTTTTAAGGTACTTTGGTTTATAGAATAATAAGATTTAACCTATGACAAACTCGAGACTTTTGAAATTGCATTTCTCCTGATGATTAAATTGCATAGTTTAAAGCTAGTGTTGCCACAAGATTTGATAATGGTCAAAATTTTGTTCTTTTTTTTTTAATATATTTACGAAGTTTAGCCTAACCTGTGCAAGGTTTCACGTCCCAACAGTTTCAAAAGTGAGGGGTATAAGTGGTCTGCCCAGCCTTCTTTCAGTTTGATCACCAGCCATTGAGTACGACGGTGACCTCCCAAAATTTTGTCAAACCTATGCAATTAGATATTAAACAATTCATTGTAATTTCAAGTTTCAACCTATCAAAGCCTTATACATATCAATCTTTCAAAAACTTTAGAGTGGTTTAATGATTGATTCTCATGGGCACCACTATACACACTAAACTGTTCAATTATATAGCATGGTGTTAATGAAAATGTTGAACAGGCACATAAAATATATCAAATATTATTTTTATAAATGTGCTACCTTAGTAATGAACCTTTTTGGAAACTTGAACTTTGGAATAACTTTCCTCTGACACGCTTAAGATTTTTGAGATATGGTATTGGTAGCAATGTTTTGTATTGGATTCAATTTGATAAGCGATGGAAGTCACTTTATGTTGATGTTTATTGTTCCACATCTTGTTTTATTCCTACGTATGTTCTTAGAGATACTGTAATCATTTAATTCTTCTCCCCTTAGTATTGGTTAAAAAAGTTTTTCCAACAAATGCTTTGATTGGAATGGATACCATATCATCTATATGTGATTTGGAAAAGCATACGTTTTAGTGTATTTACCAATCCGCCTTTTCTTCCTTGCTACTAATTCACAAGGAAAATGGTAAAATGAATGTATATATACTTATAAATCAAGGGAATGACTATATCCCTGAAAGTGGCAAGTGGGGTTTAAATGTTCTGAAAAGAGTAGTTGGATTGATTGTGTTGTTTGGCTTATGAATCCCACTTGAACCGATGCATAATAGTAAAACTATATAACAGTTCTACCTCATCGTGAATCGTGATCATCGAATGCCAAGCAATTATGTATTCATTTTTGTTAGTTTATAAGAATTCAACAGATCCTTGAGATGATGTTCATTTAGTCACTAATTATAAGGAGATTCAAGGAATTAATAAGTATGAAAATGAAAGAAAAAATTAGCATATCTTGAGACTTTTCCAAAAATGTATCCTATATGAGCATGTGTATTGGTTAGAAGCTGAAAATTTCTATGAAGTAACTGCTGTTTCAAAACTTGGCAAAGACTTCCCAGATGAGAATCGAAGACCCACAAGACTGGCTGACGAGGAATGACATTTATAGCAGCTTGATCCTTGTTTTCTGCCCTTCGACGAGCTGGCTATAAGTGATAAACACCTGCTGGGGAATCCTTTTGGTCCGTTTCAGCCGTATCCTTGGTCGTATTCCTTCGCACGACAGAGTAGTGAAAATTCTTCTTTGTGTCTCTAATTTGTTGGTTAGCGGAATCCTTTATTGGGTTGTCGGGACCCTTGTTATGTCTTTTCTGAAGGGTTTGAGGGACAGGTAGTGAGCTTCATATTGACACCCTTCCACGTTTTCCCTTTTTGGAAAACATGAGGATTCCTGAATTTGTCCTTTATACGCATGGAGACTGTTAGACACTGTCATGATACGGGCAATGGAAATATGAATAAAATGGACACTGCCAAATTAACTTTCAAAGAAGCTCTTCGTGGTGGTCATAAAACACACATGTCCGGACAGAATATGCAAAAGCAACCTTTGAGGATGCCCAGGCACGATTTCATAAAGAATGAGAATGGTTGTATGAAGGCAACTGATGGTTCACCAGTGCTAACTCTTCTGAAATCGGACGTGCAGAGTAGCATTAATGAACTGAAAATTGAGGTCTGTTTGTTCGGTTTCTGGGTTTTCGCCCTTCCTTGATGGCCTTCAAAGACTGGGCAAGAAAAACCTAGAGTATACGGTTTGTGTGTATCCAAATCGGTATTTCTTGGTTTTAT
The DNA here is from genome assembly GCA_018340775.1 of Taxus wallichiana var. yunnanensis. Classification (NCBI taxonomy): domain Eukaryota; kingdom Viridiplantae; phylum Streptophyta; class Pinopsida; order Cupressales; family Taxaceae; genus Taxus; species Taxus wallichiana. The sequence goes on from CM031241.1 coordinate 369,656,148, forward strand.
TTGCCGCACCCATAGACTGAGAATTTATATTTCAAGGCGGACCATGGTTTTTTGGACGGGCGGGTTTGTTCATGAAACCCTGGCATCCTAGATTCAAAGCTGATGAAGAACTGCTTTCTGTAGCTCTGGTTTGAGTGCAAATCTTTGGTCTTTCAGCTGAATATTGGAATCAAAATGTGTTTATGGTGATTGGTAATACTTTGGGGACATTTATGATGGCAGCTGATACTTCCTTACAGCTGGAACAAATGATTTATGCCCGTATCTACGTTCTAATGGATCTCAGCAAACCCTTGCCAACCAAAATTTCTTTGGTTGTTGAGTAGGACATGTGGGACCAAGTTCTAGACTATGGAAACATTCCCTTCAGATGTCGTATTTATCACGAGTATGGTCATCTGTACAAGGATTTCATGCAAAAGTTCTAGAACCGCAGGCGAAGGATAAACATCAGGATCACCCAAAGAAGAAAAAAATAGCAAGGAAAAATGGGCAGGAACACATAGAATCAAGTACTAATAATAGATTTGCAAGTTTACAATAGGATTAGGCAGATAATGAACTGGAAGATCTTATGGTGTCACAAGTTCCAGAGACACAAGTAAACAAGCAGGATCAGTCCCAATTCAGAAAATGGGGAAGACCCGAATCAAATTGTTGTATTTCAAGCACAACCGAACCAAGATGAAGCCCCTTCCACTATGAAAAGCTACCAACATAAAACTAAGTGCTAAGAGCAATTTGTGAATGAAAATCAGCAATCTGGAGGAGATGAAGGGAAGGAAAAAGCTCTGGTGGTAATGGAGAATACTAGTATGCAGCAACAAACAGTCTCTCCTTTAGGTCTGGCTCATGAAAAAAACTAAAAACTAAAAACAAACACTAATGTAAAGGTTGGCCACAAATCAAATCAAATTATATTTTAGAATGAAGGCTAGAAGTTGTGTAAAGCAGGTATAGTTTGGGATGTTCCAAATTCTTCAACAACAGTCTCAATGACAGTGATAACGTGGAATATAAGGGGGCTGAAAGGTACTCCTTCAAAAATTCAGGAAGTGTAATAACCCGTTTGGGGTTATTATTAAATTTTTAGAATTCTGATATGAATTTGCAGCAGACTGTAAATTTGTAGCAGTGAAGGAAATTCACCAAATTATGAAGCCAATTCAACTACAAATGATTCCTAAATATCCTCGAATCAATTTCCAAGATTTGAATTGATTTTTGACCCAAATCAACTTGATATTGGTAAAATATGCAAATCTGGAATTTAATGGTGGACTGTCAAATCACAGCACTTTAATTAAATTCGATTTGGCCTTAAATTGGTATGGAAATGTGTGCAAAATGAAGGTTATGCTTTGTTAGACCCAAGCGATCAGATTTGGGTGAAATAACTCAGCTTATTTACTCAGAATTATTAAATATAACCACATAAGCAAGTCGCATTTACTGAAATATGCAACATGTAAATCAGATTTCATAAAATAATGATAATCCTCAACTTGATATTATTCAATAAAATATAAATTGTTTAAAGTCAAATGAGAGGTAAAAGATCAGTATTGTTTCCTGAATTCTTGATGTGGTCATTTAACTCTTCCACAATATTTCCTCATAGTTGCAGGCATAGTAGGAAAACTCACAAATCCAAGAACTCGCTAGACCCCCAAAAAAAAACTCACCAATATTCGGCCAATACTTGGGAATACTCGGCAACTTAAAAATACTCAAATTTCTTTAAAAAACATAAATTTTAAGCAACACATAGCTACAAAATGTATCAAATGAGCCCATAAAATGTTGGAGAAGTGTTTTCTATTAGATTTGAATACAAATACAATACAAAATCGCATCATCATGCGAATACGACAACCGGCTGATACTAGTCCCCACACTCGGCTGCGTCTCCATGCTCCTCCTGAAAGGTCAGAATGCGCTCGATCATGGAACTAGTGGTGGTGCCGGTGGCTCCTCTGCTGCATGTTGGAGATCACCTCCAAAAATGTCATCAGTCCAATATCTCCTCGGAGTCCCTGCTAGTGCTTCTCCCACCATAGCCTCCCTCTCAAAAGAAGCAATCTCGCCTGCTTATGACGCGAGGTTTTCCTCTTCTTACCCATCCACTCCACTCACTGTATGGATCTATCTCATCCAAATCAATGAGCTCCTCTGATGTGGCCTCAACTTTTTTTGTGCGAAGCCGGAGATTGTATTGCACAAAAACCAAGTCGTTGAGCCTTTTTTGAGTCAACTTGTTGCGCTTCTTCGTGTGATTAGTCCGAGCACGGGAGAATACTAGTCGATTTTTAAGTAGTACTCGCTGAGTTTTGGAAAACTATCCAATATTTTTAATTACTAATGCATTTTAAAGCGATCAAAGCTCATGATTCTTTTAGAAGATTGCAAGAAGTTGCTTGGTCCAAAAAGGTGCAAAAATGGATTTTATGAAAATAAGAAAAATATTGCCATCACTGCGTAGAGCTCGAGAAAATATGCACTTTTAGAGAAAACGGCACCTGAAACGGAGCCACAAAATGAAAGTTATGGCACATGCAAGTTTTTGTTGCTACATCTTCCCGGACCCTTTCCAAAAATGGCAATTTTTTTCTTTCCTTGTGTTTTCTTCACCAAAAATCCAAAAAAGGAAAGAAATGCTGTCTTTGGTGAGTTTGTGGCAAGTTTTGGCAAGTATTCCAACTATACTTGGCAATTTTTTTGCATTTTTGGTGAGTTTTCTTGCGAGTTACTCGTTTAGCATAATTTTTGGCAAATTTTTCTAAACTCGCCGAGTTTTTGGCGAGTATTCTATCTATGGTTGCAGGGGGACGCGTCCCCCACCTATTGGGATGCGTGCAGTGCGGTACACGCACGGCACGTCTCCGCGTCTGGAACCTTTGTTAACGTCTCCTCCCGTCTCCCCACACACAGATTTTGAAGATAAAAAATTACTGCGCATTAGTGTGTTTATTACTGCCTGCAGAATTAGTGTGTTTATTACTGCCTGCAGAATTCTTGGAGTCCAGCATTGAGAACGTGTCAGTAGGACTCTGTACAGTTAACAACAATGAGAACCTGCATCTTAATACAATTAACAATAAAAATGAGCTCGAAACAAATTTTGAGATCATAGTCATGACCATAAAGGATGAAAACACGCACTTCTCTCCCAATTCTGCACCTCACCATGCACACGCAGTAGCCTTGTGCTTGATTATGAATGCATTAAATCCTGAAGTGCAGTTTATTCTTAAGATGGAATCAATGTCTTATGTGGATACTTAGTAATCTATAACAGAAATAGTGCATTCTGAATCTAAATAAATTAATAATGTACAATAGTATTTTTCTAGTAATTTCATATATATTGCCGTCTCCCCGTACCCGTCTCCCACTTTTCTAAAAATGTCGTACAATACTGTACCCGTTTCCACGCACTGCACGTACCGTCTCTCACGGTAACTATGTATTTCCTCCATTGTTTCCCATTCTTGTAACTATGCTTTCAAGCAAGCTTCCTTGTGTAAAAGATCAAGTATTGTCTCTCTGAATTCTGATGTGGTCATTTAACTCTTCCAGCTGTTTGAAAATCTTGAGTTTTTTGTCTTGATGTCCCCAAACTCAGAGAAATTCTAAGCTTGGATTTTTTTCATTAGATAAAGCTAATCACTTAACAAATGTCAACATATGAGTTCCATACCTTGGCTTTCCTTCTATCCACCATTGCTGAATGTAGTTACTAGTATATTCATGCTGAAGCCACATCAACTGAAAACTGAATGGAGCCCTGGATCGGAACTGTTTTCCCCATATCCAAACATACCCGCCAATGATCAGATCCAAAGTTATTAAGAAATTGAGCCTTAGGGGTAAATTCCTTCAACCACCATTCTTCGAGATATTAAACACCGATCCAATCTTTCTAGGACACAATCCTATCCTTCTCTCTTGTTGGACCACGTCATAAGTCCATTTCTGTAGGGACATCCACCAAATGGAGAGACTCGAATGAAGTGGGTCAAGAGAGGTACTAGAATCCAGATTGAAGGTTTCCACCTATTTCTCTTAAAGATTAAGGATTGAATTAAAATCTCCACCCAAAATAACTAGTACCTCCGAAAAGAGTGGAGCGTAGATGAGATATTGTGCCATTGTTGCCTCTTATCTTCTAGATCAATAGTAGTATAAACATTTGTGAAAACAAACTGTTGAGCATCCACCTTAGAGTACACATGCAAAAGCTTGGCACCTATAATTGCACATGAATCCATCACTATAATTACCTTCCAGATCTGAAATTTAAATTGCAGCAGATTGAAAGAGTAAAATCAGCGACTTGAACTATCACCAAAAATGCCAAAAATCACCACAAAACACCACAAACCAACTCGCCAATATTTTATATTTTATGGAATATTAGAAGCCAAAATCACAAAGAAATGCTGAAGAATACACTGCTGGAAATTAAATATGAACTGGAAATTGCAGCCACAAGAAAAATATGAAATATGGGTCTAGAAACCCTCTAAATTCATCAAACTTCAGATTCGACCTTAAAAATATTACAAATCAGATTATGAAACCAGATTTCTCAAATTCTTCACCAATAGTTCCAAACCCTACCCAAGGTAGGTCGCTCCACCCTAAATAATTCAAATACCAGCTGGAAATTACAAATATATCTTCAAATCAACTCTTCACTTCAAGACCAAACAATGATGAAGGGTTTTTGTCCTTCACCCAAGCCACATGAAGGGTTTTCGTCCTTCAATGAAGCCTCACAAGAGGGTTTTCATCCTCAAGTGGATGAACAAGGAGCAACAAGCTCACAATGCCCAAGTAGAATAAAATGCGCCAAGTCTAGATGCAAATGATGCCTCTAATCTCCTTTTATATCCTCTTTTTGGCGCCAATGCTCAATTAGAAAAGGCCGACCTGTATAATGCAAGAAAACACTAAAGGAAATATAAAAATATTAGATAAAATATATTATAAAGATGCTCAAGGGTCTTCTCCTTCATTTTTGCTTCTTTGCCATGGAGAAGGAATGGCAAGAAGACCAAATATCAGCTCTTAAGTGGGAAAAAGGGACATTACAGTCCTCCCTCCCCAAAATTGCTTGTCCTCAAGCAATTGCAAGTGCCCGGATCCCAAACAAGTTTCAGCTGCTCCCTTTTTGTATAATCACCATCCAAGCATTGGTAATCCACCATCTCCTTCCTGTTGTCCCAATCACCAATAGAATCTCGCTCTTTTCCTTCAAAATTCAAGATGAGAGGAGCTAGAATCCCACCTCCAATTGTACAAAATAGTGCAAGAGTGTCATTGTGTAGAAAATACAATCTCCGGCTATAGAAATGTCTTTTTAAGAGCCAAGGCTTCAAGAAGAACAAACTGAAAATGAATAAATCAGCAGACCCCTTTGGTGGAACCATCTTCAATTTGACCCTTGGGTCAAGGTATTTGCCATCCCATCTTTCTCCCATGTTTAGACCATTGATTCCTTGAGAGAAATAGCACCATAGTGACTGAATGAGGGCTGCAAAATGACTACAACAGCCATGAAGTGTTCGGTACCTCTTCAACCATGTGCTTAGAAGCTCCTTCTTTGGTACCTTATAGGTAAACAAATGGCTGGAAAATTTGTGATCAGCAGTAGAAAGGAGAGTACAATAGATGAAATCATGACATACCTTCAAAGTTCCCCTTTCCATCCATGCTATGGGAGTTGGCCACAAGATTACAGCTGATAAGAACTTGGAGAGATGGCTGGAAATGCTCATACAAAAGCTTATGGCAGCGTTATTGGAAATAAAAAATATGGTAGTCTTACTACCTTCCAACGGAAATCTTCTTTCCTCATTTTTCCTTGATAGAATGCTCTCAAAAAATGAAAACATACTGCTGTTCGTGACTGGAAATGGCAGCCCCAAATCTGATTTTTGCAAACTCAGCCCTAGAACCATAGCATAACAACTACCAAACTGAAATCTTATGGAAAAAACCAAATTTGTGAATAGCATAAGGACTAAAATTTGCCTTACATGGGCTGGAAAATGAAGATCAACAAGCTCATGATTGAAATCAACAAACATGTTAGATCTGAACACAACATTCTTGCATTCCTTTCTTGCCCCAAAAATAAATGCTTGGAATACCAAAATAAGTATTCGGGCTGCATGCTTACCGCTGTCCATAATCCCCACAATTCGTCCAACTCATGACTGAAAATGTGCATCCTATCATCCAATGAAGTGACAACAACTGGACATTCATCACTATTGATTAGAAGAGTTTTGAAAATCTGAAAATTACCATCTCTAATGGCTGCCTGAACATGCTTATTCCACCCTCAATGCAAAGTGGAACATTTTCCCAAACTTCTCCATCAAACACACCATTAGCAAACTTGTTCTTTACATACTCAGCTGAAATTAGTGACTTCCAATCCGCTGTAATTTTAGATAAAGAACAGAAATGTGACTCCCATGAAATGGTATCTTCCACCAAATAACAAATTTCAAGTGTTTCCGGAAGCATACCTTGCAAAGAGATCTTCTTACCTTTGTCTATGAGGCTTATCTTCATGCTTTGATAGTTGAGAGTGAGCTCTCCCAACGAATGCCACCATTGAACTCCAAGCACAATACCCAAATCAGCCATCACATCGAAATCAACACATACCTTACATGGTTCCAATGCAATTTGGAGTTGAGGACACCACTTGGTATGTTGTATAGAGTGACCATCCGCTAACTTCACAATGAGTCCTTTGAAGCCTTCAACCTTCAATCCCACTTGTGCCACCAAGCACTCATTAATGGAACCATGAGTGTCTTCACCATTAATCAAACTAGTGGCTCCTTGTCCTTGGAAGGTAGAATCCTTCACAACCTTGTTAGCATACATAATGATTTCAAAATAATCCTTCCTCAAAATTTCTTTTAACCATGTGCATGGGGTAAGAATATCATAATCTTCCTTTCTACAATGCAAGAGGTCAACCGGAACCATGTACCCTTGCAAGGAGATATCTAAATGCCATGTGTCATCCCACAAGTTCTTCATATCATCATCCAAACTTGGCATATGATCTTTAACAACTTTCCCAAAAGGATATAAGTATGGCAGCAATATAAAAGAAAATAAAGTGTGATTTCCATCATACCTTGGGTTGCCCATCACATATCTACCTTCCCATGCCGGATGAGGAGTGATCGAAACATCCTCCATATTCCCAATCTTGAGACTCAGAATTTCTGAGTTGGAATCAACCTTCTTCTTCTCTTCAGATTCAACAAATGAAGCTCTTTTCACTTTGTCTTCAACAATATCTAACTGATACTTGCTTGGGACACCTTCATGGTGCTTGCCGGAGTCATGTACACCAATAAATGGCCCTTTGTTGACTGCTGTTCTGAAAATTCCAGCAAGCTCTTCATTACCATAATTATGCAAATAAAATTCTTCCTTCCTTGATCCCAACTTTGGAATGTCCTGAAGATGGATGGGGGCTTCTTGGAAAAGATTATCTTTCCCTTTAGTACCCTTCATCCTCTCATCTTTGTAAGAATAATGCTTATGATGATCAAACCCTTGCAAACACATATTGTGAGGGTGATGCAATAAATTAAATTGCTTACCATTTGCCGCTGATTTGTAAATTCCAGCAGACTGAAAACCCTCATGAATATCATGTGAGACCTCCTTTTGAAGGGCATGCCTCTCAACCGGAACATCTTGATTTTTGGCCTCAAGAACCTCATGTAGATCTGATTTTATTTCATCAACTTGCCGCCACATGCAATCATTAGAACCCACAAAAACATCATTTATTTTCAAAGAATCTTTACCTTCATGTTGGATATCGGTCTTCCCTTGTTCTTGTTCTTCTTCTTGCTCCACCATTGCAATTTGGAAGCTCTTCTCCTCTTCCTCTCTTTGTGGCATGGCATGTCTAGGCTTGGGCCTAGATCTTCTTCTATTCAACCCTATGAACTCTGCAAGAGAAATAGCCTCACGGATCTCCCTTGGTAAGGCCATGTATTCTTCATAACTCGTTGCAATATTCCTTCCACCCATAGGTCTTGCTTCTTCTTCCGGAACAACCTCCTCTCTAGGAAGGAAAGTGGGCTTCAAACTCGATCCTCGGGCTGATCCCATGGGTCGCTTGGCATTATTAGCTCCATTCGAGCTTCCTTCACCACTTTGAACCCTAGGTTCAATCATCCTCTGGAGAGATAGGGCAAGAAAATCCATGGTGTCCGCAAGTCTTTCTTGGCCGGAAATTAATTTATCCATTGAAACCCTAGGCCTTTTGAGAATCCGAGCTTGATACCACTGTAATAACCCTTTTGAGGGTTTTAACCAAACACACCAAATGCAGATCTGAAATTTAAATTGCAGCAGACTGAAAGAGTAAAATCAACGACTTGAACTATCACCAAAAATGCCAAAAATCACCAAAACCACCACAAACCAACTCGCCAATATTTTATATATATTTTATGGAATATTAGAAGCCAAAATCACAAAGAAATGTTGAAGAATACATTGCTGGAAATTAAATATGAACTGGAAATTGCAGCCACAAGAAAAATATGAAATATGGGTCTAGAAACCCTCTAAATTCATCAAACTTCAGATTCCGGCCTTTAAAAATATTACAAATCAGATTATGAAACCAAATTTCTCAAATTCTTCACCAATAGTTCCAAACCCTACCCAAGGTAGGTCGCTCCACCCTAAATAATTCAAATACCAGCTGGAAATTACAAATAGATCTTCAAATCAGCTCTTCACTTCAAGACCAAACAATGATGAAGGGTTTTCGTCCTTCACCCAAGCCACATGAAGGGTTTTTCCTTCAATGAAGCCTCACAAGAGGGTTTTTGTCCTCAAGTTCCAATGAAGCCTCACAAGAGGGTTTTCGTCCTCAAGTGGATGAACAAGGAGCAACAAGCTCACAATGCCCAAGTAGAATAAAATGCGCCAAGTCTAGATACAAATGATGCCTCTAATCTCCTTTTATATCCTCCTTTTTTTGCCAATGCTCAATTAGAAAAGGCCAAAATTAATGACTTGTATAATGCAAGAAAACACTAAAGGAAATATAAAAATATTAGATAAAAGGACAAACATTCAAAAATAACTAGATTCTAAAGTCATTGTTACTTTGTTATCTAATATGGGAGAATGTCGAGTCCATACCTTGACAGATAGCAATGAGAGGGGTTTGGAAAATAATAGTGTTGTAGGAATAGTTTCAAACGGTGAAGTATCAATACATTCCTTGAGAATGAAATAAAGTGGCAGCTGGGTTAGCTAATTGGGCTTTGGATAATCATAATCTTCTATGCTATGGGTTGCCACTGTAATGGTGGTCCCACCAGATCCAAGAAGATATGAGGAAATTTACAAGTTGTGATTTTGTAGAATGAATGCTTCTAAACAAATAGTTTGTAGGCTTGGCATAATAGAATTTGTACTTCTGATTTATTATTTATATAAAGGTGTGTTTTTTTTTAAAAAAAAGGTATACTATATTGTATTATAGTAAATGAGTTAATATATTTTTAAATTAAATGATTTTAATAATAGGTTTTATTTTCACAATTAAATCAATATCATAAATTATTTTTTATTATATAAAAATATTATAAATTATTATTTATTAATTTGTTAGTATATAAATAATATTATTAATTATAATGTTTTAATTTGTTGGTATATCATTTTAATGTTAAAAATGTTAAACCATAATAATTGAATTTTGTAGGGTCATAGAGAAGGTAAAGGGAAAGACGATAGGTGGTCAAGATGTTTAGTAGCAGTCATCTCTTGGAGATGAAATACATTGTCTAGAGAGATGATAACAAAAAAATATGAGATACACCTTGTGCAATGACACTATCATAGGGAATGTAACTAGAATTCGAGACCATTACCTGGAGGATCCTCTCAGATGTGAAACAACGTCTAATAACAAATGAGAATTTAGAGGAAGCAGAATATAGAGATTTCATAAATTGAGCACAAGCTAAAATTTATTGCAATTCGTTTTGGATTGTTAGCTTCAGAAGCAAAGAAGGGTAAAATCCAACACTCTATCTCACAAATGGGCTCTTTCAATAGTTCAAGTTGCTCTCCATCACCATTTTTCCAAGGAAGTGGAATCCCCAATGGAGTTCAAAAGTAACAAGGTTCATTGAATTTTATGTGGAGGCCGAACAAAAAAATGAGGTAAACAAATTGGCAACAAGATTGTTTATGTGGAGGCCATCCTTCTAATATAATTTGTTCTCCACATTTCAAATATTTCATAGATGTAACAATTGAATTTGGGAAGGGTTACAAGTTGCCTTGTTATGAAAGACTAAGAACTAGTCTTCTTGAAGAGGAGGTCACATCCATATCCAATGAGCTAGATGAAATGAAGAAAAGTTGGAAAAGAATAGGTTGCACAATAGTAAGTGATGGATGGTCTGATTCAAGGCAAAGGCCCCTCTTAAATATTTTGGCAATATCTCCGAAGGTGTAATGTTTATAACTTCAATTGTCTTTTCATTTCCAAATGCATCAAATGAGCAATTTTGGAGATAGCTAAAGAGAATGTTGTTCAAGTTATTATAGATAGATAATGCAATTGATTGCAAAGGAGCAGTGATATACTCATGGATAAATTCCCTCTTATCTTTTTGTAATGTCCCCTTTTTTCGAAATAATATAAATTGAAGGCTTCTTGCTCATCTTCCTTTCCGTGGGCAAGAAGTTGAACAAGGGAAGAACTTGAGCTATATTTCAGTTTTCTTTATTCACATTTAAGCTTTTATTTTGTGTTTTCCCCTCTAAGGCAGGTCGGCTGGGGTGGAGAGCTCCCAACATGAAAATAAAAGATAAAGCATGATCTTAAGAGGTCGGTCTAGGGGTAATTCACCCCTTAGACCTTTGGCGCCACTGAAGCGGTATAAATGGAGTCACATAGGCTCATTTGCATCATCAATTTTGGCATATACACTTTTATACTTGGTTGTAGAGCTGATTGCTCTAATTCCATTCCACTAGGGGGACAATCCATTAGTGTGGCATTCAAGGAGGATGAAACCCTTTCTTGTGGGATATTGGAGAACAAACACTCTCCAAGTGATGGCGTGAAGGCAATTATTGAAGACCATCTTGTTGGTTTGCAACTAGGGTATCAAGAAGTTATTTCAAGGGTTTTTGCATTGTTTGGAGCCCTTTTCCAAGGGATGGACTAGGGTTAGAGAGAATTTGGGTGCCTTCTAGGGCACAAAACTTCATTATTATTTGATATTAAGATTTATCATCATTTATAAGGTTGAGATCTACAATTTGGTGATTGTTGGGGAAGTTTATCTTATCATTTTCAGCCCTTATTCGTGGGTGCCCTTCTACTGTCATAAAATTAATTGCAGCAGAAGGTGTAATCTCTTATTTTCTCCATTCTTTTTCATGTAATTTGGATGGATGAATGTTGTGTTTGACATAATTATTACACCGAGAGGTGTTCCTACAGTGGCAGACAAGGATTGTAATGGCGTGCGTTGATTGAAAAAACTTTTTATTTGCCGACTAATATTTAATGGTTAAAATAATTTATTTTGTAATGCCGACTCAATTGTAATAAATAAAATAAAATATATGATTATGTATTTGTACATGGAAATGGAAATGTAAGTTATTTTAAAAGTGTGAAAGATAACAAGTGTGAATTGGTAAATAACTGTGCAGGGATATTACTGCAAGTAAATTCAAGATAATTAGTGTGGGGATATTAATTTTTATTGGAAAATAATTACTGCGAGTAAATAATAAGTGTGAATGGGTAAGTAACTATAATATTATTATATTGATCATATTATTTTTAGCTTTTAATTTTTACTTTTAAATGTATTTTTACTTTTACATGTAAGTATTAGTGGAAGATAATTAGTGCCGAATAAATAATAAGTGTGAATAAGTGTTATATTATTTTTAGTTTTTAAATGTATTTTTACTTTTAGATGTATTTTTACTTTTAGGTTAGTTTTATTTTAGTTTTTACTTTTAAATGTATTTTTACTTTTAGATTAGTTTTATTTTAGTTTTTACTTTTACCTTATTTGGGATCTATATCGATGAGCTTGAGGGCTTTCTTAGGGATCACATACAAGAAGATGATGGGTACCTTCGCACTAGGTTTTGATTTACATCCTCCTCTTTGCAGATGACGTAGTTGTCCTTGCTTCTTTTTTAAGGGTCTCAGAGGAAGCTTGATGCCCTAACCCTTTTCTGTGATCATCCACAAAGTGATGTGAATCTTGGGAAAACCAAAGTTATGGTTTTCAATTGTTCAAGACTTGAGACCTCCACTTGTAAGGGTGTGGAGATTGAGATCATGGTGTACCCAGATTTCATCCTAAAATCTGCGACTACCCTATCTGAAAAAATTTCGTACTTTTAAAATAATGGGTCGTTTTGTGTTTTATTGCCAGAAAGTTCTTGTATTGCGTCAAGATATTCCCAAAGAGCCATATTAGCCATTTTTGCCAAATACCCAGATGCCTAAAATTGTTATATTTTGTCGTCGGGATTTGTCTGCAGGAAATTTGTATTTAATTATTTTGAGCCCGTTTGAGGCAATTTGCGCTCCGTTTTAACTCTGTTATGATTGAACATATCATTATTCCCATGTACCAGAAGGATTTTAACAAGGAATAAGTTTTGGGCTTTATTTGTGACTTTTGGCAATTTTTTGTGTTTTTGTGTTTTCTGTTTTGTTTTTCTATGAAATTTCTCTGGACCAATTCCTTTGCGGATTAGCCCGATTCTTGGCCTGGAGCAGCTGGAGAACATATACGCACGTTATGCCCGAGGAAGTCACCATCGGAGGTCTGGTTCACTAGGAAAAAGCGAAGTTGTGCACTAAAAAGCCCCTGTGGGGTTGGGCACATTTTTGGAAAACAAAGGATTTAAGTGCATCATGGGAAAAATAGAAGCAGTAGGCAGGTGGGAATTGTGTACTTGCCTAGCAGGGTACTTTTTCCCATGATAGAAAATTCACTTAAGCTGCAGTGGGAAAATTAGAGGCAACAGGCAAGCGAGAATTTATTGCTTGCCTTGCAGGGTAAAAATTCCTATGATGAAATAAAAGAAAAGTGACTTAAGTGAAATCATGGGATTTTATTGCCTGCCATGCAGGGTAAATAATCCCATTGTCAAAGTCAAATCACTTAAGTGGATCATGGGATTTCCGGGCTGCCTTGCAGGGTAAAAATTCCCATTGCCATGTGTTTTTAAAAATAGAATTCTATTATGCTAAAAAGTGCGCCCCCTTTGGAGAGAGAAAGGCAGCCTTTAAAGTGATTAAATTAATTAATTATTCTCCTAAAATTGGGCGCCGTGTATGGAGAAAAGTCAACAAAAGAAAAGGGGAATAAATCAATTGGAAATAGATTGTCTAAAATTAAATAATTTAATTTATTTAATGGCTGCCCCCTTCATGACAAAAAGTGTGCCCCTTTTGGTATATATTTAATGCTTTTTGAAGCATTAATTGATTAAATTAAATTCTATTTTCAGTGGCTATGGTCAAAGCACACTGTGAAGCTTAAGTGAAGTGAAGAGTGGATGATTAAATTGATTAAATTTAATTTAATGGATGGTTGTCCTTAAACATGCAATTTTAGCACATCAGTTAAAGAGAAGAGCATGATTTTTAATTAATTAATTGCCAGGAATAGGAAGGGCAATTATTAATTATAGAATTATGAGGGTTATATAAGCATGGGCTGCCATAAGGGTGAATTAATTAATTCACAGGTGAAGAAGTGCAGCCCAGAGGAAAAGTGCGCCCCATTTGGAGAAGGATTTTGCTCAGAGGAAGGTGGATTTGATGCTAAAAGCTTCTAGTTTTGGCGCATGCTTTGAAGAAGGCTGATTTGTGTCTGCATAATTGTTTGTAGAAGTGATACAGGTGCTCAGGTGATGTTGGTAAAATTCATGCTTGCTTTGCATGCAAATAAAACATCAAATTTTGGGGCAGCAGGCTTGAATTATGCAGATTTTTGTGATTAAAATTCACTTGTGCATGCTCCGGTTGCCATCTTTGTCTGAATTAATTGCAGGAGTTAGATACAGGTGCTTTTATAAAGAAAAGGAACTTATATCAATGTTCAATGCATTGAATATATCCTTCGAATCAAGAATTATCCAGATCTGCACCAGTTTTGAAGAAATCCGACCAAGTAAGAAGAAAAAGAATTATTCAGACAAAGATAGACAAAGCCATGGCAAAGAGAGATGAAAAAGAAAGAACAACGGAGTCATGCATCACTTCCAAATTTGTAGACATAGGAGACAGAGATCTAGGTCCGGAACCTCTTTTCGAATTGATTGATAGATCCAGAAAGTGAAAGACTTCACTCATGCGTGCGAAAAAAGTGGAATTATTCAAGCTGTAGCATTTCCATTCACATCCCAGCTGCCAGAATTCGTTATGGAGTGTGCTAGATCCAGATCCAGATTCAGATCCATAATTGCAAAGGCTTCATCCTCTTGTTTCAAATGCAGCCCGTGAAGAAGTCAGTGCGTGGAAAATTCCTTCCAGGATCTTGTGCATGTGCTCCCAATCTTCCAGTTGAAGCCTTCATTGAATTTGCATTCACCGGAGTGCTTTCCAGAATTTTTAATTGCTCATATGTAATTAAAAATAAAAATGATGAGTTATTTACGACAAACATTGCATTGATGCATGTATTGGAGAAGAACTGCAAAAGCTTCAAGGATAAAAGAGAAGACAAGGTGAAGGCAAAATTCCAGCTTGCTTCCAGATACAACTTGCTTCCAAATCCAGCTACTCCCAGATCCAGTGAGAATCAAAGGCAAAAGAATCAGTTGCATGCAGACATGAAAAAGGACAAGACTGTAGCTTTCCTCTTCTTCTTCTTTCCTCCGACAAAGTAATTGAGCGATCAATTAAATTATACAACTTAAGTGATTGGTTTAAAAGCCATTACTTGAAGAAGTCAACTACTTGGAGATAGATGGCAGACGTGTAAAATAGAAGGTTCTATTTTCATTTGCAAATCATACATGTCATGCAAAGAGGAATTCCAAGAGGAAGATTGCAGTTGTTTCTTTTTCAACTTCCACATGTTCCAGATTCAACTAAAAACTTCCGACTTGTAATTGCCCCTCTACATTCTATAAGTAGAGGAAGAACCTTCGGGTTAAAGATT
Organism: Taxus wallichiana var. yunnanensis; assembly: GCA_018340775.1. Classification (NCBI taxonomy): domain Eukaryota; kingdom Viridiplantae; phylum Streptophyta; class Pinopsida; order Cupressales; family Taxaceae; genus Taxus; species Taxus wallichiana. Next base: position 369,671,387 of record CM031241.1, read on the forward strand.
AGAATTTGTAAGCAAGACACCGGTGTTCCAGACTTTGTGTGAAACCCTTGAGAGCCACTTGAAGCGAGAGGAATATAGAGGAGCAGATTTCCGGAGAACTTTATGTCACGGTGTATTGTGTTTCTTTCTTTTTATCTTAGATCTCTTAATAAACTTTGTGTTATTTCAGATCTAGATCTAGAGCTACCTTTGCTTAGAATTATGTGTTTATATCTATTGGTTTCTTCTATGTGCATGCAATCAACTCTGCCATTTATTGATTGGGATGCACATCTTCCCATTTCTTCTCTTTGTTTACATAATCTCTTTCTATAAGTATTTCCTTTCTTAAGCATTGTACTGCTTAGAATGAACTCATTCGATTATGGTTCATGAACTAAGTAATTAAAGTAAAACCCCATTTAGATATTAACATACTTTAATTGACAAATTTGACACGGGAGCCTCACCGGTAAATGAGGGAGATTTATCTCATGACTGCCTAGGTTGTGTGCTATGCAAAAAATCTAGCCATCACTTGCTCTTATATCTACCTGAGGATTCTTTTCTCTGGGCCTCGTTTTAGCCTTCGTCCTGCTCTCCAACCCCGGGTTAATAAGGGCTATGGTTCTTTGGTGATTCTTGAGAGACAAGTGTTTCTGCCACCACTTTCAGGACATTCCTTCCAAGATGTCCCTCTCTCGATTCCCTGGTTAGGCCCACGGTTCTGTATGGTTCGGAAGTTTGGGGTCCCTCTCTTTTGGACTCAGATTGGGCCACTATCGAGCACGTTCAGATCCTCATGCTCAGACGTATTATCAAGTGCAAAGAATTTGTTCCTCACAACATTATCCTTGCTGAGTTTGGGGCTCGCCCTTTTCGTTTGGAGACCATCTTCAGCCTTGTGTTGTTGTTGCACCGTATTCGGGGGTATTCTAGTTCTTGTTGACAAGGACAGGTACACTTATCTTGCCTACTGCTCCTTTGAAGCTATTGCATCCTCGGATCACAATAGACGATCTCGTTGCTGGTATGCCTGCGTTTCACGCCTCTTTGAGTCCATTGGCATCCAGATGGACTGTCTCCCACCCTTCAGCTATTCTCTGGATGCCCTTGCCCATCTGCTACCCAACCAACAGGATCTTCATAGGATAATCAGAGATGATATCTACAGACAGTTCATCCAGCACACATGGACCAACCCCCGGGGTTGCGTCCAAAGATGTCACTCTATGCGGCACACTTTCTCGAGATCCGTGATGGGGTCATTTTCAGACCCATGTACATTTCCCAACATTGGTTGTAGGTCCTTCGTATCTCTCTGGGTCAGTTTTGAGTGGGCTCACATCGACTCCGTATTGAGACTGATCATCACTTAGACCGCTCGGAGCGGACTTGCCTGCTTTGCTCTCTCCAGGAGGTTGAAACCGAAGAACACTTCATTTTCAGATGTCCTGTTTACTATGAGATTCGTGGGCGATTCCATTTCTTGTTTCGCGAGCTTCCTTCCTTCACAACTTTCTTTAGATACTATGATCAGAGATGTCTTGCTCTCTATAGATAAGATAAGATAAGATAAGACAGGATGTACAACCTTCTTGCCACTGCTATCCATGAGGCTGCCCTGCTTTCTTACCCCCATTCCACTTCCAAGCCCCGTAGTACACGGACATGCCCCATGAACCAATGGTATGATGACGACTGCAAAAACCTCCACCGTCAGCTCCGCATGGCCTTTACCCATGACCTCCCATCCTTCCCCCTAAAATTGCCTATCGTAATCTTCTCCGCCACAAGAAACGCACCTTTATTGCCCACAAAAGAAGGGATCTCCGCACCTCACTTTTGCATTCCCCCAAACGCTTTTGGCGTACCATCATTCCCGACGCTCTCCCTTACCCCTAGACCTTGACCCCCATACTATGTTCACTCACACATCCACCCTTTATGACATCCCGGTCATCCCGAGACCCAAGTTATATCCCCACCCCCACCTGCCACATTTTCACCCACTCAAATGTCAAGAAGGCCATATCGGTGATGAATTGCAGCAAAGCAGCAGATGAGGAAGGCTTCCAGGCAGAATTTTTCAAGCATGGGATCGACACCATCATTAGTTATTTGGTAGAACTCTTCAATCAGGTGGTGTGTACTGGCTTCCCGCAATCTTGGTCCCACCACATTATCCACCCTATTCACAAATCCGGTCCTACTTCTGATCCTAATAATTACAGGACAATTATGGTGGGTCACACCTTCTCTAAGTTGTACGCCACTGTTCTTCATTTGCAACTTTCGGCATTTCTTGAGCAGTACCAATGCAGAGCCAGAGGGCAGGCTGGCTTCAGACAGGATACCAGACTATTGATCACATTCTTACCCTCCGTGCTATCATTGAGGAAGCACGTCACCGTTCGTGCAGGGTCTTTTGTTGCTTTGTGGACTTTCGGAAAGCCTTTGATTCTGTTCCGCGGGAAGCCCTTTTCTGCAGACTTAGAGACATTGGTATTTCCGAAACCCTTCTTGTTGCCATTACCCGGTGTATGAGGAGGTTTTGGGTCGCCTTCGCACTGCTGTTGGGCTTTCCGATTTCATTAGGAGCACCATCGGGGTCAAACAAGGCTGCCCTCTCTCTCCTACTTTGTTTGGTATCTATATTGATGAGCTGGAGGATTTTCTTAGAGACCACATACAGGACGGGGACGACTGTCTTCTCCACCATGTTTTGATCTACATTCTTCTCTTCGCAGATGATGTGGTCCTTTTGGCTTCTTTGGCGGAGGGGTTACAGAGACAACTTGATGCTTTAGCCCTCTTCTGCGATCATAGGCAACTTACAGTCAACATGGGTAAAACCAAGGTTATGGTCTTCAATGTGTTGAAGACCTCTGATTTCCATTTCTTCTACAGGGGGGGGAGTTGGAGATCACCAACTCCTACACCTATCTGGGGGTTCTCTTCTCTGGACCTCGGTTCAGTTTACGTCCGGCTATTCAACCCCGCATCAACAAGGGGTATGGTTCCCTCGCGATCTTGGAGAGACAAAGTGCTTCCGCCATCACTTTCAGGACACGTTGTCCAAGATGTCTCTCTCGAGACTCTCTTGTGAGACCCATTGTTCTTTATGGTTATGAGGTTTGGGGCCCCTCCCTGCTCGAGTCGGATTGGGCCTCTATTGAGCGGGTTCAGATCCTTTTGCTCAGACGGATCATCAGATGCAAAGAGACTGTTTCCCATCATATCATCCTTGCTCGCCCTTTCAGATTAGAGGTCATCTTTGGTCTCATCTCACTCTTGCACCGCATCCAGGGACTTTCGGACTCCTCCACTGGCAGGGATAGATACATCTACCTTGCTTATTGTTCTTCTAAGGCCATTACTCTCTCCGACTGTAGTGGTCGTGTTCGGTCTGTTATACCGAATTTCACCCCCTGTGGTAAATTTCGATAACATGCATCGAGTTTTTTAGCCCAAGCAAGTAGATTGAAACAGGAAAAATCGTGAAAATTGGCTAAGTCTTTCTCAAGGTTTCCTTTGGGACAGTTGGAACGAATGTACGCGGAAGACGCGGATCGGCCGATTTGCCGCTAGGCAGTCCGGAAGCAACTGGGACATCCGGGACAAAAGGACGCGGCGGACGCGGAAAGCCGGTTCGGCCGAAGGAGGAAAAACGACTAACTGCTGAGTGGGACAGTTCGGGACAAGAGTACGCGAAGGACGCGAACCGCCGGATCGGCCGAAAAGGAGAACTTTCGCACTAACTGCTTTGGGACATCTGGGACAAAGGTACGCGAACCGCCGAATCGGGCGAACCGGAAGATTTTGTTCCAGGCAGTTCGGGACATGTGGGACAAAAGTACGCGGCAGACGCGGATAGCCGAAGGAGCCGAAAGCCAATCAATGCATGCCACGTGTCATCGGCCAAATGAGGGACGAGGAAGCCCATTTCGGGCGGATCGGAAGTTTTTGTCCCAGACAGTTTGGGACATCCGGGACAGATGGACGCGAAAGAGCGCGAAAGAGCAGACCCACTGACCAACCACATCATGACACGTGTCACAAGGAGAAAAGGTTCAAAAGTCAAAGGGCAAGTTTCAAGCACTGACCCGAACTAATGAAGTAGTGCCACGTGTCCAAGTTTAAGGGGCCCACAAGGAAATTTCAAAAGAAAGCCCGCCGAAAGGTGGAGGAGAGAGAATTGCTCAGTGAATCAGAGCCTGCCACGTGTCATCCAAGTGGCAGAGCGCGGAAAAAGTTCAAATATTTTCCCGCCGACCCGTTTTGGCCTGTTTTTGCCCTAAATCTTCAGATCGCCATAACTTTCGATCCAAAGCTCGGATTTTCACGTTCTTTATATCAATGGAAAGCTGGTGAAATTCTCTACACGATTCCGGGGTCAATCTTGCATTTTGGTTCAGTTTGGAGAGAGAAAATCAAGAAACGCCTCTGGCGCGAAATAACAAGCAGAAGTAATGCTTCAACAAACAACTTTAATGCAAAGCAGCATGGGCTTCACGCTTCGTAAGAAAGCCCGCCGTTTTGCCAGGATCCGCCGCTTCTGCCATAATGAGATGAATTGAATGCAACCTGGAGGTGGTTGGGGTAGATTTGGCTTTCCTCTCTCTCTTCCCTCTCTCATTCTTTCTATATATTGTAAAGAGGAGCTTCTTTTCAAAGGTCGAACATTTTTCTGTTTTGCCTCTCCCTTCTTCTCCTCAGGCGAATTTGTGGAGTTCGAACCTCTCATTTGAACTGTAATACTATTCTGCCTCATGGCATTCTGTAGTGTATTGTATCAATCTTTGGAGCAAGTAATACATGTCTCGTGGATGATTCTCAACCCTCTCTCGTGTTCATTTTTGCATCCTCCTCCCGGTCTTTCACCGCAGTGTTTTGTCATCTCAGTGCATGATCTTATATCACATTCAAATGGTCTCGTGTTTATTGGCAAAATAGGTGTTCTTCATTCCTGCATCACCTCTATTAGCTTAGATTTATTTTATGCATCTTCTTACCTTGTCTCCTCGGGCAGATTAGATTAGGTTTTGAGAAAACCTCTCGCATATTTCGTGTGCATCCGAACAGAGGAATAGGAACCACCTTTTCTCTCGGAGAATCCTTTCTCATTTTTTCAAGTCCCACACTTGGAGAAAGGATTCAATGTTATGCAATCACACTGGATGCCAAAGTGATCAACCTAGAAACCTGATCTGCATCCAGGGGTGCTGTGATTTTGCACTAACAGTTTTGGCACGCCGGGTGGGACATCAAGTGGGAGTTTAGAGGTCTCATTATCAAATTTTATTGCGACCACTAAAGTTGATATGGACCGCTGCAATTTTCTTGCTTGAAAAGAGCTATTATTCGCATATCTGGCGACTCCAAGAGGAAGATCAACTGGTTTCAGCAGTGCAGGCCTGAAAGCTTATGAGAAGAATCACAAGGTCAAGAGTTGGAGAAGAAGAAGTGCTGTTTGAATACCTGCAATTATCTCCAAGAAGAAGGCAAAGAGGAAGAAGGATTCAAAGGTCTCCATCTCCACCAAACAGAACTCTCTCAACTCCTCCACCTGATCGGCCTTTCATTCAGTATTCAAGAGTTCTTCGACCAATCAGAATGGCGCAACCACTGAACCCCTATGTCAACTTCACAGGCAGCAGCCCACTTGCTCTCAATGCACAAAATCCAATCCCAGTTGTAGCATTGAAGAACATTCCGTACTTCACTGGAGAAAATCAGACCACTCCTGGTGATCATGTCAAGGACATTGCTAACATTTGTGCAATCCATGAGATTAATGAGATGCAAGTAGCTGTCAAATTGCTGGCGTCTTCATTCAAGGGGAAAGCATTGCAATGGTTTAGGAGCCTTGAAGCTGGCTCTATCACAAACTGGAATCAGCTGTGTATTGCACTTCATGATCAATTTGGAGAGAAGGGAGACAACTTGTCTCTTTTGGAGCAGCTGACAACCATCAAGAGAGCTTCCAATGAGCAGCTAACTGACTTCAACTTCAGATTTCAAAGGTCTTGGGATAGAATTCCAGTAGCAGTCAGGCCAACAGCAGAAGGTGCTTTTCTATATTACCTTAAAGCTTTAAATTCTGATATTTCTATGTTGGTTCAATCTATGGGAGGCACAACTATCCCTGCTGCTTATAGTATTGCCATTAGAGCTGAAAATTGTCTGATTCAAGCTGGCAAGCTAGCTCCTAGGCCTCCAATGCCATTATATCCAAGTTTAGAGAGCCCAAGTACTAGTCAAGCACCTGTCTTAGCTCCTTCTCCCACTCCTAGAAATCAGAGTTCAAATGAAGCTTCCACTTCATCTCCAAGTGCCCCAAATGAGCTTCAAGAGGTCATGAAGCAATTGCAAAATCTAGGTAATGAGCTGGTTACACTCAAAAGACAGCAAGCTCAAGGTTTTAGACCTTCGTATCAGCCTCAAGCTCAACCTAATAGGCAGCCATATCAGCCTCAAAGGCCACCTAATCCAGCTGCAAATATGAATCAAACAAGGCCTCCTGCCAATAGACCATTCCAGCCCTATAATCCAAATGCCATATCTGCCTCTAAGGCATTAGTACCAGCACAAAACAACATTGCCCAGGAGTATGATTGGTGTTTTCCATGTAATGAGCCTCATAATCAATCCATGTGCTTCAATGGTGCTTTGACTCAAGCTTTAATGGTAACAACTACTGGTGTGGAGGGTGAGAACAGTCAAGAAAACAGCCAACAACAAGAAACATTCCAACAGCAATCAGCCCCAAATGACACCACATTGGTAAATTGGCAAGCAGAGGATTTTTGTGGCATGAACCAGGCAGTTTCTCAAGGTGTTGCAGCAAACACAAGGTCAAAAAGGAGAAATTTGGGTGAAGAACAGCCATTAGCCCCAGCCAATCCACAACCTTCCACGGCTCCACAAATGATTGGCAAGCAAAGTCCCGTTTCAAATGCACAAGGGCAGCCAAGAACAGCCCCTAGGCCAACTCAAATGCCAGCTGTTGCTGCCCACATACAAGGAGTAAATGTGCAAACCAAGGGACAGCAGAGAGATCCTTCATCACCATTCAGTATCATTGATCAGATGAAGAAGACAAACGTCAATATATCTATGTGGGAATCCCTATCCATCCCAGGCCAAAGAGATCTGCTGCAAGCTGCCATGAAGGATTGGCCAACTTCGAATCAGCAGGTTCAGATGCAAGACAAAGTGCTTACAAATGCTGCCCAGCCTGAAGGAAATCATGGAGCACAACAAGGTAAAATGTTGAAGCCCCCTCCTTTCTATGTTTCATTAATCATTGGAAATCAGCTAGTGCATAATTGCATGATAGACTCCGGGGCAAGTAGCTCAATAATGCCTAAACAGATAGCTGATCAGCTAGGGCTCCAAGATGAAATAACATCTAAGGGAGTAGTAAATTGGATGGGACATCAAAGCAACATTGGAGTGATTAGAAATTTGAGTCTTACTCGCATGCATGTCCAAATGTTGTTGTTTTACAAGATGTGTCAGTCATAGACCTTCCACCACTCTTTGCCCTATGCTTGTCAAGGGACTTCACTGCCAAGATTGGGGGATATTTGTCCGCTGATTGGTCACACATGCTATTCAGAACGAGATATGGAACTAAGGCCACAATCAGATCTGAACCTATTGCAAACTTCCATATTGAGCCCTACACTCCAAGTCAGATTAATGCCAATTGCTCGGCATTTGATCAAGAAGATCACCCAAGCACTGATGAAACTGACACTAAAGTGGAAAGTATCCCTGATCTAACTCTTGATGAATGGGCAAGCAAGGTGCATGCTTTTGATCCTTATCAAGGAATAGAAGAATCTGAGCTAGGAGTCTATTGTATACACGAAGAAAGTCAACCTATTCCTAGCATCACCAAGCCAAACCACAAGGATGACAATGAGGTATGGCAGCTGTTTTTTGATGGATCAAGGAGTAGACAAGGTGCAGGAGGTGGAGCCGTGCTTGTTTCACCTCAAGGAGTAAAGTACTATTCAGCTTTTAGATTTCAATTTGCATGCTCCAATAACACTGCTGAATATGAAGCCTTGGTGCAAGGGATGCATTGGGCAATCAAGAAAAAATAAAGAACTTGCAAGTTTTTGGGGACAGTGAATTGATTGTAAATCAGGTCAAGGGACAGCATGCTGCCAAAAATGATCTACTCAGTGCTACAAGAACAGGGTGTGGGACCTCATGGAAGATTTTGAGGGTTTCGGCATCAAAGCCATTCCTAGGAAAGAGAATCAAGTCGGCGACAAAGCAGCAGCAGAGGGGCAGCCTTTGACACATTGTGGAAAACATTCAACAAGACAAGGTACAACCAAACATCCACGTGATTGTGAGGCCTTCAGGGCCGGATAACGATGTCAGTTGGCAAGTATTTGAGAATGACCAGCAAATCATCCATTTCTTGCAAGAAGAAGCTGAGTTCTCAGCTAAGAATCAAGAAAAGTTGGAACAGCAATATGGTGACCAAGTGATACAGCTGAGAACTGACAAGCTGCCCAAGGGACTTATCACTTTGGAGTCCATTTTTAACCCCAATGATCAGTTTAGAAAGGAGAAAGCAAACATTCAGGTCAAGAGAGAAGATTCGGTATCCATCTTGGTAGAAGAGAACAAGCCATTACAAATTGGAAAGATGACAACTGAGCAAGAAAGGTGTGAGTTCATACAGCTATGTCAAGAATTCCCTGACGTGTTTGCTTGGAGCTATGAAGACTTGAAAGGTTTCAATCCCAACTTAGCTCAGCATACCATCGAATTGGATCCAAATACTAAGCCTCGTCAAAGTAAACAGAGACCAGTCAATCCACACATGGAGCCTCTCATGAGGAAAGAATTGGACAAGCTGATTGAGTCAAGAATCATATTCCCAATCAAGCATTCTAGTTGGGTTGCCAACTTAGTTCCAAATGTAAAGAAGAGTGGAGAGATCAGCCGTGTGTTGACTTCAGAGATTTGAATAGAGCCTCTCTCAAGGACCATTATCCACTCCCTTCCATGGAGCAAATATTGCAGGTCGTAGCTGGTTCAGAAAGGTTTTCACTACTTGATGGTTACTCAGGCTTCAATCAGATTATGGTAAAGGAGGAAGACCAGTTCAAGACAGCCTTCACAACCAAATGGGGCACATATGCTTACAAGAAGATGCCATTTGGACTGTCGAACGCCGGAGCAACATTCCAGTGAGCTATGGATATGGCATTCAAAGGCTTGATCAACAAGATAGTGCTGGTATACCTAGATGATATCACTGTCTTCTCAAAGAATGCAGCAGACCATCTCTTTCACCTCAGGCAAGTGTTTCAGAGGTGTAGAAAGTTTGGAGTGTCTTTGAATCCTAAGAAGTGCATCTTTCTTGCACATGAAGGGAAGCTCCTTGGCCATATTGTCTCCAAGGAAGGATTAGCAATTGATCCAGAGAGGGTTGAAGCCATAAGAGCACTACCATTGCCAAGCCACAAGAAAGCCCTTCAGAGTTTCCTGGGAAGGATAAACTTTGTTCGGAGGTTTGTCCCAGATTTTGCAGCCCTTGTCAAGCCCATCACCAAAATGTTAAGGAAAAGCATGGCTTTCAAGTGGATGGCAGAAGGCAAGGAGAGTTTTGAAGCAATCAAAGAAGCCATCTCCCAAGCACCCACTCTCATCAACCCAGACTTTTCCAAGGATTTCATCCTCTATGCATTTGGAGGTGATGACACTATTTCTGCCATTCTGGTACAGCAGAACAAAGATAATGATGAACAGCCGATTGCCTTCTTCAGCCAGAGCCTAGATGACTGTGAAGTGAGGTACTCTTTTATTGAAAAACATGTGCTTGCAGTAATCAGAAGCTTGAAGAAATTCAAGCATTTAGTCTCAAACAACAAGGTCCAGTTGCTGGTCTCACATGCTGGGGTTAAGGACTTCCTCCTCAACAAGGATTTGAATGAGAAAAGGGCAGGTTGGATCACCCGTGTCATGGAGTATGACATTGAGATCAAGATCACCAAGCTGGTAAGAGGGAAAGGATTGTGTGAGCAGCTGGTTTTGGGGAAGCAAAAAGAAGTATGCAACGAAGAAGAGGCTGTTTTGACAGTTCAAGACAGCCATGAGCCGAGTGGCAGGCAAGAAGAAGACAATGCTGCCCCGACTCCTTGCTGGACCCAAGGCATTATGCACTTCCTACAAACAGGCCTATGCCCTCCAGAAATGAGCAAAGCGAAGAGGAGATACTTCAGGTTGCAGGCTGTTCCATATACCATCATTGATGGAGTTTTGTTCAAGAAGGATGTGAATGGAGTGCTGCTGAGATGCATTAACACAGGTCAGATCCAAAGGGTATTAAAAGAGTTTCATGATGGACCAGCTGGTGGCCATTTTGCACCAAGAGTGACAGCTCTAAAAATCATGAAGGCTGGTTATTATTGGCCTAAAATCTTTAGTGATTGCTATGCATGGATCAAGAGATGTAAGAATTGTGCATTCTTCACAGGAAAAGAGAGACTCGCTGCCCTTCCATTACATCCAATCTCAGTTGACCAGCCATTCATGCAATGGGGTTTAGACTTCATTGGAGCCATCAATCCCAATTCAAGCCAAGGGCACAAATGGATTTTGACACCACTGGACTACTTCACCAGATGGACAGAAGCAGTAGCACTCAAAGAGGCGAATGAGTCTAACATCTTGGACTTTTACGAGGGGATAACTACCAGATTTGGTGTACCTGCTACAATAATCTCTGATAATGCATTGGCATTCATTGGATCTAAGGTGACTGAGTGGGCTGTCAAGAACGGGATCTACCTAAGCACTTCATCAAACTATTACCCTCAAGGTAATGGCCAGGCCGAGTCTACAAACAAGAACTTGCTGAGGATCATTAGGAGGACTCTTGATGAGAATCAGAGGGCTTGGCATACCAAACTGAAATCAGCCTTATGGGCTGATAGGATCACTCCCAAAAGATCCACAGGTAATTCTCCATTTAAGCTTGTCTATGGAAGAGAGGCAATCTTGCCCATGTCACTTGAGTTGCCAACATTGGAACTCATGAAGCAGCTGGAGTTGCTTGAATTTGAGCCTATGGAGGTGAGATATGCAGAGTTGATGGAGCTGCAAGAGATCAGAAATCAGGCATCCCAAGCAATGGAAAAGGATCAAGCTTTGATCAAGAAGACCTTTGACAGAAAGGCCAAGGATAGATCTTTTCAAGTTGGAGATCTAGTGTTGAAATGGGATGCAGATCGGGCAAAACCAGGAAGGCATTTCAAATTTGATGCCATTTGGAGTGGCCCATACATGGTCACGAAGCGCAAGAGCAGCAATGCTTTCCAATTGGCCTCATTGGATGGTGAAGAACTGCAGATTCCAGTCAATGGAATCTATCTCAAGCGTTGCCTCTAGAGGGAAGTTCACTACCTTGTAAATATTAATTAGATTTTCATTCCTCCAAGTGCTTGTGCACATTGTCCTGTTGTAGTTAGGTTTCAGTTTTCCTAAGTGCTTCGGCACAGGTTTTGCTGCTCTCAGGTTGTTTTCTACAGTTCAGAGTGTTGTTGGAGAAGAAGTTGCAGTATCAGGCTCGGGATTAGATATCAGGCTCGTTTCAGGTTATTGCTTATGACTCCATGCCCAATAGATCGCTAAAAGGCCACTGATCTTCTACCTAGCAGGCAGGTGACCCCACTGAGTCGTCAAAACTGTTGTCAAAATTTCACCCCCAAGGGTAAATTTCGATAACATGCATCAGAGTTTTGCAGTTCCAAGCAAGTAGATTGAAACAGGAAAAATCGTGAAAATTGGCTAAGTCTTTCTCAAGGTTTCCTTTGGGACAGTTGGAACGAATGTACGCGGAAGACGCGGATCGGCCGATTTGCCGCTAGGCAGTCCGGAAGCAACTGGGACATCCGGGACAAAAGGACGCGGCGGACGCAGAAAGCCGGTTCGGCCGAAGGAGGAAAAGCGACTAATCGCGCGAGTGGGGACATTCGGGACAAGAGTACGCGAAGGACGCGAACCGCCCGGATCGGCCGAAAAGGAGAACTTTCGCACTAACTGCTTTGGGACATCTGGGACAAAGGTACGCGAGGCCCGAATCGGGGCGAACCGGAAGATTTTGTTCACTGTGCGCTTCGGGACATGTGGGACAAAAGTACGCGGCAGACGCGGATAAAGGAGCCGAAAGCCAATCAATGCATGCCACGTGTCATCGGCCAAATGAGGGACGAGGAAGCCCATTTCGGGCGGATCGGAAGTTTTTGTCCCAGACAGTTTGGGACATCCGGGACAGATGGACGCGAAAGAGCCGGCAGACCCGCTGACCAACCACATCATGACACGTGTCACAAGGAGAAAAGGTTCAAAAGTCAAAGGGCGAGGTTTCAAGCACTGACCCGAACTAATGAAGTAGTGCCACGTGTCCAAGTTTAAGGGGCCCACAAGGAAATTTCAAAAGAAAGCCCGCCGAAAGGTGGAGGAGAGAGAATTGCTCAGTGAATCAGAGCTTGCCACGTGTCATCCAAGTGGCAGAGGAAAAAGTTCAAATATTTTCCCGCCGACCCGTTTTGGCCTGTTTTTGCCCTAAATCTTCAGATCGCCATAACTTTCGATCCAAAGCTCGGATTTTCACGTTCTTTATATCAATGGAAAGCTGGTGAAATTCTCTACACGATTCCGGGGTCAATCTTGCATTTTGGTTCAGTTTGGAGAGAGAAAATCAAGAAAACCTCTCTGGCGCGCAAAATAACAAGCAGAAGTAATGCTTCAACAAACAACTTTAATGCAGCAGACAGTTCGCCGCTTCTGTAAGAAAGCCCGCCGTTTTGCCAGGATCCGCCGCTTCTGCCATAATGAGATGAATTGAATGCAACCTGGAGGTGGTTGGGGTAGATTTGGCTTTCCTCTCTCTCTTCCCTCTCTCATTCTTTCTATATATTGTAAAGAGGAGCTTCTTTTCAAAGGTCGAACATTTTTCTGTTTTGCCTCTCCCTTCTTCTCCTCAGGCGAATTTGTGGAGTTCGAACCTCTCATTTGAACTGTAATACTATTCTGCCTCATGGCATTCTGTAGTGTATTGTATCAATCTTTGGAGCAAGTAATACATGTCTGTGGATGATTCTCACCCTCTCTGTGTTCATTTTTGCATCCTCCTGGTCTTTCACTGCAGGTTTTGTCATCTGTGCATGATCTTATATCACATTCAAATGGTCTCGTGTTTATCGGCAAAATAGGTGTTCTTCATTCCCTGCATCACCTCTATTAGCTTAGATTTATTTTATGCATCTTCTTACCTTGTCTCCTGGCGATTAGATTAGGTTTTGAGAAAACCTCTCTGCATATTTCGTGTGCATCCGAACAGAGGAATAGGAACCAGCCCTTCTCGGAGAATCCTTTGATGCGAGTGATCAACCTAGAAACCCGATCAAGCATCCGGGGTGCTGTGATTTTGCACTAACGGTTGAGATAGAGGAACATTTCATCTTCCAATGCTCCATCGTTATGAGATCGAGAGGAGGTTTCATTGTCTCTTCCGTGAACATCCTAAGGTCACGACCTTCTTTAGGTATTATGATTAGAGATGTATCGCTCTCTATTTACAGGAAGCCATTAAGCTCCGTGACAGGGCCCTCCATCCTCCTTCCAGGGAGGCTACTACTCGACAGATCACATCTTTCTTTGATTTGCTGCCGGGTGTGAGGGGCACTAAGCGGGGGCATGACCCTAGTGGAGATCTCCTGGCTAGATCTGTCAGGATTAGAGGAGCTTCTTCCTTGACCAGAGATTTCCGGATTCGTGCATAGCCAAGAGCTCCCTCTTTTAGACGACAGACCACCAGGTCCACCCAGAGAACTCGACATTCCACGAAACATGGGCGTCTCCAACAGTTTCCAGTACCTGACACCAGACAACAACACATCACCAATTTCTTTTCAGCTGACCTTGGGCGACAGTCGTGAGGGTTGGTGTCGAGGCCTTTCCCTCCACCTTCCTCTCATCCCTTGTGCTCTCTTCTTCTTCTTCTTCTTCTTTTGTTGTTTTCGGAGACCCTCTTGGGTTTTCCCTGTTGTTTCTGCTTTGCTTTGTATTGTACAGTCCCATTGACCTATCTTTGTGGTCACTCGTTGGACATTTAATATAATTATCTTATCTTATCTTATCTACATTCGGGAGGCCATCAAAGCTTTGGGACATGAGCTCCTCCATCCTCCCGTCGCCGATGACTACTAGACTAATCACTTTTTTCTTTCGGTTGCTCTCAGGAAGGAGGCTTCCGCCCCCCTCGTCGGGTCGCCAGTCCATCAGGAGCTTATTTCCGTCGGCCTCTAATGTTAGGAGGGGTGTGGCTACCATTCGTGATTAGACCATTGGTCCTTGTTTGTCCCCCCCTACATTCCCTTCTTTGCTTCCCTCGTTTTTCTCCCCCGCTTGCTCCATTGCCCCCGCCTGTGGGGGTATTTGGCTTCGGGTTTCCTTTCTGCTGTCTTTTCTCTTCTTTTTTGTTTTTGGGAACTCGTTTTGAGTTGTCCCCACTCGCACTTTGTATATTGTTTGGGTTGTAGTCCCATTGACTTACTTTTGTGGTCATTCGTTGGACAATAATATTTTTATCTTCTCTATCTTATCTTATCTCCTGGTGAGGAGTACTAAGCGATTTTGTTACGTGTTTGGACCTCCAGTCCAGTCCGTAAAGTCTCGTGACTCCATTCCTTCCACCCGAGGCTCCCTATCTCGTGCACGCCGTCCAGGGGCCCCTCTGCATAGAAAGTGACCCACCGGGCCTATTTTGAGAGGCACCGCCTTCCTCTCGGATGTTGGCTCCTCGGGCATTCCACAGATCTCTGCTTCTTGTCATCGGTGCATTCATGAGTTACTCCCATCCGGCCTTTAGTGCTAGGTGATGTTGTTGGGGATGTTGCTCCTTTTTCCGTTTCCTCTCCACACAGTCATCTCTCTCTTCTTCGTCTCTGTCTTGGTGTCCCAGATTTCATCTGAAATCTCGAGATACCCTATCCGAAAAAATTTCGTACTTTTAAAATAATGGGTCGTTTGTGTGTTTTATTGCGGAAAGTTTCTGTATTGTGTCAAGATATTCCCTAGGAGCCATATTAGCCATTTTCACCAAATACCCAAATGCCCAAAATTGTTATATTCTGTCATCGGGATTAGCCTGCGGGAAATTTGTATTTAATTATTTTGAGCCCCGTTTGAGGCAATTTGTGCTCCGGTTTAACTTTGTTGTGATCGTACATATCGTTATTCCCATATACCAGTAGGGTTTTAACCAGGAATGAATCCTGGGCTTTATTTGTAACTTCTGGCAACGTTTTGTGTTTTTGTGTTTCCCGTTTCGTTTTCTGTGAAATTTCTCTGGATCAATTCCTTTGATGGTTTGGCCTGATTCTTGGCCAAGAGTATTTGGAGATCACATGCGCACTTCGTGCTAGAAGGAATTCGCCATCGAGATCTGGTTCTCTTAGAAAAGACGAAGTCGTGCACCAAAAAACTTTTTCTGGACTAGCTGCATTTTTGGAAAAATATGGTTTGAAGTGGATCATGGAATTTTTGGAAGCAAAGACGCAGGTGAAAATTTTATACCGGCCTAGCAGGGTACTTTTTCCCATGGAAGCAACGCCACTTAAGTCACAATGGGAAAATTGGAGGCAACAGGCGGGCGGGAATTTCTTACCTGCCTTGCAGGTAAAAATTCCCATTGTGAAATAAAAGAAAAATCACTTAAGGCATTGATGGGATTTTCTTACCTGCCTTGCAGGGTAAATAATCCCATTATGAAAGTCAAACAACTTAAGTGGATCATGAGATTTTTGGTCATAGCAGGTAGGTGGGATTTTTGTACCTGCCTTGCAGGGTACTTTTTCCCATGAAGGCAAAGTCACTTAAGTTATGATGGGAAAATTAGAGGCAGCAGGCAGGCGGGAATTTCTTACCTGCCTTGCAGGGTAAAAATTCCCATTGTGGAATAAAAGAAAAACAACTTAAGTGAATCATGGGATTTTATTGCTTGTCTGGCAGGGTAAATAATCCCATCATGAAAGTCAAACGACTTAAGTGAATCATGGGATTTTCAGGGCTTCCTTGTAGGGTAAATAATCCCGTTGTCATGTGACTTTTAAAAATAGAAATTCCTTATTCCAAAAGTGCGAGCCACCTTGGGTGAATAGTAATGCATTAAATAAATATTTGTTAATATTTATTCACCCAATTTAGCGCTATGCTTGTGAAAAAGTCAACAAAGTGAAGTGGACAAAAGGAATTCAAAAATAGATTTCAAAATTAAATAAATTTAATTTACTTAATGGAGCCCCATTTGGGAGAGAAATAATTCTTTTTAAAGTATTAAATAATTAAATTAATTCCTATTTTCAGTGGTTAAGGTCAAAGCATACTGTGAGGCTTGAGTTAACTGGAAGCGGAAGTCTAAAATTAAATAAATTTAATTTATTTAATGGCAGCCATGAGCATGCACAAAATAGGCGCCCCATTTGAAGAGTGAAGCTTATTAATTAATTAATTAATTGCCAGGAATAGGAAAGACATTAATTAATTATAGAATGGTGAAGATTATATAAGTAGGGGCTGCCATATGGATGAATTAATTAATTCACAGGCAGAGAAGTGTAGCCTAGAGGAAAAGTGCGCCCCATTTGGAGAGGATTTTTGCTCAGAAGAAGGTGAAATTAATGCTGAAAGCTTCCAATTTTGGCGCATAGGTTGAAGGAGGTTGATTTGTGTCTGGATAATTGTTTGCATAAGTGATACAGGTGCTCAGGTGAATTTGGTAAAATCCATGCTTGCTTTGCATGCAAATAAAACATCAAATTTTGGGGCAGCAGGCTTGAATTATGCAGAATTTTATGATTAAAATGCATTGTTCATGTTCCGGTTGCCATCTTTTTCTGAATTAATTACAGGAATTCATTACAAGTGCTTTTATAAGAGAAAGGGAGGTTAAATCAATGTCCAATACATTGAATATATCCTCGAATCTAAAGAATTATCCAAATCTGCACCAGTTTTGAAGAATTCCGGCCGAATAAAGAGAAGAAGAATTGCTCAGACAAAGATAGATACGGCCATGGCAAAGTAGGATGAAAAAGAAAGCACAACGGCATCATGCATTACTTCCAGATTTGTTGACACCGGAGACAGATCCAGATCCAAATCTCATAATTGCAAAAGCTTTTGGCAAAAATTCATCCTCTTGTTTCAAATGCAGCCCGTGAAGAAGCCAGTGCGTGGAAAATTTCTTCCAGGATCTTGTGCATGTGTTTCCAATCTTCCAGTTGAAGCCTTCATTGAAGTTGCATTCACCCGGAGTGCTTTCAGAATTTTTAATTGCTCGTATGCAATTAAAAATAAAAATGATGAGTTATTTACGGAAAACATTGCAGTGATGCATGTTCTGGAGAAGAACTGCAAAAGCTTCAAGGATAAGAAAGAAGACATCTCAAAGGCAATACCCGCAAGCTGCTTTTAGTCACTTCCAGATCTAGTTTGAATCAGCTGCATGCAGAATATGAAAAAGGACAAGACTGCAACTTTCCTCTTTCTTCTTCTTTCTCTTATTTCCTCCGACAAAATAATTGAGCGATTAATTAAATTATACAACTTAAGTGATTGGTTTAAAAACCATTACTTGAAGAAGTCAACTACTTGGAGATAGGTGGCAGACGTGCAAAATAGAAGGTTCTATTTTTGTTGCAAATCATGCATGTCATGCAAAGAGAAATTCCAGGAGGGAGATTGCCAGTTGTTTCCTTTCCGATTTCCACATGTGCCGGTTCAACTAAAAGCTTCCGACTTGTAATTGCCCCTCTACATTCTATAAGTAGAGGAAGAACCTTCGGGTTAATGATCAGAATTGTAAGCAGCATCCTCGTGTTCTAGACTTTGTGCTGAAACCCTTGAGAGTCACTTGAAGCAAAGGAATATTCAGGAGCAGATTTGAGAACTTTGTGTCACGGTATATTGTGTTTCTTGTTTTTTATCTTAGATCTTTTAATAGACTTTGTGTTATTTTAGATCTAGATCTAGAGCTGCCTTTGCTTATAATTCTGTGTGTATATCTATTGGTTTCTTCTATGTGCATGCAATCAACTCTGTTATCTATTGATTGGGATGGACATCTTCCCCATTTCTTCTCTGTGTTTATATAATTCCCTTCTATAAATATTTCATTTCTTAAACACTTGCTTACTTGCTTGCAGAACCGCATGTCATGACTATGGTTCATGAGGTGAGTAGTTAAAGTAAAACCCCATATAGATACTAGTATACTTTAATTGTGTTGGCTAGATTTTCACATGGGAGCCATCAAACCTAAAGGCGGTTAGATTTTCTCATGCGCACTCAGGTTTTTGGTGAACAACTATCTTTGCAGATCAAAGCTTATCTATGAAGATCGAGTGTTTTCCATACAAATCTCAACCTGGCTGAACGTCCATTCACCCGATCCGTGAAGGCACAAGGAAGGACTGATCATTTCTTCAGATTGCAGGAGCAATTCAATTTCAATCATCCTCCTCAAGTTAGAAGCCGCAGATCTAGTCTCTCACCAGGAAGGAGAGTGCACACCCATCCAGATCCGGATCATCTTCAACATATTCCAGCGGCTGGAATTATTCATCAAGTCTACACAAGGAGGAGATGTGCCCCATTCATCATGCAGAATCAGAATCAGAATCAGATAGTACCTGTCCCATGGGGAGCAGCTTTGGGCCTCTGAATCTGACTCCTCCTATGCATGATCTACCTAAAGGGACGAGAAAGAATTTTCCAAAATTCTTTGGAGATGGAAAGCAAAATCTAGATGACCACTTGGCTGCATTTTTCATATCCTGTGGAGTGCTTGCAGTCAAACATGAAGATGTATCTGTCAGACTCTTCATAGAGACTCTGCATGACTTGGCTAGAGAATGGTTTCTACGGATAGCTCTTGGTACCATAACCAACTGGGCTACTATGCGGGATGCGTTCCTAAAAAGATTCAAACCAACTGAAGATTCTAGTACATTGATTACTCAACTCACTCAGTTGAAGAAGGAGCCACATGAGCACATGCGGGATTTTATTGCAAAATTCCAAAGATTACTATACAAAATTCCAGCTTCTGCTTCTCTGAATGATGAGAATCAAAAGGTGTTCTTCATCAATGCTTTGCTTCCTGAAGTAAGCTATCAACTGCAAAGAGCACGTCCTGCTGACTTGTTAGCAGCCCAAAACATGGCGGTTGAAATTGAAGATGATCTCATCATAGCTGGAAAATAAAGAGCAACACTTCTAGAGCTTAAAGTTCATCCTCTGCTACTACTTCCGATTCACTACTGCAAAAGTTAGCAAATGAGATGATGCAGATGAAGAAACAAATGGCTCAAATGGCTCAAGGCAACAATACTACCCCTGCTTGGAATTTCAACAACCGGAACCGCATTGCTGGTTCCCAAAGATTAGCAATTGAAGCTGCTCCCAGAAACAACGTGGAGATGAATGAAGAAGACCAGGAAGTTGACGCTGATCAGCTCGAGGATGATGATTTTATAGGACTGTTGCGACTCCAACATTAATTACCTGAACTACAAATTTGAACATGACGATGAGAAACTTCATGAAGATGATCATGGTCATGCATATGCAGTACTTACAAGATCACAAACTCGCCAAGCTGAAGCATTAGTAGACGAGCATCGAAGGGGCATCCCTTTGCCTTCTTCCTCATCTCAAGCCACATAAAAGCGAGTTCTTCAGGTCAACCACAAAATCTTAATCTATTTCTTCTTTTGACATTATTGATCATGCCAAGAAAACTAAAGTTCAAATGTTAGAAGTCGAATACCTGAGAGCTTTTCCTGAGCAGTTAAATAGGGTAGTCCAATATGTACAATCACCAGGACAATCCAATACATCAAAAGGTCTTCTGCCTAAGCCCAAAGATACTCCTCCCTAGAACAACACTGCAGTTGTTAAATCCTCACCATCTTTGAAAGAGTGGAACCATTCTATGTTTCCCTATTGCTTAATGGTTTCAAGTTAAGCAACTACATTTTAGATTCAGTGTGTTCGACAATGTCATGCCGGTTAAAGTCAGATGCTCTTGGGCTTACCCTGACAAAGACCATAAAAAGGTGTTATTCCATGGAGAGACAAGTCCCTTTAATCGGACAAATCAAAGATGCACAAGCTGTTCGGTAGCTTTTCCTGACAAAAATTAAAGATGACAATTCTAGTTGCAGATATTCCTGTCTCCTACGGGATGTTGCTGAGCAGAAACTTCTGCAAAGAACTGGGAGGAGAAGTAAAGATGGATTGGTCCTATGTGCATATTCCTATCAAAGGGCTTAACCATAAGCTGGAGCCGGAAAAGAAGTCCAGGTACACGGTTACAAAATCTGAGGATCCTAGATCTCAGATTCTTTTTTCGAGATCGACCGTGGGGTCTATTTCTTGGAAACGGATAAAGACATTCCAGAGCAAGAACTTTGACCAGAGCCAGCAAAAGAAGAAGAAAAAGTTTGGACTTGGAGTTTAAAGGCACATGTTGTTCTTTTGGATCAGGAGCCGGCGTTCTACTAATATCTCCAGATCATGAGATATTCCCATACTCCCACAAGCTGATGTTCGAGAACACCAATAATACGGCGGAGTATGAAGCTTTCTTTGTTAGGAATGGAGCAAGCTAAAAAGAAAGGAGTAAAACTCCTCAAAGCCCAAGGAGATGCTAAACTTCTAGTAAAGCAGGTTCGAGGGCAAAGTCAAGTCAAAAGAGATAAGTTGGAGCATTATAGAGATAGAGTACTTTCTGCCACATTCGATTTTGCAACCTTCTCTATTGACTTCATTCCAATAAATCAAAATTCCAAAGGCAGATTCTTTGGCAGTCATGGCTATACTATTGAATCCGGATAGACCACCATCCATATTCAGACAAGGAAACTATAAAGTGGAGATGGTCTACCACCCCAAAATCCCTGAACAAACATCTGCATGTCTGCATGTTGAAGGGAGTGAATCACCACCACGACAAATAGTCAAAGGAAAAGCTGATCCAGGTTATGATGACAATAGTGGAGTAATCCAACCAAAAGGTAACAAAATCCCCAAGGGTTTAGTTTCCTTAGTGGAGACTTTCAACAAGCATGATCAATATCAAGAAGAACAAAGAATATGGTGATAGTTCTTCCTCATAAATGTAGCAAATAAATCTGGGAATGGAGCAAGTTGATGCAAACTTACCCGCCACGAGAGAAGAAAGGATGAGCCACCACTAGATGAAGTTGATAAGGACTTGCCCAAGGTATTTGACAAGAAGGCCAGAGAAAGGAAGTTCAAGATCGGAGACTGGGTACTCTGGTGGGACAAGAGACATGAACCGAAGGGCATGCACGACAAATTTGATTCACTCTGGAAAGGGCCCTTCGTGATCAAAAGAGCTGCAGGAATGGATACTTTCTTCCTTGCCTACCGGGATGGAATTGAGTTACCATTGCCTTTCAACGGCAGCATCTGAAGCTGTTCAAGAATTGAAAAGCAGGTAAAACTTGTATGTATATAAATAAAACTTTGTTTTTCCTTGTTTGTTTTGTTTTTGTGTTGTGTTTGTTTGCCTGACCCCGTGCCCAAAAGACAAGATATGAAACCAGAGATGCTAGGATCTCATCTTTTCCCTTGTCATTTTGACAGAGAAAAAGATGTCCACAGACGGAGCCGACTGGTGTAACCAAATTTCATCCCGAAATCATGACTACCCTATCCAGAAAAAATTTTTTTGTACTTTTAAAATAATGGGTCGTTTTGTGTTTTTATTGCCAGAAAGTTCTTGTATTGTGTCAAGATATTCCCAAAGAGCCATTTTAGCCTTTTTGCCAATACCCGGATGCCCAAAATTGTTATATTTTGTTGTCGGATTTTGTCTCGGGAAATTTGTATTTAATTAATTTGAGCCCATTTGAGGCTATTTGCGCTCGTTTTAACTCTGTTATGATCGAACATGTCATTATTCCTATGTACTAGAAGGGTTTTAACAAGGAATAAGTTTTGGGCTTTATTTGTGACTTTTGGCAATTTTTTTCGTGTTTTTGTGTTGTTCCGTTTCGTTTTCTGTGAAATTTCTCTAGAACAATTCTTTTGTCGGGTAAGCCCGATTCTTGGCCTGGAGCAGCTGGAGAACATATATGCACATTATGCCCGGAGGAAGTCACCATCGGAGGTCCGGATCACTGGGAAAAAGCGAAGTCATGCACTAAAAGGTTCTCTGGGGTTGGGCACATTTTTGGAAAACAAAGGATTTAAGTCGATAATGGGAAAAATAGAAGTAGCAGCATAAAAGGTGAGAATTTTGTACCTACTGGCAACTTTTTCCCAGGGTACTTTTTCCGTGATATAAAATTTATTTAAGTCGTAAGTGAGAAAGTTAGAGGCAGAGGCAGCGGGAATTTATCACTTGCCTTCAGTAGGTAAAAATTCCCATGGTGAAATAAAAGAAAAGTGACTTAAGTGAAATCATGGGATTTTATTGCCGCCTTACAGGTAAATAATCCCATTGTCAAAGTCAAATCACTTAAGTGGATCATGGGATTTCGGGGCTGCCTAGCAGGTAAAGAATCCTCATTGTGAAAAATTCTTAAAAATAGAATTCTATTATGCAAAAAAGTGCACCCCCTTTGGTGAGAAGATGGCAGCCTTAAAGTGGATTAAATTAATTAATTTTTCTTCTAAAAAGGGCGCCCAAGTATGGAAGAAAGTCAACAAAGCCAAAGGGAATAAAAGAAATAGAATTAAATGGATTAAATGGATTAAATTTAATTTATTTAAAGGTTGCCCCTTCATGTCAAAAAGTGCGCCCATTTAGGATAGATTTAATGATTTTTGAAGCATTAAATCATTAAATAAATTCCTATTTTCAGTGGCTATGGTCAAGGCACACTGTGAAGCTTAAGTGAAGTGAAGAGTGGATGAATTAAATGAATTAATTTAATTTATTGGATGGCTGTCCTTAAACATGCTATTTTTAAAGAGAGAAGCATGATTTTTAATTAATTAATTGCCAGGAATAGGAAGGGCAATTATTAATTATAGAATTGTGAGGGTTATATAAGCATGGGCTGCCATAAGGGTGAATTATTTAATTCACAGGTAAAGAATTGCAGCCAAGAGGAAAAGTGTGCCCCATTTGAAGAAGGATTTTGCTCAGACAAAGGTGAAAACAAGGCTAAAAGCTTCCAAATTTGGCGCATGCTTTGAAGGAGGTTGATTTGTGTTTGCATAATTGTTTGCATAAGTGTTACAGGTGCTAAGGTGAAGTTGGAAAAGTTCATGCTCTCTTTATGTGCAAATTAAACATCAATTTTTGGGGCAGCAGCTTGAATTATGCAGATTTTTGTGATTAAAATTCACTGTGCATGCTCCGGTTGCCATCTTTGTCTGAATTAATTGCAGGAGTTAGATACAGGTGCTTTTATAAAGAAAAAGAACTTATATCAATGTCCAATACATTGAATATTTCCTCCGAATCAAGGATTATGAAGATTCGCAGACTCGCAGTTTTGAAGAATTCCATCAAATAAGAAGAAAAAGAATTGTTCAGATAAAGATAGACAAAGCTATGGCGAAGAAAGATGAAAAGAAAGCACAACGGAGTCATGCATCGCTTCTAAATTTGTAGATATTGGAGACACAGATCTAGGTCCGAAACCTCTTGCTGAATTGATAGACAGATGATCGAGCAGAAAGACTTCACTCATGCGTGCGGGAAAACTTCACTCATGCGTGTAGATTAAAAGCAAGTGGAATTATTCAAGTCGTAGCTTTTCCATCCACATCCCAAATTGCAAAGTTTGTTATGCAGGTGCAGATCTATATTTAGATGCAGATGCAGATGCAGATGCAAATCCATATGCAGATCCAGATCTCAGATCCAGATCTCATAGTTGCAAAAGCTTCGCACAAAGGCTTCATCCTCTTGTTTCGAATGCAGCCCGTGAAGAAGTTAGTGTGTGGAAAATTCCTTCCAAGATCTTGTGCAAATGCTCCCATCTTCCAGTTGAAGCCTTCATTGAATTTTCATTCATTCGGAGTGCTTTCCAGAATTTTTAATTGCTCATATGCAATTAAAAATAAGGATGATGATTATCTGCGACAAACATTGCACCGATGCATGTACCGGAGAAGAACCGCAAAATCTTCAAGGATAAAAGAGAAGACAAGGCGAAGGCAAAATTTAGCCGCTTCAGATCTAGCCTGCTTCCAGCCCGCCAAATTCAGCCGCTTCCAGATCCATTGCTTCAGATCCAGCTTTGAATCATCTGCATGCGCGGACATGAAAAAGGACATGACCGCAGCTTTCCTCTTCCTTTCTTTTTCCTCCGACAAAGTAATTGAGCAATCAATTAAATTATAAAACTTAAGTGATTGGCTTAAAAGCCATTACTTGAAGAAGTCAACTACTTGGAGATAGGTGGCACGTGCAAAATAGAAGGTTCTATTTTCAGTTGCAAATCATACATGTCATGCAAAGAGGAATTCTAGGAGGGAGATTGCCAGTTGTTTCTTTTCCAACTTCCACATGTGCCAGTTCAACTAAAAGCTTCCGACTTGTAATTGCCCTCTACATTCTATAAGTAGAGGAAGAACCTTCGGGTTAAGGATCAAAATTTGTAAGCAGCAATCTTGTGTTCTAGACTTTGTGTTGAAACCCTGAGAGCCACTTGGAGCAAAGGAATACAAAGGAGCAGTTTCGAAGAACTTTGTGTCACGGTGCTTGTGTTTCTTGCTTTTAATCTTAGATCTTTTAATAAACTTTGTGTTATTTTAGATCCGGATCTAAAGCTACCTTTGTTTTAGAATTTCGTGTTTATATTTATTGGTTTCTTCTATGTGCATACAATCAACTCTGCTATCTATTGATCGGGATGCACATCTTCCCCATTTTCTCTGTGTTGATATAATTCCCTTTCCTTTTTCTATAAATTTTTCCTTTTTTTAAACAAATGCTTACTTTGCGCAAACTATTCTTAGTTATGATTCATTAACTCAGTAGTTAAAGTAAAACCCCATTTAGATATTAACATACTTTAATTGACAAATCGACACGGGAGCCTCACCGGTAAAATGAGGGAGATTTATCTCATGATCGCCTTGCCTAGGTTTTGTGCTATGTAGAAAATTTAGCCAACAAATGACAAATCGACACGAGAGCCTTTCGGTAAATGAGGGAGATTTATCTCATGACTTCGCCTAGGTTTTGTGCTATGCAGAAAATCTAGCCAACAGCTTTCTAGCGACTCATCTGGGGAACAACACAAATTAGCGAGACTCGCAGCTTTCTCAAGTTAGAAGCTGCAGATCCAGTCTCTCACTAGGAAGAAGAGTGCAAACACATCCAGATCCGAATCATCTTCAGCATAATCCGGCAGTTGGAATTATTCATCAAGTCTATTCTTAAGGAAGACGTGCTCCTTTCATGATGCAGAATCATCCACTTGGCCCCACGCAAAGACTGCTCCATGGGGTGCAGCTGACCTTTGAATTTGACTCCTTATGCATGATCTACCTAAAGGGACGATAAATAATTTTTCAAATTCTTTGGAGATGGTAAGCAGAATCCGATGACCACTTGGCTGCGTTTTCATATCCCGTGGAGTGCTTATAATCGAACATGAAGATGTTCGTTAGACTCTTCATAGAGACTCTGCGAAAATGACTGGCCGGAGAATGGTTCTACCGCCTAGCTCCGGCACCATAAACCAATCGGGCTACTATATATGGGATGCGTTCTGAAAAGATTCAAATCATCTTCAAGATTCCAGCACATTGATAACTCAACTCGACTCTAGATGAAGAACGAACCACATGAGCACATGCGGGATTTTATTGCAAAATTCCAAAGATTACTATACAAAATTCGGCTTTCGCTTTCTCTCGAATGATGAAAATCAAAAAGTATTCTTCATCAATGCTTTTTCTGAAGTAAGCTATCAACCACGAAGAGCATGTCTGTTGATTTGTTAGCAGCTCAAAACATGGCGGTTGAGATTGAAGATGACCTCATCATGGCTGGAAAGATAAAGAGTAACACTTCTAGAGTTGAAATTTCATCCAACTACTACTGATTCATTCTGTAAAAGTTAGCAAATGAGATGTCGTAGATAAAGAAACAAATGGCTCATGGAAAAAACAATCTTCCCTCGCTTCGAATTTCAACAACAATTGGAACCGCATCGCTGGTTCCCAAAGATTAGCAATTGAAGTTGCTCCCTTAAACGTGGAGATGAATGAAGAAGACCAGGAAGCTGACGCTGATCAGCTCGAGGATGATGATTTTATAGGTCCTGCTGGTGACTCCAACATTAATTACCTAAACTACAAATCTGAACATGACGATGAGAAGCTTCATGAAGATGATCATGGTCATGCATATGCAGTACTTACAAGATCACAAACTCGCCAAGCTGAGGCATTAGCAGACGAACAAAGAAGGGGCAGCCCTTTGCCTTCTTCCTTAGCTCCCGGAAGTAAGCATGCGAGTTCTTCATCTCAACCACAAAAAGCGGCTCAGGTATCTGAATCTATTTCTTCTTTTGACATTATTGATCATGCCAAGAAAACTAAAGTTCAAATGTTAGAAGTCGAATACCTGAGAGCTTTTCCTAAGCAGTTAAATAGGCTAGTCAAATATGTACAATCACCAGGACAATCCAATACATCAAAAGGTCTTCGAAACTTAAGCCCAAGGATACTCCTCCCAGAACAACACTGCAGTTGTTAAATCCTCACCATCTTCTGAAAGAGTGGAACCGTTCTATGTTTCCCTATTGCTTAATGGTTTCAAGTTAAGCAACTGCATTTTAGATTCAGGTGCGTCTGACAATGTCATGCTAGCTAAAGTTGTAGATGCTCTTGGGCTTACCTTGACAAAGACCATAAAAAGGTGTTATTCCATGGAGAGACAAGTCCCTTTAATCGGACAAATCAAAGATGCACAAGCTGTTTGGCAGCTTTTCCTGACAAAAGATTAAAGATGACAATTCTAGTTGCAGATATTCCTGCCTCGTATTGGATGTTCATTGAGTAGAAACTTCTGCAAAGAATCGGGAGAAGTAAAGATGGATTGGTCCTATGTGCATATTCCTATCAAAGGGCTTAACCATAAGTGTTCAAGCCGGAAAAGAAGTCCAGTACACGGTTATAAAATCGAGGATCCTAGATCTCGATTCTTTTTTCGGGATCGACCGTGGGATCTATTTCTTGGAAACGGATAAAGACATTCCAGAGAGCGTAACTTGACAGATAGAGCAAGCAAAAAGACCCAAAGAAGAAAAAGTTTGGACTTTGGAGTTTAAAGGCACTGTTGTTCTTTTGGATCGAGGAGCCGGCGTATTTCTACTAATATCTCCAGATCATGAGATATTCCCATGCTCCCGTAAGACTGATGTTCGAGAACACCATATAATACAAATATGAGAACTATGGTTTTAACCACTTGATTCTGCTTCTGGGACACGTAATAAATGATAACGTAAAACATCGATGGAGTACGAAGCTTTCTTTGTTAGGAATGGAGCAAGCTAAGAAGAAAGGAGTAAAACTCCTCAAAGCCCAAGGAGATGCTAAACTTCTAGTAAAGCGGGTTCGAGGGCAAAGTCAAGTCAAAAGAGATAAGTTGGAGCATTATAGAGATAGAGTACTTTTTGCCACATTCGATTTTGCAACCTTCTTTATTGACTTCATTCCAATAAATCAAAATTCCAAAGAGATTCTTTCTACTCATGGCTATACTATTGAATCCGGATAGACCACCGTCCATATTCAGACAAGGAAACTATAAAGTGGAGATGGTCTACCGCCCCAAAATCCTCGAACAAACATCTGCGCATGTCCGCATGTCAAGGGAGTGAATCACCACCACGACAAATGATCCACAGCAAAACTGATCCAGTTATGATGACAATAGAGGAGCAATCCAACCAAAAGCTAACAAAATCCCCAAGGGTTTAGTTTCCTTAGTGGAGATTTTCAACAAGCATGATCAAGTACCTGAAGAAGAACAAAGAATATGGTGATAGTTCTTCCTCAGAAATGCAACAAATAAATCGGGAACGGAGCAAGTCGATGCAGATTTACCCGCCATAGAGAGAAGAAAGGATGAGCCACCACTAGAAGAAGTTGATAAGGACTTGCCCCAGTATTTGACAAGAAGGCCGGAGAAAGGAAGTTCAAGATCGGAGACTGGGTACTGATCCGTGGGACAAAGAGACATGAACCGAAAGGCATGCCGACAAATCTGATTCACTCTGGAAAGGGCTCTTCGTGAGAAAAAGAGTCGTAGGAATGGACTCTTTCTTCCTTGCCTACCAGGATGGAATTGAGTTACCACTGCCTTTCAACGGGCAGCATCTGAAGCTTTTCGGACATAAAAAAGCAGGTAAAACCTGTATGTATATAAATAAAACTTTGTTTGTATTTCCTTGTTTTGTTTTTGTGTTGTGTTGTTTTTGTTTGCCTGACCCCGTGCCCAAAAGACAAGATACGAAACCAGAGATGCTGGGATCTCATCTTTTCCCTTGTCATTCTGACAGAGAAAAAGATGTCCACAAATGGAGCCGACTGGTGTCCCCAGATTTCATCCTGAAATCTGAGACTACCCTATCCGAAAAAATTTCGTACTTTTAAAATAATGGGTCGTTTTGTGTTTTATTGCCAGAAAGTTCCTGTATTGTGTCAAGATATTCCCAAGGAGCCATATTAGCCATTTTCGCCAAATACCTAGATGCCCAAAATTGTTATATTCTATCGTCGGGATTTGCTGCAGAAATTTGTATTTAATTATTTTGAGCCCCGTTTGAGGCAATTTGTGCTCCGGTTTAACTCTGTTGTGATCGTACATATCGTTATTCCCATATACCAGTAGGGTTTTAACCAAGAATGAATCCTGGGCTTTATTTGTAACTTCTGGCAACGTTTTGTGTTTTTGTGTTTTCCCGTTTCGTTTTCTGTGAAATTTCTCTAGATCAATTCCTTTATCGGTTTGGCCTGATTCTTGGCCTAGAGCATCCGGAGATCACATGCGCACGCCGTGATAGAAGGAATTCGCCATCGAAGATCCTGGTTCTCTTAGAAAAGAAAAGTCGTGCACCAAAACCTTTTTTAAATTTGGCGCATTTTTGGAAAAATAGGGTTTGAAATGGATCATGGGATTTTGGAAGCAGAAGCAGGTGGAAATTTTATACCCGCCAAAGCAGGTACTTTTTCCCATGGAAGCAACGCCACTTAAGTCACAATGGGAAAATTAGAGGCAGCAGGCAGGCGGGAATTTCTTACCTGCCTTGCAGGGTAAAAATTCCCATTGTGAAATAAAAGAAAAATCACTAAAGGCATTGATGGGATTTTGTTACTTGCCTACAGGAGGTAAATAATCTCATTATGAAAGTCAAACAGCTTAAGTGGATCATGAGATTTTTGGTCGTGTAGGCAGGTGGGATTTTTGTACCTACCTTACAAGGTACTTTTTCCCATGAAGGCAAAGTCACTTAAGTTATGATGGGAAAATTAGAGGCAGCAGGCAGGCGGGAATTTCTTACCTGCCTTGCAGGGTAAAAATTCCCATTGTGGAATAAAAGAAAAACAACTTAAGTGAATCATGGGATTTTATTGCCTGTTTGGCAGGGTAAATAATCCCATCATGAAAGTCAAACGACTTAAGTGAATCATGGGATTTTCAGAGCTGCCTTGCAGGGTAAATAATCCCGTTGTCATGTGACTTTTAAAAATAGAAATTCCTTATTCCAAAGAGTGCGAGCCACCTTGGGTGAATAATAATGCATTAAATAAATATTTGTTATATTTATTCACCCAATTTTGGCGCCCAGGCTTGTGGAAAAGTCAACAAAGGTAAGTGGACAAATGGAATTTAAAAATAGAATTCCAAAATTAAATAAATGTAATTTATTTAATGCAGCCCCATTTGGGAGAGAAATAATACTTTTAAAGTATTAAATGATTAAATTAATTCCTATTTTCATGGCTAAGGTCAAAGCATACTTGTGAGGCTTGAGTTAACTCGAAGGTAAGTCTAAAATTAAATAAATTTAATTTATTTAATGGCAGCCATGAGCATGCACAAAATAGGCGCCCCATTTGAAGAGTGAAGCTTATTAATTAATTGCCGGGAATAGGAAAGACATTAATTAATTATAGAATGGTGAAGATTATATAAGCAGGGGCTGCCATATGGATGAATTAATTAATTCACAGGAAGAGAAGTGCAGCCCAGAGGAAAAGTGCGCCCCATTTGGAGAGGATTTTTGCTCAGAAGAAGGTGAAATTAATGCTGAAACCTTCCAATTTTGGCGCATTGAGTTGAAGGAGGTTGATTTGTGTCCTGGATAATTGTTTGCATAAGTGATACAGTGCTTAGGTGAAGTTGGTAAAATCCATGCTTGCTTTGTATGTAAATAAAACATCAAATTTTGGGGTAAAGAGACTTAAATTATGCAGAATTTTATGATTAAAATCCACTGTTCATGTTCCGGTTGCCATCTTTGTTTGAATTAATTACAGGAATTCATTACAGGTGCTTTTATAAGAGAAAGGGAGCTTAAATCAATGTCCAATACATTGAATATATCCTCCGAATCTGAAGAATTATCCAGATCTACACCAGTTTTGAAGAATTCGACCAAATAAAGAGAAGAAGAATTGCTCAGACAAAGATAAATACGGCCATGGCAAAGCAGGATGAAAAAGAAAGCACAACGGCATCATGCATTACTTCCAGATTTGTTGACACCAGAGACAGATCCAGATCCAGATCTCATAATTGCAAAAGCTTCTGGCAAAAATTCATCCTCTTGTTTCAAATGCAGCCCGTGAAGAAGCCAGTGTGTGGAAAATTTCTTCCAGGATCTTGTGCATGTGCTTCCAATCTTCCAGTTGAAGCCTTCATTGAAGTTGCATTCACCGGAGTGCTTTCTAGAATTTTTAATTGCTCATATGCAATTAAAAATAAAAATGATGAGTTATTTACGGCGAAACATTGCACTGATGCATGTACTGGAGAAGAACTGCAAAAGCTTCAAGGATAAGAAGGAAGACATGTCAAAGGCAATACTGCAAGCTGCTTCCAGTCACTTCCAGATCCAGCCACTTCCAGATCTAGTTTGAATCAGCTGCATGCAGAATATGAAAAAGGACAAGACTGCAGCTTTCCTCTTTCTTCTTCTTTCTCTTATTTCCTCCGACAAAATAATTGAGCGATCAATTAAATTATACAACTTAAGTGATTGGTTTAAAAGCCATTACTTGAAGAAGTCAACTACTTGGAGATAGGTGGCAGACATGCAAAATAGAAGGTTCTATTTTTAGTTGCAAATCATGCATGTCATGCAAAGAGAAATTCAGGAGGGAGATTGCCAGTTGTTTCCTTTCCGACTTCCACATGTGCCAGTTCAACTAAAAGCTTCCGACTTGTAATTGCCCCTCTACATTCTATAAGTAGAGGAAGAACCTTCGGGTTAATAATCAGAATTTGTAAGCAGCATCCTTGTGTTCCAGACTTTGTGCTGAAACCCTTGAGAGCCACTTGAAGCAAAGGAATATACAGGAGCAGATTTCCGGAGAACTTTGTGTCACGGTGTATTGTGTTTCTTGCTTTTTATCTTAGATCTTTTAATAGACTTTGTGTTATTTTAGATCTAGATCTAGAGTTGCCTTTGCTTATAATTCTGTGTTTATATCTATTGGTTTCTTCTATGTGCATGCAATCAACTCTGTTATCTATTGATTGGGATGCACATCTTCCCCATTTCTTCTCTTGTGTTTATATAATTCCCTTCTATAAATATTTCCTTTCTTAAATAGCTGCTTACTTGCTGCAGAACTGTACAACTATGGTTCATGAGCTGAACAATTAAAGTAAAACCCCGTATAGATACTAACATACTTTAATTGACAAATCGACATAAGAGCCTCACCGGTAAATGAGGGAGATTTATCTCATGAGTGTCTAGGTTTTGTCTTTGTGCGTGAAAATCTAGCCAATAGGTCTCTCGGCCTCGTTGTTTGGATCCTCTTGCCGGGTTTGTTTGCTTTGTACTCTATAGTCCCATTGACCTATTTTTGTGGTCATGTGTTGGACATTAATAACATTATCTTATCTTATCTTTAGATTTATCTTTATTGTATGTTAGTTTTATTTTAGTTTTTACATTTAGATGTGTTTTATAAATAAAACATATAAATAAATGTTTTATATTTGTAATTAAAATTTAATAAATACAATTCTATATTTAAAAACTAGCATAAATATCTCATATCAAGTACATCTATCTAAAATACACTGAAAAATATCTATCTCGAGGTGCCTATAGTGGAATTCTCACATAAGTTAGATAGGTACCTCGAGATCGATATCTCTCGGTGTCTTTTAGTTGGATGTATTTAAGGTAAGATATCTATGCTAGTTTAGAAGCATTTTTAGCTGTTATTACATGATTTGTATGATGCTTTGAAGTGCCTATACAATTTGCGGCCCTAAAAGACTGATTATTGATT
The DNA here is from genome assembly GCA_018340775.1 of Taxus wallichiana var. yunnanensis. Classification (NCBI taxonomy): domain Eukaryota; kingdom Viridiplantae; phylum Streptophyta; class Pinopsida; order Cupressales; family Taxaceae; genus Taxus; species Taxus wallichiana. The sequence continues at coordinate 369,703,946 of CM031241.1, forward strand.
GCTCGAATAGGGTTAAAGTGTGTTACTAGTCATTTTAGATTGATGCTTGTTGGTTGATGATGTATTTTGAGATTTGATTCATTTGGGGTTGTGGGCAAACCCTTATTTTAGATACATACAATGGATTGCCCCCATATCTAATTTAAAGTATATCACGAATTTTTTATTAAATTGCAGATTTGGGATTTATTCCAGAAAATGCGACTTGCTTAGGATAATCTAAAACCCTCCAAAGATGTAGAAAACCACACTTTTTCTTATCAAAATGAAAGGGCTGAATTTAGAAAACAAATGCAGAAATAAAGTACCAATTTGAGGCTCCAAAATTCCTGATTTATTTATTAAAATTCTGCAAACCCTTGTCTTCAGACACAACTGGAAATGAGAAGTTTTGGAGCCAAATACCACTCCAAAATTGATGATTCAGATGACTAAAAATCATAATATATAACAACAACACAGATCTGATTTTTATTCACACCCAACACCTCCAAACAATCCTCCAAGTGGGTCGCTTCAGCTGGGAACAAAGAAGAAACTTCAGCAACACCTTTCTCCTTCAAACCCTACTTCAAATCAGCTTCACAAGTATTCAATCATTGTTGGAAAATACTCAAGAAGAAATTTTTTTCGTTCTTCTCCTCAAACTCAAGAAGGTTTTCGTCCTCAAGAGACAAGCTCTAAGGGGTTTCGTCCTTAAGGGGTTTTTGATGTAAGCTCTAGGCTCAACATGCAAAATTCAGATTTGTGAAAATAGAAAAATATACCTCTCCAAGCAAGTCGTCTTGCTTTTATAGAAGAAATCGGCCAAATGGCCACCCTCAACTCTCAATAAAATTTATCTCCTTTATTTCATGTCTTTCCCACTTGCTTTCATCAGCAAAGGAGGTCCCATTTTCTATAGAATAAATAAATATTGTCAAATGTCTTTTTCCTTTTCTATATTTTATTTTATCATTAAGTCTATAATAACTTAATATAAGTGCTTTATAATATTTCTTTTTATTATGTGCACTTTATAATAAATTATTATGACTTAAGTCCCCCTTGTGTTCATCCCTTAGCAATCGGGTAGACAAAATGGGCTAATGGTCTTCGACATGTTATTTTAGAAGAGGGACATTTCGGGTTAGAGAGCATTTGGGTGCCTTCTAGGCACAAAACTTCATTATTATTTGATATTAAGATTTATCATAATTTATAAGGATGGAATCTACGATTAGGTGATTTTAAGAGAAGTTTATCTATCATTTTCAGCCCTTATTTGTGAGTGTCTCGCTACTTTCATAAAATTAATAGCAGCAGGTGTAATCTCTTGTTTTCTCCATTCTTTTGATGCAATTTGGATGGATCAATGTTGTTTTGTGCTTGAAATAATTATTTAGAAGCATTTTAGCTGCTATTACACGGTTGTATGATAATTTGAAGTGCTTATACAGTTCGCTGCCCTAAAAGATTGATTATTGATTGCTCAAATAGGGTTAAAGTGTGTTTAAATGCGTTTGAGCCACTTCTTTGAATTTTAAAAATGATGGCAATCAACATTTTGTGTTTTGTATGAGAGCATGTATAAAGCAAAGGAAGAAATCCAAAAGACACTAGTAGATAATATTGAAGAAGTGTCCCCAAATTTGACCCTGTGCGAGACTACCCCATGATATTTTTAAAATAATGGGTCGTTTTTTGAGTTTTTATTGTCATAAATGCCAATTTCGACAAATATTCCCGAGAGATGCCTATAAGCCAATTTCGACAAATACCCAGATGCCCAAACTCGTTATATTCTGTCGCTGGGGTTTGCTCATGGAAATTTTTATTTAATTATTTTAAGCCCCGTTTGAGGTAAATTGTGCTCCGGTTTAACCCTGTTGAGGTTTTACATGTCAATATTCCCATATACCAGTAGGGTTTCCACCAGAATGAATCCTAGGCTTTATCTGTGACTTCTGGCAATGTTTTTGCGTTTTTGTTATTTTTTTCTTGTTTTTTTCTCGTGAAATTCCCCTAGGTCAATTCCTTTGCCGGTTCAATCTGTTTTCTTGCCTGGAGTATCTGGAAATCATCTACGGACGTCATGCCAAAAGGAATTTGCCACAGAAGTTCTGGTTCTCTCTAAAAAGACGAAGTCATGCACAAAAAGGCCTCTTCTGGGCAAGTCGCATTTTTGGGAAAGGAAGGTTTTAAGCTACAATGAGATTTTTGGTAGCAGCAAGCAGGTGGGAATTTTGTACCTGCCTGGCAGGGTACTTTTTCCCATGGAAGAAAAGTCACTTAAGTCATGATGGGAAAATTAGAGGCAGCAAGCAGACGGGAATTTCTTACCTGCCTTGCAGGGTGAAAATTCCCATTATAAAATAAAAGAAAATCACTTAAGGCATTGATGGGAATTTCTTACCTGCCTTACAGGTAAAAATCCCATTATGAAAGTCAAACAACTTAAGTGGATCATGGGATTTTTGGAGCTGTGGTGCAGGGTGAATAATCCCATTAGAAATTGACTTTTAAAAATAGAAATCAGCCATGTCAAAAAGTGCGACCCCTTTTGGAATAGAAGGATAACTTTAATTGCATTTATTAATTGTTTCTATTCCTAATTTTGGCGCCCAAGCATGAGGAAAAGTCAACGCAGGATGAGAGGATAAAGGAAATTGGAAATAGAATGCTAAAATTAAATAAATTTAATTTATTTAATGCAGCCCTCTATCATGCAAAAAGTGCGACCCACCTAGAGGAGAAATAATACTTTTTAAAGTATTTATTGATGGAATTAATTCCTATTTTTGGCGCATGAGGTCAAAGCATAGTGTGAAGTCAATGTAGACTGGAAGTAGAAAGCTAAAATTAAATAAATTTAATTTATTTAATGCAGCCATGAGCATGCACAAAATAGGCGCCCAAGTTTAAAGAGAAAAGCATGATTTTTAATTAATTAATTGCCGGAAATAGGAAGGGCAATTATTAATTATAGAATGATGAAGGTTATATAAGCATGGGCTGCCATATTAATGAAGTTATTAATTCTTTAGCAAAGAAGTGCAGCCTAAGCAATTTTGGCGCCCAAAGAAGGAGGAATTTTGCTCAGAAAAAAGTGTTTTCACTGCGGAAAGCTTCAAAGTTTGGCGCCTAGGTTTGAAGGAGCTTGATTTAAGTCTGATTAATTGTCTGCATATTATTACAAGTGCCCAGGTGAAGTTGAAAATATTCATGCTTGCTTTGCATGCAAACAAAGCCTCAAATTTTAGGGCAGCGGGCTTTATATATGCAGATTTTTATGATTAAAATCAAGTGTTCATGTTTTGTTGCCATCTTTGTTTGAATTAATTGCAGGTATTCATTACAGGTGCTTATATAATTGAAAGGGAGCTTAAATCAATGTCAGATACATTGAATATATCCTCCGAATCCGAAGAAATCCCAGATCTGCACCGGTTGTAAAGAATTTTGGCCGAATAAAGAGAAAAAGAGTTGCTCAGACAAAGATAGATCCGCCATGGCAAAGCGAGATGAAAGAGAAAGCTCAACAGAATCATGCATTACTTCCAGGTTTGCTGACATCGATACAGATCTAGGTCCAGAACCTCTTTCCGAATTGATTGACAGATCCAGAGCTGGAAAGACTTCTCTCATGCGTGCAGTCAAAAGCAGTGGAATCATTCGAGCTTCAAGCATTCCCATTCACAGCTCAGTTGCCAGAATTCGTCATGGAGTGTGCAAGGTCTTACCACCCACTATCTAGATCAGTCCGAGATGTTGCGGGGAAGACAATAATCCGGCTGGATGCACAGTTCATCAATTATTGTCTGAAGATTCCAGCACGATAGGTGGTGACTACTATTAGCATACTGGATGCCGGCAACAGATGGGAAAAGCATAAAGTCGACTGTGTGGGCATAATGAACAACAGGTATATGAAGAAGCCCAGATCTCCATCCAAGTTCTCGAGGACTCTTCCACGATCCAATCTGGTGTGCAGAGGTGGATGACATTACCAAATTGTTATGCAGGATAAATGGCGAAGCTAACGCTCACAACTTCCGCTCATGGATGTATGCCTTCATCAGGACCATTGAAATCAACAAAGCAGATTCTATAATCAATTGGTCGGAAATCATTAGTGACAACATCGGTGAGCAGCTCCGAATGTGAGGCGGACTTACAACTTCAAGATGACTTCATATTTGGTATATGCAGCAGCTTCACAGGGTATCTTCTCCAAGCTGGATAGACGTGGTGTGCTCTCCAAGGATCCTATTTTTGAGTGCTATCCGCAGCTTATTGTGCCTCGCATGCAATAAAGATTATAAGGTGGTCAACGATGGATTCTTCTACGGATTCATTTGCAGGCTGAACGGTGATCTAAAGGCCAACAGGGTAAGCAAGGAAGCTTGGGAAGTTGTGTCCCAGATTGGTAGTATCTTCATCCAGTTTGCAGACTTTACATACCTCAGGGTCACCGGATTTTCGGGAGAACCAGTCAAGTTGCCCAGATATCCAAGCGACAGATTGGTCATCATGGAGTTGAGCAGACAACTCGTGGAGATGCATGACCTACAGTCGAAACGACACAAGTCTACAGGCTTCTTCCCGATCACAGTGGGCTATTACAGCTGCCAGAGCATTCATAAAGCCAGAGGAATTGAAGCGGAGATGTTCTCTGAGTACGAGCATGAGTTCTTCTCCAAGACGGCTGAACTTCGATCCATATGGGGTGGCAAGGAAGACAATCTCCCAGGAGTATGCGCATGTGCCTTCGTTAGAAGATTTTTGGATGAAGTGCAGAAGTGAGTACAAAGTTAGAAGAAAGACTTCAGCAGGTTATCGCGGCAAGTGTTTGACTTTGGATTAGCACGGATACCTGCGGATCTTAAAGATGATGGGCCTGTGTTACTTGACGCATACCATCAGATGGGAGGAGATAGAGCTGTATATTTCAGAGAACATAGGTGGCTGCCACACGATCGAGGAAAGGTCTGCCGCCGTTCTGGTCAATACTTCAAACTGGTTGCTGACAAAGGGATATTGCCTTGATGAAGCTTTGATGAATCAGATCACAGGAAACCTCAAAGACAGAGATTCCTCAAAAGGAAGCACGAGGGAGAAAGCAAAGCAGAAGGCCTGAAAAGATTAAAGTGCACAAAAAGTCTCATTCAAGGGAAAAGATCACTTCTACGGCTATGGTGTTAGTTCCGACTTCTCCAGCATCAAGTACTTCACCAAATGTTGCACCTCAGCAAGATACTGCCGTTCCTCCATTGAATCCGGCAACATTTGTATTTTCTCCTCAGCCACTCCGATCAACACCTCTTCCTGAAGAAACGCTGAAGTTGCAGATGGCAGAATTTGAAAGAGCTTTGTCTTTGGACAATACAGAGGACGGTAGCCACAACATTGTAGCAGTTTCGGATGGAGAGGAATCTAGAGCACGAGATGGTGGTACACTCGGCAACTTCTCATTCTTCGAGAAGTAATTTATCAGAATGGTTGGCTTCATAGTTGGTCCCGAGGCTAGAGAGGAGATCAACTTGGAGGAACATGACTTGTAGCTACTCTTGAGTTTGGGCGGAAAAGACAGAAAACCTAAAGTTGCTAAGGTGACTTTGAGGTTGATTATTGAGGAGTCAGGGCAGAAGTTCGCTGAGGTGTCGGGCCCAGCAGGAAGGGAAGAAGGATGAGCTCACGGGACAATGGATATAACAGTGACCAAAGTACCCATAGGTCAAGCCACTACAGAAGGATTGAAGCAAGACACGCAGACATTGATAAATGTTTTATTCCTTAGGCTTGACAAAGAAAAGGCGGAGAAAGTTGAACTTCAGAAGCAGGTGTCTCAGTTGTGCGAGATTATTGCCAAAGTTGCCAAATCTTCCACTTAGCCAATTTCAACACATAAGCAGGTGAGTGATCATCTGATGCAGGAAGTGGAAGATGCAGTAACCAGGTTAAAGCTATCGACGAATGGAAGAGTCTAATCATTCGCCAAGCTTCTGTACAACTCGGGGAGGTGCCACCCGTCTAAAGGTTATGAAAGATGCATCGGTTCAGCTGAAACAACTGGTGACGAGCACGATAGACATGAACACAGTAGCTGAAAGTAACCTGAGTACTTTGGTCGAAATAAATAAGTTGCCGAGGGAGGTGTTGATTGCGGAACGGATTGTGCCCGATGGATCAGTTGAGAAGGGGAAGCAACTTGAGTTTGCAGTATCTTTCCGCTTGGAGATCTTCAGAATCATGCTGAAAAGGATGCGGGCACTTGAAAGTATGGCATCATCACTACCAGACAATGTCATTGCTTTCACCAATGAGGAAGTGGTCGGGAACGTTTCTTCATACACAAGGACCATTCCTAGCAAAGTGCCTGATTCCTGGAGGGATCTCTTCTGATGGTGCAAGAGAGGATTGATGGAGTTGTTAGGCCTTTCACGATGGATTCCATCAGTAAGCTGGTAATGCTGCAGTCAGATATTGAGAAGTTCGGGCCTAGCTTGAAGGATGTGGAAGCATGCATTGGGTTTTGAACGAAGGCTTGCTGCAATTCAGGACGGAAAAAGAAGTTGTGGCTAAAACAGATGGGAAGTTGCTGAATTACATGTTCGACAAGTATATTCAGTATCAAAAAAAAAAAGATGTAGATGTTACAACTGGTGAATCTTTCTTCTTCTACTCTTTCTTCTTCTATTTTCCATGTTCCCAGATGTAATTGTAAAACTTTAAAGTTGTTGGTTTTAAAACCATTACTTTAAGTTATGTGGAACGATTCTATAAGTTAAGTGACAGATGTGTATAATTTTGACTATAGATCCAGATGCATGTCACTTGGAGAGGAATTAAAGGAAGATGATTGCCAGATGTTATCTTTACTTCTTGTTTATGTTCTAGTTCAGTTAAGTTTCCCATTTGTAATTTCCCTTCTACATTCTATAAGTAGAGGAAGAACCTTTGGGTTAAGGATCGAAATTTGTAAGCAACATTCTTGTGTTCCGAGTTTTGTGTTGAAACCCCGATAGCTATTTGAAGCAAAGGAATAGAAAGGAGCAGATTTCTGAGAACTTTGTGTCACGGTGCATTTTGTTTCTAACTTTTTGTCTTAGATCTACTTATAAACTTTGTGTTATTTTAGATCTAGATCTGAAAGTTGCCTTTGCTTATAATTCTGTGTGTTAATATCTATTGGTTCTATCTATGTGCATGCAATCAACTCTGTAATCTATTGATTGGGTTGCACATCTTCCTCTTTCTTTCTCTGTGTTTATATTATTTCCTTCTTCATTAGATATTTCTTTATTTTAAACTAACTTGCTGCAAAACTATACAACTATGGTTCATGAGCTGCATGGTTAAAGTAAAACCAAAATATACTAGCATATTTAACTGACAAATGGTTCATGAGCCTCACCGGTAAATGAGTTAAAGGTTTAAAACCCCAAAATAGCCATACTAGCATATTTGGGAAATGTGGACATGATTCTTCTACTCCAAATTTGCAAAAGCTTGCCATGCGAATTTCAGCCAATGTTCCAAAGAGTGCTTTTGTATGTGAAAGAAATTGGAGTACACATGATTTAATATACACAAACAACAAGAATCGATTAGGGCTCAAAACTCTCCAATGGTTCTTTTGTGTATAACAAGTTATGGTTTCTCACTTAGTCACTTGCAAATGAAGATGACAACTCTTGCCGTGGAAAAGCATGTTTTTCAGATGAAGAAAATGTTGTTGATGATGAGCCTACTACTGTAGTATTAGATGAAGATGCTAGCAATATGTTTCATATAAAAGCAAGATTTGATGTTGCAAATGTTTAAAATTGCATTTGGTTAATGCTCAAAACTTTGAAGTTTGAGCAATGGATAATTCTCATTGCTATATATTATATAAAACTTTGGAGTTTGAGCTATGAATTTTGACTGTTTGAGTTGTAACTATAAGTCTTAACAATTAACAATAATGGATTTTGCTATGCATTTATTTGTTTTAGACTTTAGTATACTTGTATGTTTATTTATTTGTATGTGTGATTGATTTTTTAAAAGCAAGTATGGATAATTATTCATTTTTATATTTTTTTAAATTCATGATTTTTTTGAATAAGCCAAACCCAATTGAACTTTTTGCAAAATTTTGAACTTCCGAACTTTTTTCCCTGTCCAAACATCGCGAACTTTTCAAATATGGGAACTATGTCAAAAACCAAAAGAAATCTATCGGACTATTTTCCTTCTCCAACATCAAAAAGAGTTCGTCAGACTTTTACCTTGCTTCAACACAGAAAAAGTCTGTCAGACTTTTCCCATGCTCTAACACCAAAAAGTCCATCAAACTTTTCCCCTGCTCCAACATCAAAAAAGTCCATCTGACTTTTGACCAGTGCAAAGACCAAAAACTTTGTCGGATTTTTAGCCTGTTCAAACACCAAAAAGTTTGACCACTGTGAAGACTTTGCTGAGTGAGCTGAGGCAAAATCAATCCAACACTGCCATAGAAGATGAGCTTGATGTTTTTGCTCACTGAGAGGGGTGAGAAGATCAAACTTCTTGGAGCCTACGCTTTGCTGTCAAGGTGAGGTCTTAGGGTTGGTCTAGAGCCTAATCGAAGCCACAGTTTATATTAGGGAAGGATAAAGTTGTTGAAAGAGAGTTTTGAGTTGGAAGGGGATCTATATATTATAATCCAGTCCAACGAAATGAATTGAACTCGGATCTGGGTGATACTCAGAGAGCCAAGTGGTGTTTGAACACCAGTCCAAATCCACGGAGATAGAAGCCAAGCTAGAGATTTACACAAAGTTTGGTTCTAAATCAATTCATAAAAACAAACAACAGAACATAGATCTAATCGAGGTTATGAAGGCTGAAACTTGTGAACCTTCTAAATTGTCTTGGAGTTTATGTGCAGGCCAAAGGGTGCTCCTATCAAATTTGCCACAATTGCCAGAGAGTGAGAGAGCTGTTTTCCAATAAAATATGTGTTATGGAGTGAAAACAGAAAAATAGTTTTAAAAAACATATGGATCTGCTGAAAATACTAAGAAATGCTGAAAATCATTGAAAATTACTTCAAAATGTAGAAAATTGCTGAAAATCTGTTGAAATTTCCATAAAAACTGAAAATCATTATCTTGTAGAGCGTCTTACACTTCCGCACGATGGCACAACTGTTATATGCTATTTAATCTTGTCTTCACATGATCCATTTTCCTTGATTCGGGTTTAAATCGAAAGAAATGAATCTCATTTAAACTAGATGAAAACAAACTTTGTTAGTGTATTCAATAAATCATACGCTTTTGTATAGTTTTAAGATGCATTGGTATTATCTAATTGTAATATAGATATATGGATAGGTACATGTTTGTGCGCACATATCCATTACCTATCGATAGAAACAAGTATCAACTTAATTGACTTCGATTTTCAATAAGAAAGTCTACTTTAAAGAAGACTTGTTTTACAAGAAATCTACTTTCCAAATCTAATCTTAACCTTTTTATTTGTAATGTCTTGTAATGTCCCTTTCTAGGGCTGAAACTGAAAAAGGAGGAAATCACACAAACCCCAAATGATTAAACTCAGATTTTATATCAGCCAACTGGTTTTTTATGACAGCTGTAAATCAGCAGTCTGATTTTTATAACAGCAGCTTGTAATTAGTGAGAAATCACCCAAAGATCATCAAAGAACTCATCAACAACATAGGAAAACACTTTAAGAAGATTTTAAGCCACTTTTCACCATGAAACTTGATCAAATACTCAGCTGGAAAATTAATTATAAACAACAGAAGTACAACCAAGAGAAATGATCAAAACGGAGGTCTCCAAACCCCAATAATTACAAAAGATGATAGATTCCAGCCTTATAAATTATGCCAAATCTGAATATCAAAGAATAAATGAGTTATGTGCCCTAGAAGGCACCAAATCACACTCAAACCCTAGTCGCTCCCTAGGAGAGGGGCTCCAAAAATATGTCAAAGCTCTTGTAGGTCTTCTTCTTGATGCCCTAGATCCAAATCAACAAGAGAGTCTTCAATTCGCCAATATGGAGAGTTTTCGTTCTCCACTATGCCACAAGGAAGGGTTTCATCCTCCTTGGATGCCACATAAGAGGGTTTTTGTCCTCAAGTGGAACATCGAAAGTCATTTATGGCCTCAACAATGGAAGAAATTAATCACGGAGTGCTGACTTCTGACCAAAAAAGAAGAATTTAAGCAGAAAAAGCCTCTCCTAGGCATGTTGCACTTTTTGGAAGGAAGGATTTAAGCTGCCAATGGGAAGTTTGGCAGTGGCAGGCAGGCGGGAATTTCTTGCTTGCCTAGCAGGTTACTTTTTCCCATCAAGTCAAAATCACTTAAGCTGCCAATGGGAATTTTAGAAGTGGCAGGCAAGTGGAGAATTTCCTACCTGCCTAGCAGGTGAAAATTCCCATTATGAAAGAAAAATCACTTAAAGCACCGGCGGGAATTTCTTTTCTGCCTAGCAGGGCGATTTTTCCATCAAAGAGGTTTATTCACCCATGCAAGTCGCATTTTTGAGAAGAAGGCTATTTTCCATGCAAGTCGCACTTTTTGGAAGGAAGGATTTAAGCTGCTAATGAGAATTTTGGTAGTGGCAGGCAAAGCGAGAATTTCTTACCGCCTACAGGTGAAAATTCCCATTATGAAAGTCAAATCACTTAAGTGAAAGATGAGATTTTTGGATCTGCAATGTAAGGTGGAAATTCCCATTACTTTGACTTCCTATTTTTAAGAACTTTCCTCAAAACTGCACCCACCTTGAAAGCATCAATATATGTATTTAATGATATTTATTAATGGCATTTCTAGCTAAGTTTGGCACCATAAATAGAAGGAAAGTCAAGGCAAGTGGATGAGCTAAAGATAAGTTAAGGATGCATGCTAAAAATAAATAAAATAAATTCAATAAAAACAATCAGAAGCATGCAGACTTCGGCGCCCAAATTGGAAGAAGAAGCATGACTTTTAATTAATTAAATTGCCAAGAATAGGGAAAGGCAATTATCAAAATTAACATGCAAATAGCTATATAAGCATGGGACGCCATACAAGAGAAGCAATTAATTATTTTTAACGAAGTTTGCAGCCCAGACAAGTTTTGGTGCCAAGGGAAGGAGGATTTTGCATTAAAGAGTATTTTCCATTGCCGGGAAGCTTCCAGTTTTGGCATCTAGGGTTGGAATAGCTTTATTGTTATTATTCAAAGTATCTGCAAGTTGGTATAAGTGCCCAGGTATTCATCACAGGTGCTCATATTGGTGAAAAGAAAGTCAGAAGTCAATGTCTGATACATTGAATATATCTGCAGAATCAGAGGAAGAAATAGATCCAACTCTCATAATTGCAAAGACTTCCGGCAAAAATTCATTTTCTTGTTTCTAATGCAGCCCATGTGGAAGTCATTGCATGGAAAATTCCTTTCAGGAGCTTGTGCATGTGCTCTCAATCTTTCCAGTTGAAGCCTTCATTGAATTTGCTTGTATTTTCCTTCACCTGGATTGCTTGCAGAATTTAAAATTGCTCATATGCAATTAAAAATAAAAGGTGACGAGTTTTGCCTAAATTGTTTACGGAAAGCATTTTATTAGTGCATGTATTGGAGAAGAACTGCAAAAGCTTCAAGGATAAGAGGGAAGACAGGTCAAAGGCAATACTCACAAGCAAATCACAGTCAACTGCTTCCAGATCTAGTTTGGTGAGAATCAAAGGAAAGAATTCAACAACACATGGGAGTATCTTAGATCCACGATAGAGATATCATTCAAATCAGTCATTGCTAAAATAGATGAAGCAGAAGTACAATGCATATTAGATCAACATGCAGAGTATGGAGAAAGAATAAAACGAAGAGTGATGCAAATTGTAATAATTTCTTTTTCTTTCTCTTAATTTCTACGACAAAGTAATTGAGTAATCAATTAAATTGTAAAACTTAAGTGATTGGTTTAAAAACCGTTACTTCAAGTTACTTGAAGATTGCCAACTGCCTCCTTTTATATAGCTTCCGCATGTGGCAACTCATTAAAAATTTCCTATTTGTAATTGCCCTCAATACACTATAAATAGAGGAAGAGCCTACAAGTTAAATGATCACAATTTGTTAATCAACATTCTTGAGTTCCAGACTTTGTGCCGCAACCCTTTATGCCATTTTGTGAAAGCCGAGGAATTAAATAAAAATAGATTTCCGGAGAACTTTGTTTCCACAAAGTGCATTTGCTTCTTACTTCTATCTGGATCTTTATATAAACTGTGTTATCTGAGATTTAGATTAGAAGCTTTTCTTTTCCTTTACTTCGAATATTGTGAGATCTACTTGTTTATTTAATCTATGTGTATGAGACCAACTCTGAGAACTATTGGTTGAATCACACATCTTCCTTCTTTCCCAAATTCCATATTTCCCCTTTCGCAAATACTTCATAACAACTGCTTACTTGCTGCAGAATTGCTAAGCTATGGTTCATGAGCTTTGTAATTAAAGTAAAACCCCATAAATAGTTATTAGGATTCATACCCACTACATTGATAAACATCTTACACGGGAGCCTCATCATTAAATGAGGGAGATTTATCTCATGATTGCCTAGGTTTTTAGCAGTGCATAAAATCTAGCCAACAAAAGGAGATTGATTTTGCATATTTTCTCGCTAGGGTTTGGTCGAAGAAGGGTTCTAGGGTTTTACATAGATTTCCGTGCCCCTGTCGTAGGGTGGCAACTTGCCCTAGGGTGGTAGTTGGGGTTTTTAGGGCACATAAACATCCAACTTAAACATCATTGTCTTTTTCATATTTTTAAAGAAGTGGAATCTACATTTGGACTTCAATTTGACGCTTTGGAATCCTTCATTTCCACACATCTTTGTAAGGGTATTTACTGCTGTTATATATTTAATTAAATAAATTAGAGGTGGGGTTTGAAGGTTTATTTGTTGGTTTATATTTGTTTTAAAATATTTCTAAGTTGCCCTACATGGTTTGGATGGTGTAAATGACGCATTTTGGGAGAGACTATATTTTCCTTGCCGCTGTTATAAAAATCAGATTGTTGTACCTTGCTGTCATAAATTTCAGTTGTTTGTCACAATTTGAAGTTTACAATCTATTGGTGTTTGTGAAATTTCCCTTTGTTTCAGTTAGATCCCGTAAAATGACAATACGGTGGTATTATAGCAAAGATCTTCACATCCTATGGGGTATTCATGTAGAAGGAGAAGATAAAATGGCGGACAAATTTTTTGATGATGCTAGGTTTGAGAGGTTTTCCCAAGGGCAAGAGAGGTTGGTTGATATAATGGCACAACTGATCCATAACATGCATCCAAGAAGTTCTTCAAGGGCAAACAACAATCTTCAACCACCGAGATCCGTGATGGATCCTACAGCTAGGCCTTTTCAGCCTACCTTCCTCCCAAGGGAAGGAGTTATTCCAAAGGTAAAAACATGACATTTTGTAGGCAACAACATTGCTGTGAACTACGAAGTGTATAGGGCTGTTTCTGCTGAGATTCATGATGCCCCATGTAATATCTCCTCAAAAATAACAGGTTGAAGACCCGTAGCCTATTCTTTGTTTCTCGACGGCTAAGGGGTAGAAAATAAGAGAAACTAATCCCAATAAATTAATGATTTTATTATAAAAACTTTAATAATTTATTAGTGATAAAGTTATTGTTGATGATCATCCTGATGGGATGGACCGTGAGTCGTGGGAATCCTAGGTTAGTGGGACGTGTGCCCTAAGGAGACCTCCAGATTTTAAAGAAGTGGCTCTTCTCTGAAACATGAGATGAGGGTTAGAAAAATGAAACCAAAACATGAATTAAAAGGGGGCGATGCGCCAAACGAGCCTCCCAAGAAATCAATCGAGAACACAACTGTTTGAAAAAGGGAAACGGTGAACGACTGAAAAGGGTGGACGAAATTGCACCACAGGCTAGAGAAGATCACACAGAACACTACCTCAAACTACTTAAGCACAACTTCAAAGATAGTAACAACATTGGAAGATGCACAGTTTCTACGTGAAAATAAAGGTGATCAGAGTCAATAAAGATATGTAAATGATGAACAAAAATCACCAAAGGACATATATATTACTCCAACAATTGTGCACAGTATTACATTAGAAAAGAGGCAAGATTGCTGTTACAAAACCCAAGAAGAAGGCTAGAGCTTCAGACCCCGTCTTTTACAAAAGGGGGACTTGAGACAAAGAAGAAAACCGATTGACTCTCGATCTACTTCCCTCGCCATGTGTCTCTACCACATACAATATATATAGGAGGAAGAAGAGAAGATAAGAAGCCCCCTACACTCCTTTCCAACTGCTTTTAATTATGATAAATGGAGTGAAGTGACAGGAACAAATTTCTCAAGATCTTTCTCACACTTTCCCATTATTTGTCCTCTTCTAAAGGGTGAGAGCCATGCCTATTTAATGCATCTTTAACTATCCCTCAATAACCGACTCTTTTGAGATGGACTCGCCTTTTGAGAAACATCCCTTCGGCTCTTTATTACATAACCAGATATTTCGATCCTTTGTGCATTGGTTCCTGGCCTCATGACTCAAACGACGCGTATTTTGTCGCTATACTGAAATGACCCTTTGAATGCAGATGAATAACTTGAGTCTTTGCAGGTTGGCACTCTTCACATGGGACTACGCATTAATTTTCTACTGAAATGACAAGCTAGATGACCCTTCACCTCCGATCTTTTGAAAAAGTCCTGAGCATTTAAATCTTACAGATAAGTCTCATAATCACTCATACGTGATACATGGCTTGTCACCTTTTGTGACCTACTTCGAACTTGGAGTCCATTTCTTGCAAGATCCATGTGGGAAGTCTGTGCACCCTTAAGACTTCTACTACCCTTCAGGTTTTGAAAGTGCACCGAGCTGACACCTGGCACCCTTTTTCTTTTTGCAAGTTCGTAATAAGACTCGTTGCACATTAATACGAGCACCCTCTCTCGGTGGGCCCCTTATTATTTGCTCCACGTGGAAGTCCCGCAGGTTTGGGATTTCACTCCTCCCTCTTGTCTTTTTGGAATTGCGCCGATCTGACTTGTGGCGTCTTCCGCGAGCACGCCGTTTTGTTCCTCTGGGCAAGTAAAGGACCTTGCTGCATATAACGTCGAAAACCCCTTTAGTGTGGGACCTGCGCAATTAACTCCCCGTGGAAACTTTGCGGGCTTCCGAGACTTTACCTCCTCTTTTGACTCCTGAAGCTGCGCCGGTTGGACACTTGGCGCCTTCTGCGATTCCCTCTACTTTTCCTTGCCGACTGCTCGTTCCGGCTTCGCTTTTTGCCGTGATTTGGCCAAGTCCTTACAAAAATGCCGAAGGCTTGACTCATCTCGCATTAGTCCGAGATTCTCAACACTATCTTGATTAACTACAGCAGAATCTACTTGTTATCTAATTTCAGCGGGCGGTGGAGGAAATTAGATAACAGCTTTCTGCAACTCACGGGGCCATTAGCTCGCTTAACCTGGGACGAACCCAATGTCTCGTATCTATTTATTGGGCATGGAGTCTGCATCATCATCATGAGCTGATCTGAACCTTGATTCCAGGAGTATTGAAGTGCCTCTTGCTTTTGTAGCCGCTAGTTGATCCTTGCGCTTTTCAACTCTCATAAGGAAACTCTAAAATTTGTTTTGTGAGAGTAGAAAATTGTTTTGACATTGAATTTCACTCATTCTCGCGTCTGCAATTTTGAGGCTGAAGGATGGAGCGGATTTTGGATTGGGCTGTCAGTCGATCTTGCAGAGGTGTAGAGGCTTGCTGCAATTTGTTCGAGAGAGTCAACAAGGTTGCCTCCTTAGCTGATTTTAGTTGCTCTGCATTTGTTTGATTTGAATTTTGCAACTGTTACAGGAAACTGTGGGTCTCCCTACCGAAAATATTGAGGGGCCGGGTGCATTGTACCATTTGGAGCAATATGGACAAAAGCTATATACAAAAGAGACAAATCATACATGCCCCAAATGAGTCATGCAGAGTGTGCACAAGCACTTATTCTGCTGAAAGCAAATCTACTCCTACTCCTACACTAACCAAAACAAAGAAAAGCTAAACAAAACCCGCTACAGCAGGAGAAGTAGCTTCCCTTTTTTAAAAAGTGTGGCCATGTAATTAATTTAACAATGGTTATGGCCTGTAACAAGAGTGAAAAATTACCTTCCACCCTTCTACCCAAGATATCAACAAACAAAAAGAATACCTCCTCAAGATGTTCATCTTTTGGTTGGAGGTGTTGCGGCTGACCCTTGGTGTATTGAAGATCATCCTCATGCTCTGAAGTGAGCATGACTGGTATTGGCTTCTCCATTGGCTCCCATGCTGCTAGATATTTGATTGGGCATGGGGCCCCTAGGAACCAATGGGTTGATCCTTTTATTTTCCCATTCCTTTGAAGCTCATCCTCATGAATGGGGATATCTTGTAGACTTTCTGGAAGAAGGTGCTTGAAAATGAGTTTCCTTTTCATTCGAGCTTTATGCTTGCAGAAGATCTCGAATGCTTCTCTACTTCTACAAATAATTCTACTTCTTCCAAAACTTCCCTTTCCATGATGACTGATTTGATCTTGTTGTCATCATCTTCCTCTTCCTCCTCAAACATAAAGTTTGAGAGATCAAACTCCTCCACAAAATCAGATTCCGCAAAGATGTGATAGAAGAAGAATCTAAAATTGTATCATTAAAAGAAAGCAAGAAGCTTCCTATGATCTCTTCTTCATCCAAGGATCCAAAATCTGATTTGTTCTCCTCCACAACATGAAGTTCTCCATGGTTGGTTGAATTGATGATGATGATTGTGGTGGCTCAATGCAACCTTCCAATAGTGCAGCAAGCTCTAAGCATGTAGGACAATGAGGGTCATTGCATTCCATTGAAACATCCTGCACTTTAGGGAGCTTTTCCTCTTTTGTTTGCACATGCTCCTCTTCTTGTGGATTTGGGGCTGCCTCTTTCTTAGGTTTAACCAACAAGGGGATCTTATCAATCCTGAAACTATGAGCCCATGAGCAAATTTATCTAAGTATATATGGGATTTTCTACATAGCACAAAACATTAATCATGAGATAAATCTCCCTCATTTTCGTGAGGCTCCCGTGTCATGAACAATTAAAATATGCTAGTATCTATATGGGGTTTTACTTTACTTTTAAGCTCATGAACTATAGCTGCACAAGTAAGCAAAGTATTTGCAATCGTTTAAGAAAGGAAATATTTATAGAAGAAGGGAATTATATAAACACAAAGAAGAAATGGGGAAGATGTGCATCCCAATCAATAGATAATAGAGTCGATTGCATGCACATAGAAAGAAACCAATAGATATAAACACGTAATTATAAGCAAAGGCATCTCTAGATCTAGATCTAAAATAACACAAAGTTTATTAAAAGATCTAAGATATAAAAGCTAGAAACACAATACACTATGACACAAAGTTCTCTCGGAAATCTACCCTCGTATATTCCTTTGCTTCAAGTGGCTCTCAAGGGTTTCAACACAAAGTGTGGAACACAAGGATGTGCACGACAAATTCTCGATTTTTAACCCGGAGGTTTTTCTTCTACTTATAGAATGTAGAAGGGAAAGTACAAATGGGAAACTCAATCGAATCGAAACATAAACAAGTAAAGATGACATTTGACAATCATCCTCCACTAACTTCTCCTTAAGTGACACATGTATCACTTAACTAATAGAATTGTTCCACATAACTTTAAGTAATGGTTTCAAAACCAATAACTTTAAAGTTTTACAATTTCATCCGGGAACGTGGAAAATAGAAGAAGAAAGAATAGAAGAAGTCAAGCCAGTTGTAACATTTATGTCTTTTTTTTTCTGATACTGGATATACTTGTTGAACATGTAATTCAACATCTTCCCATCTGTTTTAGCCACCGCTTCCTTTTTTGTCCTGAACTGCAGCAATCCTTCATTCAACACTTTGATACATGCTTCCACATCCTCCAAGCTTGGCCCGAACCTCGCAATATCCGCCTGCAGTGCCACCAGTCTGCTAATGGAATTCATCGTGAAAGGTTTAGTAGCTCCATCAATTCTCTTTTGTACCATCAGAAGAGACCCTTCCAGGGAATTAGGCACTCTGCTAGGAATGATCCGTACGTATGAAGTAACATTTCCGACCACTTCCTCCTCAGTGAAAGAAATGATACTGTCTGGTAAGGATGATGTCCTACTCTCAAGTGCCTGCATCCTCTTCAACAAAACTCTGCAGATCTCCAAACGGAAAGATACTGCAAACTCCAGCTGCTTCCCCTTCTCAACTGATCCGTCCGGTACAATCTACTCTCGCAACCAATACTTCTCCCAGCAGCTTGTTGATTTCGGCCAAAGTACTCAGGTTACTCTAATAACGTGTTCATATCTACTATGCTCACACCAGTTGCTTCATGATTTGTCGCATCATTCATAACCTTCAAAGCGGGTGGCACCTCTCAAGTCAGACGTAAGCTTTGACGAATAATCGATTCTTCCATTCATCAATAGCTTTCACGATTGCAGATCCTCCATCTCCCGCATAAGATGATCACTCACCCGCTCGAAATGGGCCTGAGTGGAAGGTTTAGCAACCTTGGCTATGATCTCACAATTGAGATACCGCTTCTCAAGCTTGTCTTTCTCCGCTTTTTCTCGTCAAGCCTAAGGAATAGAGCATCTATCAATGTCTCGTGTATCCCGCTTCAATCCTTTTGTGGTGGCTTGACCGATGGGTACTCTAGTTACTGTTACATCTTCTGCCGTGAGCTCATCTTCCTTCTTTCCTTTCGCCGGAATCGACATCTCAAGCAAACTTCGCCCCGACTCCTCGATGATCAACCTCAAGTTACCTTAAGAACTTTAGGTCTTCTCTGTCTTTTCCGCCTAGACTCCGAGAGAGTAGCTGCAAGTCGTGTTCTTCCAAGTTCATTTCCACTCTAGCTTCTGGAACCAACTTCAAAGCCAACCATTCTGAGAAGTTACTTCTCGGAGAATGAGAAGTTGCTGAGTGCACTACTATCTCCCGCTCTGTTTCCTCTCCATCAGAAAGTGCTACAGTGTTATGGCTGCCATCTTTTGAATCATCCAAGGACAAAGCTCTTTCGAACTCTGCCATCTGCAGCTTCAACGTCTCTTCTGGAACAGGTGCTGAACGGAGTGGCTGAGGAGAGAAGATGAATGTCGCCGGATTCAGTGGAGGCATGGAAGTGTCTTGCTGAGGTGCAACAGTTGGTGAAGTACTGGATGCTGGAGAAGCCGGAACTAAAGTCATGGCCGTGGAAGTGATCTTCCTTTGATTGAGATCTTCTGTGCACTTTCATCTTCTCGACCTTCACGCTTTCTCCTCCGTGCTTCCTCTTGAGGGAATCTCTTGTGCCGAAGTTGCCCGTGATTTGATTCATCAATGCTTCATCAAGGCAGTATCCCTTCATCAACAACTAGTTTGAAGTATTCACCAAAACAGCGCCAGACCTTTCTTCAATCGTATGGCAGCCCCTACGTTATCCTGAAGTACGGCTCTATCTCCTCCCATTTGATGGTAAGTGTCAAGTAACACACACATTCCTCATCATCTTTAAGATCCGCAGTATCCGTGCTAGTCCAAAGTCGAACACTTGCCGTGCTGATAGCCTGCTGAAATCCTTCTTTCTAACCTCGTACTCACTTTTGCACTTCATCCAGAAATCCTCTAATGAAGGCACATGTGCGTACTCTCTGGGAGATCATCTTCCGGCTACTCCAAATGGATCGAAGTTCAGCCGTGCCGGGAAGAACTCTTGCTCATACTCGGATAACATCTCCGTCTCCATCCCTCGAGCTCTATGAATGCTCTGGCAGCTATAATGTCCCATAGTGATTGGGAAGAAGCCCGTAGACTTGTGCCGTTTCGACTGAAGGTCGTGTATCTCCACAAGTTGTCTGCTCAGCTCCATGGTGATCAATCTATCATTCGGATATCTGGGCAGCTTAACCGGTTCTCCAGAAAAGCCAGTAACCCTGAGGTATGTGAAATCTGCAAACTGAATGAATAGATTGCCAATTTTGGATATGGCTTCCCACGCTTTCGCTCACCCTGTTGGCCTTTAGGTCCCTGTCTAGCCTGCAAATGAATTCGTAGAAGAATCCATCATTGACCACTTTGAAATCTTTCGCACGCAGGTACAGTAAGCTGTGGGTAGCACTCAAAAATGGGGTCCTTAGAAAGAACGCCACATCTATCCAGTTTGGAGAAGATGCCTTGTGAAGTCGCACAGCATACCAAGTAGAAGTCATTTTGAAGTCGAAAGTATGCTTCACGCCCGGAGTTGCTCACCAATGTTGTCGCTAATGATTTCGACCAATTGATTATGGAATCAACCTTGTTGACTTCAATGGTCCTGATGAAAGCATACATCCATGTACGGAAAGTGTGAGCATTCGCCTCGCCATTTATCCTGCATAACAATTTGGCAATATCATCTACCTCCTGCACTGATTGGACCGCTGGAAGAGTTCTTGGGAACTTAGAAGGAGATCTGGGCTTCTTCATGTATCTGCTGTTCATTATGTTCACGCAGTCAACTCTATGCTTCTCCCACCTCGCCGCAGCATCTGAATGCTAATGGAAGTCACCACCTTTCGAGGAATCTTCAAACAATAATTGATGAACTCTGCGTCCAACCAAATTATTGTTTTCCCGTAGCATCTCGCACTGATCTGGATGAAGGATGGTAAGATCTAGCACACTCCATAACGAACTCTGGCAATGGGGTGTGTATGGAAAGGTTGCAGCTCAAATAATTCCACTGCTTTTAATTGCACGCATGAGTGAAGTCTTTCCTGCTCTGGATCTATCAATCAATTCGGAAAGAGGTTCGGACCTAGATCTGCGTGTCTCCTATGTCTCAGCAATTTTGAAGTGATGCATGACTCCGTTGGCTTTCTTTTTCATCCTCTCTTGCCATGGCTTTGTCTATCTTTGTCCGAATAATTCTTTTTCTTCTTATTCGGCCGAATTCTTCAAAATTGGTGCAGATCTGGATAATTCTTCGATTCGAGGATATATTCAATGTATCGACATTGATTAAAGCTCCTTTTCTTTCAGAAAGCACCGTAATGAATTCCCCGCAATTAATTGAGACATAAAGATGGCAACCGAACATGAACAATGAATTTTAATTATAAAAATCTGCATAATTCAAGCCTGCTGCCCCAAAAATTGATGTTTTGTTTGCATGCAAAGTGAGCATGAATTTTTCCAACTTCACCTGAGCACCTGTATCACTTATGTAAACAATTATCCAAACACAAATCAACCTCCTTCAACTTGTGCGCCAAAATTGGAAGCTTTTAACATTGATTTCACCTTCTTTTGAGCAAAAATCCTCTTCAAATGGGGCGCACTTTTCCTCTTGGGCTGCACTTCTTTACCTGTGAATTAATTAATTCATCCTTATGGCAGCCCCTGCTTATATAACCCTTGTGATTCTATAATTAATTAATGCCTTTGCTATTACTGACAATTAATTAATTAATTAATGAGCTTCACTCTTCAAATGGGGCGCCTATTTTGTGCATGTTTATGGCTGCCATTAAATAAAATAAATTTATTTAATTTTAGACTTCTGCTTCCACTTAACTCAAGCCTCACAGTGTGCTTTGACCTTAGCCACTGAAAATAGGAATTAATTTAATCATTTAATACTTTAAAAAGTATTATTTCTCTCCCAAAAGGGGCGCACTTTTTGACATAAAGGGGCTGCCATTAAATAAATAAATTTATTTAATTTTAGAACAATCTATTTTCAACCACCTTTTGTCCTTTAACTTTAGTTGACTTTTCCACAAGCCTGGGCGCCTATTTTGGGTGAATAATTAATTAAATTAATCAATTTAAAGGTTGCCTTTACTTCTCCAAAGGGGGCGCACTTTTTGACAAAGAATTCTATTTTTAAGAATCACATGACAATGGGATTTTTTACCCTGCAAGGCAGCCCTGAAAATCCCATGATTCACTTAAGTCACTTGTCTTTCATAATGGGATTATTTACCCTGCAAGGCAGGCAATAAAATCCCATGATTCACTTAAGTGATCTTTCTTTTATTCCACAATGGGAATTTTTACCCTGCAAGGCAGGTAATAAATTTTCCCTGCTTGTATGCCTCTAATTTTTCCATTGTCACTTAAGTGGCGTTGCTTTCATGGGAAAAAGTACCCTGCCAGCAGTGTACAAAATTCCCCCGCCCGCTGCTTCTAATTTTCCATGATCCACTTAATTCTTCTTTTTTTCCAAAATGCGGCCAGCCTAGAAGAGGTTTTTTGGTGCACGACTTCGTTTTTCCAAAGGAACTGCACCTCCGATGGCGACTTCTTTCTCGCATAACGTGCGATATGATCTCTAGTTATTCCGTGCCAAGAATCAAAGCCAAACCGGCAAAGGAATTGATCTAGAGAAATTTCACAGAAAACGAAACGGAAAACACAAAAACACAAAACGTTGCCAAAAGTCACAAATAAAGTGCATAACTCATTCCTGGTTAAAACCCTACTGGTATATAGGAATAATGATATGTACGATCACAACAGAGTTAAACCAGAGCGCAAATTGCCTCAAACGGGGCTCAAAATAATTAAATACAAATTTCCCGCAGACAAATCCCGACGATAGAATATATAACAATTTTGGGCATCCGGGTTTTGGCGAAAATGGTTATTGGCTAGATTTTCGCAAGCACAAAACCTAGCGGATCATGATAAATTTGAGATAAATCTTATTATTTACCGGTGAGGCTCCCGTGTCAGATTTGTCAATTAAAGTATGCTAATATCTAAATGGGGTTTTACTTTAACTACTCAGTTCATGAACCATAACTGAACAGTTTTGCAGCAAGTAAGCAACTGTTTAAAGAAAGAAAATATTTATAGAAGAAGGGAATTATATAAACACAGAGAAGAAATGGGGAAGATGTGCATCCCAATCAATAGATAGCAGAGTTGATTGCATGCACATAGAAGAAACCAATAGATATAAACACAGAATTATAAGCAAAGGTAGCTCTAGATCTAGATCTGAAATAACACAAAGTCTATTAAAAGATCTAAGATAAAAAATAGGAAATACAATACACCGTGACACAAAGTTCTCCGGAAATCTGCTCCTGTATATTCCTTTTCGCTTCAAGTGGCTCTTAAGGGTTTCAAAGACAAAGTCTAGAACACAAGGTTGTTGCTTACAAGTTTCGATCTTTTAACCCTTAGGTTTTTCCTCTACTTATAGCATGTAGAGGGGAATTACAAGTCGGAAGCTTTTGGTTGAATCGACACATGTGAAAGTCGGAAAGGAAACAATCGGCAATCTCCCTCCTAGAATTCCTCTTTGTATGACATGTATGATTTGCAACTGAAAATAGAACCTTCTATTTTGCACGCCTGCCACCTATCTCCAAAAAGTTGACTTCTTCAAGTAATGGCTTTTAAACCAATCACTTAAGTTGTATAATTTAATTGATCGCTCAATTACATTGTCGGAGGAAAGAAGAAGGAAGAGGAAAGCTATAGTCTTGTCCTTTTTCCGTCTGCATATGAATTGATTCTTTTGCCTTTGATTCTCACCAAATTGGACTCGGGAGTAAATGGATCTAGAAACAAATTTGGAATGAATTGGAAGCGATGATGGAAACAACAAGCTAGATCCGAAGCGAGCCGGATTGGAAGCGAAATGGATCTCGAAACAAGCTGGATCTAGAAACAGTGGATTTTGCCTTCGCCTTGTCTTCTCTTTTATCTTTGAAGCTTTTGCAGTTCTTTTCCGCATACATGCATCAATGCAATGTTTGCCGTAGATAACTCATCATCCTTATTTTTAATCGCATATGAGCAATTAAAAATTCTAAAAAGCACTGGATGAATGGAAATTCAATGAAGGCTTCAACTAGAAGATGGGAGCATTTGACAAGATCTTGGAAGGAATTTTCCACGCACCGACTTCTTCACGGGCCGCATTCAAACAAGAGAATGAAGCCTTTGTGTGAGATCTCGGATCTCGGATCTCGCATATGGATTTCAGATCTCGCATCTACATCTCGCATTTGGATATGGATCTCGCACTCCGCATAACAAACTCTGGCAATTGGGTTGTGGATGGAAAAGCTGCAGCTCGAATAATTCCATTGCTTTTAATGTGCACGCATGAGTGAAGTTTTTCCCGCGCATGAGTGAAGTTTTTTTCCGCTCCGGATCTCATCAATCAATTCAAAGCAAGAGGTTCCGAGCCTAGATCCGTGTTTCCAATATTTTCAAATTTAGAAGTGATGCATGACTCTGTTGTGCTTTCTTTTTCATCTTTCTTTGCCATAGCTTTGTCTATCTTTGTCTGAACAATTCTTTTTCTTCTTATTTGGCCGGATTTCTTCAAAACCGTGCAGATCCGGATAATTCTTCGATTCGAGGAAACATTCAATGTATTGACATTGATATAAGTTCATTTTCTTTATAAAAACACCTGTATCTAACTCCTACAATTAATTCAGACAAAGATGGCAACCGGAGCATGCACAGTGAATTTTAATCACAAAAATCTGCATAATTCAAGCCTGCTGCCCCAAAATTTGACGTTTTATTTGCATGCAAAGCAAGCATGAATTTTACCAACATCACCTAAGCACCTGTATCACTTCTACAAACAATTATGCAGACACAAATCAACCTTCTTCAAAGCATGCGCCAAAACTAGAAGCTTTTAGCATCAAATCCACCTTCCTCTGAGCAAAATCCTTCTCCAAATGGGGCGCACTTTTCCTCTGGGCTGCACTTCTTCACCTGTGAATTAATTAATTCATCCTTATGGCTGCCCATGCTTATATAGCTCTCATAATTATTTAATTAATAATTGCCCTTCTATTCCTGACAATTAATTAATTAAAAATCATGCTTTTCTCTTTAATTGATGTGTTAAAATAGCATGTTTAAGGACAACCATCCAATTAATTAAATTAATCCAATTTAAACATCCACTCTTCACTCAACTGAAGCTTCACAGTGTGCCTTAACCTTAGCCACTGAAAATAGGAATTTATTTAATCATTTAATACTTCAAAAAACATTAAATCCTTCCTAAAAGGGGCGCACTTTTTCACAAGAGGGGGCTGCCTTTAAATAAATTAATTTATTTAATTTTAGACAATCTATTTCCAATTGATTTATTCCCCTTTGCTTTTGTTGACTTTTCTCCATACCTGGGCGCCAAAATTAGAAGAGAAATTAATTAATTTAATCACATTAAAGATTGTCTTATTCTCCAAAGGGGGCGCACTTTTTAGCATAATAGAATTATATTTTTAAAAACACATGGCAATGGAAATTTTTACCCTGCAAGGCATCCCCGAAATCCCATGATCCACTTAAGTGATTTGACTTTGACAATGAGATTATTTACCCTGCATGTGCAATAAAATCCCATGATTTCACTTAAGTCACTTTTCTTTTATTTCACCATGGGAATTTTTACCTGCGCAAGCAAAGTGCAATAAATTCCACCGCCCGTCGCTTCTATTTTCCCACTCGCAACTTAAGTGACTTTTTCATCATGGGAAAAAGTACCCAGATAGCAAGCATGTGTAATAAAATCCCACCCGCCTGTCGCTTCTATTTTTCTCATGATCCACCTAAATCCTTTGTTTTCCAAAAGTTTGCCCACCCCACAAGGGTTTTTTAGTGCATGACTTTGCCTTTTCCCAAAGTGAACCGGACCTCCGATGGCGACTTCCTTTCGACACAATGTGCGTATGTGATCTTCGAATACTCTGTGCCAAGAATCAAAGCTAACCCGCAAAGGAATTGATCTAGAGAAATTTAACGGAAAACGAAACGGGAAAACACAAAAACACAAAAAATTGCCAAAAGTCACAAATAACGTGCAAAACTCATTCCTAGTTAAAACCCTTCTGCTGTATAGGAATAATGATATGTTCGATCACAACAGGGTTAAATCGGAGTGCAAATTGCCTCAAACGGGGCTTAAAATAATTAAATACAAATTTTCCGCAGACAAATCTCGACAACATAATATAACAAGTTTGGGCATCTGGGTATTTGACGAAAATGGCTAATATGGCTCTTTGGGAATATCCTGACACAATACAAGAACTTTCAGGCAATAAAAACACAAAATGACCCACTATTTTAAAAGTACAAATTTTTTTTTTCGGATAGGGTGATCACAGATTTCAGGATGAAACTGGGACACCAATGGCTAATATGGCTCTTTGGGAATATCTTGACACAATACAAGAACTTTCTGGCAATAAAAACACAAAACGACCCATTATTTTAAAAGTACAAAAAAAATTCGGATAGGGTAGTCACAGATTTCAGGATGAAACTGGGACAACAAATCTTCGTGTATTTCTTCTTGATTGGACTCTCCTTCTGGTTTCCCTTGATTGATTTTAGTATTGTTTTCTTCCCAAGATAAACTTGAGACAACAAGAGGAGGGTTGGGTTGGGTTACAACAGGTTTTGTAACCATTTGTGGTGGAGAAGGAAGTGGAACTTCTTTGTTAGGAGGGGATGACTGCTGGGAAGGGAAAAGGGTAGAAGAATCGAGATGGGATGGAAGACTAGGAAATGGAGAAGGGAACTCAACATTTGGAGTAGCATATAATGGGCTTGAATCATGACAACGTTGAAATGGTAAAGCTTGGGAAGGAGAGAAAGAAGAACAAAGAGCTGGTGATTGACTTACCCATTGACAAGGTTATCTCATACTTTGCTCATATGTTTCAATACCCTCGATCCATTGTGTAAGTCGGGCAACATTTCATCCAAGAAATCAAGCTTGTCCTACGGGTTATAGTGTCTTGGAAAAGGGCCTTCCCATGGACAAGGTTCCCTGCAACCAATCCTGGATGCCTTCATTTGTGCCGTAGCCCGAGTTTGAACCATGACTGCCTCCATTCTTTGGATCTTCTCTAGTAGGCCAGCATCCTCTATCTGATTGTTGTCCTCATATACATACCCATGTTCTTGATAAGTTCCAAATCCAAACTGGTTTTGGCATTGCTCATGTGGGTAAGCATAGTGGTTATGAATCTGATCATAGTACTAATTTGGAGAAGTCCTGAAGCTCATTAGAGGCTGATTGTACTGCTGAAAGTGAGAATTCCATTGTGGGAATGAAGTCATGGTTGTACAACTTCATAGAACGAAAGGAAATGGGAGATGTGGAAAGAAATATGAATGGAGATGGATGAAAGAAAGGTCTACAATTTTTTAGAATTGTCCATTTGGACCTGGATGGAGTCGCCAGATGTGCTTTGTGTGTGCCTCCATAGGCTGAATCTCACCAAGAACACACCAACTTGATGAAATGAAGCAATAGGATGCTTTGAAGTGTCCCACCGGGCGTGCTAGAAAAACTGTTGACTATCATCTTTGACGGGATGGACTGTTAGAGTTGTGGGAATCCTTAGGTTAGTGGGACGTGTGCTTTAAGGAGACCTCCATATTTTAAAGAAGTTGGCTCTTCTCTGAAACGTGAGATGAGGGTTAGAAAAACGAAACCAAAACATGAATTAAAAGGGGGCGATGTGCCAAACGAGTCTCCCAATGAATAATATGATATTCTCAATCTTATTCAAACAGTTTCAAAGTGATACAGTCATTAAAATATCACACCTTTCCTTGTATTCAATCCATAAGATTTATAATCTATACAATTACCAGTCCAAACAACTGGACTTCATATACATCAAACAACATTACAACACATAAGGGAAGAAGAATGCAACTTCTTCTTTTCCCATTTCCTCGTAGAGGAATAATAACTATCAAATACGATCCATCCTTAGCTACTCAGAAGAAGCATCAGAAAAAACATGTCTTCATTTTTACTCAAGGAACCATCTGCAAAATTTACTTGCACGGGTCAGTTCATTCAACTGAGCATATTAAGCACTTATCATTAAAATGAGGTGCTCTTAATTAACTGTCTCAATAAAAGAACCCTGCTTTTATGAAACGTTAAAAAAAAGAGATGAACATCATCCAAGAATTAAGTGTTGATAAGGATGAACAGCTTAACAACCCAATCATCTAATTACCATCACAATCAGACAAAAGATTACTCTCTCCCAAATAATTACTACAGAAGTAATTTCCTCTAAGTAGTTCCAGATTAACACATCTGTATGAACTAATACACATATGTATATAATGTTGTTTCCAATGTATATGCTGTCAGTTCCATTCTTTTTTTTTTTAACAATTGAAATTTCAAGAGATATATTTTAAATAAGGATTCCAACAGAACTACTTTCCTTTCCTTTCGTACTGCTCATCTAATTTCAAACAATCAAATGCTGAAGAGAAAAGTAGTCATTCACCATGAACTCATTGGTGTCAATTCTCAAAATTCAACAACAAGCATAATACTTCTTTCAAATCAGAAGAGAGTAAACAACAATTAAGTGCAGATGATTACGCCTAAGGCAGTACAAATTCATTCCATAACAAGTATAGAATTTCAACTGTATAAAAGAAGAAATGATCATTACTTCAAATTATCCATCCAACACTCTCTTTCCTTTCATCATAACTGTACTGAATAATTTAATCCAGACGTGATATCAATCAATGATAACAGCCCAAAGAGAAGTAAATAAAATCAATAATCGAATAAAAGGAAGAAGGATCATATTACCTCTTCTCACTGCCTAACCGAATATCCACTATTTAGAACAGGCCTGATCCATTAGTTTGTTTCCTTCTTAATAAATATATTTCAATATTCAAAAACTACTAACTACCTTTCCAGAAAGTTGGCCAGAATTCATTTGCATCTGGTCCGTAAGCATTAGTATCAAAAGTACCTCTAAATACAATCATTTCCTTTTAAATATTTCACTCAACGGACATTCTTGTCCAGATATAAACATGTAAGAGTGTACAACAACAACAAATCATGCTTTCATTATAATAATAAGAGAATTCACTTTCCAAACAGCAAAGTAAGTAATCCATTCATATTCCGTTTCAATAAAAAAAATGAAGAATTTTCAATCCGTAAATTATATATATATATATATATATATATATATATATCATTGAGTTCAACAAGACTCAGAGTATGATTTGTATGCTCTACCCAGTCTATTCTATAGACTGACTATCCTGTTCCCATTCAGATCAGAACTTCTTTCCAAACAGTCATATACGAATACCAAGAACAAGCAGGTAGAACATCATATCCAACTAGAACAAACAATGTAAAGATGCTACTATGATCTTACTGTCCCAGGAAGGATTCATACCCCATACACTATAATATGACAAGAGGAACAGTTATACATAAGTCTTGTCAAGCATTTTACGGCTTTCCATATCCATTAGCGCACACAATCAAGACAACAATTTGCACATTGCTGTTACTTTCAGCAAGTTCGACCCATAATGCACAATGAAACCCTATTATCATTACTTTCAGAATTCAAAACAGCAGAAGAGATAACTCGTTTCATTAATTATTTCAGTAAGGAAACACTCATTTTCTTCAAACGCAACAAGAATACCCAAGTCGTGTTCGTTTTATAATGACAACTCAAACCAGAGGTCATACCGAATCATTTTATCCTTCCATTTTTTTTACAAGAATGCACAGAACTCGAAATAATACACGCATAGCTAATGCATTCATCAACACAAACTCATATTGGGTAATAAAAACGAATACCCAACACTGTCAAAACAAACCCACACAACATGGACAGATTCATTTGATTTAATCATTTTGCAAAGAAATACTCAAGTCGCATGCAGCAAAAGAAAAATGACTCAACCAGAAAATTACTTCAAACATATCAACAACATCATTTAACTAAAACACCCATCATAAGAGCAGGGTTGTTTTAATGAGACGCTTAAACAAGAGCAAACGGTTTAAGGAGAAGGGCTCAACATGCCTGTAATTTTTTTCTTGTGGTTTGAAGAAAACCGCGCCCACAGGAGCTATTTTTCTCCACGGCGTCCACAACAAAGCTTTCCCAACAGTCCACTAACTCCCACAGGCTCAAAAATAGCCGTGGCTACTCCAAATAACAGCAACAGTTACCAAAATAGTAGCAGGTTCAAAAGAACCATGAAGGAAATGCAGAGCAGACTTAAAACCCGAATGAATACAATGACCAACAAATTTTCCTCTATCCTCTTTCCAAGGCGAGCTGGTCGCTAAGACCAAGATCATTAAATGCATTGAATGCATTGCTTTTTCATTAATTTCACGCCACCACCGACTCAGGTTTGGCGAGTTTCCTTTTTCAAATTTTGCATGTAATTCCTTCTTAGCTTCATAGCTAGTTGGATGTCTCAACTTTTCCCATGTTCCCGCCAAACTTGGCGTTGAAACTACAAGGACATCATTTATTGTCCTAATAAATCTCTAACCTCTCCATCTTATCCGCTCACCAGCATGTGTCCATAGGTCCCCTCCATAGATTAGTAATAGTTTAGGTTTTTCACCTAGGTTGCAAATCATTAGGATTTGCCATAACTTACACCCCATGCTATTTAAAATCCACGTAGGGTAGTAGTTAGGTTATAGGCTAAAACATAGTTGTAGGTTAGAATTTAATCCCCATACTATTTACTTAATAGTTTCCAACGAGTCTTACCAATGGCGTTCATAACTAATATGATGCAAGACGTTCCGTCTAACACGTACATCAATACACTGAGCTCTTGTATTAAAACTCTTTCTGCCTTACGCTCTCCGGCATTACTGTTTGTATATAGTTTGAAAATCAAACCTTTTCCTTTGGCATCAAGGTACCGGATATTTATACCTGTAATCTGGTGCTGTAACCTTTATATCAACCTTCAGTCTGGTTCAGACTTCATTCCGTTTTTAGAAGTAAATCGACAAAGCGATCTCAAAGAAGGCCACAAGCATACCTTGGATCAATGGAATTGATTCAAGGTGTGCTATCAATCAACAATAAGAGTTCATCAAACATACAAACAAGTCTGCTGTCTCACTCTTGCAAAACACAAGTTATAATAACCTCCGTCCCAAGTAAACAAATTACAGTAAACAAGGGTCCAGATTAGTAACACATTCCTTTTAAGATTAAAAGATATATCTTAACATAATTATCTTCATTTCGCAGTTACCACATCATGAAAAGATAGCTTACAAAAATCAAGGCGTTACACGCCCTTTCAGAACCGCCGCGCCTACACAGTGGCGGCGGTCCTGTCACTAAACAGATAGAACCTTTGTGTATATTTTCTTCTTCTTTGTGTTGGCTGATTTGATAAAGTCGAGTCATTTTGGATCCCTATGGATCAATAAAACCGTAAGCGACCTAGGTAGAATTCAAATTTTAGGCTTTCCCACACAAATCTTCAAAAGTACATCAACAACATGAAACACTTGATGAATTCATGGAAAATAAATGCTTCAGCAATAAATTACAGACTTTGGATTTAATTATTGCTCAAAAAAAAGCTAAAACTTCCAAATTCCATATCTTTATATGATAGCTCAAATTGACCATGAAAATATCAGCTATCCAATAAAATTAGAATCAATTTTTTCCAACCACGAAAACTCTTTGTAAAAGTGATCCCAAAATCTCCAAATGGGTTGATCAAGATGGAAATGAATGTAGCAATCCCAAAAAAGTGTGCCCTAGCACTATTAAAAACCCTTTCCGGTCTGAAATTTTGAATTTTGAAGCTCCAATGTGACTCTCGGATAAAGTCAGCCATGCAATAAATGAGGGTTTCCATCCTCAAGTGTCATGTCCCTTTTTCAAGGCAAGTCCATTTGAAGACCTTGACCCATTTTTCTTCCTCATGGGTCCAATCAAACAAGCTAGAGGAAGCCAACAATGTCATCATGTGCTTAATTTTGTGTTTATTTCTTTATTCGGCATTGTATTTGTTGGTGAGCCTTATGCCCAACAACAAATAAAAATAAAAAGAGATTGGTGAGCCTAATGCCCAACAATCCTTTTTGTATCCCTTGGTTGGCACCAAAAGCCAAATAGGTGAAGACTGACCTCTTTAAGCTTCAATTTATCTTCTAATCTCTTGTTGGGGTCCCATAACCCTAGCTGACCTGCCTTGGGAGATAATCAGCAAAAAAACATTAAAGTTCAATTACTTCTCTTGTTCACTGATTGTTCTTGGCCACGGGAAGAGAGTGACAAGAAGTCTTCATTTGTACATGATATTTGCATGCCCAAAATTTCTTATTTCATAGTGTAGGTGTTATCGTAAGGGAGTGCAATATTTTGTATAATGAAAATAAATTGTTTTTGAACTTTTGCGTTTTGTTCAAAACTAATTTCTTTCGTTTTAATATTTTCAGGTTATGTTCAGCAATGAGTTTAAAGAATCATTTACCAAGCTAAAGGGTCTACACGTGCGCCAGCAAATAATCAACACAATACTTAAATTGGCTAATGGTTGGAGACAGACTAAGAAACATGCCGGTTCTGCTGAGGAAAGCCATATAAATGAATATGCAACCTCAGGGTTGTGTTTAGTGTGGACAACTGATGTTGAACGAGGAGACGAAGTATTCCAAGTATTAAAAATATGGGATGTTCTTATCCTTGCACAAGTTCCTAGCCTTAGACAACGTTTGGAAAACGTTTTTGCAACATACACTCCAGAGTATATTCAGCGCTGCAAAGCAAAGTTTTTGAGCAAGTATGTTGTATTTTTGGTGGTGTGCATGATTACACTCTAAAATAAATGCTGATTCGAAGAAGAAAATTTACACTATGTTATTCATGATGTTTAATATCTTATTTTAAATAAAGCTAAAAGAATGACTTATGAAGCTATGCCTGTATATTGTCTTCCACGGTAAGGAAAGAAGGATAAGCTAATATGGACTTTTGATCATATTAGGCATATTTTTTCATATCTGCATATCTGAAGGCTTTCTTATTCCAGGGATACAAAAACAGTACTACCAAGGCGATGGAAGGATGATCCTGGGTTTGTGTGGTATAGGCGTTTACAGCAGTCAGAAATGTTTGAGACTCTACATTGTGAGGCTTTTAAAAAGGAGGCCATTGCATTGGAGCATGCCAGAGTCCAAGAAAGTTTATTGCTGATGAAATTCTATTCTTTGTCTTCTGGAATTGCAAATCAATTGTTGACAGCCCAAGATGGATCAGAGATTGACCTTCAGTTTGAAGTGAATGAAGAAGAATCACGAGTAATCAGGTTTCCAAGAAGTTCATTTGTTCTTGGTCGCTCTGGTACAGGTAAAACAACTGTACTTACAACCAGACTTCTTCAGAAGGAACAGCAATTTAATCTTGCTACTCACGGTCTCTCATGGGAGAAGCAGCCTGCATTAGAAAATAAAACTAAGAGAAAATATTTGCAACAAGAATCTCTTAATGCAAGTTGTCTTCGCCAAATGTTTGTCACTGTCAGTGCAAAACTTTGTTCAGCAATCAGGAATCACATTAGTCGCATTGACAGGTTGGTTATCTCCTTTTCAGTTTAAGAATTAGAGCAGCAATATATTGATTTTGAATAAGACTGATTAGTTTTTTTAATATATATGAATTTTCAAATGACTAATGACAAAAGCGTGAAAATCCATTCCTTTCAATTATGTTGTTCAAAGAAGATTATATATTGTCTTTAATGTTTTTCTTCATTTTGGTCTCAGCTTTGAAATCTGGGTTAAACATATTAAGAGTGGATTTTGACATCTAGTGCACAATAGAGCCTAGCTTTGCCTAAAATATGCTAAGTGTTTATGAGATATTTTATTTTTCCTTTTTAAGTTGATCATTCCTCATGCAATGTGTAGTGACCCTCTGGCTCGTAGAAGATTTTTCCTTGCTTCAGCCTTAACGGGTTTCGGGGATGTTTGAAAAAGTGCTCGAGTAGTTCACTAGGCCCCATGCGCGTGGGAGTTTTGGATAATGCTCGCCCAGTTGTCGTTTAGAAGTGTTTAAAATCCTTGCCCCAGGGACCGCGAGATAGTCGTTAAATTTTGGCTCTTGTCATGCCGTTATTTCGGCCACCTGCAAAGTGATCGTAAAATAAGATAGCAATGAAATAATTTAAACGATTGCAATAATAAAATAATAAGGGAAATTTTGAAGTTGTCCTTTCGCGGACGAACTTTTGTAACCCTTGAAGTGTCTCCGTGCCTTCGGCTTGTGTGGTGATGTCATTCGCTTTGTGATTCATTCAACTCGAGAGCATTTCGAGGTTTGAGTTTGAGATATGTATGAAACTTTTATTACATTAACGTCGACCTAACCAAATTGTTTTATGGATAACAATAAAAGTAATCCACATAATCTTCTAGTGAAAATATTTGTGTAATAAGATAATGCCTTAACCGGGAGTGGTTGTGGCTATGGTTAAAACAATTTTAAAATAATTGGTGTCCTTGAGATTTCACCTTGAAATCTGGGACTAGCCCTTTTAATTTTTTTTTCGTTCTTTTCAAGTAACGGGTCGTGTTTTGTGTTTGTTTTGTTTGCAGTTGTTTGCATTGCTCCAAGGTATTCCCAGAAAGCCATAAAAGCCAAATTCGCCAAGTACCCACATGTTGAAGCTCACTCAATTCCTTCGTCAGACCTTGTCTGCAAGCATTTTATTTATTTTTATTAAATAAATAAAGTTCTTTTAAAAATAGATTGAGCTAAAATTGGAGGATTTAGGTTATATAAAGCACTTCACCCCATCATTATTACCACAGAACATTCACGGGGGAAGAATTTTTGCAGATCAGCTAATTGGAGAATTTTTTTGAGCAATTGCCTGCAACTTCTTTCGGGTTTTGTTTTTATTTCTTTTTGTCTTTCTCCATTTTTCGTCCGCAATCCCGTAACCTATTCGTTCTTTCTGCTAGACCTTTTCTGGGCCTAGGGTTTTGAAAAACTATTCCAGTGTTTTTAATTGCTAATTAATTTGTCTAAAGGTGACTAGAGCTCAGAATTCCTTCAGGAGATTGCAAGAGGTTGCTTGGTCCAAAAAGGTGCAATAATAGATTGTATGAAAATAAGAAAAATACTGCCACCAATGTGTAGAGCTCGAGAAAATATGCACTTTTAGAGAAAATGCCACCTAAAACGGAGTCACGGAGTGAAAGTTATGGCACTTGCATGTTTTTGCTGCTACATCTTCCCGGACCCTTTCCAAAAATGGAAAATTTTATTCTCTGCTTGTGTTTTCTTCACTGAAAAATCCAAAAATGGAAAGAAATGCAGTCTTTATACCAGTCGCAATTTTCAAAGCTGCCCGTCCACTTGAATGTCCACGCCAAATATGGGAAGTCAATTCCAAATCAAGTTGCATTTTTTTTGGAGTTGCCGGGAAGGTTAGAAATTCACACAAGTCACTTAAGTGGAAAGTGAGAATTTTGGAGCTGCTGGAAGGGTGAATATTTCCACTTCCTTGCCCTCATGTTTTTTCCACAAAAGCAAGTTAAATCACTTAAGTGAAAAGTGGGAATTTTGGGGTTGCGGGAAGGTGAAAATTTGGAGGCTTCTTGGTAGGTTGTTTTTCCCCACAATGAAAGCCGAATCACTTAAGTGAAAAGTGGGAATTTTGGGGCTGCCTGGAAGGGTGAATATTTCCACTTCCTTGCCCTCATGTTTTTTCCACAAAAGCAAGTTAAATCACTTAAGTGAAAAGTGGGAATTTCGAGGATAAGGTTAACATTGCAGCTGATACATTCTTAACATGAAGCTTGTTATTTTTATGCTCCAAGCATGACAATGCAATTTATTTCCATTTATTATTGCTATTATCGACATTCTTTCATTTCACTCACACTGTATTCCAATTATTAAAAGGCGGTGTCAATAGATATCAAGCTGTCAATATAGCTGCACATCTGGCTGAATTGTTATTACATGAAAATCATGGATTTATTGTAATTAGATTATCCAATTTCTCATGTACGATAAATTTTCTTTATAACAGCAAATCAGTATTAACTTCGTGCTGATTAGACAATAATAAACATGTGGCAAGTCTTTGGTATCCAAAATAAGTATGTATCCATCTAGGTAATTAACCTTTAAAACAAGATTTTCATATTATTGGCAGGATATGGAGTTTAACTAAAGATAAGATTGAAGAA
Organism: Taxus wallichiana var. yunnanensis; assembly: GCA_018340775.1. Classification (NCBI taxonomy): domain Eukaryota; kingdom Viridiplantae; phylum Streptophyta; class Pinopsida; order Cupressales; family Taxaceae; genus Taxus; species Taxus wallichiana. The sequence continues at coordinate 369,740,104 of CM031241.1, forward strand.
AATAAGCAGTTACTGCAGCTACAGAGATGGCTGAATAACAATTAGATGGAATTCTCTCTTCCTCACCTTGAAGATCGTTTCTATATAGCACAGAAGGATAACCTTTTAATGAGCTTTTGCAAAGCATTCCATGTTAAATTTCAGTTAGAAAGCGACACTTTGCAATGTAGAGGAATTTGGACGCTTGCATTTATGCTTTGTATCAAAAAGGTAGATAGTTCTGTCAAAGATTTCTCAGGAATGACAGTTTGTACTTTATATTCTCATTAAAATTTGCATAAATTATAATCATGTTCTGCTATGCAATTATCTTGGATCTTCTAGATAGTAGAGAATCTGGGAAAATGATTGTCAGAAGAGTAGTTGTGAGAATTTTGGTTGTATAGCTTTTAGATCAAGCTGCTAAAATGACTTTATACATTAATTTGAGCATATGCTAGCCGTAAAAAAATCATAGGTTCTCACCATTGAGGCTGTTGCTATTACCAGTTTTATACAGGGAAAGGATCAAACTCTCTTTATGGCAATGCATGACACCAATGATAGCCTGCAGGAGTTTGAAAATATTCCAGACAGTTTTATTGATATAAGTGATGAGCATTTTCCTATGGTCATTACATTTCAGAAGTTTTTGGTAATGTTAGATGGGAGTGTACGGCACCATTTCTTCCAAAATAGTTGCCATGAAGAATACGGATACCAGTTGGAAAAGAAAAGCTTTTGTTCGAATGACGATATTGACAAGGAGTTGGGATCAAAAAATCCAGGCAGCAACAGTAAGGGCTTTGATGATGGCGATGAAGATACTGAAATACTTGATGACCAGGAATTATTTATTGGTGCAAAAGGATCCACATCTAAGAAATCACTTGCATTCATGGAAATCATGAGAAGAAATGAAGTCAACTATGAACGCTTTGACTCAGTTTATTGGCCACATTTCAATGCAGAGATAAGAAGAGGGCTTGATTCTTCAGTAGTATTTGCTGAAATCATATCACACATCAAAGGTAGTTTAAAATCTCTAAGTTCTCCTAACTTCAAGATGAGTCGGGATGACTACATTGCAATGGCAGAAAGTCGTGTTTCTACATTCAGTGTCAAACAGAGAGAATCAATCTATGATATTTTCATGCACTATGAAAAGCAAAAACAAATGAAGCGCAACTTTGACATTGCTGATGTGGTAAATCACTTGCATTGCCAGCTCAGATTGAATGGATATTTGGGGGAGAAAATAGATTTTATTTATGTCGATGAAGTTCAGGATCTTCCCATGGCTCAAATTTCTTTGTTTAAATATGTGTGCTCTAATGTTAGGGAGGGCTTTGTCTTTGCTGGAGACACTGCCCAAACAATTGCAAGAGGTGTTTACTTCCGTTTTGAAGACATTAGAAATTTGTTCTATAGAGAATTCCTTGAAGCAGACAACAATGATAGCTCCAAGGCAAAATTCATGCCTGATTTGTTTCATCTGAGCCAAAATTTCCGTACTCATACTGGCATAACTAAACTAGCACAAAGTGTTGTGGAGCTGTTGTATCATTTCTTTCCCTTTTCTGTAGATAGATTGAGCCCAGAAATCAGTCTGATCTATGGAGAAGCTCCAACATTTCTAGATACAAAGGAGGAAAGTCTTCTTATGACCTTTTTTGGTCACGGAGAGAATTGTGGAAGTGGCAAGTATGAATTTGGGGCTGAACAAGCGATTTTAGTACGAGATGATGATCAGAAGGCACTGGTCCTGAAGCAAGTGGGGAAGCAATGTCTTGTGTTGACAATACTGGAATGCAAAGGTCTTGAGTTTCAGGTTCCATTTTCTCCCCATACATTTCTGAGAGAGCACATTACAGCTTCACACTCATGTTTATTTTCAATTTGTCAAACATAAATATGTTTAATGTAGAAATTAATTCCTTGGTCTGTTTTTTTTGTAGGATGTACTGCTGTATAATTTCTTTACCAGCTCTCCATTGGGCATGAAATGGAGGGTAATATATGATTTCATGAATCAGAAAGGTTTTGACAGCTGCGAGCAAAAGCAATACCCTAAGTTTGACGATATCAAGCATAATCTTCTGTGCAGTGAAGTGAAACATTTATATGTTGCTATTACCCGATCAAAACAAAGATTGTGGATTTATGATGAGAAACCTCAATATGCTAAACCAATACTTGATTATTGGAAACAAATGGGCATTATACAGTTCAGATGTTTAGACATGTCCATGATGGAATCAATGTATGTTGTTAGTAGTTGTGAGGATTGGAAGCAGCGCGGTGTTCAGGTATATAGACTGTTTATAAGAAAACAATTATTTGTTGTTTTGGCTACAAAAAGAATATGCATTTATAAATATGTACTTCTATGAAATCTGATTTTTGCAATGTTATGTTTTTGGTCAGTTGATCTAGCTGATTTGTCAACTGGTAATAGTATTTATTCCTTTCCATCCCCAAGTACAGAGTTCAAAGATATATTAAACTGAGGAAAACATGAAATATTAATGATTCACGACAATCACATAATGCACACACAAAAGTTGAAAAAATTGGAACTGAAAAATTAAAATGCACATATGCCTTTTTATCTAGACTGCACGGATATGGGTATGGGTACGGATACGGGTATGGGTACGGTACGCTGAAATGGCAAATTTTTAAAAATCGCAGGTACGGTATGCTTTTGGGTACGTTATATATATATATATATATATATATATATATATATATATGTATGTATGTATGTATGTATGTATATGTATATAAATTATAAATTTAAATAAGCATTTGCATACTTATTGAAATTTAATTCTCATACATTGCATACTTATTGAAATTTAATACTTAGTCATGGTGCATTTACACCTATATTTGGCGAAGTCTTTCTTTTCACAATTAAAATTCAGATTTCATGCTCCGGTGGCCATTTTTTGTCCGAATTAATTGCAGGAATTCATTTACAAGTGCTTTATAAAAGAAAAGAAGCTCTAATCAATGTCCAATACATTGAATATATCCTCCAATTTGAAAAATTATCCAGATCCGCATCATAAAGTATTGAGGAAATCCGGCCAAGTAAAAGAAAAAGAATTATTCAGACAAAGATAGAGAAAGCCATGGAAAAGAGAGATGAAAAAGAAAGCACAACGGAGTCATGGATCGTCTCCAAACTTGCAGACATAGGAGACACAAATCTAGGTCCGGAACCTCTTTCCGAATTGATTGATAGATCCGGAGCTGGAAAGACTTAACTCATGCGTGCGGTTAAAAGAAGTGAAATTATTCGAGCTGTAGTGTTTCCATACATAGCCCGATTCTTGCGAGTTTGTTATGGAGTGCGCTAGATCCTACCATCCTTCATCCAAATTAGTGCGAGATGCTACGGGGAAAACAATAATTCGGTTGGACGCAGAGTTCATCAATTATTGTTTGAAGATTCTGATGCGAAAGGTGGTGACTTCCATTAGCCTTCAGGATGCCGGCAGCAGGTGGGATAAGCACAGAGTTGGATCGGGTGAACATAATGAACAACAGATACATGAAGAAGCCTAGATCTCCTTCAAAGTTCCCAAGAACTCTTCCGCGGTCCAATTTGGTGCAGGAGGTCAATGATATTGTCAAATTGTTATGCAGGATTAATGGCGAGGCAAATGCTTACACTTTCCATACATGGATGTATGCTTTCATCAGACCATTGAAGTCAACAAGGTTGATTCCATAATCAATTGGTCGGAAATTATTAGCGACAACATTGGTGAGCAACTCCGGAACGTGAAGCGTACTTTCAACTTCAAAATGACTTCCTACTTGGTGTATGCTGCAGCTTCACAAGGCGTCTTTTCCAAGTTGGATAGATGTGACATTCTTTGTAAGGACCCCATTTTCGAGTGTTACCCATAGTTTACTGTACCTGCGTGTGAGAAGGATTTCAAAGTGGTCAATGATGGATTCTTCTACGATTTCATTTGCAGGCTAGACAAAGACTTGAAGGCCAACAGGGTAAGCAAAGAAGCGTGGGAAGCCAGTATCCGGATTGGCAGTCTATTCATTCAGTTTGCAGATTTCACATACCTCAGGGTTACGGGATTTTCTGGAGAACCAATAAAGATGCCCAGATATCCGAATGATAGATTGATCGCCATGGAGCTAAGCAGGAAACTTGTGGAGATACACGACCTTCAGTCAAAACGGCACAAGTCTACGGGCTTCTTTCCGATCATTGTCGGACATTATATCTGCCAGAGCATTCATAGAGCTCGAGGGATGGAGACGCAGATGTTATCCGAGTATGAGCAAGAGTTCTTCACGGCACGGCTGAACTTCGATCCATTTGGAGTAGCCGGGAAGACAATCTCCCAGGAGTACGCACACGTGCCTTCATTGGAGGATTTCTAGATGAAGTGCAAAAGTGAGTACGAAGTTAGAAAAAGGGATTTCAGCAGGCTATCAGCAAAGCAAGTGTTCGACTTTGGACTAGTGCGGATACCTGCGGATCTTAAAGATGATGGGAATGTGGTACTTGACACTTACCATCAAATGGGAGGAGATAGAGCCGTACTTCAGGATAACGTAGGAGGCTGCCACACAATTGAAGAAAGATCTGGAGTTGTTTTGGTGAATACTTCAAACTAGTTGCTGACAAAGGGATATTGCCTTGATGAAGCATTGATGAATCAAGTCACGGGCAACTTCGGCGCAGGAGATTCCCTCAAGCGGAAACACGGAGGAGAAAGCAGCAGAAGGTCCGAGAAGTTGAAAGTACACAAAAGATCTCAATCAAAGGAGAAGATCACTTCTATGACCATGGCTTTAGCTCCGGCTTCTCCAGCACCCAGTACTTCACCAATTATTGCACCGCAGCAGGATACATCCATGCTTCTACTGAATCGCGACATTCATCTTCTCTCCTCAGCCACTCCGTTCACCACCTGTTCCAGAAGAGACGTTGAAGTTGCAGATGGCGGAGTTCGAAAGAGCTTTGTCCTTGGATAATTCAGAAGATGGCAACCATAACACTGTGGCACTTTTTGATGGAGAGGATGCAAAGCGGAAGATGGTAGTGCACTCAGCGACTTCTCATTCTCTGAGAAGTAAATTTTGGAATGGTTGGCTTCGCAGTTGGATCCGGAAGCGAGAGTGGAGATGAACTTGGAAGAACACGACTTGCAGCTACTCCAGAGCCTGTGGAAAAGACAAAAGACCTAAAGTTGCTAAAGCAACTTCTAGGTTGATCATCGAGGAATCGGGGCGAGAAGTTTGTTGAGATATCAATTCCGGCGGAAGGAAGAAGAAGGATGAGCTCACGGCGAGAAGATGTGACAAGAACTGCAGTACCCCTCTCACCAAGCCACCATAGAAGGATTGAAGCAGGATACACAGACATTGATAGATGCTCTATTCCTTAGGCTTGACAGTGAAAAGGCAGAGAAAGACGAGCTTCAGAAACAAGTATCTCAATTGTGCGAGATCATAGCCAAGGTTGCTAAACCTTCCATTCAGCCCATTTCAGAGCAGGTGAGTGATCATCTTATGCAGGAAATGGAGGATGCAAGCAATCAGGTGAAAGCTATTGACGAATGGAAGAACCTGATTATTCGTCAAGCTTCTGTGCAACTTGGAGAAGTGCCAGCCCGCCTGAAGGTTATGAATGATGCAGAAAATCAGCTGAAGCAACTGATGACGAGCATAGTAGACATGAACACAGTTGTTGAGAGTAACCTGAGTACTTTGGCCGAGATCAACAAGCTGCTAGGAGATGTATTGGTTGCAGAGTAGATTGTACCGGACGGATCAGTTGAGAAGGGGAAGCAGCTAGATTTTGCAGTATCTTTCCGTTTGGAGATCTGCAGAGTTTTGTTGAAGAGGATGCAGGTACTTGAGAGTAGGACATCATCCTTACCAAACAGTATCATTTCTTTTCTGAGGAGAAAGTGGACGGGAATGTTACTTCATACGTGCGGATTGTTCCAACCAAGGTGCCTAATTCCCTGGAAGGTTCTCTTCTGATTGTACAAAAGAGAATTGACAGAGCTACTAAGCCTTTCACGATAAATTCCATTAGCAGACTAGTGGCACTGCAGGCAGATATTGCGAGGTTCGGGCCAAGCTTGGAAGATGTGGAAGAATGCATCAAAGTGTTGAATGAAAGATTGCTGCAGTTTAGGACAGAGAAGGAAGCAGTGGCTAAAACAGATGGAAAGATGCTGAATCACATGTTTGACAAGTATATCCGATATCAAAACAAAAAGAAGACATAAATGTTACAGCGGGCACGACTTCTTCTATTCTTTCTTCTTCTATTTTCTATGTTCCCAGATGAAATTGTAAGACTTTTAAGTTATTGGTTTTGTAACCATTGCTTAAAGTCATGTGGAACAATTCTATTAGTTAAGTGATACATGTGTCACTTAAGGAGAAGCTAGTTGAGGATTATTGCCAAATGTCATCTTTACTTGTTGTTTATGTTTGATTGAGATTTAGATTTCCCATTTGTACTTTCCCTCCTATATTCATAAGTAGGAGAAGAACGTCCGGGTTAAGGAGGAGAATTTGTAAGCAATGCAATCTTGTGTTCTAGTTGAACTTTTTGTCACGGTGTCTTGTGTTTCTTGCTTTTAATCTTAGATCTCTTAATAAACTTTGTGTTATTTTAGATCGGATCTAGAGTTGCCTTTGTTTTAGAATTTTGTGTTTATATCTATTGGATTCTTCTGCGCATGCAATCAGCTCTGCCATCTACCGATTGGGATGCAAGTCTTCCCCATTTCTTCTCTGTGTTGATATAATTCCCTTTCCCTTTGTTGGCTAGATTTTCTGCATAGCATCAAACCTAGGCAGTCATGAGATAAATCTCCCTCATTTAACCGGTGAGGCTCCCGTGTCAGATTTGTCAATATAAATGTGTTTTTATCTATCAGGGGTTTTACTTTAACAACTTAGTTCATGAACCATAACTAAGGAGTTCTGCAGCAAGTAAGCAGCTGTTTAAGAAAGGAAAATTATAGAAGAAGGAAGTAAAGGAATTACAGAGAAGAAGTAAGGAAGATGTGCATCCCAATCAGTAGATATCAGAGCTAATTGCATGCACATAGAAGAAACTTAATAGATTTGAACACACAGAATTCTAAAGCAAAGGTAGTTCTAGATCCAGATCTAAAATAACACAAAGTTTACTTTAAAGATCTAAGATTTAAAAGCAAGAAACACAGTACGCCGTGACACAAAGTTCTCCGGAAACCTGCTTCTTTGTATTCCTCTGCAACAAGTGGCTCTCAGGGGTTCAGCACAAAGTCTAGAACACAAGATTGCTTCTTACAAATTTTGATCGATGATTAACCCGTAGGTTCTTCTCCTACTTATAGAATGTAGGAGGGAAAGTACAAATAGAAGACTCAAACTGAACTAAAGTATGAACAACAAGTAAAGATGACATTTGGCAATCATCCTCAACTAACTTCTTCTTAAGTGACACATGTATCACTTAACTAATAGAAAGGTTCCACATGACTTCAAGTAATGGTTGCAAAACCAATAACTTAGAAGTTTACAATTTCATCCGGGAACATAGAAAGTAGAAGAAGAAAGAAATAGAAGAAGTCATGCCAGCTGTAACATCTACATCTTCTTCTTGTTCTGATATCTGATATACTTGTCGAACATATAGTTCAGCATCTTTCCATCTGTTTTAGCTACTGCTTCCTTTTCTGTCCTGAATTGCAGCAATCCTTCATTCAACACTTTGCTGCATGCTTCCACTTCTTCCAAACTTGGCCCAAATCTCGCAATGTCTGCCTGCAGTGTCACCAGCCTACTGATAGAGTTCATCGTGAAAGGCTTGGTGGCTTTATCAATCCTCTTTTGCACCATCAGAAGAGAACCCTCCAGGGAATCATGCACCTCGTTAGAAACAATCCGCACGTATGAAGTAATACCTCCATCCACTCTTTCCTCAGTGAAAGAAATAATACTGTCCGGCAAATCTGATGTTCTACTCTCAAGCGCCTGCATCCTCTTGTCAAAACTCGCAGATCTCCAAACGGAAAGATACCGCAAACTCTACCGCTTCCCCTTCTCGACCGATCCATCCGCACAATTTGTTCTCGCAACCAATACATCTCCCTAAGCAGCCTTGTTGATCTCGCCAAAATACTCAAAGTTACTCTCTCGCAATCGTATTTATTCCTTCTATGCTTTCTATCGCTTGCTTTAGTTGATTTTCTCGCATCGCTCATAACCTTTAAAGCGGGCTGGCACTTCCCCAAGTGCATGTAAGTTTCGACTTAATAATCGATCCTTCCATTCGCCAATAGCCTTTACTTGATTATTGCAGATCTTCCATTTCCCGCATAAGATGATCACTCACCGCTACTGAAATGGGCTGAACGGAAGGTTTAGCAACCTTGGCTATGATCTCACATAATTGAGATATTTGCTTCTGTAGCTCTTCTTTCTCCGCCTTTTCACTGTCAAGCCTAAGGAACAAAGCATCCAGCAACGTCTGCGTGTCCTGCTTCAATCCTTCAGTGGTAGCTTGACCGAGTGGTATTTTGGTCACCGTCACATCTTCTGCCGTGAGTTCCTCTTCTACCTTTCCTTCCGCCGGGATTAATATCTCAGCAAACTTCTCTCCCGAATCCTCGATGATCAACCTAGAAGTTGCTTTAGCAACTTTAGGCCTTCTGTCTCTTCTGCTCAGATCCTGAAGTAGCTGCAAGTCATGTTCCTCTAAGTTCATCTCTACTCTTGCTTCCGGAACCAACTGCAAAGCTAACCATTCCGAGAAATTACTTCTCGGAGAGTGAGAAGTCACTGAGTGCACTACCATTTCCCGCTCTGCATCCTCTCCATCAGAAAGTGCCACAGTATCATGGCTGCCATCCTCTGAAACATCCAAGGACAAAGCTCTTTCGAACTCCGTCATCTGCAGCTTCAACATCTCCTCTGAACGGTGCTTTGAACGAAGTGGTGCCGAGAGAAGATGAACGTTGCTGGTTTTAATGAAGGCATGGAAGCATCCTGCTGCTGTGGTGCAATAGTTGGTGATCCTTTAGGTACTGGAGAAGTCGGAGTCAAAGCTATGGTCGTAGAAGTGGTCTTCTTTCTCTTGAGATCTTTGCGACTTTCAACTTCTCGGACCTTCGCTGCTCTCTCCTTCATGCTTTCGCTTGAGGGAATCTCCCCGCGCGAAGTTGCCCGTGATTTGATTTATCAATACTTCATCAAGGCAAGATCCCTTCGTTAGCAACAACCACCAAGTACTCACCAAACACAGCTCCGGATCTTTCTTCTATTGGTCAGCAGCCCGCCATATGCTATCCCGTAGTAGAGCTTTATCTCCTCCCATTTGATGGTAAGTGTCAAGTACCACGTTCCCATCATCTTTAAGATCCGCAGTATCCGCGCTAGTCCAAAGTCAAATACTTGCTTTGCCGATGACACCGCTGAAATCTTTCTTTCGACCTCGTACTCACTCGCACTTCATCCGTAAATCTTCTAACGAAGGCACATGTGCGTACTCTCGGGAGATTGTCTTCCGGCTATTCCAAATGGATCGAAATTAAGCCGCAAGGCAGGAAGAACTCTTGCTCATACTCGGACAACATTTGTGCTTCCATTCCTCGAGCTCTGTGAATGCTGATGCAACTGTAATATCCCACAGTGAGTGGGAAGAAGCCCGTAGACTTGTGCCGCTTCGACTGAAGGTCGTGTAACTCCACAAGTTGCCTGCTCAGCTCCATGGCAATCAATCTGTCACTCGGGTACCTTGGCATCTTTGTTGGTTCACCTGAAAAGCTCGTAACCCTGAGGTATGTGAAATCTGCAAACTGGATGAATACACTGCCAATCTTGGACACTGCTTCCCATGCTTCCTTGCTTACCCTGTGAGTCTTCAAGTCTTTGTCTAACCTGCAGATGAAATCGTAGAAGAAACCATCGTTGATCACTTTGAAGTCCTTCTCGCACGCAGGTACAGTAAGCTGTGGGTAGCACTCGAAAATGGGATCCTTGGAAAGAATACCACATCTATCCAGCTTGGAAAAGACACCCGTGAAGCCGCAAAGATATACCAAGTATGAAGTCATCTTCAAGTCTGAAGGTACGCTTTACGTTCCGCAGTTGCTCACCGATGTTGCTGCTAATAATTTCTGACCAACTGATTATAGAATCAACCTTGTTGATTTCAATGGTCCTGATGAAAGCATACATCCATGTCCGGAAAGTGTAGGCATTCGCTTCACCATTCAACCTGCATAGCAATTTGACAATATCATCCGCCTCCTGCACCAAATATCGTGGAAGAGTTCTCGAACTGGAAGGGGATCTAGGCTTCTTCATGAACCGGCTATTCATGATGCTCACACAGTCAGCTCTATGCTTTTCCCACCTACTGTCAGCATCCTGAATGCTAATAGAAGTCACCACCTTTCGTACTGGAATCTTCAAACAATAATCGAAGAATTCTGCATCCAAACGAATTATTGTCTTTCCCGCAACATCACGCACTGATCTGGATGAAGGATGATAAGATCTAGCACACTCCATCACAAACTCTGGCAATTGGGCTGTACATGGGAAAGCTGCAGCTCGAATAATTCCACTACTTTTGACCGCACGCATGAGTGAAGTCTTTCCAGCTCTGGATCTGTCAATCAAATCAGAAAGAGGTTCTGGGCCTAGATCCGTGTCTCCTATGTCTGAAAGTTTAGAAGCAATGCATGAATCCATCGTGCTCTCTTTTTCATCTCCTTTTGCCATGGCTTTATCAATCTTTGTCTGAATAATTCTTTTTCTTCTAATTTGGCCGGATTTCTTCAATACCTAAAAAGTGCAGATCCTGGACAATTCTTCGATTCGGAGGATATTTGCAATGTATCGACATTGATAAATACTCCTTTTCTTTTATAAAGCACTGTAATGAGTTCCTGCAATTTATTCAGACAAAAATGGCCACTGGAGCATGAATAGTGAATTTAAATTATAAAAATCTGCACTTTTCAAGCCTGCTGCCCCAAAAATTGGTGTTTAATTTGCACATAAAGAGAGCATGAATCCTTTCAATCAACACCTGAGCTCCTGTTACACCTGTGAAAACAACTATGCCGACGAAGATCAACCTTCTCCAAAGCATGCGCCAAATCTGGAAGCTTTTAGCCTTTGTTAGCACTTTGTCTGTGCAAAATCCTTCCTCTAATGGGGGCGCACTTTTTCTCCTTGCTGCAATTCTTAACCTGTGAATTAAATAATTCATCCATATGGCTGCCCATGCTTATATAACCTTCACAATTCTATAATTAATAATTGCCCTAACAATTAAAGGCAATTAATTAATTAAAAATCATGCTTTTCTCTTTTAAAAATAGCATGTTTAAGGACAGCCATCCAATAAATTAAATTAATCCAATTTAATCCTTCACACAGCACTTCACTCAAGTCTCACAGTGTGCTTTGACCATAGCCACTGAAAATAGAAATTAATTTAATGATTTAATGCTTCAAAAATCATTAAATAATGCCCAAATGGGGCGCACTTTTTGAGAGAAGGGGGCAGCCACTAAATAAATTAAATTTAATTAATTTAATTTATTTCTTTTATTCCTCCTTTGACTTCTTTGACCTCCTCAAGCTTGGGCGCACTTTTTGAAGGAAGAAAGATTATTTAAAATAATCAATTTAATCACTTTAATCCATCACCAAAGGGGGCGCACTTTTTTGCACATGTAATTCTATTTTTAAGAATTTTTCCATAATGGGATTCTTTACCCTGCCAGGCAGGCACCAAAATCCCATGATCCACTTAAGTGATTTGACTTTGACAATGGGATTCTTTACCCTGCAAGGCAGGCACTAAAATCCCATGATTTCACTTAAGTCACTTTCCTTTTATTATATCATGGGAATTTTTACCCTGCAAGGCAGGCAATAAATTCCCACCTGCCTGCAGCCTCTATTTTTCCCACTGCAGCTTAAGTGACTTTTATAACACGGGAAAAGTACCGCCGCCAGCAGTGTATACAATTCCCATCCCGCTCGCGGTTTATATTTTTCCCATCGCAGCTAAATCCTTTGTTTTCCAAAAATGCGCCCATCCCGCAGGGGCTTTTCTGCACGACTTCGCTTTTTTCCAGCTGATCCGCACCTCCGATGATGACTTCCTCCGGCAAAATGTGCGTGTATGTTTTCCACTGCCTCCAGCCAAAAATCGGGCTTACCCGGCGAAGGAGTTGTTCCAGAGAAATTTACAGAAAACAGAACGGGACACCACAAAAACACGAAAAATTGCCAAAAGTTACAAATAAAGCCCAAAACTTAAAATAAGTTAAAATCCTTCTGGTATATAGGAATAATAACATATTCGCTTATAACGGAGTTAAAACGGAGCGCAAATAGCCTCATACGGGGCTCAAAATAATTAAATACAAATTTCCCGCAGACAAATCCCGACGACGGAATAAAACAATTTTGGGCATCTGGGTATTTGGCGAAAAGGGCTAATATGGCTCTTTGGGATTATCTTGACGCAATACAGGAACTTTCAGGCAATAAAAACAACAAATGACCCACTATTTTAAAATACGAAAATTTTCAATGGGTAGATCACAGATTTCGGGGTGAAATCGAGTGACACCACCCTTCTTCTATAAATTTTTCCTTTCTCTTAAATGTACCGCTTACTTGCTGCAGAAGGCTGTTCGATTATGGTTCATGAACCGAGTAGTTAAAGTAAAACCCCATTTAGATATTAGCATTCTTAAATTGACAAATGACACGGGAGCCTCACCGGTTAAATGAGGGAGATTTATCTCATGACTACCTAGGTTTTGTGCTATGCAGAAAATCTAGCCAACAGTTTTTGGCAACTCCGCTTAGGGAAACAACTATCTTTGCAGATCAAAGCTTATCTATTGAAGATCAAAGTGTTTTCCATACAAATCTCAACCTGGCTGAACGTCTATTCACCCGATCCGTGAAGGTGCAAGGAAGGATTGATCATTTCTTTCGACTGCAGGAGCAATTCAATTTCAATCATCCTCCTCAAGTTAGAAGCCGCAGATCTAGTCTCTCACCAGGAAGGAGAGTGCACACCCATCCAGATCTGGATCGTCTTTAGCATAATCCGGCAGTTGGAATTATCCATCAAGTCTACACAAGGAGAAGACGTGCCTCAGTCATCATGCAGAATCAGAACCAGATAGTACCTGTCCTATGGGGAGCAGTTTTGGGCCTTGAACCTTACTCCACCTATGCACGATCTGCCAAAGGGAACTAGAAAGAATTTTCCAAAATTCTTTGGAGACGGAAAGCAAAACCCGGATGATCATTTGGCGGCCTTCTTTATATCTTGTGGTGTGCTTGCAGTAGAGCATGAAGATGTCTTAGTCAGACTCTTTATCGAAACTCTACACAACTTGGTCGAGAATGGTTCTATCGGCTAGCTCTCGCACCATAACCAACTAGGCGACTATGCGTGAGCAATTTTTGAAAAGATTCAAGCCTGCAGAGGACGTTAGCACGTTGATCACTCAACGGACGCAGTTGAAAAAAGAGCCAATTGAGAACATGCGGGACTTTATTGCAAGGTTCCAGAGGATTTTATATAAAATCCCCACTTCTGCCGCATTGAGCGACGAAAACCAAAAGACGTTTTTTATAAACGCTCTATTGTCCGAAGTTGGATATCAGCTGAGAAGGGCAAGACATGTAAATCTACTTGAAGCACAAAATGTTGCCATGGAAGTTGAAGATGACTTGATCATGGCTGGAAAACTCAAACAACCATCTCACAAAAGTGATGGCGCTTCTTCTAGTAGTTCAGATCCTTTGTTGCAGCAGAGATTGGCTAATGACATGCTCGCAGATCAAGAAGCAGATCTCTCAAGCAGGGAATGCAACCCGCTCAAGATTAGCTCCTACCGGACCTTTAATGGTCAAAATCAAAATCAAAACCGAAACAAACTTGCTACTGCACCATAGCGGTTGGCAATTGAAGCTGCTCTAAGGAATAACTTGGAAACTAATGAAGAGGATCTCGGCACTAACGAATCATTCGATGATGAAGACTTTATAGATCCCACCGCTACTCTAATATTGGTTACCTGGACTATGAATCTGACGATGGCTATTATGAATCTTTTGAAGATTTTGATGGTCACACTTTTGTGGTGTTCACAAGGTCTCAGACATGCCAAAATGCCGAAGCATCCACAAGCGGAAGAAGAGAAAGAGAAGATCCTGGGTCGGATGTTACTATCTTGAAAAGAGGTAGTCCTCTTCCTTCTTCATTAGCACCCAAAGATAAATATTCAAATTCTTTCAATTCGCAGCAAAGAGCCAACGCACATCCGGCTGAAGCAAGTCAAGCTTTTGACATCATTGATCACATCAAAAAGACCAAGGTCCAAATGTCAGAAGCTGAATATTTGAGAGTATTTCTGATCAGTTGAATAGATTGGTCAAATATGTGCAAAGTAATGGTCCCAGCCCAACAAATAATACTTCACGGGGTATCTTGTCAAGTCCAAAGAATACTCCTCCAAATAATGCGGCTGCAAGTTCTTCTCCTTCTACTTCTGCTCCTACATCAGAAAGGATCGAGCCATTTTATGTGTCATTGCTTATCAACGGATACAAACTAAGCAATTGCATTTTGGATTTGGAGCTTCTGATAATGTCATGCCTGCCAAAGTTATTGATGCCTTGGGTCTCACATTGACAAAAACCATTGGAAGATGTTATTCAATGAAAGGCAAGTCCCTCTTGTGGGGCAAATCAAAGATGCGTAGAAAGCGTGACTTGCTTCTTTTCCAGACAAAAGACTTAAGATGACTATCCTTGTAGCAGACATCCTAGTCTCTTATGGCATGCTTTTGAGTAGAAATTTCTGCAAAGAGCTGGGTGGAGAAGTCAAGATGCATTGGTCTTGTGCGCACATACCAATCAAAGGAGTAAATCAAAAGTTAGAACCTGAGAAGAAATCCAAGTACACATTATCAAAGTCTGAGGATCCTAGATCTCGGATCATTTTGTAGGAATCTGATCACGGAGTCTATTATCTAGAAATGGATAAAGAAGATGTTCAACCCGTGATTCGAGAACCACATCAACTTCACAACAAGGTTTGGACTCTGGAATTTGATGGTAGCTGCTGTTCATTTGGATCCGGCGCAGGCGTTCTTATCTCTCCTGAAGGGAAGGTGCATGCACACTCATTCAAATTGATGTTCGAAGATACTAACAACACAACAGAATATGAAGTGCTATTGTTAGGTATGGAGTAGGCAAGAACAATGGGAATCAAGCTCATACACTCGAAGGGAGATGCTGAGCTGATCGTCAAGCAGATAAAAGGTCTCTATCAAGCGAAAAAAGACAAACTTCGGCATTATAGAGATCGAGTCTACTCTGCTATCTTGGATTTTTCAGCTTTCTCGGTATCTTACATTTCGAGAGAACAAAATTCAAGAGCTGATTCACTTGCAAAGTGATCGTAGCTTTGCTAAATCCGGATCAGCCTCCTACATTTTTCCGATAGGGAGATTACAAAGTTGAGATGGTCTTCCGCGCAAAAGTTCCTGACAACGTCCATTAATGGCAGGTTTTCAACAATGACAAGCAGATTGCTGCGTTTCTGCAACAGAAGGACAACTTTGAAGAAATCTACTGAGGGAAGCAATTCTCCTTTGAGGCAAACTATTGTGGGAGAAATAGATGCGGACATCTTGGGAAGTCAGGAGATTATCCAGCTAAAGGGAAATAAAATTCCCAAAGGTTTGGTATCTCTTGAGGAAATGGTTGATAAGCATGATCAAATGCTTAAGAAAAATGAAGAAAGTGGGGAAGGTTCTTCCTCGATACACAATTACTAAATTTGGGAGCCGACAATGATCCCAAATTAGTAAATTTGGGTAAGTGTTGTTCAGAGGCCGAAAGAGAAGCTTTCACTAAGCTTCTTAAGAAATATATGGATGTTTTTGCCTGGTCTTATCAGGATCTAAAAACATATCAGCCTGCGGAAGTTCAACACTACATCCCACTAAAACCAGAACAGAAAGCCTTTCAAGTCAGAAGCTGCGGCGGCACAACCCTACCATTTTGGGAACCATCTTTGCAGAAATCCAAAAGTTGCTAGACGCAAAGATTATCTATCCCATACATCATTCAAATGGTTGGCCAACATAGTTCCTGTAAGGAAGAAGAGTGGCAAAATTAGGTTGTGCGTGGATTTTCGCAACCTTAATCAAGCTTCTTTAAAAGATAACTACCCCATCCCCATCATGGATCACACTCTGCAGGTGGTCACTGGATCTGAGATGCTTTCCATGCTTGATGGCATCTCAGGCTATAATCAAGTCAAAGTGGCAGAAGAAGATCAATACAAAACGGCGTTCATCACACCTTGGGGAACCTTTGCTTACCAGAAAATGCCGTTTGGATTGATCAATGCTGGTGCTACATTTCAAAGAGCTATGGTTCTAGCCTTTGCTCATCTCAAGGATATAAGCATAGTGGTGTACCTTGATGATCTGACAGTCTTTTCCAAGGATAGAAGCACACACATTTCAAACTTGGAAGAGGTTTTCATCCAGTGCCGCAAACATGGCATTTCTTTGAATCCCAAGAAATCTATCTTTGCCGTAACCGAAGGAAAGCTGCTAGGGCACATTGTTTCAAAAGAAGGAACCAAGATAGATCCAGAGCGTGTCAGATCCATCCAGACATTACCACTGCCCACATCCAAAAAAGGAGTTCACTCTTTCTTTGGAAAAGTTAATTTTCTCAGGAGATTCATTCCTGACTTTCTTGAGCTAATCCTTGATGCGGAAAATCAAGAGGACGCTGAAGCTCCAATTGCTTTCATGAGCATGCCCCTTAAATCCTATGAGTTGAAATATACTCCCATGGAAAAGCACGCATACACAGGGTGAAGGCGTGTAAGGCTTTCTGTGTATTATATTCTTTCCTCACACACCGTGGTTTTGGTTCCGATATCTGCAGTTAAATCTATCCTCACTCAACAAGAGTTAGGATTGTTGAGAGGAACATGGGTGAAAAAGGTTCAAGAATATGACTGGATATTAAACCGACAAAGCTAGTTTGAGGAAGAGGCTTGTGTGAACTATCGACAGAGATGAAAGCATCAAAGGCTTGAAGCAAATCAAGATGAGATAGATGTAGATTTGCCTCAAGTATTTTTATAGATTTGGTAGATGAGTGGTATAGTAACATTACTTTTTGACGTATGGAGAATGCCTAGATCAACTTTCAGAAAAGAGAAACGAACAATTAAACTAAAGTCCAAAGACTTCGTTCTATGGGATAATGGTTTATACAAGAGGGGAATTGATGGCGTATTTCTCAGATGCGTGGATAAAGCTCAATAGGATCAGTTACTACAACAGTTTCATGTCATGGTTTGCGGTGGTCATTTCTCAACCCGAGTCACTGTACACAAGATCCTCAGAGCAAGGTATTACTGGCCCACCCTTTTCCAAGATACTGCAGATTGGATAGCTAAGTGCCAAGCATGCCAACATTTTGTTGGGCATGTGGAATTGCCTGCATTACCTCTAAAACCCATTGTGATTGAAGAACCTTTCCAATAGTGGGAATTGATTTTATTGGTATGCTTAACCCGGCTTCAAGTGCCGGCCACCACTACATTCTAACAGCTATTGATTATTTCAGTAAGTGGGTTGAAGCCATTCCTGTGAAGAATGCCACTTCTGCCGAGGTGTGCAGTTTTATAAAAGAAAATATTATTGTCAGGTTTGGCGTGCCCAGTAAAATTGTAGCAGATAACGCTCCGAACCTTTCTTCTGAAGAGCTGGTGGCTTCTGCTACACTTATGGGATTCAAAGCTGGTCAAGCTGAATCTAGTAATAAAAACTTGGTAACTATCGTGCGCAAGCTAGTAACGGAAAATCAAAGGACTTGGCATAAAAATTGTTTGATGCATTATAGGCCGATAGAATCACACCAAAGAGGGCGATAGGCATGTCCTCATTTCAGCTGTTATATGGAAGAGACACGGAGGTGCCTCTTACCTGGAACTGCCGCCTCGCGACTTTCTAAGGCCCCGGAGGATTCCACATTCACGGATGCTATTGATAAAAGAATTATGTACCTAATTGAATTGAGAGAAGTACAAACTCAAGTGCAGATAGGTTGTTGTGAGCATCAAAGGAAGGTGAAAGTCATCTTCGATAAAAAGGCCGGGAAAGAAAGTTTGAAGTCAATGACTAGGTCCTTTTATGGGACAAAAGAAGAGAAGCAAAAGGCATGCATGGAAAATTGATTCATTATGGAAAAGGCCTTTTGTGATCAAAAAGATCGCCGGAGCAGATAGCTTCATTCTTGCTCATCAGGATGGAGTTGAATTGCCATTGCCCTTCAATGGGCAACACTTGAAGTTGTTCGAACATGAGAAGCAGGGTAAAACCTCGTATATATATAAATAAAATTTTGTTTGATTTTTCCTGTTTTGTTTTTGTTTTTGCGTTGTGGTTGTTTGCCTGACCCCGTGCCCAAAAGACAAGATACGAAACCAGAGATGCTGGGATCTCATCTTTTCCCTTGTCATTCCGACAGAGAAAAAGATGTCCACAGACGGAGCCAACCGGTATCCCCCAAATTTCATCCTTAAATCTGCGACTACCCTATCCGAAAAAATTTCGTACTTTAAAATAATGGCTCGTATTGTTTTTTTATTGCTCGAAAGTATTTGTAGATTAGGCCAAGATATTCCCAAAGAGCCATATTAGCCTTTTTGCCAAATACCCAGATGCCCAAAATTGCTATATTTTGTCGTCGTGATTTGTCTCATGGAAATCAATATTTAATTATTTTGGGCTCTGTTTGAAGCAATTTGCACTCCGTTTTAACCTTGTTGTGATCGAACATATCATTATTCCTATATACCATGAGGGTTTTAACTCGGAATAAGTTTTGGGCTTTATTTGCGACTTTTGGCAATTTTTTATGTTTTTGTGTTTTCTTGTTTCGTTTTCTGTGAAATTTCTCTGGAAAATTCCTTTTCGGTAAGCCCGATTCTTGGCCTGGAGCACTGGAGAACATATACGCACGTTATGTCCTTAGGAAGTCACCATCGGAGGTCTGGATCACTGGGAAGAAGCGAAGTCGTGCGTAAAAAGCCCCTCATGGGTTGGGCGCATTTTGGAAATCAAAAGATTTAAGCTGCAGTGGGAAAAATAGAAACAACAGCGGTGTGGGATTTTATTGCCGGCCTTGCAGTGTACTTTTTCCCATGATGGAAAAGTCACTTAAGCTGCAAAGTGGGAAAATTAGAGGCAAGAGCGGTGGGAATTTATTCGCCTGCAGGTAAAAATTCCCATGGTGAAATAAAAGAAAAGTGACTTAAGTGAAATCATGGGATTTTATTGCACTGTCATGCAGATAAATAATCCCATTGTCAAAGTCAAATCACTTAAGTGGATCATGGGATTTCCGGGGCTGCCTTGCAGGGTAAAGAATCCCATTGTGAAAAATTCTTAAAAATAGAATTATATGATGCCAAAAAGTGCGACCCCTTTGGAGAGATAAAGGCAGCTTTAAAGTGGATTATTTTAATTGTTTCTTCTTCTAATTTTGGCGCCCAGGCATGGAAGAAAGTCAACAAAGCCAAAGGGAATAAAAGAAATAGAATTAAATGGATTAAATTGATTAAATTTAATTTATTTAAAGGCTGCCCCCTTCATGTCAAAAAGTGTGCCCCATTTAGGATAGATTTAATGTTTTTTGAAGCATTAAATCATTAAATAAATTCCTATTTTCAGTGGCTATGGTCAAAGCACACTGTGAAGCTTAAGTGAAGTGAAGTGTGGATGATTAAATTGAATTAATTTAATTTATTGGATGGCTGTCCTTAAACATGCTATTTTTACACATCAGTTAAAGAGAAGAGCATGATTTTTAATTAATTAATTGCCAGGAATAAGAAGGGCAATTATTAATTATAGAATTATGAGGGTTATATAAGCATGGGCTGCCATAAGGATGAATTATTTAATTCACAGGTAAAGAATTGCAGCTAAGAGGAAAAGTGCGCCCCATTTGAAGAAGATTTTTGCTCAGACAAAGGTGAAACCAAGGCTAAAAGCTTCCAATTTTGGCGCATGCATTGAAGGAGGTTGATTTTTGTTTGCATAATTGTTTGCATAAGTGTTACAGGTGCTCAGGTGAAGTTGGAAAGATTCATGCTCTCTTTGCATGCAAATTAAACATCAATTTTTGGGGCAGCAGGCTTGAAAAGTGCAGATTTTTACAATTAAAATTCACTATTCATGCTCCGGTGGCCATTTTTGTCTGAATTAATTGCAGGAATTCATTACAGGTGCTTTACAAAAGAAAAGGAGCTCTAATCAATGTCCAATACATTGAATATATCCTCTGAATCTGAAGAATTATCCAGATCTGCACAAGTATTGAAGAAATCCGGCCAAGTAAGAAGAAAAAGAATTATTCAGACAAAGATAGACAAAGCCATGGCAAAGAGAGATGAAAAAGAAAGCACAACGGAGTCATGCATCGCTTCCAAACTTGCAGACATAGGAGACACAAATCTAGGTCCGGAACCTCTTTCCGAATTGATTGATAGATCCAGACCTGGAAAGACTTCACTCATGCGTTCGGTTGAAAGCGGTGGAATTATTCGAAGCTGCAACCTTTCCATACACAGCCCAGTTGCCAGAGTTTGTTATGGAGTGCGCTAGATCCTACCATCCTTCATCCAGATCAGTACGAGATGCTACGGGGAAAACAATAATTCGGTTGGACGCAAAGTTCATCAATTAATGTTTGAAGATTCTGATGCAAAAGGTGGTGACTTCCATTAGGCTTCAGGATGCCGGCAGCAGGTGGGATAAGCACAGAGTTGACTGGGTGAACATAATGAACAGATACATGAAGAAGCCTAGATCTTCTTCAAAGTTCCCAAGAACTCTTCCGCGGTCCAATTTGGTGCAGGAGGTCGATGATATTGTCAAATTGTTATGCAGAATTAATGGCGAGGCAAATGCTTACACTTTCCATACATGGATGTATGCTTTCATCAGGACCATTGAAGTCAACAAGGTTGATTCCATAATCAATTGGTCGGAAATTATTAGCGACAACATTGGTGAGAAACTCCTGAAAACGTGAAGCGTACTTTCAGCTTCAAAATGACTTCCTACTTGGTGTATGCTGCAGCTTCACAAGGCGTCTTTTCCAAGCTGGATAGATGTGGCGTTCTTTCTAAGGACCCCATTTTTGAGTGTTACCCATAGCTTAATGTACCTGCGTGCGAGAAGGATTTCAAAGTGGTCAATGATGGATTCTTCTATGATTTTATTTGCAGCTAGACAAAGACATGAAGGCCAACAGGTAAGCAAAGAAGCGTGGGAAGTCAGAGCGGGATGGCGGTCTATTCATTCAGTTTGCAGATTTCACATACCTCAGGGTTACGGGCTTTTCTGGAGAACCAATAAAGATGCCTAGATATCCGAATGATAGATTGATCACCATGGAGCTGAGCAAACAACTTGTGGAGATACATGACCTTTAGTCAAAATGGTACAAGTCTATGGTCTTCTTTCCGATCACCTGTCGGACATTATCACTGCTAGAGCATTCATAGAGCTCGAGGGATGGAGACACGAGATGTTATCCGAGTATGAGCAAGAGTTCTCGACAGGGACGGCTGAACTTCGATCCATTTGGAGTAGCCGGGAAGACAATCTCCCCAGAGTACGCGCACACGTGCCTTCATTAGAGGATTTCTGGATGAAGTGCAAAAGTGAGTACAAAGTTATAAAGGGATTTCAGCAGCTATCAGCAGAGCAAGTGTTCGACTTTGGACTAGCGCGGATACCTGCGGATCTTAAAGATGATGGGAATGTGGTACTTGACACTTACCATCAAATGGGAGGAGATAGAGCCGTAGTTCGGGATAACGAGAGGTGCCACACAATCAAGAAAGATCTGGAGCTGTTTTGGTGAATACTTCAAACTGGCTGTTGACGAAGGGATATTGCCTTGATGAAGCATTGATGAATCAAGTCACGGGCAACTTCGCGCAGGAGATTCCCTCAAGCGGAAGCACGGAGGAGAAAGCAACAGAAGGTCGAGAAGTTGAAAGTACACAGAAGATCTCAATCAAAGGAGAAGATCACTTCTACGACCATGGCTTTAGCTCGGCTTCTCCAACACCCAGTACTTCACCAACTATTGCACCGCAGCAGGATACTTCCATGCCTCTACTGAATCCGGCGACATTCATCTTCTCTCCTCAGCCACTCCGTTCAGCACCTAAGTTTTCTTGTTTTTCATATGCACAATATGTGGTTATTAACTTAATTCCTATTTAGTATGCTTGGAATTTATATATTTGAAAATTTATATATCTATTTTTTGTCTTGTCATATCCATTGTCGTAGCATGGTACCTATACCGTATCGAAAATGTATCGGCTACTTAGAAAAAAACTCATTCTCATTTATGAGTTATTTCAACTGGTGGTGTTTGGTGGGATGGATGTAGTAGGTACAATTCTTGAGATCCATTCTCGTAATGTAATCTTTTGGAGTTTGGCTAATTTTGAGGTCAAAGCTCTTTGAGGGGGATGGCATGTTGTATACCTAAACACAACATATATATTTGTTTTTGTTGTAGCATTATTATTATGTTATATTTCAGGTGACGAGTTAGTGAAGAGTTAGGTCATGAGTTAGCATGGGTGGGTTATGGTTTCAGTGGTTTGAATGGAAAGGGGAGAAAAGCCCTAAAGAATTATCTTATTTTACATTATCAAAAACCTAATGCAAGAGAGAGTTGCCATTGTGTGAGCTCTTTTGTTACAGTTGGATTTGTAGGTGCAATCCACCCTTGGGGAAGCGGTGTCCTCCCATATTTCCATTCATCGAGAAAATTCACTCTATATTTTACGGCTTGTATTTTCTGTTAGTATTTAGAATGCTATAGAGGAATTATGTTGGAGAATTTTACAATTTCTTAAGCTACACAAAATGGTCAGTGTGACTCAAATGTAGATCAACACGTGTCATGAAATTATTTAGGTAGTGCCCAAAGCATTTCTCCAAGTTAATTTATCTAACTTATTAAACTCATCTACAAAGATCAATTGAATACAGAGTTTGAAAGATCCCCTATAGATCTTTGGCACAAGTATGAATTTTTCCCACTTCACAAAGTAGTAAAATGTATATTTTGACAGCTAGGGCAAATTAACTTGGGCAATTGGATGAATTTCTGCAAAGTTGACTAGGGTTTTATGTGCAAACATGCCCAAATCATCCCACAATAATTATTTTTCACTCCCGAACCCTTGGAACGAGCTCAGAGAATAAATTGCGATAACCCTAGGGCAATTTGGAATTAATATAGGGCAGGCCGACTAGGGTTTGATAGAAAAACATACACAAATGAATTCCAAAAATTATTTCTCTATCAAAGATGCTTGCCAATATTTCTAGGAACTCAATCATATAAAAATCAGAATTTTGGATGCCCAAAGGACTCAGAAATCACTGGTAAAAAAACCCTCTAAAAACCCTTAGCAAAATTCTGAAACTTAGTGGCTTTCATTCATAAAAATTAGGAGATATTTGACAATAATTTTCAGATGTAAATTCCTCAAAAATAATGCCAAAACAGTCCCAAGACAAGTCAATCCACTGGAAGAAAGACTGCTGCAATTTATTCTCCAAAATGCCTTCAAATACACTGCTGGAAAAAGTCTGAAATAACTCTGAAAATCTGATTACAATCAATGAGAATTTCTGAGTGAAAAACCCTCACAACTCTTGGGGTTTTCGTCCACAAGAGATTTAATTCCTAAGGGGTTTCGTCCTTGGAATTTTATTGCAAAAGCTGAAGCTCCATGCAAGAGAAAATGTCATAAAATATTTTTGGATGCCAAAAGAGGCAAGTTGACTTTCCTTTTAAAGGAAAATGATCACAAAGTGACCTCCAAATCAGCCAATGAAATTCCATGATTTTCCCTAGGCTGGTCACATTTTTCTAATGAGGCTTTTGTCACATTTTTCTATTTTTTTGCCTCAAATGCAAGTCGCATTTCCCTAGATAAATACAATTAAAATTAATTGTATTTTACATTTGCACTTTTCTAGCTTTTATTTTAATATTAAGCTTTATTAATTTATTATATGTGCATTTTATAATTTTATATTTTAATATTTGCACAATATAATAAAATTAATAAAACTTAGTCACCCTTGACTCACCCTTTGGCCGTCGGGTAGACAAAAATGGGCCAAAGGTCTTCGATACGAACTATCCGAAAAGAGGGACATTACACAGTTTATCTATCGACAAAGTGTATTATGAAATTTGTGAAGATGGTTACATGATGCCTAAAGCTTGAGATGCTCACATCTTGTGAATAGATGTATCTCCATAAAATGGAGTTTAGGCTAATAGTGAAACATTGTACGAAATTCAGTCTAAAGAAATTTAAGAATATATTAACACATTTCTGTATAATATGACATTTTGGCACGAATCGTAATTAATGTCCATGAATCATTACATATGGACAAGTTTACATTTGATCTTTCTATTTTTATATGATCCATATTATAGTTCATAGAGATCCTTGGATGTCATGAAATGTTTGAGGGGGAGTATCACACTCCTTGAAATTGTCTAACCTTCCCTCTTATCCTTGAGCATTCATCTATGGATATTATTATCACTATATCAGTTATTTTAATTGTCCATGAGTGACAACCCATGGATATCAACTTTTACGTATATTATGTAAACAATTATTGATTTGTGTTGAGACAGATTGTTGTCACCATGGAGCTTCACCCACACCATCTGATTGATAAATCCATATTTTGATCTTTATTAGGGTAATCACAATCAAATTTTCACCACTTACTGTGGCTTTGTCAACAGGAAAAACCCTTTCTTGTATGAACATAATTTACATGATACTCGTATCCTTAACGGCTTTCTGTTTTTAGGCTTGATTGTTTTCTATGGATCACATGTGGTGACAAGATTCTGTGAGGATTCATCACAGGTCAGGGATTGTTTGTTATTTATACTTCCTCCACCTCTTGACATAAAAACACAAACACCGAAAGAGTTACCTATCACTTAAAAATGTCATCATATTTATTCTGCACATTATTTTTTTCTATATGGTCCGAAGTATGTCATTGAGAGCAATAAATGGTGCTTCTTTCATTGCAATCTCTCTTATTTCCAGGCTTCCTAGCCAAATTTTGCATCCTTTCCTATGGAACACTTCTGTTAGTTGTATAATTTGTTTTATCCATTCAAGTGTTTCTGTGTGCAGCTTGATTGTGTGGCCTTAATTTTAATATAGCATTTGATTGTGTTTTTTTGCGTGCAATCATTTTTAGGGAAAAAATTGATAGCAATTTGTAATCATTCAACATAGTTTATGCATTCTTGTACTTGCACTTTAGATTTCAATGCTCTGTAATGAAGCATAGAATTCACTATTTGGCAATGGA
The DNA here is from genome assembly GCA_018340775.1 of Taxus wallichiana var. yunnanensis. Taxonomy (NCBI): domain Eukaryota; kingdom Viridiplantae; phylum Streptophyta; class Pinopsida; order Cupressales; family Taxaceae; genus Taxus; species Taxus wallichiana. The sequence continues at coordinate 369,765,630 of CM031241.1, forward strand.
TTTGTTTTTGAAAATGTCCAGATGTTCAATGAGAAAAATTATGACATGGCAATTGTATGCTTTGAGAGGGCTGGGGATGTGAATATGGCTAAATGGGCAAAAGCTGCAAGGCTTCGACAAGATGGTGAGCGAAATATTGAGATAAAAAGAGAATACGCCAAAGATTCTCTGACAGAGGCAGCACAAATTTTCCTTTCTATTGGGAAACCGGATTCTGCTGCTAACTGTTTCATTATATCTGGAGAATATAGAAAAGCTGGTAAGCACACATTTTCAAGTGGATGAATTCAGAAATTTGGTAGCATCCTTAAACAAGATCCTGATTTCTATGATGAAATTAATTTCATTTTCGGTCAGGTATTAACCAAGATGATCAAGACTAATTTTTTGTGTGCATGTGATCAAACATCAGGTCTAATGTCATTTAAATTGGTTCATGTAAAGAATATAAGGGCTATTGTTTTTAATATTTTGAGATTTCAACTTGTTTTATTTGTGGTATCTAGAAATGTCCTCACTTGCATGTCAGCAATGTTCATGTTACCAAGTTTTATGATTATCTACATTTGGAATCAATTGAATAATATAGAGCAATACATTTCATGAATAGATCAATTTTTCCTTGCATATTAGTCAATTCATGTTTGCTCGAGTGTCATTTATAGATTGATTTAATGAAACCATTGGATGACCAATCTGGATTTAATTGGAAATATGGTGGACAGCATACTAAATGACTCAAAGTGCTGCTTACAATGAAAATTTACAAAAAAATAAAAATCAATTCAGAAATACAGAAGCCCCCACTGTTTGCAAATGACATGTTGGGTAAGGAGTAGCCCATATTGATAATTATTGTAAGTCAAAGTAGGATTAGAAGGCATTACATGCAACAAAAGCTTTGCCATTCCTTGAGCACAATTTTGGGGTGCAAGTCCCCGACTTCATGTGTTGTCTTCCTTCTCTTCAGTTAAACATCAGGTAATAACATGGCTTAGTCATGCTTGTATGCTTTGTAGGCTCCCTTATCTTGTGCTTATTACCAATGTACATGAGTGGAAGCTCATATAAGAAATGACTACTCCTGAAAATAGTCATCAAAATGATGACTTGAGTATTAAAATTACCGTACATATTGAAAAATACCACAAAAATAAAATATCCTAATCCAATGTTCTTAATCAGATATAAAATTGAAACACAAAATACAGGAAGTGAAGAGGAAGAATATTGTGATGTTAACAAATATTTATTGATATGAGAGTGATATGTACAATGGCAGCAATATCTGCGAAGATATGTCTTGCTATGAAACTACTTTGGAATTTATACTTGGATGTTACTCTATTTATTTGTAAGTTCATGTGACAAATGTCCCCCTAGAAGTGAAGAAGACCTGTTGGGACATAAAACTCATCAGAACACAAACTATCAATTTTTGAAGTTTCAAAATTTCTAATTCTGTATTTTATGATGCATTTTCTTAGATTGCCATGCTAAAGTACTGATGCAACCATACAAACCTAACATAGAGCACATCCTAAGCTTGCTGATGCAGTTTAAATTTTCAAATCACGATTAATGGCGACAAAATGGTCACATGACAAGGTGACGTACTAGTTAGGATTATGTGAAAGGAGGGGATGTGAGGAACAGGGGCAAGTTATTTGGATTTGTTATAATAGATTATTCGAGTTATAATTTTTCAACATACGAAAAAAAGGGGTTATTGGGGTTGGGTTCAATTTTTTATTTTATTTGATCAAGGTGCCTTGTGATTTTGCTTCCTTACAACTTTATGATATCTATTCTAGTTGATCTCGTTATTTGATCAATCTTTTCTTTTGCATCATACCTGGTTTGCAAGAACTTCAATTTTTAACTTTCTTCATTTCCAGCTTCGTTGTGATTATAGTTCCATCCTTTATTTCATGTCCTTTTAATGACAACCTTGCTGATGTCTGGTAAAATTGTAATATTTTGTCAAGCTTTTTTGATAGTTTGTAGAAGCGAGCAAGGACATTAAGTTGTCATTGTAAGCCCTCTGCAGTTTGTGAGAGGAAAATAACATCATTGGAAAAATTGGACCCCCAAATAAGTGTAGGCTGATGTGATCTCAAGAAATTTCCCTCTATAGAAAAAATGAAACCTTGCCAAAGAGCGCTTGGAGATATTGAAGATCATGACCTTAGTTTTACTAAGGTTGACCGCAAGTTGTTGGAGTTTGTAGAAGCAAGCAAGGGCATCAAGTTGTCATTGTAAGCCCTTTGTAGAGTGTGAGAGGAGAACAACATCATCGGCAAAAAGGAGGATGGCTATAAGTACCTCATGTAGAAGACAACCATCATCCATATGGGTATGTTGTTGAAGAAACTCCTCTAACTCATCAATGTAAATGCTGAAGAGGGTCGGTGAGAGAGGACATCCTTGTTTGACCCCAATGGTACTCTTCACAAAGTCAGACAAATTGTGAGAGGTATGAAGTTGCCCAATGACTATCTCATAAAGCCTCTAAGTGTAATGTCCCCTTTTCCTGCGCCAAAGGCCTAAGGGTCAAGCGAGTCCAAGCCGTGGTCATATCCAAGGGGGGGGACGCTGGGGGCTACTGAGAAGGGGCCGCATGGTACTAATAGTCGTGTTTGGCGTTTGGGGGTCACTTTGGACCTTGGCGACTTAAACGGGAAAAAGTAACTTTAGTTACTTTTATTTTATTGACCCCTCCGTGGAATGAAACGCGTCTTGGTCTATTGGGGCTCTTTTGCCTTGGAATGTATATAAGGAGCTGGGAGAGAAAGGAGAGCACTTTGGATATACATTTTATTGACCCCTTTCTCGTGCAGCTTCTGCTGTTGCATTTCTACAGACTTGTGGAGTCAAATCCCACAAGGACCCTAGCTTTGGTGGTGAGAGACCCGTCCCTAGCTAGCAGGGCATTCTTTGGTAGTGAGAGATCTACCCTAGTCTGTCATTTTGGAGCCGCTTTCAGGGCCGTGTGGTAGAGACATTAACAGAGGTTTCAGAGGAAGGATCTCGAGGGTCTTGGGGGCATTTGGGGAAGATAAGCAAGAGGGGCTCTAGATCAGATTCACGGCAACCATTTGGGTTGGGCGTGGCAGCACGTTGAAGGTGCCTCCATCATTTTCGACCCCATTCCAAGCGAGGCGACTTGCAGCCTTTATTTGGGGGTTTTCCAGACGGCCGTTTCCAGATCTGAAGGTGCAGCCTTTATTTGGAGGGTTTTCCAGTCGGCCATTCCCAGATCTGAAGGTGGAAATACTATTTCCTATATCTGTCATTGTTATTTCCAAAGACCCTTAATTTTTGCTCCGGTATTTGGAGAGTTATGAGCCTCTGTAGTTTTCCCGCTATCTAGGGCACGTTTACTTTTTCTAGCAGCAGTTTAATCTCTGTAAAAGTCTAGAAATAGTTTCCTTATGTCCTTTATAATAATATCAAGCTCTATTTAAATTTTCAAGTATTTCGGGTGGACATTTTGGCAAATATTAAGTTTCTTTAGTTCGCTGTCCCAACTGTAAAAATCTGGTAAAATCAATATTTTACTTTGCTGCAATTTTTCTATATTTTGTGCATTTTTAAGTGGTATCCCATTAGGGATATTTCACCAAGTTGTGGTAATCAGGGTTTTAGGATGCAGAAATCTGTCAACTTCAGAAAAAAAAAGGTGTCTCGAAGCCGAGTCAAAGGCTTTCTTGAGGTCAACAAAAACTTTGGAAGACTTGTGACAAGATTCTTCAATGATAAGCCAAGGTGTAAAAATGCAGTCAATAGCTTGGTTGCCCCTTCTAAAGCCTTCCTTCCCCGAGCTATGATATTATTTCTTTCTAAGTATTTTGTCATTGCATGTCTAACACTGTGGCATAAAGTTTGGAAAATGTATGCCCAATCATAATGGTCTTGTAGTTGTTAGGGATAGAGGGATCCCCAAACTTATGAATAGGGTAGATGATGTGTTGGGACCAAGAATGAGGGAAGCCTAAAGACACCACCTGATTAAAAAGTGTGCTAAGGGGAAATGCAAAGGAATCCACACCATATTGACCTTTGACAATTAGCTGCCTTGTTGGTGCGTAATTTCAAAATAGCTCTCTTGACAGAGGAAGTAGAGAAAACAAAGGATGGTGGAGTGGGGGCAATGGCAGCAGGATGGGTTGGAACATCATAGAGGGAACTAGCATAGGAGACCCATGCTTCGGGTGTGATGTCAGAAATGGTGGTTTCTCTTGGGAGAAGAGTATGCCAAAAAGTCTTGGGAGAGTGGTGGAGATCAACAAGGAGTGAAAGCCATCTAGATGCAAGAAACTTTCGTTTCTTATGCCGAAGAAGGCGACAATACTCTACAAGAGGAAATCATTTTTTAAGGGCATTTCATTGGTTCGTGGATCTATATTCAAGGGTTTGGTTCTATAAGGAAGGGTGGAAGGGATGAGATCGGTGGTAGACCTTGTAGATTAGCCCACAAGTGTCTTGCACATTTGTAATGTAACCTTTTTCGAATTAGTTCCAATTGAAGACTTCTTGCCATTTTCCTTCCTGTGGCCAAGAAAAAATTGAACAAGGGAAGTCAATGGGTTTCATTTATGTTTTCTTTTGTCATTATTAGTATTTTTGTTTAATATTTTCCTCCTTAAGGCAGGTTGCATTGAAAGGACCTTCATAAGAGGGCAGGTTGCATGGGCTGCTCATTGCTTGGTAAGATTTAATTCTTCTATTTCCATTCAACAATCTTTTCATGATGATATTCAGCCCATACTTAACAAGCATGCCAAATTTTTCAATGATTTACCTCTTGGGATGCCCCCAGATAGAGGATTCCAACATGTTATTGAGTTAAAACTAGGTGCTAAACTGGTAATAACTACCCCTTACCGTCACCCAAGAATTTTTACAAGGAAGAAATTGAAAGAACCATCAAAGAGTTGCTCGAAATGGGTCTGACTAGGCCTAGTTCCAGTCATTTTGCTTCTTCCGTGGTGCTTGTGAAGAAGAAATATGGCACCCTAAGGATGTTTGTGGACTACCGAGTGTTTAATAAGAGGACAATCAAGAATAACTTCCCAATTCCAAGGATTGATGAGCTAATTGATGAGTTACATAGAGCAATTTTCTTCTCCAAGATTGATTTTTGATCCGGGTACCACCAAATAAGGGTAAGAGATGAGGATGTGCACATGACCACTTTTAGATGTCATTTTGGGCATTTTAAGTTTCTTGTCATACCATTTTGGTTAACCAATGCCTCGACAACTATGCAATCATGCGTGGATCACATTTTTGGTAAGCATTTGAGGAAATTTGTGCTAGTTTCTTTGATGATATTTTAATATATAGCAAAACATGGGAGGAGCATCTCTAACACTTGGATAAGGAGCTGGAAATTCTAGAACAGTCACTCTATCCAAAAATATCAAAATGTGTGTTTGGGATGTGACTGTAATTTTGTACTTGGGGCATGTTATCATGCACAAGGGGTTCATGTGGATCAACAAAAGATCCAGGCCATCATGGATTGGCCAACTCGAAAAACATCACACTATTAAGAGGAGTTCTGGGTTTTTGTTATTATTATAGGAGATTTGTGAAGGGGTTTTCCCAACTTGCTGCTCCATCAACTTCTCTAACACAAAAGGGAGCTTTCAGCTGGTCACAAACAACCCAAATAAATTTTGAGGAGTTGAAAAAGGTGATGTGTTCTTTCCTTGTATTTGCTGTTCTAGATTTTTATATGCCTTGTGTACTTGAATTTGATGCTTCCGGTGGAGGTATAGGGGCTATTTTAATGCAAGACAAGCATCCCAAAGACATAGGAGAGCCGGAAATTAAAGGATCATGAGAAGAAGTTCTCCATCAATGACAAATAAATGTTGGCCATCATACATGCATTAACCAAGTTCCGACAATATTTGGTTTTGCGGAAGGTTTGTGGTCAAAATTGATCATAATAGTTTGATATTTATTCTTCATCAAAAAGAGTTAAATGATCGGTAACAAAAGTGGGTAAGTAGACTCCAAGCATATGATTTTGATATGGAATATGTCAAAGGGAAACACAATGTGGTGGCGGATGCCTTTTCAAGGAAACCACCTCCCAACTCTTTTGAGGATGTGGAATTACATGATGAAAAGATGGAAGAAACCAAGATTTCAGATCAGCCTAGCTTGCAATTGCTTGAGGGAAAGCAATTAATGTCCACTTTTTGAATTAGTTCTAATTGAAGACTTCTTGCCATTTTTCTTCCTGTGGCCAAGAAGAAATTGAACAAGGGAAGTATTTGGGTTTCATTTTTGTTTTCTTTCATTTCTATTAATGTTTTTCTTTTGTATTTTCCTCTCTAAGGCAGGTCGACTGGGTTGGAGAGCTCCCAAAGTGAAAATAGAAAATAAAGCAAGCTTCCCAAGAGGTCGGTCTTGGGGTAATTCACCCCTTAGACCTTTGGCGCCACCAAAGGGGTATAAGAGGAGTCGCATAGGCTCATTTGCATCATCAATTTGACATATATACTTTTCTACTTGGTTCTAGGGTTGATTGCTCTAATCCAACTCCACTAAAGGGCGAAAATCCAGGAGTGTGGCATCCAAGGAGGACTAAACCCTTCCCTTTGGCATATTGGAGAACGAAAAATCTCCCAATTGGTGGTGTGAAGACAAATCTTAAAGACCATCTTGCTGGTTTGCAACTAGGCGTCAAGGAGAAGTCATTTCAAGAGCTTTTGCATTGTTTGGAGCCCCTCTCCTAGGGCGCGACTAGGGATAGATTGTTTTTGGGTGCGTTGTAGGGCAAAAACTTCATTATTATTTGATATTCAGATTTTTCATAATTTATATGGCTGATATCTTCCGTATTTTGTAATTGTTGGGGTTTTGAGACCTTGTTTTTAGCTATTTTTGATTCCATTAATTATATTGAGAATCACAGTATATTTTTAATTTGAAATTGTTATATTCTGTCGTCGGGATTTGTCTGCGGGAAATTTGTATTTAATTATTTTGAGCCCCGTTTGAGGCAATTTGCGCTCCAATTTAACCCTGTTGTGATCGAACATATCATTATTCCTATATACCAGAAGGGTTTTAACTAGGAATAAGTTTTGGGCTTTATTTGTGACTTTTGGCAATTTTTTGTGTTTTTGTGTTTTCCGTTTCGTTTTCTGTGAAATTTCTCTAGATCAATTCCTTTGCCGGGTTAGCCCGATTCTTGGCCTGGAGTATTCGGAGATCACATACGCACATTGTGCCAGAAGGAAGTCACCATCGGAGGTCCGGTTCACTGGGAAAAGGCGAAGTCGTGCACTAAAAAGCCCCTGCGGGGTTGGGCGCATTTTTGGAAAACAAAGGATTTAAGTGGATCATGGGAAAATAGAAGCAAGCAGGAAGGTGGGATTTTATTGCCTGCCTTGCAGGGTACTTTTTCCCATGATGGAAAAGTCACTTAAGTTGCAGTGGGAAAATTAGAGGCAACAGGCAGGCGGGAATTTATTGTCTGCCTTGCAGGGTAAAAATTCCCATGGTGAAATAAAAGAAAAGTGACTTAAGTGAAATCATGGGATTTTATTGCCTGCCATGCAGGGTAAATAATCCCATTGTCAAAGTCAAATCACTTAAGTGGATCATGGGATTTTCGGGGCTGCCTTGCAGGGTAAAAAATCCCATTGTCATAAATTCTTAAAAATAGAATTCTATTATGCTAAAAAGTGTGCCCCTTAGAGGAGAACATGGCAGCCTTTAAAGTGATTATTTTAATTAATTCTTCTTCTAATTGGCGCCCAAGCATGGAAGAAAGTCAACAAAGCAAAGGGGAATAAAAAAGATGGAAATAGATGGTCTAAATTAAATAAATTTAATTTATTTAAAGGCTGCCCCCTTCATGACAAAAAGTGCGCCCCTTTTGGGAAGGATTTAATGTTTTTTAAAGCATTAAATGATTAAATTAAATTCTATTTTCAGTGGCTATGGTCAAAGCACACTGTGAAGCTTAAGTGAAGTGAAGAGTGGATGATTAAATTGAATTAATTTAATTTATTGGATGGTTGTCCTTAAACATGCTATTTTAGCACACCAGTTAAAGAGAAGAGCATGATTTTTAATTAATTAATTGCCAGGAATAGGAAGGGCAATTATTAATTATAGAATTATGAGGGTTATATAAGCATGGGCTGCCATAAGGGTGAATTAATTAATTCACAGGTAAAGAAGTGCAGCCAGGAGGAAAAGTGCGCCCCATTTGAAGAGGATTTTGCTCAAAAAAAGATCAAATCAAGGCTAAAAGCTTCCAATTTTGGCGCATGCATTGAAGGAGGTTGATTTGTGTTTGCATAATTGTTTGCATAAGTGATACAGGTGCTCAGGTGAAGTTGGAAAAATTCATGCTCTCTTTGCATGCAAATAAAACATCAATTTTTGGGGCAAAGCAGCTTGAAAAGTGCAGATTTTTATGATTAAAATTCACTATTCATGCTCCGGTGGCCATCTTTGTCTGAATTAATTGCAGGAATTCATTACAGGTGCTTTACAAAAGAAAAGGAGCTTTAATCAATGTCCAATACATTGAATATATCCTCCGAATCTGAAGAATTATCCAGATCTGCACCAGTTTTGAAGAAATCCGGCCAAATAAGAAAAAGAATTATTCAGACAAAGATAGACAAAGCCATGGCAAAGAGGGATGAAAAAGAAAGCACAACGGAGTCATGCATCACTTCCAAATTTGCAGACATAGGAGACACAGATCTAGGTCCGAACCTCTTTCCGAATTGATTGATAGATCCAGAGCTAGGAAAGACTTCACTCATGCGTGCGGTTAAAAGCAGTGGAATTATTCGAGCTGCAGCCTTTCCATACACAGCCCAGTTGCCAGAGTTTGTTATGGAGTGCGCTAGATCTTACCATCCTTCATCCAGATCAGTGCGAGATGCTACGGGGAAAACAATAATTCGATTGGACGCAGAGTTCATCAATTATTGTTTGAAGATTTTCGGTGCGAAAGGTGGTGACTTCCATTAGCATTCAGGATGCCGGCAGCAGGTGGGAGAAGCATAGAGTTGATTGCGTGAACATAATGAATAAGCAGATACATGAAGAAGCCTAGATCTCCTTCTAAGTTCCCAAGAACTCTTCCGCGGTCCAATTTGGTGCAGGAGGTCGATGATATTGTCAAATTGTTATGCAGGATTAATGGCGAGGCGAATGCTTACACTTTCCGTACATGGATGTATGCTTTCATCAGGACCATTGAAGTCAACAAGGTTGATTCCATAATCAATTGGTCGGAAATTATTAGTGACAACATTGGTGAGCAACTCCGGAACGTGAAGCGTACTTTCAGCTTCAAAATGACTTCCTACTTGGTGTATGTAGCTTCACAAGGCATCTTCTCCAAGCTGGATAGATGTGGCGTTCTTTCTAAGGACCCCATTTTCGAGTGCTACCCACAACTTACTGTACCTGCATGTGAGAAAGATTTCAAAGTGGTCAATGATGAATTCTTCTACGATTTCATTTGCAAGCTAGACAAGGACCTAAAGGCCAACAGGGTAAGCAAAGAAGCGTGGGAAGCCGTATCCAAGATTGGTAGTCTATTCATTCAGTTTGTAGATTTCACATACCTCAGGGTTACTGGGCTTTTCTGGAGAACCAATAAAGATGCCCAGATATCCGAATGATAGATTGATCACCATGGAGCTGAAGCAACTTGTGGAGATACACGACCTTCAGTCGAAACGCACAAGTCTACGGGCTTTTCGATCACTGTGGGACATTATAGCTGCCAGAGCATTCATAGAGCTCGAGGGATGGAGACGCAGATGTTATCCGAGTATGAGCAAGAGTTCTTCCTGCACGGCTGAACTTCGATCCATTTGGAGTAGCCAGGAAGACGATCTCCCAGGAGTACGCACATGTGTGCTTCTTATGGAGGATTTCTGGATGAAGTGCAAAAGTGAGTACGAGGTTAGAAAGAGGGATTTCAAAGAGCTATCAAAGACAAAGCAAGTGTTCGACTTTGGACTAGCGGATACCTACGGATCTTAAAGATGATGGGAATGTGTTACTTGACACTTACCATCAAATGGGAGGAGATAGAGCCGTACTTCAGGATAACGTAGGAGGCTGCCATACGATTGAAGAAAGGTCTGGCGTTGTTTTGGTGAATACTTCAAACTGGTTGCTGACGAAGGGATATTGCCTTGATGAAGCATTGATGAATCAAGTCACGGGCAACTTTTGGCAGGAGATTCCCTCAAGAGGAAGCATGGAGGAGAAAGCAGAAGGTCCGAGAAGTTGAAAGTACACAGAAGATCTCAATCAAAGGAGAAGATCACTTCCACGGCCATGACTTTAGTTCTAGCTTCTCCAAAGATCCAATACTTCACCAACTGTTGCACCTCAACAGGACACTTCCATGCCTCCACTGAATCCGGCAACATTCATCTTCTCTCCTCAGCCACTCCGTTCAACACCTGTTCCAGAAGAGACGTTGAAGCTGCAGATGGCGGAGTTCGAAAGAGCTTTGTCCTTGGATGATTCGGAAGATGGCAGCCATAACACTGTGGCACTTTCTGATGGAGAGGAAGCAGAGCGGGAGATAGTAGTGCACTCAAGCATGACTTCTCATTCTCCGAGAAGTAACTTCTCGGAATGGTTGGCTTCGCAGTTGGTTCCAGAAGCTAGAGTGGAGATGAACTTGGAAGAACACGACTTGCAGCTACTCCAGAGTCTAGGCGGAAAGATAGAAGGCCTAAAGTTGCTAAGGTAACTTCAAGGTTGATCATCGAAGAGTCGGGGCAGAAGTTTGTTGAGATGTCAATTCCGGCGGAAGGAAAGAAGGAGGATGAGCTCACGGCAGAAGATGTAACAGTAACCAGAGTACCCCTCGGTCAAGCCACCACAGAAGGATTGAAGCAGGATACAGACATTGATAGATGCTCTATTCCTTAGGCTTGACAGAGAAAAGGCGGAGAAAGACGAGCTTCAGAAGCAAGTATCTCAATTGTGCGAGATCATAGCCAAGGTTGCTAAACCTTCCATTCAGCCCATTTCAGAGTAGGTGAGTGATCATCTTATGCAGGAGATGGAAGATGCAAGCAATCAGGTGAAAGCTATTGACGAATGGAAGAATCTGATTATTCGTCAAGCTTTTGTACAACTTGGAGAGGTGCCAGCCCACCTGAAGGTTATGAATGATGCAACAAATCAGCTGAAGCAACTGGTGATGAGCATAGTAGATATGAACACAGTTGCTGAGAGTAACCTGAGTACTTTGGCCGAAATCAACAAGCTGCCGAGAGATGTATTGGTTGCAGAGCAGATTGTACCGGATGGATCAGTTGAGAAGGGGAAGCAACTGGAGTTTGCAGTATCTTTCCGTTTGGAGATCTGCAGAGTTTTGCTGAAGAGGATGCAGGCACTTGAGAGTAGGACATCATCCTTACCAGACAGTATCATTTCTTTCACTGAGGAGAAAGTGGTGGGAATGTTACTTCATACGTGCGGATCATTCCTAGCAAAGTACCTAATTCCCTGGAAGGGTCTCTTCTGATGGTACAAAAGAGAATTGATAGAGCTACTAAGCCTTTCACGATGAATTCCATTAGCAGACTGGTGGCACTGCAGGCGGATATTGCGAGGTTCGGGCCAAGCTTGGAAGATGTGGAAGCGTGCATCAAGGTGTTGAATGAAGGATTGCTGCAGTTTAGGACAGAGAAGGAAGCAGTGGCTAAAACAGATGGGAAGATGCTGAATCACATGTTCGACAAGTATATCCAATATCAGAACAAAAAGAAGACATAAATGTTACAGTTGGCTTGACTTCTTTCTATTCTTTCTTCTTCTATTTTCCATGTTCCCGGATGAAATTGTAAGACTTTTAAGTTATTGGTTTTGAAACCATTACTTAAAGTCATGTGGAACAATTCTATTAGTTAAGTGATACATGTGTCACTTAAGGAGAAGTTAGTGGAGGATGATTGCCAAATGTCATCTTTACTTGTTGTTTGTGTTTCAGTTCAGTTAGATTTCCCATTTGTACTTTCCCTCCTACATTCTATAAGTAGGAGAAGAACCTCCGGGTTAATGATCAGAATTTGTAAGCAAGCAACCTTGTGTTCCAGACTTTGTGCTGAAACCCTTGAGAGCCACTTGAAGCAAAGGAATATACAGGAGCAGATTTCGGAGAACTTTGTGTCACGGTGTATTGTGTTTCTTGCTTTTTATCTTAGATCTTTTAATAAACTTTGTGTTATTTCAGATCTAGATCTAGAGCTACCTTTGCTTAGAATTTTGTGTTTATATCTATTGGTTTCTTCTATGTGCATGCAATCAACTCTGCTATCTATTGATTGGGATGCACATCTTCCCCATTTCTTCTCTGTGTTTATATAATTCCCTTCCTTCTTCTATAAATATTTCCTTTCTTTAAAAATTGCTTACTTACTTGCTGCAGAACTGTTCAGTTATGGTTCATGAACTGAGTAGTTAAAGTAAAACCCCATTTAGATATTAGCATACTTTAATTGACAAATCTGACATGGGAGCCTCACCGGTAAATGAGGGAGATTTATCTCATGACTGCCTAGGTTTTGTGCTATGCAGAAAATCTAGCCAACAGTTTTTGGTGACTCATTTGGGAACAACTATCTTTGCAGATCAAAGCTTATCTATTGAAGATCGAGTGTTTTCCATACAAATCTCAACCTGGCTGAACGTCCATTCACCCGATCCGTGAAGGCGCAAGGAAGGACTGATCATTTCTTCAGATTGCAGGAGCAATTCAATTTCAATCATCCTCCTCAAGTTAGAAGCCAGATCTAGTCTCTCACCAGGAAGGAGAGTGCACACCCATCCAGATCCGGATCGTCTTCAGCATAATCCAAGCGGCTGGAATTATCCATCAAGTCTACACAAGGAGGAGACGTGCCCCATTCATCATGCAGAATCAGAATCAGAACCAGATAGTACCTGTCCCATGGGGAGCAGCTTTTGGGCCTCTTGAACCTGACTCCACCTATGCACGATCTGCCAAAAGGATCCAGAAAGAATTTTCCAAAATTCTTTGGAGATGGAAAGCAAAACCCGGATGATCATTTGGCGGCCTTCTTCATATCTTGTGGTGTGCTTGCAGTAGAGCATGAAGATGTCTCAGTCAGACTCTTCATTGAGACTCTACACTTGGATGGGAGAATGGTTCTATCGGCTAGCTCCTGGCACCATAACCAACTGGGCGACTATGCGTGAGCAATTTCTGAAAAGATTCAAGCCCGCAGAGGACGCTAGCACGTTGATCACCCAACTGACGCAATTGAAGAAAGAGCCAAGCGAGAACATGGGACTTTATTGCAAGGTTCCAGAGGATTTTATATAAAATCCCCACTTCTGCCGCATTGAGCGATGAAAATCAAAAGACGTTTTTTATAAACGCTCTATTGCCCGAAGTTGGATATCAGCTGAGAAGGGCAAGACCTGTAAATCTACTTGAAGCACAAAATGTTGCCGTGGAAGTTGAAGATGACTTGATCATGGCTGGAAAACTCAAACAACCATCTCACAAAGGTGATGGCGCTTCTTCAAGTACTTCAGATCCTTTGTTGCAGAGATTGGCTAATGACATGCTGCAGATCAAGAAGCAGATCTCTCAAGCAGGGAATGCAACCCCCTCAAGAATAGCTCCTACCCGGACCTTTAATGGTCAAAATCAAAATCAAAACCAAAACAGACTTGCTGCTGCACCACAAGTGGTTGGCAATGAAGCTGCTCCAAGGAATAACTTGGAAACTAATGAAGAGGATCTCGGCATTGATGAATCATTCGATGATGAAGACTTTGTAGATCCCACTGGCGACTCCAATATTGGTTACCTGGACTACGAATCTGACGATGGCTATTATGAATCTTTTGAAGATTTTGATGGTCACACTTTTGCGGTGTTCACAAGGTCTCAGACACGCCAAAATGCCGAAGCATCCACAAGTGGGAAGAAGAGAAAGAGAAGATCCTGGCCGGATGTTACTATCTTGAAAAGAGGTAGCCCTCTTCCTTCTTCATTAGCACCTAAAGATAAATATTCAAATTCTTTCAATTCGCAACAAAGAGCCAACACACATCCGGTGAAGCAAGTCAAGCTTTTGACATCATTGATCACATCAAGAAGACCAAGGTCCAAATGTCAGAAGCTGAATATTTGAGAGCATTTCCTGATCAGCTGAATAGATTGGTCAAATATGTGCAAAGTAATGGTCCCAACCTTCAACAAATAATACTTCACGGGGTATCTTGTCAAGTCCAAAGAATACTCCTCCTTCAAATAATGCGGCTGCAAGTTCTTCTCCTTCTACCTCTTCTCCTGCTACATCAGAAAGGATCGAGCCATTTTATGTGTCATTGCTTATCAACGGATACAAACTAAGCAATTGCATTTTGGACTCTGGAGCTTCTGATAATGTCATGCCTGCCAAAGTTGTTGATGCCTTGGGTCTCACATTGACAAAAACCATCGGAAGATGTTATTCAATGGAAAGGCAAGTTCCTCTTGTGGGGCAAATCAAAGATGCAGCAGGCAGTACTTGCTTCTTTTCCAGATAAAAGATTGAAAATGACTATCCTTGTAGCAGACATCCCAGTCTCTTATGGCATGCTATTGAGTAGAAATTTCTGTAAAGAGCTGGGTGGAGAAGTCAAGATGGATTGGTCTTGTGCGCACATACCAATCAAAGGAGTTAATCAAAAGTTAGAACCTGAGAAGAAATCCAAGTACACAGTATCAAAGTCTGAGGATCCTAGATCTCAGATCTTGTTTCAGAATCTGATCATGGAGTCTATTATCTAGAAATGGATAAAGAAGATGTTCAACCTGTGATTCAAGAACCACATCAACTTGACAACAAGGTTTGGACTCTGGAATTTGATGGCAGTTGTTGTTCATTTGGATCCGGCGCAGGCGTTGTTCTTATCTCTCCTGAAGGGAAGGTGCATGCACACTCCTTCAAATTGATGTTCGAAAATACTAACACAAACACAGTAGTATGAAGCGTTGTTGTTAGGCATGGAGCAAGCAAGAACAATGGGAATCAAGCTCTTACACGCAAAGGGAGATGTTGAGCTGATTGTCAAGTAGATAAGAGGTCTCTATCAAGTAAAAAAGGACAAACTTCGGCATTATAGAGATCGAGTCTACTCTGCTATTCTAGATTTTTCAGCTTTCTCGGTATCTTACATTCCGAGAGAACAAAATTCAAGAGCTGATTCACTTGCAGTGACTGCAGCTTTGTTAAATCCAGATCAGCCTCCCACATTTTTTAGACAGGGGACTACAAAGTTGAGATGGTCTTCCGCCCAAAAGTTTCGACAACGTCCAACAATGGCAGGTTTTCAACGATGACAAGCAGATTGTTGCATTTCTCCAACAAAAGGACAACTTTGAAGAGATCTACTATGAGGGAAGCAATTCACCTCCGAGGCAAACTACTGTGGGAGAAATGGATGCGGACGTCTCGGGAAGTCAGGAGATTATCCAGCTAAAGGGAAATAAAATTCCCAAAGGCTTGGTATCTCTTGAGGAAATGTTTGATAAGCATGATCAGATGCTTAAGAAAAATGAAGAAAGTGGGGAAGGTTCTTCCTCCGATACACAATTACTAAATTTGGGAGCCGCAATGATCCCAAATTAGTAAATCTAGGTAAGTGTTGTTCAGAGGCCGAAAGAGAAGCTTTTACTGAGCTTCTTAAGAAATATATGGATGTTTTTGCCTGGTCTTACCAGGATCTAAAAACATATCAGCCTGCGGAAGTTCAACACTACATCCCACTAAAACCAGAACAAAAGCCTTTCAAGCAGAAGTTGCGGCGGCACAACCCTACCATTTCGGGAACCATCTTTGCAGAAATAGAAGTTGTTAGATGCAAAGATTATCTATCCCATACATCATTCGAATGGTTGGCCAACATAGTTCCTGTGAGGAAGAAGAGTGGTGAAATTAGGTTGTGCGTGGATTTTCGCAACCTTAATCAAGCTTCTTTAAAAGATAACTACCCCATCCCCATCATGGATCACACTCTGCAGGTGGTCACTGGATCTGAGATGCTTTCCATGCTTGATGGTTTCTCAGGCTATAATCAAGTCAAGGTGGCCGAAGAAGATCAATACAAAACGGCGTTCATTACACCTTGGGGAACCTTTGCTTACCAGAAAATGCCGTTTGGCTTGATCAATGTTGGTGCTACATTTCAAAGAGCTATGGATTTAGCTTTTGCTCATCTCAAGGATATAAGCATAGTGGTGTACCTTGATGATTTGACAGTCTTTTCCAAAGATAGAAGCACACACATTTCAAACTTGGAAGAGGTTTTCATACAATGCCGCAAACATGGTATTTCTTTGAATCCCAAGAAATCCATCTTTGTCGTAACTAAAGGAAAGCTGTTAGGGCACATTGTTTCAAAAGAAGGAACCAAGATAGATCCAGAGCGTGTCAGATCCATTCAGACATTGCCATTGCCCACATCCAAAAAAGGAGTTCACTCTTTCTTTGGAAAAGTTAATTTTCTCAGGAGATTCATTCCTGACTTTGTTGAGCTAACCCATCATATCTCGAATATGATGAAGAAGACACAAGATTTTAAATGGAGCAGCGAAGGGAAGGAAGCTTTCGAGAAAATTAAAGAGGCCCTGTCAAAAGCTCCGGTCTTGGTTTCACCCGACTTCAGTAAAGAATTTATTCTTTACTGTTATTCCTCCGAACACACCATGTCAGCAATATTGATGCAGAAAAATCAAGAGGACGCAGAAGCTCCGATTGCTTTCATGAGCACGCCCCTTAAAGCCTATGAGTTGAAATATACTCCCATGGAAAAGCACGCATATGCAGTGGTGAAGGCGTGTAAGGCTTTCAGGTATTATATTCTTTCCTCACACACTGTGGTTTTGGTTCCAGATACTGCAGTGAAATCTATCCTCACTCAACAAGAGTTAGGATTGTTGAGAGGAACATGGGTGACAAAGGTTCAAGAATATGACCTGGATATTAAACCGACAAAGTTGGTTCGAGGAAGAGGTCTGTGTGAACTAATGACGGAGATGAAAGCATCATGCTGCAAAGCGGATCAAGATGAGATAGATGAAGATTTACCTGCAGTACTTTTTATAGATCTGGTAGAGGAGTGGTACAGTAACATTGCTTACTTTCTGACGTATGGAGAATGCCCAGATCAACTTTCCAGAAAAGAGAAACGAACTATTAAACTGAAATCCAAAGATTTTGTTCTTTGGGATAATGGTTTGTACAAAAGAGGAATTGATGGCGTATTTCTCAGATGCGTGGATAAAGCTCAACAGGATCAGCTATTACAACAGTTTCATGACATGGCTTGCGGTGGTCATTTCTCAGCCCGAGTCACTGCACACAAGATCCTCAGAGCAAGGTATTACTGGCCCACCCTTTTTCAAGATACTGCAGAGTGGGTAGCTAAGTGCCAAGCATGCCAACATTTTGTTGGGCGTGTGAAATTGCCTGCATTACCTCTAAAACCCATTGTGATTGAAGAACCTTTCCAACAGTGGGGAATGGATTTTATTGGTATGCTTAACCCGGCTTCCAGTGTCGGTCACCATTACATTCTAACAACTACTGATTATTTCAGTAAGTGGGTAGAAGCTATTCCTGTGAAGAACGCCACTTCCGCCGAGGTGTGTAGTTTTATAAAAGAAAATATTATTGTCAGGTTTGGCGTGCCCAATAAAATAGTAGCAGACAACGCTCCGAATCTTTCTTCTGAGGAGCTGGTTGATTTTGCTACACTCATGGGATTCAGCTGGTTCATTCCTCAAACTACTATCCACAAGGGAATGGCCAAGCTGAATCTAGTAACAAAAACTTGGTAACTATCGTGCGCAAGCTAGTAACGGAAAATCAAAGGACTTGGCATAAAAAGTTGTTTGATGCATTATGGGCCGATAGAATCACACCAAAGAGGGCGATAGGCATGTCCCCATTTCAGCTGTTATATGGTAGAGACACGGAGCTGCCTCTTACCTTGGAACTGCCTGCCCTACAACTTTCTAAGGCCCTGGAGGATTCCACATTCACGGATGCTATTGATAAAAGAATTATGTACCTGACTGAATTGAGGGAAGTACAAACTCAAGTTGCAGATAGGTTGACAGAGCATCAAAGGAAGGTGAAAGTCATCTTCGACAAAAAAGCCAGGGAAAGAAAGTTTGAAGTCAATGACTGGGTCCTTTTATGGGACAAAAGAAGAGAAGCAAAAGGCATGCATGGAAAATTTGATTCACTATGGAAAGGGCCTTTTGTGATTAAGAAGATCGCCGAGAGAGATAGCTTCATTCTTGCTCATCAGGATGGAGTTGAATTGCCATTGCCTTTCAATGGGCAACACTTGAAGTTGTTTCGGACATGAGAAGCAGGGTAAAACTTGTATGTACATAAATAAAACTTTGTTTGTTTTTTTTTTTGTTTTGTTTTTGTTTTTGTTTTTGTGTTGTGTTTGTTTGCCTGACCCCGTGCCCAAAAGACAAGATACGAAACCAGAGATGTTGGGATCTCATCTTTTCCCTTGTCATTCTGACAGAGAAAAAGATGTCCACAGACGGAGCCGACTGGTGTCCCCAGATTTCATCCTGAAATCTGTGACTACCCTATCCGAAATTTTTTTCGTACTTTTAAAATAATGGGGTTTTTGTGTTTTTATTGCCTAAAAGTTCTTGTATTGCGTCAAGATATTCCCAAAGAGCCATATTAGCCATTTTCGCCAAATACCCAGATGCCCAAAATTGTTATATTTTGTCATCGGGATTTGTCTATGGGAAATTTGTATTTAATTATTTTGAGCCCCGTTTGAGGCAATTTGCGCTCCGATTTAACCCTGTTGTGATCGAACATATCATTATTCCTATATACCATAAGGGTTTTAACTAGGAATAAGTTTTGGGCTTTATTTGTGACTTTTGGCAATTTTTGTGTTTTTGTGTTTTCCGTTTCGTTTTTCTGTGAAATTTCTCTAGATCAATTCCTTTTCCGGGTTAGCCCGATTCTTGGCCTGGAGTATTCGGAGATCACATACGCACATTATGCCAAAAGGAAGTCACCATCGGAGGTCCGGTTCACTGGGAAAAGGCGAAGTCGTGCACTAAAAAGCCCCGCTGGGGTGGGCGCATTTTTGGAAAACAAAGGATTTAAGTGGATCATGGGAAAAATAGAAGCAAAGCAGTGTGGGATTTTTTACCTGCCTGCAGGTACTTTTTCCCATGATGGAAAAGTCACTTAAGTCACAATGGGAAAATTAGAGGCAAAGAGGAGCGGGAATTTATTGCTCGCCTCGCCTGCAGGTAAAAATTCCATGGTGAAATAAAAGAAAAGTGACTTAAGTGAAATCATGGGATTTTATTTCTTGCCATGCAGGTAAATAATCCCATTGTCAAAGTCAAATCACTTAAGTGGATCATGGGATTTCCGGGGCTGCCTTGCAGGTAAAAATTCCCATTGTCATAAATTTTAAAAATAGAATTCTATTATGCAAAAAAGTGCGCCCCCTTTAGGGAGAACATGGCAGCCTTTAAAGTGGATTAAATTAATTATTTCTTCTTCTAATTTTGGCGCCCAAGCATGGAAGAAAGTCAACAAAGCAAAGGGGAATAAAAGAAACATAAATAGATGGTCTAAATTAAATAAATTTAATTTATTTAAAGGCTGCCCCTTCATGTCAAAAAGTGCGCCCCTTTTGGGAAAGATATAATGCTTTTTAAAGCATTAAATGATTAAATTAAATTCTATTTTCAGTGGCTATGGTCAAAGCACACTGTGAAGCTTAAGTGAAGTGAAGAGTGGATGATTAAATTGATTAAATTTAATTTATGGATGGCTGTCCTTAAACATGCAATTTTAGCACACCAATTAAAGAGAAGAGCATGATTTTTAATTAATTAATTGCCAGGAATAGGAAGGGCAATTATTAATTATAGAATTATGAGGGTTATATAAGCATGGGCTGCCATAAGGGTGAATTAATTAATTCACAGGTGAAGAAGTGCAGCCCAGAGGAAAAGTGCGCCCCATTTGAAGAGGATTTTTGCTCAAAAGAAGATCAAATCAAGGCTAAAAGCTTCCAATTTTGGCGCATGCATTGAAGGAGGTTGATTTGTGTTTGCATAATTGTTTGCATAAGTGATACAGGTGCTCAGGTGAAGTTGAAAAATTCATGCTCTCTTTGCATGCAAATAAAACATCAATTTTTGGGGCAGCAAGCTTGAAAAGTGCAGATTTTTATGATTAAAATTCACTATTCATGCTCCGGTTGCCATCTTTGTCTGAATTAATTGCAGGAATTCATTACAGGTGCTTTACAAAAGAAAAGGAGCTCTAATCAATGTCCAATACATTGAATATATCCTCCGAAATCTGAAGAATTATCCAGATCTGCACCAGTTTTGAAGAAATCCGCCAAATAAGAAGAAAAAGAATTATTCAGACAAAGATAGACAAAGCCATGGCAAAGAGGGATGAAAAAGAAAGCACAACGGAGTCATGCATCACTTCCAAATTTGCAGACATAGGAGACACAGATCTAGGTCCGGAACCTCTTTCCGAATTGATTGATAGATCCAGAGCAGGAAAGACTTCACTCATGCGTGCGGTTAAAAGCAGTGGAATTATTCGAGCTGCAGCCTTTCCATACACAACCCAGTTGCCAGAGTTTGTTATGGAGTGCGCTAGATCTTACCATCCTTCATCCAGATGCAAGTGAGACTACGGGGAAAACAATAATTCGGTTGGACGCAGAGTTCATCAATTATTGTTTGAAGATTCCGGTGCGAAAGGTGGTGACTTCCATTAGCATTCAGGATGCCAGCAGCAGGTGGGAGAAGCATAGAGTTGATACATGTGAACATAATGAACAGCAGATACATGAAGAAGCCTAGATCTCCTTCTAAGTTCCCAAGAACTCTTCCGCGGTCCAATTTGGTGCAGGAGGTCGATGATATTGTCAAATTGTTATGCAGGATTAATGGCGAGGTGAATGCTTACACTTTCCGTACATGGATGTATGCTTTCATCAGGACCATTGAAGTCAACAAGGTTGATTCCATAATCAATTGGTCGGAAATTATTAATGACAACATGGTGAGCAACTCCGAACGTGAAGCGTACTTTCAGCTTCAAAATGACTTCCTACTTGGTGTACGCTGCAGCTTCACAAGGCATCTTCTCCAAGCTGGATAGATGTGGCGTTCTTTCTAAGGACCCCATTTTCGAGTGCTACCCACAACTTACTGTACTGTGTGAGAAAGATTTCAAAGTGGTCAATGATGGATTCTTCTACGATTTCATTTGCAGTAAGCTAGACAAGGACCTAAAGGCCAACAGGTAAGCAAAGAAGCGTGGGAAGCCGTATCCAGGATTGGCAATCTATTCATTCAGTTTGCAGATTTCACATACCTCAGGGTTATGGGCTTTTTTGGAGAACCAATAAAGATGCCCAGATATCCGAATGATAGATTGATCACCATGGAGCTGAGCAGACAACTTGTGGAGATACACGACCTTCAGTCAAAACGGCACAAGTCTACGGGCTTCTTCCCGATCACCTGGGACATTATAGCTGCCAGAGCATTCATAGAGCTCGAGGGATGGAGACGAGATGTTATCCGAGTATGAGCAAGAGTTCTTCATGGCACGGCTGAACTTCGATCCATTTGGAGTAGCCGGGAAGACGATCTCCCAGGAGTACGCACATGTGCCTTCATTGGAGGATTTTGGATGAAGTGCAAAAGTGAGTACGAGGTTAGAAAGAGGGATTTCAAGCAGCTATCAGCAAAGCAAGTGTTCGACTTTGGACTAGCGCGGATACCTACGGATCTTAAAGATGATGGGAATGTGTTACTTGACACTTACCATCAAATGGGAGGAGATAGAGCCGTACTTCAGATAACGTAGGAGGCTGCCATACAATTGAAGAAAGGTCTGGCGCTGTTTTGGTGAATACTTCAAACTGGTTGCTGACGAAAGGATATTGCCTTGATGAAGCATTGATGAATCAAGTCACGGGCAACTTTGGCGCAGGAGATTCCCTCAAGAGGAAGCACGGAGGAGAAAGCAGCAGAAGGTCCGAGAAGTTGAAAGTACACAGAAGATCTCAATCAAAGGAGAAGATCACTTCCACGGCCATGACTTTAGTTCCAGCTTCTCCAACATCTAGTACTTCACCAACTGTTGCACCTCAACAAGACACTTCCATGCCTCCACTGAATCCGCAACATTCATCTTCTCTCCTCACCACTCCATTCATCACCCTTCCGTAAGAGACGTTAAAGCTGCAGATGGCGGAGTTCGAAAGAGCTTTGTCCTTGGATGATTCAGAAGATGGCAGCCATAACACTGTGGCACTTTTTGATGGAGAGGAAACAGAGCGGGAGATAGTAGTGCACTCAGTGACTTCTCATTCTCCGAGAAGTAACTTCTCAGAATGGTTGGCTTCGCAGTTGGTTCTAGAAGTGAGAGTGGAGATGAACTTGGAAGAACACGACTGCAGCCTACTCCAGAGTCTAGGAAAGAAAGAGAAGGCCTAAAGTTGCTAAGGTAACTTCAAGGTTGATCATCGAAGAGTCGGGGCAGAAGTTTGCTGAGATGTCAGTTCCGGTGGAAGGAAAGAAGGAGGATGAGCTCACTAGCAGAAGATGTAACAAGAACTGTGAGTACCCCTGGTCAAGCCACCACGTAAGGATCAAGCAGAGACACGCAGACATCGATAGATGCTCTATTCCTTAGGCTTGACAGAGAAAAGGTGGAGAAAGACGAGCTTCAGAAGCAAGTATCTCAATTGTGCGAGATCATAGCCAAGGTTGCTAAACCTTCCATTCAGCCCATTTCAGAGTAGGTGAGTGATCATCTTATGCAGGAGATGGAGGATGCAAGCAATCAAGTGAAAGCTATTGACGAATGGAAGAATCTGATTATTCATCAAGCTTCTATACAACTTGGAGAGGTGTGCCCCCTGAAGGTTATGAATGATGCAACAAATCAGCTGAAGCAACTGGTGATGAGCATAGTAGATATGAACACAGTTGTTGAGAGTAACCTGAGTACTTTGGCCGAAATCAACAAGTTGCCGAGAGATGTATGGTCAGAGAGAGCAGATTGTACCGGATGGATCACTGAGAAGGGGAAGCAGCTGGAGTTTGCAGATCTTTCCATTTGGAGATCTCAGAGTTTTGCTGAAGAGGATGCAGCACTTGAGAGTAGGACATCATCCTTACCAGACAATATCATTTCTTTCACTGAGGAGAAAGTGGTCGGGAATGTTACTTCATACGTGCGGATCGTTCCTAGCAAAGTGCCTAATTCCCTGGAAGGGTCTCTTTTGATGGTACAAAAGAGAATTGATAGAGCTACTAAGCCTTTCACGATGAATTCCATTAGCAGACTGGTGGCACTGCAGGCGGATATTGTGAGGTTCGGGCCGAGCTTGGAAGATGTGGAAGCGTGCATCAAAGTGTTGAATGAAGGATTGCTGATAGCTGCAGCAGAGAAGAGAAGGAAGCAGTGGCTAAAACAGATGGGAAGATGCTGAATCACATGTTCGACAAGTATATCCAATATCAGAACAAAAAGAAGACATAAATGTTACAACTGGCTTGACTTCTTCTTCTATTTTCTTCTTCTATTTTCCATGTTCCTGATGAAATTGTAAGACTTTTAAGTTATTGGTTTTGAAACCATTACTTAAAGTCATGTGGAACAATTCTATTAGTTAAGTGATACATGTGTCACTTAAGGAGAAGTTAGTGGAGGATGATTGCCAAATGTCATCTTTACTTGTTGTTTGTGTTTCAGTTCAGTTAGATTTCCCATTTGTACTTTCCCTCCTACATTCTATAAGTAGGAGAAGAACCTCCGGGTTAATGATCGAATTTGTAAGCAAGCAACCTTGTGTTCCAGACTTTGTGTTGAAACCCTTGAGAGCCACTTGAAGCAAAGGAATATACAGGAGCAGATTTCCGGAGAACTTTGTGTCACGGTGTATTGTGTTTCTTGCTTTTTATCTTAGATCTTTTAATAAACTTTGTGTTATTTCAGATCTAGATCTAGAGCTACCTTTGCTTAGAATTTTGTGTTTATATCTATTGGTTTCTTCTATGTGCATGCAATCAACTCTGCTATCTATTGATTGGGATGCACATCTTCCCATTTCTTCTCTGTGTTTATATAATTCCCTTTCCTTCTTCTATAAATATTTCCTTTCTTTAAACAATTGCTTACTTGCTGCAGAACTGTTCAGTTATGGTTCATGAACTGAGTAGTTAAAGTAAAACCCCATTTAGATATTAGCATACTTTAATCGAATTATACACTTACAAGGGTCATGAGACAACTTGATGGAGCACTCTGGATGTTGTTCAATATGGATGGTTGTCCAATAATTTTGGGAACTTTGGATCCACACCATTATGAGGGTTAGAAAGCAACTTGATGGAGTTCTACCTAGTCAAAGAATTGTTGTCAAAGAGAAGGATTTTGAAAAATGTGCGACTTTGTTTAGTTATATTAGTTTAATCTTCTATCAATATGTTTTTTTTCCTGGAGTGTAAGCCTAAAGAGGGGGTGTAAAAATATAAGTCTTATAGTTTATTATTAAATCACTATAAGGTAAGAATTAACTAATAAACAATTGTAACCACTTCAACCATTTTGCAACCATATCTTACATTGTAAAATGATGGACACAATAAATAATGTGCGTATTCCCGTTCCTTGTCATTATTTATTTGTTCACGTCTTCCAACATTAAACTTGAGGGAAAAGAGCAAGAACCTCGACGTTTGATAAGGCCAGCCCAATTTGCCACAGAGGGAAGGCATGTAGACAAAGACAAGTGAATCTAGTTATGGACAAACATAGAGTGTATTTTCTACTCAGTGTAAGAGGAAGAAGAAACACAACCTTAAAGGGTTTACTTTAAAAGACCAGGGAAATGTTATTATTGTCAAAAGGTTGGACATGTCAAAAAGGATTTTCTGAAAGAAACAATATGCTCTTTCCTACAACAAAAATATGCAGGGTCATGCTCAAACAATTGTGCTACTAGTGGCTAGTTCTTTGATTGTAGTGCAACAATTCACATATTATAAGTTTTGGTATGTAAATTTTTTTCTCAAACACAAGTTTTTCTGATTCAATTTTATTAGGTGATGGTAAATCACATACAATAGAAGTGATGGGAGATATCCACATAGTATTGAATAATGTTTCAAAATTCATGGTAAAAATGTTAGGTATGTTCCTAGAATTAATAAAAAACTCTTATCTATTAATTAACCTGGAAATCCCAATATTTTATTGAATTTCTCTAGGAAGAAGTGTATTGTGTCTGATGTAAAACATGACAAGGTAGTAGCCTTATGCATTAGACAAGGTGGCTTTATAGCCTTGTTTATCGAGACCATAATCACTTTACATGTATTAGATGTGGAAGGTAATACCGGTGTTTTTTGGCATGGGAGAGTTGGACATCTCAATTTTTAGCACTTAGCCAAACATAGTAGAGCCAACATGGTTATTGATTTGTGGACTATCCAAGAAAAACATGGTATGTGTGCAAGGTGTTTAGTTGGAAAGCAGAAGTGGAATCCATTTTAGATGTAAGGTGCTTCGTGTGAAAAGGGGCTCTTAAATCTCATTCATGCAAATCCTTGCGAGCCATCTTGGAAATCACATAAAATCCTCAATGCAAAGTCTTGTTCATTGTTGGTGGATGACGGATACACTTTATTTTTCACTCTTACTAATGATTTCTTTTTGTAGGTTGTTGGTATATTAACCTCCTTGGGTGTGTGCCTTAAGGGGCATATCGAAGTGGGGTTGGGTTGGTCTGTAGTATCTAGTGAGAGATTCATTGTGTATGGCATCGCCCTAGCTTTCCCTAGCACGCGTCCTTACTATATTCCTACCACCTCCTTACCTCTTTACAACCTCTTGATATCCTTGGTTCATCACCTTCACATCTGCCCATAACACCTTTAGGTCATTTTTATTTTTGCTCCAAGTGTTTTCTCTACCTCCATTCTCTCTCCCTTCATACAATTAGGTCATTTTTATTCTTGCTCAAAGTGTTTTCTCTACCTCCATTCTCTCTCCCCTTCTTACCTTTATGCCGACTATTTTTGGTTGTGATCAACCATGGTTGATTCTATCTAGTAGAACCCTTTTTCTAGTCGACAACATCACTAAGGTTGTTGTTGGTTAAGAGAGATTGTGACTTCAAGTTATGTTCTTCTGTAAATATGCATCATTTTTGTCATTTTTCTATATTGTCATTACATAGTTTGCTTTGCTTTCACTTGCAAATTGTAATATCCCCTTCCCAATCGAAGACCTTTGGCCTATTTTGTCAACCGGACGGCCAAAGAACAAATATAAGGGTGACTTAAGTTATATTTAATTATTATAAAGTGTCATTAATAAAAGAAAAAATATATATAGAGAACTTATAATAAATTATGACTTAATAATTATTAAAGCTAGGATGTAAAAGGGATCCAAATGTAATTTTTATTCATCCTGGGAAAAATGGCGACTTGTCCTAGGAAGGGAAAATAGAGGGTAGAAATTACATAGAGAAAATCATTATATGTTGATCGATATTTTGAGGTTGTTTTGAGTCTCTTCTTCCTATATAAGGAAAACTCGACTTGAGGGGAAGACATTCTATGCTATTTGATAATTTCTGATTTGTGTCTTAAACTTGAAACTTTTACATAAAAAATTTTAAGGACGAAAACCCTTAGTATTTTCCCTTTTGTGGACAGAAAAGCCCCAAGATTTTGAGAGGAATTACTATTCAGAAATTCTATTAAGCTTACACAGATTGTTTGAGTCATTTACAACAATGTATGAAGAGTATTTTGTAAGCAAAGTTGAAGAATAAATTGCAGCAGTGGTTTACTTCATTATACATAGTGGAGCGACCAATTTTGTAGTTGATTCTTGTTGAATACATGAAATTCTAGGTCTGAAAGTTATTGCTGCTTATTGTATTGAATTTTGGGAATCAAAATAAATGAATTTCATAATTTTTGGAGCTGATTTGATGCCCTGAATGTGCTGGGCAACCTATTTTTATGGAAAAATTAGGATTTCATGTTTGTTGTGCGAAAACTAATTTTGGAATATTATTCTTCATATTTTTGTGGCCCAAGATCCAAAATTTCATCTCATTTGGACTTCTCTAGCAAAAGATATGAATTTTTGAAGTTATGTTGCAGATAGGGTTTTAAAATAATTTATTGTAGCCTTATTTACATCAGAAATCTGTATTTTTATACATATTTGGGCTTTATAAATTAGTGGTACTAGATTTGAGTGGAATGATATAGATTTAGGGGTTGATTTGTGGTGGTATTTAACTTTACTCTAGTCGCACTTCTCATATAAAATTCAGATTTGCAGTGTTTGATTTGATAAGTAATTTATTATATTGCTTCTGGGATTTGGATTTTCTTAAAATCCAACTTGGGTCAAAAATGTCCATTTGGGGACATTACAAAATCCAATTTTTTTGGATCCCTTTTACATCCTAGCTTTAATAATTATTAAGTCATATAAATGATTATAAGTGCTCTATATATATTTATTAATGGCACTTTATAATAATTAAACATAACTTATGTCACCCTTATATTTTTCCTTTGGTTGTCGGGTTGATTTGAAATAGGCTAAAGGTCTTCATTGGGAAGGGGATATTATATATATATATATATGTAGCACGATAATAATTTATATGACTTAATAATTATTAAAGCTAGGATGTAAAAGGGATCCAAATGTAATGTTGTTTTTTTGCACAATATAATAAAATTAATAAAACTTAAGTCACCCTTATATTTTTCCTTTGGCCTTCGGGTTGACAAAATAGGCCATAGGTCTTCGATTGTAAGGGGATATTACAGGGTATCAGAGCAACGTTCCTCCCACCTGGAGGGTTTTTGATTTGATGCAGCCACGAGAGGTTGGTGATAGAGTTGAATCATGGGATTTAAATAGAAAAGCCCTCTACGGTATCCAGACAGAGATCTTGTTAGGCAATGATACGGACCCAACAACAGTTGATTCAGTCCATGGAACGTATGGGCTCTACTCTTGACATGTTGGCGTTGAATAGGCCAAAAAGAAGGACAAATCATATCTATAGCCAAATGAAGAAGAAGAAGCTTCAAAAGGTATGATTTCCATTGAGAAAAATAATTGTGTTAATGGAACTTTGATTGTTAGAGAAATTATTCCATTTGAGGAGAAGAACTTTGTATATGCAAGAAAGGATGATGTAATGGAAACTCTTAAAAGGTGTGAGGAATGGAATAACAGAGCTAGAGCTGCTAGGTTGATAGCCGCTCAAGCAAGACAACACCTACACGATTTCAAGTAAAAGATGTCTTCGTTTAGTGGACAACAGTGGTATGAGGAATGGCATTCCTCAAGAGAGGGCAGCCGAGAGAATGGAAATACCTTTCCAAGGAGGGCTGATCGCGGATTAAAGATAGTATGGAAGAAAGTATGCCATCTCATTTATCGCAGCAGCTGATTTATGAAGAATTTCAGCCCATTGAGACAAATACTCAGATTTTGGGGCAACAAATTCAAGACATTTTGAAGACTAAGATCAAGTGAGGATGTTGGTGATATTCCAAAGTATAAAGAGCATACTAATGTGTCTTATTTATTGCTGCCTATTTATTTTCATCATGAGATGCATGAAAAAGTCTTCATTATGGAGTTTGTTGAACCATTGCTTCTAAGTATATGTATGTGAGCATCTTGTGGATAATATATGGTGGCAAGTTTTAGCTCTCTCATTTGAGGTACATGTGCAAGGTTATAGAACACTTCAACATGTTTTGTCTCTTGTGCATGGCACTTGGACAAAACAAATTTGGAATTGCTTGAGGGAAAACAATTTTGGGAAGGGAGGACTATAATATCCCCTTCCCAATCGAAGACCTTTGGCCTATTTTGTCAACCCGATGGCCAAAGGAAAAATATAAGGGTGACTTAAGTTATATTTAATTATTATAAAGTGCCATTAATAAAATATATATATAGAGCACTTATAATAATTTATATGACTTAATAATTATTAAAGCTAGGATGTAAAAGGGATCCAAATGTAATTTTTTATTCATCCTAGGAAAAATGGTGACTTGTCCTAGGAAGGGAAAATGGAGGGTAGAAATTGCATAGAGAAAATCATTGCATGTTGATTGGATATTTTGGAGGTTGTTTTGGATCTTTCTTCCTTTATAAGGAGAAGTCGACTTGAGGGGAAGGCATTCTATGCTATTTGATAATTTCTGATTTGTGTCTTAAGCTTGAAGCTTTTGCATAAAATATTCTAAGGACGAAAACCCTTAGTATTTTCCCTCTTGTGGACGAAAACCCCAAGAGTTTGAGAGGAATTTCTATTCAGGAAATTATATTGAGCTTATACAGATTGTTTGAGTCATCTACAACAATCTATGAAGAGTATTTTGCAAGCAGAGTTGAAGAATAAATTGCTGCAGTGGTTTACTTCATTATACATAGTGGAGCGACCCATTTTGTAGCTGATTCTTGTTGAATACATGACATTCTAGGTCTGAAATCTATTGCTACTTATTGTACTGAATTTTGGGAATTGAAATAAATAAATTTCATAATTTTTCGAGCTGATTTGATGCCCTAAATGTGTTGGGCGACCTAATTTTTAGGGAAAAATTAGGGTTTCGTGTTTTGTGCGAAAACTAATTTTGGAATATTATTCTTCATATTTTTGTGGCCCAAGATCCAAAATTTCAGCTCATTTGGACTTCTCTAGCAAAAGATATGAATTTTTGAAGTTATGCTGCAGACAGGGTTTTTAAATAATTTATTTCAGTCATATTTACATCAGAAATCTGCATATTTTACCTGATTTGGGCCTTATAAAATCAGTACTTTTGTTTTGAATAAGAAAACTTAAGTGTAAGGGCTGATTTAGTGGAGTTTCATACTTTACCCTAGTCGCAATTTCTGAAATAAATTCCAGATCTGCATAATAGTGACTGAAAATATATTTTTATAAGTTGCTTTGGTGTTGGATTTGCCCAAAATCCAAGTGAGGTCAAAAATGTCCATTTGGGGATATCACATAGTTTGCTTTGCTTTCACTTGCAAATTGTAATGTCCCCTAAGGACATAAAAGTGCATATAATGGATTTTTGCAGAAAACCAACCTCAAATATACCATAAACTCTTTCTAAATTGCAGATCTGGAATAAATATCAGAAAATGCGACTTGCCCCAAGTATATAAAATCCACCACAATGTGCAAAACAACACTTTTCCTTATTCAAATGATAACAATAAATTTTAGAAGATGAAAGTAGGAAAAGTGTACCAATTTAGGCCTCCAAAATGACTGAATTTATTTATTAAAATCTGCAAACCCTTGCCTACAGATACAACTGGAAAAGAAGGGTTTTGGACCCAAGAAATACTCCACAAATAGCTAAAATAGTTTATCAAAAATCAGGATTTGCAACAACACTTAGATCTGATTTTTATACCCTTCTTTCATGCCAAAACAGTCCTCTAAATGGGTCACTCCAATTGGAGAAATAAAAATACTTCAGCAACTAATTCTTCCTTGAATGTTCAATACACTGCTAGATGAATCCCAAGAGAAGAGTTTTCGTTCTTCCCTTCACTCTCATGAGGGTTTTCATCCTCAGAGAATTCACATTTGGTGCAAGCACTAGGCTAACAAGCAATTTTCAGAATTTTGTAAAAATAGAATGATATGCCCCAAAGCAAGTCGACTTGCCCTTTATGAGAAGAAAGGACCCAAATGGCCAAATGCAACACCAATCAGCATTTTCCTAATTTTTTAATGTTTCCCTCACAAGTTTTCTTCCCCAAGGGTGGTCGCATTTTGCCCGTGTCTAGAATAATAAATATGGTAATTCAAAAGACCCTTTGAGGAGAGAGAACCTTTCTATTTTCACTTTGTCATTAAGTCATAATAATTAATATAAGTGCTTTATAATTTCTTTTTCTTTTTTTGGCACTTTATAATAATTTATTATGACTTAAGTCACCCTTATGTTCACCCCTTAGCCGTCGGGTAGACAAAATAGGCCAAGGGTCTTCAACATTGTTATTTTAGAAAGAGGGACATTTCAGTCCTCCCTTCCTCAAATTGCTTGCCCACAAGCATTTTCAGATTTAGATGCTCTAACGTTTTTGTACCATTCTCATGTTGTGTCCTTATTTGCAGGTATTTGGGTAAAGACCCTTCCATCAGATCAAATACTATCCTCGGGCTCGTGATGCATGCACGATAACTCTATTCCTGGCAATTTTGATAGACCATTTCTTTCACGGTGTATCACCTCCATGATAGCTGTTTTTCCGGTTCTAATATTATTTTTCTCCTCATAGATTCAAGAGGGGCAGCTCCATGGAAGGAGAGATACGTTGTCTAATGCCCTTTTAAGGCACGTTTCCAAACATGGAACAACATGGATTTTGTTTGAGCTGGAAGTTCAAGCTCATAGACAATTTTTGTCTTTCCTTCCTCAACCATCCTTATGACCTTGCAAGCAAGGGCCACAAGCAAAGAATTTTGTAAAAATAGAATGATTGCCTCAAGATCCTTGCCCTTTATGAGAAGAAGGAATGGTCTATAAGCACCAATCAGCATTTTCTAATTTTTGAAAAAACCATGTCTTCTTCCCTCAATGAATAAATATGATTCCCTGCACCTTTCTATTTTTACTCAAGTCATAATAATTTGTTGGTCTTTTTTTTCGCACATAATAATTTTCATGACTTAAGACCCTTTTTGTGCATGTGAGACAAAATCCAGGGTCTTCAACATTGTTACTTTAGAAAAGGGACATTTCAGTCCACCCTTCCAAATTATGACCTTGTAAGGGCCACAAGAACAGATTTAGGCTCAAAATTTTTCATTTCTCGAGATCCTTAGACCCTTTGAGGGAAGAATGTCTATAACCTTCTTTCACGCAATCTTAAAAACCATGTCTTCTACCTCAAATGCACCTCTCAATTGTCCTTGCCCTTTTGGTCCGCATGGATAGTTTATGCTGATTTTGCTTTGATGTGAGATGTTATCCATGACAACTTTCCCAACCTTCCTTATGACCTTGTAAGGGCCATAGAACCTTGGCTTCAATTTCTCAGATCCTTTCCCTTTGAGGGAAGATTGTCTATAAGGTTGCAATCTTAAAAACCATGTCCCCTACCTCAAATGACCTCTCAATTCTTTGTTGGTCCGCATATAATTTCTGCTGATTTTGTGCATGTGAGAGGTTATCCTTGAGTGCTTTCAAAATATCTTGGCTCTGCTGCACCAAATCTCTAGCTCCTGGCACTCTACTATCCAGAATAACAACATCCACAAAGGAAAAAACATCATAACCATATAAAGTCTTAAAGGGAGACATACCAATAGACATATGGTAAGATGTGTTGTAGCAAAAATCCCCCAAATATAACCATTTTGTCCATGTTGTCTGCTGCCTTGTAACATAGCTCTTTAGGTACCCTCTAAACATTTATTGACATTTTCAGTTTTCCCATCCATTTGTGGATGGTAACTTGTGTTAGGGGTCAACTCTGTACCTGCATGATGGAAGAGTTCTTGCCTAAAGGAACTCAAAATCTACTACCCCTGTCACAGATGGACAAAGACGACAATCAATCTTCTTCTATTCTTCTCTACATTTTTCTTCTATTCCCACTTGTGTACAAGTTTCAACTCTGAGATCAATAAAAAGGAAGGAATTTTATGTCCCCCGATGGAAAAATCGATTGGTGCTTTGTGACCAGCGTGTTTTATTCTATCTTGTGCTCAGAAACTGCAAATTTGTCTTTCTTCTATTAGTTAATGCATGTTATGAACTTTTTGATCAATGCATATAGGCATCGATATTCTACCTGTATCATTGACCTTCTTGCCTTATTTCCCACTCCCTTTCCCATACTTGGATTAATTTCTGCCCTAGCAAGAAATTGCAGGCTTTGCCATAGGGTCAATGGAGTGCCCCTATGGATCTCTGGTTGAAAAACCACCATTAAAATCCTTCATTTTTACATGCTAAACAATGGGAGCTGCACCATTCAAATGTAGAGGGACTTAGATTCCCATAGCATTGGCCTGAAATCCATAAATTTGTCCACAAGACAAATTTTCTAGCCAACAGTTTTTGGCGCCCACCGTGGGGTAGAGTTTGCAGCATCTACACCCTAAAATGACCACAAGGTTTTAAAGTATTTTTAAAAATTTTTGAAGTCTTAAGTTCCTTGTGATCCACATGAATACGAGTATGACTATTCTTGCAAATCCTCCTAGAGACCTTCTTCATTCTTTCATATCAAAGAAGATATCATTTCAGACCTGAAGGAGGCTATTTGGCATAGTAGGCAGAGTGTAAAACATTACTCTATGCTACAAAGATTTTGGACTGAAAAGAAGAACCTGCTTTTGAGTTGGAAGAGCAAAAAATAGATTCCAACACCTCAGAGAAGACAATAAGCCTTCAAGCTGGCTGATAGAAGGTATACTCGCCAGCTGAGGCAAGGAGTGATTGACCCTACTTTTGAGGAGTTGGACAGAGAAGAAGCTAGAGGTTATAGCTCGGTTTGATAGAGAGGAAGAGATTAGAGCTCAACTTGAAGAAATTGCAAGACTCCAAGCTGCAGCAGAGGAAAGAGAAGCAACCCTAGCTGCTGAAGAAGCCGAAACAGAAACAGAATGGCTGATAATGAACATGAAGCACGTGCACCCAATGTACCATGGGGAAGAAATACTGGTCCACTTGCTCTCCCACGAATACTCCATGATCTGCCAAGAGGTTCGAGAAAGAATTTTCCCAAATTCAAAGGAGATGGCTCCCAACTCCCTGAAGAACATGTAGCAGCCTTCATCACTGCTTGTGGTGTGTTAGGTGTTGAAGATGAAGATGTGTCGGTTAGACTTTTTGTGGAGTCACTCCAAGAGAAAGCTGCTGAATGGTTTTACATGCTTCCTGCAAGATCTATTATTGGTTGGGAAGATATTAGAAAAGCATTTGAAAATAGATTCAGGAGCACTGAAGATGGTCAAGAGCTGCTGGTGCAATTAGTCCAAATAAAGAAAGAAAGCTCACGAATCCATGAGGGACCGAACACACTAAGGAAGCTTTATGATGAGACTTAACCAAAAGTTTGATCCTATGTTCCGAAAATGGATTGAAAAAAGAAGAGTCTCTCAAGATGTGCTACCTCCTCGAGAACCATGATGAGAAGATTCTTCATCGATGCCTTGCCATCAAAAGTTGGTTTCTTCCTCTAATGAAAAAGAGCCCAACCAAACACACTAAGGGAAGCTCATAACTTTGCCATTGAAATTGATGATGACTTAATCCTCTCTGGAAAGGTGAAAGGCCCAAATGGGAAGCGGAGAAGGTCAAAGTCAAAGTTCGGCTTCAAAGATACAAACAGAGCAACTACAGATCCTATGTTCCAGAAAATGGCAAATGATTTGGTTGCCTTGAAGAAACAACTATCCCAAATGACAATGAGAAATGCGCCAAGGAGGCCAAAATTCCCTCTGATAGACAAAGAATTGCATCACCTCCTCACCAACTACCCCAAAATCCTTGAAACACCTCCTGTCAATGCTATCTATTTGACACCAGAGAATCAAGAGAGGATGCTGAAATTGATGAACTTGAAGGAGAAATAGCAGAGGATTACGAAGGCTACCTCGAAATTGAAGAAGTTGATATGCACAATGGCTTGTTCAAGTTTGTGGATGATGGGGAAGAAGAAGAGGAAGCCCCAAGCTTCTCATGTGCTATCTTCACTCGAGCTCAATCCAAGAAAGATGCTCTACCCTCCGTGGCTCAAGAGGAAAAGAAAACTAAAGAAGATCCCACTCCGTTCCAGTCCACACAAAAGAAGATCATCAGAGGCTCACCATTACCACCCTCAATGGATTCAGCCAAAATGAAACCAGAACCTGGCGAATTCCCCGAGGGCTAGGACCTCGCCCTTTGACTTTTGAGGCCAAATGGCTACTCGGGAGAGATCAAGTCATGTTATATCTAGTAAGTCACCTTTTCCTTCTTCTAGCTCACAAGTTATTAAAAACACTCCTCCCTCCAATGAAGTCTATCCTAAGTCAGCCAAAGTTCCTCAAAGACCCTTACCATGTAAACCTTCCCTCACTCCAGAACTTCCCCCTCATCCAACATTGTCCCATTTGATTTTGTGGAACATGCAAGTAAGACCAAAGTGTAGCTCTCAGAGATTGAATACTTGCAAACACACCCTGCTCAGTTTGATAGACTAATCAATGCTGTTCGGAGCAGCAGTTCTATACCTTCAAGTTCAAATTATAAATGTCTTCTCCCGACAGCATCTACACCCCCTGCTCAAAACATGCTGGCCCTAAGTGCTTCCAAAACAGATAAGGTGGAACCCTTCTTCTTGTCTCTTCTCATGAATGGTTTTGAGCTCAACAATTGCATCATTGACTCTGGAGCTTCTGATAACATAATGCCACTCAAAGTTGCCAATGCTCTCGGAGTTAACGGAGCTTGTTACTCAATAGAATCCAAGCAAGTACCACTAGTAGGAAGGATAAAAGATGCACAAGTGGCTTTGGCTGAATACCCTGATAAGAAAGTACTTCTAACCATCTTAGTGGCAGACATTCCAACATCTTTTGGCATGCTCTTGAGTATAAGTTTTTGTAGAGAACTTGGTGGAAAGATAAAGATGGATTGGACCTCTGCAACTATTCCAGTAAAGGGTGAGATGAAGAGGCTGCTTCCAGTAATAAAAATGAAGTTTATAGTAAGAAGCTCCAGTGACCCAAGAGCTAATATCCTCTTTCAAGATTGTGGATTAGGAAACTATTTCTTACTTCACAA
Organism: Taxus wallichiana var. yunnanensis; assembly: GCA_018340775.1. NCBI lineage: Eukaryota > Viridiplantae > Streptophyta > Pinopsida > Cupressales > Taxaceae > Taxus > Taxus wallichiana. Next base: position 369,801,595 of record CM031241.1, read on the forward strand.
CCAGAAGAAGACTTGCCACTTTCCTCGGAATCAGAGAAAGATCAGGTCTGGACTATGGAGTTTAATGGAAGCCATTCCAAAGCAGGCTCAGGGGCTGGTGTTGTGTTGTACTCTCCTTCCAATGTGATGCATCCTTTTGCATACAAACTGCAGTTTGACAACACCAACAATACAACAAAATATGAAGCTCTCCTCTTGGGCATAAGTGAAGCGGAAGACATGGGAATCAAAAAGCTGAGATGCCTTGGTGATGCAGAAGTGATAGTGAAGCAAATCTGCCAGCAATACCAGGTGAAGAACCCAAGGCTCAGGCATTACAGGAATAGAGTGTGGGATTGCATTGAATTCTTTGATGCATTCTCTATTGAAGCCATCCCAAGACAAAAAATGAAAGAGCTGATTCTCTTGTAGTATCAACATCCCTATTGACTCCTCATCCTTCTTTTGGCAAGGACAAAATAACCATTGAGATGGTTTTCAGACCAAGTGTTCTTGATAACGCAGATCACTGGCAAGTTTTCAATGATGACAATCAGATTTTAGCCTTCTTGGAGCAAAGAGATAACTTCAATAATCTCTTCTTTGAGGGAAGTGTTAATCCACATAGAGAAGCTGTGGCTGAAGATGCATCAGATGAAATTGAAAGAGTGGATGATGAAGGCATGATCAAATTGAAAGGTAACAAGATCCCCAAAGGTCTAGTCTCTCTGGAGGACCTGTTTGACAAGCATGACAAATTTATTCGTGAAAAAGAAAAGCTATCTTCTCGCTGTCCATCTGATTTTGACAAGGAAAACATTGGGACTTCTGAAGATCCAAGGATGGTCAACATTGGCAAATGTTGCTCACCTGAAGAGAAAAGGAAGTTCGTTGCTTTGCTTAAAAAGTACTCTGATGTGCTGGCCTACTCTTACAACGAGCTCAAATCTTTTCAACCGAAAGAAATGCAGCATTCCATTCCTCTGAAGCAGGATGCTAAGCCCTTGGCGAAGCAAAGACCCTATAATCCAAAGATTGCTGATGTTATCAAGGAAGAAGTGAACAAGATGCTGAATGCCAGAATCATTTTCCCCATTCACCACTCAACATGGGTGGCCAACATTGTACCAGTCAGAAAGAAAAATGGGGAGATCAAAATGTGTAGATTTCAGAAATCTGAATCAGGCATCTCTCAAGGACAATTACCCTCTTCCGATCATGGATCATATCCTACAAGTAGTTACTGGATTTGAGATGCTCTCTTTGCTTGATGGCTTCTTAGGGTATAATCAAATTAAAGTGGCGAAGAAGATTGTAGCAAGACGGATTTCACAACTCCTTGGGGCACTTTTGCTTACAGTAGGATGCCTTTTGGCCTGATCAATGCGGGAGCCACCTTCCAAAGAGCCATGGACCTGGCTTTCAAAGATCTCAAGAATTGCATTGTCATATACCTTGATGACTTAACCGTGTTTTCAAAGAAGAGAAGTGAGCATATCTTCCACTTGGAGCAGGTTCTTGCAAGATGTAGAAAGCATGGCATTTCTCTAAATCCCAAGAAGTGTATCTTTGGAGTCACAAAAGGCAAGTTGTTGAGACACATTGTGAATAAACATGGAGCACATATTGACCCTGAGAGGGTAAGTGCTATTCAAGCACTCTCTCTTCCCACCAGCAAGAAAGGAGTGCACTCATTCTTTGGGAAGGTAAATTTTCTTCGCCGCTTTGTCCCCGAATTTGCTGAACTAACAAAGCATATCACCTCCATGATGAAGCCTCAAACAATTTTCAAATGGACTAGTGAAGGAAAATCAGCATTTGAAGAAATCAAGAAGGCCATTGTTAAAGCTCCAACGCTGGTATCTCCAGATTTCAGCAAGGAATTGATCATGTATTGTTATGCCTCGGAGCACACTCTTTCTGTTTTCCTAGTTCAAAAGAATGAGGAAGGATTGGAAGCACCTATTCTTTTCATGAGCTGCCCTTTGAAGAAGCATGAACTAAATTACAGTCAATTGGAGAAGCATGCATACGCAGTGGTCAAGGCCGTGAAGAATTTCAGATTTTACATACTCAATTCTCACACCGTGGTGATGGTCCCTGGAAGTGCAATCAAGTCCATTTTGACACAACAAGATCCGGAGCCAAAAGAGGAAATTGGATTGCAAGGATCCAAGAGTATGACATGGAGATTAAGCCCTCTAATCTGGTTAGAGGAAATGGTTTGTGCAAGTTGATTGGTAAAGATGAATCTCTCAAAGAAAGAGATGACACTTGCCCAACCTGCTCAGAAGATTGCCCACAACTTCTCTTTGTGAACACTACAAAGGAATGGTATGCAGACCTTGCTTTCTTTCTTACCTATGGGGACTACCCTCCTCATTTAGATTACAAGCAACGAAGAACTCTCAGGCTGAAAGCAGCCAAATATGTGATTTGGAATCATGCACTCTACAAGAAAGGGATAGATGGTTGTTTTCTCAAATGTGTTGACAAGGAACAATAAGAAAAACTCCTCAAAGCCTATCATGATCAAGCTTGTGGTGGACACTTTTCAGCCATGGTGACTGCCCACAAAATTCTCAGAGGTAGATATTATTGGCCTTCTCTTTTTGCTGATACTCAGAGCTGGGTTTCTAAATGCAAAGCATGCCAGCAATTTGTTGGAAAACCACAGTTAGTTGCATTGCCTCTCAGGCCTGTGATTATTGAAGAACCATTTCAACAATGGGGGCTGGACTTCATTGGCATTTTGAATCCCCATTCAAGTGTTGGGCATACTTATGTGCTCACTGCCACGGACTACTTCACCAAATGGGTGGAAGCCATTCCAACCAAATAGGCTAGCTCTGAAGTTGTCTGCAATTTCATAAAAGAGAATATCATTGTTCGTTTTGGAGTTCCTCAGAAGATTGTAGTAGACAACGCTACCTATTTCTCTTGAAGGAATTGACAGAATTCTGTTATGGTTTTGGCATCTCTCTAGCACATTCTTCTGACTACTATCCTTAGGGGAATGGTCAAGTTGAGTCAAGCAACAAAAATATTGTGACCATTATCCGCAAACTTGTTGATGAGAATCAGAAGAATTGGCATAAAAATTATATGATGCATTGTGGGCTGATAGGATAACTCCTAAGAAGGCAATAGGCATGTCACCTTTTCAGCTTCTATATGGAGTTGAAGCAAATATTCCTATTACAATTGAAATGCCAACTCTCAAGCTGCTTTAAACAGTGGAAGACAGCCAATACAAAGATTCAATTGACAAGAGGATCCTTTTCCTTGAGAAGCTAGAAGAGAGCAGATTCTAGGTAGTGGACAGAATCAAAGAACATTAGCTGAAAGTGAAGAAGCTCTTTGTGTAAGAGCCAAAGCAAGGAGTTCGAGCTGGAGATTTGGTCCTACTTTGGGACAAGAGGAGAGAGCTAAAGGTAGTCATGATAAGTTTGATTCTTTGTGGTTGGGTCCATTTCAAATTCGGGAATCTTGTGGTGAGAATTCCTTTCTCTTATCATACTTGGATGGAACTCCACTTTGGGATTGCCTAGAAGTGGGCAATATTTGAAGTTGTACCATCAGTGAAAGTGAGTTGTCCCTCACCTTGTACCATAGTTTTTGTTGTTTCCCCTTTTCTGTTGTGTGTTTTGGTTGTTTTTCTGTCTTGGTGTGGTTTTGGTTGGTGTGCTTCCTTCCTTCTTCCTTTCCTCAGAATTGTACATGACTCTGCAAGGCCCAATGGATAAGGCATTGGTCAACGTTATATGTTTTAAAACTTGATATTCTGGATCCTCATGCCATGTTTTCTCCCTGTTCAATCCATGCCATGTCCTCAAGCTAGAGCCATTGTTGTCCCCTCAAAATTTTCCTTCTTTTTCCCAAGTCTGGACTTAGAGATTTTTGAGTTGTCACCCTTTGAAAATGGTCCAGTTTGAGTTTTTTGAAATCTGGCACTTCCCAAGGGATCAAGGATTCTTAGAAACACCTCCATCAGATAGAGAATTCTTTCCCCTTTCCAGAAAGGTATGGAAGTCCTCCTAATTCCTTGTAGTTTTTGAGTTCTGGCTTGGTGGAGGTAAATGGGGAAATTTTCCCTAGGCAGGCATGCATCCAATAAAAGTGCCATGTGTCAAGGTGAAGTGGAAGCACGGGGAGAAATTTGTCACTTAGCTTTTTTTGTCTAAAAAGCGCAAAGGCAAAAAGCAGCCCGAGCAGCCGCGGAGAAGGGAGAAGCGCATGGCAGAGCGGCGGGGCGCGGAGGTAAATTGAGATTTTTTCCCAATGTTAATTTCAAAGGCAAAAATGGAGGCGCATCCCCCAAGCAACCAGAAGGTGCCACGTGTCTCGAAGTGGCAGGGCGCGGGGAGTTTTCGGGAAATTTTCCCAATATGAAAACGCGAAGGAAAAAGACAGGTCTTCAGCCCGCGAACGAACTAGAAGGTGCCACGTGTCTCGGAGTGGCGGACCCGTGGAGTTTTTTGGGAAATTTTTCCAAAAGGGAAAAATTTGAAATTTGACCCCGCCAACCCTAATTTTGACCAGTTTTGCCCTAAATCTTCAAGAGGCCATATCTTTCGAACCAGAGCTCGGTTTTTTGCATTTTTGGTATCAATGGAAAGCTGTTGAAATTCTCTACACGATGGACACTTCAATTTTAAATTTTGATGGCGTTTTATGGGAGAAAATCGAGAAAATGTCTCTGGCATGCAAAAAAAAAAAAAAGTTCCTCCCAACTTCGCTCCAATGTTCTCCTGCCATGTGGATGGCCCGATTTCAAAGCAATTAGGGCAAAGGAGCGAACGGTGTTGAGCACAAGATAATACTGAAAGGGGGTGAATCAGTATTATGATATTATTTCAAACTTCAATACTTAAACTTAGATCTATAATCACAAGCAATGTGAATATATCAAATCGATCAAAGAACACAACTTAATGCAAGTAGGCACAGATATACGTGGAAACCCTTTCGGGAGAAAACCACGGAGAAACTTCTTTCTTTATATATATTTCTCAAAAATTTGTAGGCACCAACCTACAGGAGCACCCACCCCTTTTGCTAAGCACCAACTCAGCAAGAGACACCGATCTCTTCAAATATGAAGGCACCAACCTTCCTTACAAAATTTGCTTTCCACTTTTGAACTTGTTGCTTCCTCAACGAATAATGGAAAATTCTTCTTCTTACTTTTAGATTTGCTGTTCTAAAATTTTGCCCTTACGCTTCCCCTTCTTCTTCTTTTTCCTTAAGATATTCAACTTGAATCCATGCTTAATAAGTCTCATATGAATCTTCTTATATAGCCTTTCGTACCTTTTCGAAAAGACACATCGTTCCAACGGACACAACCTTTCCATTAACACAACTTAATTAAGTGCATTAGTTGGCTAAAACCAAAAAATAATTAATGCAGCCCATAATTATTAAATGCACATTAATCAATGCAATTAACCACTTGATAGGAGCGCTGCCCCTCCTTAGACAAATCACTGTTATCATTAAATCGCTGCCAGCCATCATTAAATCTTCTTTTTCACCATAAAACATTGCATATGAACACCTTAAAATGCGGATATCTCTCTCTTATGTATAGCTGTGTATATCTCGCTTATACCATGATAATCCTCATGCAAAAACGCTTCTTTTCATGTATTTAAACTTTCGTTTTCTACCCTTCTATACTGCTGGTTATTTCCGTTACTTTCTACCATTTCCGTCAATAATTCCGTTACTTTCTGACAGATTTCCGTTTACCAGTTCAGCACCTCTTTTGACATCAATGACAATATTTCCAACAATCTCCCCCTTTGTCATTGATGGCAACCCCAAAAAAATAATCTCCTCTTCTGCAGCTTCCTCTTGCCGTAGCTCCCCCTTACTACCATTCTCCCCCTTTGACATCAATGGCAAAGGGTCATCCTAGGAGCTGAAAAATTTGCAAAGTTTTAGCTCCCCCTTAACCAGTGCTACCCTTGACTCTTCAATGTAAAGATGTAAAAGAAATTACTCCCAGCTTATGCCGTAGATATTCAAATGTCTCCTTTGGAAGTGGCTTAGTGAAAATATCTGCTGCTATCTGTTCGGATGTAGTGACATACTCCAACTTTACCTGTTTCTCTCGCCACCGCCTTTGTCTTAAGAATTGATATCTTATGGGAATGTGCTTTGTTCTGGAATGCATAACCGGATTCTTTGAAATACTTATTGCACTAGTATTATCACATAATATGGAGATGGGATGATCATACTCTACTTTGATATCCTTCAAGGTCTGCTTCATCCATAAAATTTGCGTGCAACATAGTACCGCTGCTATATACTCTGCTTATTGTGGATAGGGATACAAAATTTTGCTTCTTACTTAGCCAAGATACCAGGCTGTTTCCAAGAAAAAATGCTCCTCCGCTTGTACTTTTTCTGTCATCTACACATCCTGCCCAATCTGAATCTGTATAAGCTGTCAATGTGAAATCTTTTCCTTTTGGATACCACAACCCGTATTCCATAGTTCCCTTTAGATATCTGAATATGCGTTTTACAACTTGCACATGTGTTTCTTTCGGCCCTGCTTGAAAACGTGCCACCATACCCACTGCTTGCATAATATCTAGTCTGGATGTTGTCACATATAATAAACTCCCAATCATTGATCTATAGAGAGATTGATCAGCATCTGGAGATTCGTCATCTTTGCTTAACTTGGTTCCGGTGATCATCGGTGTGCTGACAGGTGCACACTCCTCCATACCAAACTTTTTCAACATTTCCTTCACATACTTGGTTTGGGATATAAATATTCCTTTATTAGATTGAGAAATTTGCAATCCAAGGAAAAAGGATAACTCACCCAACATAGACATTTCAAATTCCTTTTGCATGTCTTCTGCAAATTTTCTAGACATTTCTTCATTGTCTCCTCCAAAGATTATGTCATCCACATATACAACCACAATTAACTGGTGTTCATCTTCAGTTTTGATGTAAAGATTACTGTCAGCATGTCCTCTCTTGAATCCTTGGTCCTGTAGATGTTGATCAAGCCTTGAGTACCATGCTCTGGGGGCTTGTTTTAATCCATACAATGCCTTTTTCAACCTACACACATAATCTTCATTTTCTGATAATAGGAACCCTTCAGGCTGTTCTATGTAAACCTCCTCTTCTAAATTCCCATTTAAAAAGGCTGATTTGACATCCATTTGGTAGACTTTGAAATTTTTAAACACTGCGAAAGCAAGGAACATTCTGATTGCTTCTAGTCTGGCAACTGGAGCAAAAGTCTCTTCAAAATCAACACCTTCCACTTGAGCATACCCTTTGCATACCAATCTTGCCTTATTTCGAGTGACTTGACCATCTTCATTTAATTTGTTCCGAAATACCCACTTCTAAATTCCCATTTAAAAAGGCTGATTTGACATCCATTTGGTAGACTTTGAAATTTTTAAACACTGCGAAAGCAAGGAACATTTGATTGCTTCTAGTCTGGCAATTGGAGCAAAAGTCTCTTCAAAATCAACACCTTCCACTTGAGCATACCCTTTGCATACCAATCTTGCCTTATTTCGAGTGACTTGACCATCTTCATTTAGTTTGTTCCGAAATACCCACTTAGTGCCAATCACATTCTGACTCTTTGGTCTGGGAACCAGTTCCCAAGTTTCATTTTTCTCAATTTGATCTAATTCTTCTTCCATCGCCTTCAACCAATGTTTATCATGTCTTGCTTCTAAAAAGTTCTTAGGTTCTACCTTAGATAGCAGAGAAAAATACCCTTGCTTAGAAGCACTTGTAATTCTTCTTCTGTTTTGAACCCCGGTATCAAATTCTCCAATAATCTGACTTTCATCATGATTTTTCTGAGCGAAGCGAGATGGCGTCTTGGTATCCTGCCTTTCTGATTTACTCCACTCTTTAATATCTTCTTCTTCCTCTTGTTCTTCTTTCACAAGACTTGGAATTTCTAAAGACTCTTCTGAATTTTCTTTTGTCTTTAGATCTAGACCCTCATCCACTCTGACACTTGCACTTTCTATGATAGTCTGCAACCTCTTGTTATAACATCTGAAGGCTTTACTTTTAGTGGAGTACCCAAGAAAAATCCCTTCATCGGATCTTGATTCAAATTTTCCTAAGTCCTCTTGGTTTTTTAATGAAACATCTACTCCCAAAAACCTTAAAATATTTGACCAAGGCTGGTCTTCCTTTCCATAATTCATATGGAGTTTTGTCATGGTTAACTCTGATTTGCACTCTATCCAAAATATAAACGGCAGTACTTACCGCTTCTTTCCAGAATCTATCTGATAGCTTAGATTCATTCAGCATTGTTCGGGCCATCTCTTGAACGGTTCTGTTCTTCCTTTCTACTACTCCATTTTGTTGTGGAGTTCTTGCAGCTGAGTATTGTCTTTTAATTCCATGGTCTTCACAATATTCAATAAATTCATTTGACATGAATTCACCTCCACGATCTGACCTTAGACATTTTATCTTCAACCCTGTTTCATTTTCTACTAATGCCTTGAAAGCTTTGAACTTTCCAAATGCTTCAGATTTTTCTTTCAAAAATGCTACCCATGTCATTCTAGTGTAGTCATCAATGAGTAACATAAAATAACTCTCACCTTGAATACTTTTCATTCTGGTAGGTCCACACAAATCCGTGTGAATTAGCTCCAATGGTTTGGTGGATGAATACTCCTTTGTTTTGAATCTTGTTCTGGTCTACTTCCCAAGTTGGCACTGCTTGCATAGAGTACTCGAAGGCTTTGTTATTTTAGGCATGTCCCGTATGGCCTGCTTATTGCTTATCTTCACAAGATTATCAAAATTTATATGTCCCATCCTTCTATGCCATAGCCAACTCTCCTCAACTTGACTTAGGCAACATTTTTCTTCTTTTATTTCTCCGAGCATATATAGATTATTTACAGTTCGGTGGCAATCTGCAATTAGTTCTCCTGTATCTACTTTCCTTATTTCACATCCTTCGGCATAGAACTTAAGAGTGTGTCCCTGATCACACATTTGACTCACACTCAAGAGGTTATGTTTTAATCCTTCAACATACAAAACATTCTCTATTTTTGTTTTTCCATTATCCAGACTCAGCGTACCTTTGCCAACGATCTTCGTTGTAGCATTATCACCAAATTTTACTGTACCTTCATTTACTTTCTTTAAGGAGAGAAACTTACTTTTATCACCAGTCATATGTCTTGAACATCCGCTATCAATGTACCACTGCTGTCCTTCATCTCGAGCATGAAAAGCTGTTTGAACGAGCATGGATTTTTCTTTGTCTAGCCCATCTTTCTCCTGCTTCCTTGTCCAGGATTTCATAGCCTCCCTTTTCTTTGTATCTAAAGGCTTTGTCTTTTGATCTTGTCTCGAGTCAAACACACTTCTACAAAAGCGTGCTATATGTCCATAATTATTGCACTTGTAGCAGATAATGGCTTCCTCGTTATAATAGGATAGTGGAGCAAACGAATTATAGTTCATATTCAACACTCTATGAGCAGATTTTGGTTTGTTCCAGGCTTCATTATCTCTCATTCGCTTTCTACACTATCTTTTTATGCCCATATATATTGCAATAAAAACAATAACCATGAAAGGAACTTTCAAACCTGTTCATATTCCTATGTCGTGGAGTAAATGGTCTTTTGATGTCGTTCTCTTTAACACCTTCCTTGTGGATGGAACAGGTCTTCGTAGTTTCCTCTTCCTTTCTGCTTTTATTCTTCGTAGGTGCATTTAGAATTTCTGCATAACTTTTTGCCTTTTCTAAACCTTTCTTCTCCGGAATCTCAATGGAATTTGAAGCTTTCTCTAGTTTTTCTTCATATCCGAGTCCTGATTTGTTGGATGGTGATCTTTGATTTTCTAGAATCTCATCTAGAACCTTAGTACTCTTTTCAAATTTCAAGTTGTTCATTAGTTTGGTATTTACCTTTTCTAAGTCTTTTCTCATCGCAACAATCTCTGACTCACGCTTTTCACATTCTTCTTGTTTCACCTTGAGCTGACTTCTCAACCCTTCCTCAATTCTCTTTGCTTCTTCAATCTGGGTCTTCAGGTCAATGATTAGATTCTTTGATTCTTCAAGACTCTGTGCTAACTTAGCTTCGAAAGATTGATTTTGTTCTTCATATTTCTGGAGCTGAAGTCTTTGCTTCTGATTCCTCTTTTTGAGTGCTTTTATTTCACCCAACGCACAAATGAGTTCTTCTTCGAGGTTTACCTCACCTTCTTCTTCTATGTCCTCGATTCCTTCCAAATCAACTTTGCTAGTTGATGAACCTTCTTCTATAGCCATAAACAATGTTTCTTCATCATCACTGTCTGAATCACTTATTCCGCTTTCTTCGGATGAGCTGCTACCTCTTTTTGAATATAGACTCTTCTTTTGCTTTTCAAATCTTTTCTTGCCTCTGCTTTGTTTGAATTCTCTTTTGAACTTGGGCTTGCTTTCTTCATCTTCGCTATCTTCCTTCTCTGGGCATTTAGCTGCAAAATGACCAATTCTATACGATTAAAACATTTAAATGGTAACTTACCTTTGTATCTCCCAGATCCTTTCTTTAGCTTTCAAATGAATAAAGCTTCCTTTTCATCTTCTTCGCATTGTTTGATTCAACATTCGCTTCTTGATTCCTTGATTTCCTTTTTCTTGAGACTTTGACCGGCTTCTTCTTTGCTGGTTTATTAGACTCGGTCTTCATTTCATAAGCCGCCGTATTCCATGTAGTTCGTCCATGCTTAGCTTGTCAAGATCCTTCATTTCTTCGAGGCGTACACCTTAGCATCAAATCTTAATGGTAAAGATCTTAAGACCTCTACGGATGATCACAGTTCCTCAATCTTTCTCCAAGCCCTCTTATGGCGTTGACAACTTCATCCACCCGCAGAAGATAAGCTGCAACATCTTCCTCCATTTTTAGGCTCTCAAATTTTCTCCTATGGGTTTGAAGCTTAGCTTTTTGATCAAAAACGCTTCTTTATCACCTTATCATCACCTTCATATATTGTTCGAAGTTTATCCCATATTTCCTTTGCCGTGTCACATTGCATTACCTTGACAAATTCGGACTCTGACAGACCACACAAGATTGCATTCATCGCCTTGGCATTGTTTTCAAAAGCCTTCTTACCGGCTTGGTCTGTTGGCGGAGTTGATGGAATGATATATCCGACCGCTACTGATTGCCAAATATCAAACCCTAGTGCCATCAGATAGGTTCTCATTCTTACGCTCCAAAATGCATAGTTTGTTCCGTCAAACAATGGAGCCTTGTTCGAGGAAAAACCTTCTTGTACTTGACTAGCCATATGTGCTCCCAAGATCTACCTTCCAACTGTTAGATTGTTCTTGAAGGAACCTGCTCTGATACCAATTGTTGAGCACAAGATAATACTGAGAGGGGGGGTGAATCAGTATTATGATATTATTTCAAACTTCAATACTTAAACTTAGATCTATAATCACGAGCAATGTGAATATCAGTCCAAGGGAGTTTGTTCAAGGATATCACAACCCAAACAAGAAGCCAAAAGTTACCCAAAAGATAAGCACCAACTGGCAGGAACGGATGAAAAAAGGAAGAAAATACCCCATCCGGAGTGAAATCATGCCAGAAAATGCTGATTTAAACACTCGAAATGACATCAAATCGATCAAAGAACACAAAACTTAATGGAAGTAGACATAGATATACGTGAAACCCTTTCGGGAGAAAACCACGGAGAAACTTCTTTCTTTATATATATTTCTCAAAAATTTGTAGGCACCGACCTACAGGAGCACCCCACCCCTTTTGCTAAGCACCAACTTAGCAAGAGACACCGATCTCTTCGAATATGAAGGCACCAACCTTCCTTACAAAATTTGCTTTCCACTTTTGAACTTGTTGCTTCCTCAACGAATAATGAAAAATTCTTCTTCTTACTTTCAGATTTGCTGTTCTAAAATTTTGCCCTTACGCTTCCTCTTCTTCTTCTTTTTCCTTAAGATATTCAACTTGAATCCATGCTTAATAAGTCTCATATGAATCTTCTTATATAGCCTTTCGTACCTTTTCGAAAAGACACATCGTTCCAACGGACACAACCTTTCCATTAACACAACTTAATTAAGTGCATTAGTCGGCTAAAACCAAAAAATAATTAATGCAACCCATAATTATTAAATGCACATTAATCAATGCAATTAACCACTTGATAGGAGTGCTGCCCCTCCTTAGACAAATCACTGTTATCATTAAATCGCTGCCAGCCATCATTAAATCTTCTTTTTCACCATAAAACATTGCATATGAACACCTTAAAATGCGGATATCTCTCTCTTATGTATAGCTGTGTATATCTCGCTTATACCATGATAATCCTCATGCAAAACGCTTCTTTTCATGTATTTAAACTTTCGTTTTCTACCCTTCTATACTGCTGGTTATTTCCGTTACTTTCTACCATTTCCGTCAATAATTCTGTTACTTTCTGACAGATTTCTGTTTACCAGTTCAGCACCTCTTTTGACATCAATGACAATATTTCCAACAAACGGTTCATATGCAAACCGACAAATTGGAATATAAAACGCATTTTTACATGAAGCTCTTCTTGGGCTTCATGAAGCATTTTCTTTGCTACGAGAGGAATCGGAAGAAAGAAAAATGATCAAATTTGTTTTTCAAATTTGTTTGTAACCGCTTCTTGGTCATTTGGGGAAGTTGTAACCGCCCCTTACATGTTATTTCTTGTCCTCTGAGAGTCGTTGTTCGGGCTGGCAATCGAATTGGAAAACTGGAAGCACGTTTTTTGCAAACAGATGGACAAAGATGACAATCAGTCTTCTTCTATTCTCCTCCTCTGCATTTTTCTTCTATTCCCACTTGTGTACAAGTTTCAACTCTGAGATCAATAAAAAAGGAAGGAATTTTATGTCCCCCGATGGAAAAATCGATTGGTGCTTTGTGACCAGCGTGTTTTATTCTTGTCTTGTGCTCAGAAATTGCAAATTTGTCTTTCTTCTATTAGTTAATGCATGTTATGAACTTTCTGATCAATGCATATAGGCATCTGATATTCTACCTATATCATTGACCTTCTTGCCTTCTTTCCCACTCCCTTTCCCATACTTGGATTAATTTCTACCCTAGCAAGAAATTGCAGGCTTTGCCATAGGGTCAGTGGAGTGCCCCTATGGATCTCTGGTTGAAAAACCACCATTAAAATCCTTCGGTTTTACATGCTAAACAATGGGAGCTGCACCATTCAAATGTAGAGGGACTTAGATTCCCATAGTGTTGGCCTGAAATCCATAAATTTGTCCACAAGACAAATTTTCTAGCCAACAGCTTGTTATACTTATGTTTGGAAAAGTAATTTGGGTTTGTGTTGATACGTCAACAAGCCTTTTATGGCCATGAAGATGGAAAGAAACTCCCCAAAAAGGACAAGATGTAGTGGATGGTCTCCTCCTAACTGCAGTCCAAGGGAGTTTGTTTGATGGATATCACAACCCAAACAAGAAGCCAAAAGTTACCCAAGACAAGCACCAACAACTTGGGAACGAATGCAAGGAAGAAAATACCCCATCCGGCAAGGAAATCATGCCAAGAAGGAATGCTGATTTAAACTCGGAAGTTCTGAGTTGTAAGAATGTTACGGGCAGCCCACAGTATGAAGGTATTTCAGTTTTTGCCTATGTATCATTTCAGATTTTCTACCATGGACAGATGGTTAGGAGTACTCATGTTTCATGTATGTTGTATCCTCTTTGGTCACCACTGATTGAACAACTTTGTGCACACCATACTTCATGGGGTGTTTTTTTACTAAAGAACATATGGACAGTTGGGCTCAATTTCTATGGTGTTTTTGCAAGTGGCATATAGGTGCTATGATGAGTCCTTAAAAAGAGGAATATCTGATTTTAAAATCAGTATGAAAGAGAACTCTATCATGAAGTGTTGGGGTCATAATGATGGTCCTAACTTTTCATTTCTTATATGGCTAACCCTTGGACCCATAAAAATGGAAGAGTTAGGAGGAATGGGCAGCTGTATGCATCAAATTGTCAAAGAAGAATTGGAAAGAAGGTTGGGGCCAAGCAAGGATGGTTTCAAAGGCTTCAAGATCACCAATAGCATCTTCATGTTGTCAAATTTCATGGGAAGGTGCAAGGTATGTAATGTTTTTCTTGAAATTAAGCCAGCTGAAGTTAATGTTGTTTGGGGAATGCAATGGTTCCAGTTTTTGGGAAAATTTCATTATGATACTCTTTTTCATATATCAGCCCTTTGGAAAAACTTATTTATGGTTGGGCATGTGCAAATTCAACCACCCAATAAGTTTAGAAGAAAAATTAAGTTGCTGGTTTGGGTTCAGTCAGATTATGAGTTATTTCCAATTCTGAACAACTATAAGAATGTTCCTTTTGAAGCTACTAAATCATGGGGAAATGATCTTGAGGTTGTTGGTTTGGAGGAAGGTAGTAAGACTACCATATTTTTGGATTCCAAGTACGCTGCCATAAGCTTTTATGTAAGCATTTCCAGCCCTTTCTCCAAGTTTTTATCAGCTGTAACCTTGTGGCCAGCCCCCATAACATTGATAGAATGGGGAACTTTGAAGGTATGTCATGATTACATCTGTTGTACTCTCCTTTCTACTGCTGTTCACAAATTTCCCAGCTATTTGTTTACTTATAAGATACTGAGAAAGGAGTTTCTAATCACATGGTTGAAGAAGTACCAAACACTTCATGGCTGTTGTAGTCACTATACAGCCCCCATTCAGTCACCTTGGTGCTATTTCTCTCAAGGAATCAATGGTCTAAACATGGGAGAAAGATGGGATGGCAAATACCTTGACCCAAGGGTCAAATTGAAGACAGTTCCACCAAAGAGGTCTGTTGTTTTATTCATTTTCAGTTTGTTCTTCTTGAAGTCTTGGTGCATAGAGAGACATTTTTATAGCCGGGGATTGTATTTTCTACACAATGACACACTTGCACTATTTTGTGCAAGTAAAGGTGGGATTCTAGTTCCCCTCATTCTGATTTTTGAAGAAGAAGAGCAAGATTACATTGGTAATTGGGACAACATGAAAGAGATGGTGGGTCACCAATGCTTGGATAGTGATTATACAAAGAAGGAACAGCTGAGGCTTATTTGGGATCCGAGCACTTGCAATTGCTTGAGGACAAACAATTTTGGGAAGGGAGGACTGTAATGTCCCCTTTTCCAACTTGAGAAGCATGATTTGGACTTCTTGCCATTCCCTTTTCCATGGCAACGAAGTGGAAAGAGTTGGGAAAAGGAATTGAGCTTCTTTTGCATTTGTTTTTCTAATTTTTAATGTTTCTTTTTAGCATGTGTTTTCCTTTAGCAGGTCGGTTGGGTTTTAAGGCATTTAAGGAGGCATAATAAAAGAATATAATGACTTATAGGGGTCGGCCTTGCTCTTCCAAGCTTTGGCGCCAAAAGGAGGTTATAAAAGGAGACTTAGGAGCTCATTTGCACTCATACATCTTTGGCGCATTTACTCTACTTGAACCTTTGGGCTGGTGGCTCATTGTTCTTCCACTCTTGGATGAAAACCCAAGTGTGTG
Organism: Taxus wallichiana var. yunnanensis; assembly: GCA_018340775.1. Classification (NCBI taxonomy): domain Eukaryota; kingdom Viridiplantae; phylum Streptophyta; class Pinopsida; order Cupressales; family Taxaceae; genus Taxus; species Taxus wallichiana. The sequence continues at coordinate 369,817,193 of CM031241.1, forward strand.
GCATCTTCCTAGAAGGACGAAAACCCTTCTAGTGGTTTATAGGGGGACGAAAACCCTCCTACCTTGTGTGAGCTTGAAGGATTGTTGTAGATTTGAGGGAAAAAAATCATAATCAGATTTGTATTTGCATTGAGTGGCCTCTCCTAGGTGGAGCGACCTACCTTGGAGTGAAGTTTGGTGCCTTAAAGGGCATATATTTGATATTTCACTTCATTTTCAGATTTGCCTCTATTTATAAAGTCGGAATCTACTTTGTGGTGAATTTTTGGGGTTTATAAACCCTCATTGCATAATTATTTTGGAGCTGTACTTTTGCTGGTTTTATTTAATTTTCAGCTGAGCATATGCATGTCTTTTTGGGTTGAAAACAGTTCTAGAATATCCCTAAAAGGTTTATAAAAATTGTGGATGCATTGTTAGTGTTAGAAGATGCACAAAGAAGAAAGAATACAGAAGGCAAAAACTGCGCTGTCTAAATGACACAGGCAGGGTGTATTTATTGTAAGAGGAAGTTACAATTGGTTGCACAGTTAACAACCGTATAACTGTTTAATATGCTATATAAGCATCGTCATTTTAACACCCCCTCTTAATGACTAACCTAGAAACTATACCAAGTTTATCCCGAAACTTGACAAACAAGAAAGCACCAAGAGGTTTAGTCATTACATCAGCAGACTGCTCCTGAGAAGGACAGAAATGAAGAGAGATTTCACCTGAGTCAACCAATTGACGAATATAGTGATGATGAATCTCAATATGTTTAGTGCGGGCATGATAGATAGGATTTTTGACCATCTTCAACACACCTTGATTATCACAAAAAAGTGAAAGAGGTGTAGCAGTGACCTGTGAAAACTGAAAATCAACCAAAATCTGACGAAGCCATACCGCTTCACAACCAGCACTAACAGCAGCCTTGTATTCTGCTTCTGTGGAAGAGATAGCTACAGTGGGCTAAAACTTACTCTGCCAAGAAATAACTCCTAAACCAAGAGAGAAGATATATCCAGTGGTAGATCTCCGAGTATCCACTGAACCTCCCCAATCAGAGTCTGTGTAGCCAATCAACGTGAAATCTGCAACTCTCTAATACAAGATGCCAAAGTCAAGAGTTCCTTTGACATACCTTAACACACGTTTTGCTGCTCCCCAGTGAATGAGTTTCGGTTTAGACAAAAACCGAGAAAGATAACTCACAGCAAAACACAAATCTGTTAGAAGATGCACAAAGAAGAAAGAATACAGAAGGCAAAAACTGCACTGTCTAAATGACACAGGCAGGGTGTATTTATTGTAAGAGGAAGTTACAATTGGTTGCCTGATTAACAACCGTATAATTGTTTAATATGCTATATAAGCATTCGTCATTTTAATGATTAGATGGTATTTTGGGTGAAATTGTGAGTTTTCATACTATTATTCCTAAATTCAGTTCGCTGCCCTAATATGAGTTTAATTTTTAATTTGCTGGTTTTAATAATCAAATTTGACAACTTGGGATTTGTGTTAACTTCCTAATTTTCAGTTTTAGCCCTTAATAGGGATATTATAGAAAGTATCCATGTGCCCTTTGCCACTCAAAGTGTTTTTCATTCTATAACCATTTTTGCTATGTCATTCATGATGACCAAAGATATGCCGTGCTGTACCATGAGGCATCAAACTTGACATAAGATCACTTCTTTCAACATGCTGCCCATGATGAAAACACATTTGAAATGACATAGTAGGAAGCAACAAATCCACAACACTTTCATATCTTTGGCTGTCCACAATTTGCTCACCTTACTTTGCTGGATGAAGAATGATTGAGATATCTCCCGCACCTTCCATCCTTGTGACTCAGAATTTCTGAGTTAGGATTCTCCTTACTTTTAGACTCTTCACATTCAACAAGGGAAGCCCTTTTTGCCTTGACTTCATCCATACTTTGTTGACAAATGTATAGAGCATCTTCATAGTTCTTGTTAGAGTCATGAGCACCATTAACTTGCTTCTTATAGGTTGTTGTTCTAAAAATCCAGCCACCTAAAAAGCAACATTAGCAACTGATAAAGATCTTTCCTCATGTGCATGGCCCTCAATATGGTATTCTTGGGACTCCTCAAAACCCTCTTGTAGATTTGGTTTTTCTTTTTCCGATTTATGCCCCATGATTTCTTCTTGACCTCTTGAGGTGTTGATGTATCTGCTACCTTTGTTAGTTCTTTTTCTTCTTTCAATAGAATTGAAGGCTAAGTTCATGCATGCAGATTACCAATTAGTTTTGTTTGAAAAGTTGCAAAATCTATGATAGGGGTTAAGTTAAAAGATTACACTGAGTAATTCTATAGAATAATTCTTAGAGTTGGTCATGTTGAGGATGACACCATGAAGATCTTGTGTTATGCGAATGGATTGCACATATCCATCCAAGTTGAGTTCGGTATGATTTGAATGTGTTTCGTTCAAGAAGTCTATCAATGTGTACTAAAGGACAAAGAAAAGTTTCCTTACAGACAACAAGGAGTGTGAATTCGAGGAACGTTTGCATTTGGTCAAGGACAAGGTGGTGGTAATGGAAATTTTGTGCAAGATGGTGAAAAAGCACATCTCAACCCAACGATGTGTGTACAAATAGGTAGAGGAAACTCAAATTGAGGTAGAGGATCATATGGTCGAGGTCGTGGATATGGATTCACAAGAACATGTTTCAAGTGGAGAGAATGGGCATAGGGAATTTGATTTCCCAGGAGGAACATAATGATGGTGGTAGAAGAAATGATGTTAGTGTGTATGTCATGTAAGATAATGATGAGAGTGTTGCATCAGCTCATCACCTTAATGAGCCAAAAACTAGAGAATCCTCTATGATGAAGAGAGTTGTGTTGAAGTTAAGAAGGGAAGAGAATAGTCGTACACATTGGTAGAATTTGTTTAGAACGTCATGTAATTTTGGAGGAAAAGTATGCAAGGTACTTGTGGATAGTGACAATAATGACCACTTGGTTGTGGAAAAGATGCTAGAAAATTTGGGTTTGAAGAGGATTATGCATCCGATTCCCAACAAGGTATCTTGGTTGTTGAAGGGACATCAAATCTTAGTAAAAGAGCAATGTGTGGTGAGTTTCCACATTGGTGCATATAAAAACGAGGTAATGTGCGATGCAATATTTGTCATAGTTTATCTTGATGACATTCTGATATTCAGGAAGACAAAGGAAGATCATTTGATACACTTGGAGAAAGTGTTGTAGTAGTTGGAAGAAGAAAAGTTGCTGATAGATTTAAAGAAATGTAATTTCACAAAAGAAGAGCTAGTGTAATTGGGTTTTCTAATATCCTAAGAAGGTTTGAAGATGGATCCAGGAAAGATGAAAGTAATATTAGATTGGTTGACGCCTAGGAGTACTTTTGAGGCAAAGTTTTTTCATAGATTGGTGTGTTTCTCTAGGAAGTCCATTTAGAATTGTATTGGTATTTGGACACCTATCATAGAGGTCATGTGAAGAGATATAAAGGAATCTGTGTGGATAACTTGTGTGGCATGTCCCTTTTTCGAGATAATTCCGTTTGAAGACCTTGACCCATTTTTCTTCCTCATGGGTCCAAGGGAACAAGCTAGAGGAAGCCAACAATGTCATCATGTGCTTAATTTCATGTTTATTTCTTTAATTGGCATTGTATTTGTTGGTGAGCCTAGCGCCCAACAATAAATTAGAAATAAAAAGATATTGGTGAGCATGTAGGCTCCAAAAAGAAAAAGAAAATAATAATAAAGCAAGTCTAATTGTGGTCGGCCTCATTTGAGAGCCCCAAGACTTGGCGCCACCCTCTTATTATAAATAGAGGTTGTTGGCATTAGTTTGAATTATGTTTTGGTGATTATTCATATCTTGGTGAAAGTTGGCTAGTGTAGCCCTTTTACTCTCTCTCAAGGACGAAACCCCTTGGGTTGAGGACCTCATCCAAGGATGAAAACCCTTGGTTGGGAAACTTGTGAAGGATGAAAACCCTTCATGAAGGTTTTTGTGTGCAAGCAGATTGGAAAAGCAATAAAGTATCTTTCTCTTGCATTTGTAGTCTTTTTGGTGCAATATTATAATTGTTTAGGGTGGAGTTGCCCACCTTGTAGTGGACTTTTGGTATGTGTGACTAATTTGGAAAATCTTTAAAAAATAAACAGACAAATTTTATTTCATAGGAGAAATATTTGTACATTTACAATGATGCCAAGCTTGATAGATATTTTTCCAATCTTGAGCACTATAAAGGAAAATAAACATATCTAAAAACATTAAGGATAGTCAAGTTTTAGAATAGCCTCGCATAGCTTCCTAATCTCGTTGAGGCCACCAAAAAGGAGGATCGTCGTAACAGACTTATGCCATGATTATCCAGAGCCCAATTTGCCCGATGCATCTCGCCACTTGATTTCTTTGTCTAGGAATATGTGCGATTTGGAAAGTCAGAAATTGTTCTATTCCTCTTCGCAGTTTGAGCTCCTTTGAGACCTTTAATTTTATCTATTCTTGAAAAAAAAATCTACAAAAACTCGGCAATATCCGACCCATAGATGGAAATCTGCCAGTTTGAGCTCCTTTGAGTCCTTTTAATCATATTTGGAATACTCGCACTTGGCAAATTCTTTCGAAAGACACAAGTATAGAAAAAAAAAAAATCAAGGGAAGATGTAAAACTTCATGTGCAATATCCGACCAATACTCGGATGATGGCAATAAATACATTTTCGACCAAGCAGAACTTAAAAAATACTCAAATTTCTTTAAAAACATAAATTTGCCAAAACCATGTATTTGGAATTTTTCTTCCATTCTTATTAATGTTTTCTTTTGTATTTTAATTTTTTCCACCATTTTATTTCATATGAGTTTTGGAGAGCGAGAGGAGCCACCAGCACCATTTTTTGAGTTTTGGCAAATTTACAGGGAGAGTACTTTCGAGTGTTTAGTAGTGGCGTATTGTCGCATGAATGCGATTTTGTATTGTATTTGTATTCAAATCTAATAGCGAGTTAATTTTATGGCAATTTACTCGTTTGCATTATGTTTTTGGTGATTACTCGAGGATGAGTTTTGGTTTAAGTTTCCTACTATAGTTAGCGAAATACTTCGCAGAACTTAAAAAATACTCGGCGAGTAATCTACGAAGTTTTTTCCAACTATGCTTTTAATAGTTACCATTTTATTTCATATGAGTTTTGGATTTTTAATAATGACCTTAGAATTAGATTCCAGTTTTGCGCACTTGAGTCAACCACACTTAATAGCCTCGTGGTGATTCCTCGATAAATAACTCGACCTTAGAAGCACTTGAGTCCAACCACAATATTATTCGATAAATAGCTTCAGCAATATTATACCCAGTTTGTAGCAAACATAAAGGCAACTTTTCCATCATGAGTTCTTCCAATACCCCCCATCCCAGCAATCCCTAGATTTCCCCTAAAAGCCCCATCCGTATTCAATTTTCCAAACTGCATAGGAGGAGGAACCCTTGGTTGCAAATCTGAAATTACTAGCTTGTTCTTCATAATTTATAAGGCCAATATCTTGAGTTTCATGAATTTTGGAGCTTCCTAAGTTGAGTTGTGAATTTTTAAAGTAACACTACAGACAAGGGTTTCATTGAAATTCATATCTCCATATCTAGGGTATTAAAAATCAGATTTCTTGCATTACATGATTGTTGATGATATATCATAATTTTAGAGACTTAAGTGGAGCTGATTAGAAGGGTTTTGAAGGCACAAAGGTGGGGTTGAAACCCCAAAACAGGTCGCTGCCCTAGAAAAGGGTTTAATTTGCAGGTTTACAAGTTTATAACAACTCTATAAATCTGATTTGTGAGCTTTTAGCCATTTCCTAAGTCCCCTAAAAAGGGACATTATAGTGGTATCAAAGCATCATCCTCCCAGCCTGTGAAGCATGTAGAACAAGTCACAAGGAAGGATAGAGGATGTACTGGATAGGCTTTCCTAGCCATCCAAAATATGCAAGGTGGTCGTTCGCTGAAGGAAGAAACGGTTTCAAGAATTGAAAACTTGAATATAGCCTATCGAGTTCTTTTGGAAAAGATGCGTGATGCCCTTTCCTTTGAGGATTTTTGGAAATAGAAAGTCATAGAGTGAGGATCGACATAAGGCATAGTGCCCGAAGCTCATCAAAGGAACATGGCATAAAGGTCTTAGCCATAGAGGGGAGAAAACCCTCCATTATGAAGAAGCAAGTTGAAGAGCATGTGGCGGATCAGCTACAAGGTGGAGAAGTCATGATGAAGATCGAAGATGCAACTTCCTTTTATAGCCACCCTTCCGAGGTGACAAAAGAGGAAGATATCCACCATGCTAAGGAGGAAGAACCATCGCAACAACTGTTTGGGGTGATGGATCAGCCTTTGGGAGCCCTAGAAGCACCCACCGCCATTGCCAAAGGTGAACCCTTGATTGATTTTCCTTACAGCCCTATGAAAGCACAAGAGGAGGGAGAAATGGCTAAGCAAGAACCAAGAAAAATGGAAGGTAAAGAATTTTTTTATTGTTTAAAATATTCCCTTGAATTTTAATGGTTGCATGTGGCAAAATACTAAGGGAACTTGGGAGCATGAGCAAAAGGATGAGGGGAAGCTTGAGGAACAAGAGGATGAAGTAAATAGCTCAAGCAATTCTCATATGACAATAGAAGATGGAGTCATTGAGGAAGAAGATTCGGTGGTCAAGAGATCTAAGGCCATGACGCTAACACCCATTGTTGTCCTGGAGAGTCAACATTATGAGGTAATTAATGATCATTGTTTGGTTAATGCTGATGATATTTTAGCATGTGATGAATCCAGGGCTGAAAGGAAGGGTGATGAGAAAGAAGGGGAAGCAAAAGGGATGGTTGGAACCCATTTCACAAATAGACATGATAACAGTAAGCTTGCTGGTCTGTTTATGACAACGGTCAATAAAGAGCAAAATGATGAAGAATTGGACTTGGGTAAGAGCCACAAAGACATCCCAAGCACATGTGAACAAGGTATGGAGGTAGTGCAAAAGGGGAAAGCACCAATTATAGGAGCAAAGGCAAAAGGAAATGAATATCTTGTTGACAGTCCAAGGAACAAACATATCTTAGATTTATTGCTTCCTAGTTCGTCATTACATGGAGCTAATCATCATAATCAGTTTGACACAAATATCAAGACAAAGGTCGCTTTATGCACAAGGACTGAAATTGGATTGTTAAGAGGTAACCCTCTTTCCAAGGCCCACGGTATGCATGCAAAGGTAATTACTTCCTCTTTCCGCTTGGTTGGTAATCCATCTGGTATACATGTGTTTGAGGGAAGAATTTGGGGTCACAATGATGGTATCTCAACAAGTCTTATAAGGTCAAGAAGATTGGAAGAATCTCTCCTGAAGCACTTGATGAGGTGGCTGGACTGTTCCAAACAGCAGTCAAAAGGAGGTCTTTGGATGGAGTTAAAAACCTTGACAAGAAGCCAGAAGTGGAGGTGTTTTGGGATGCCCAAGAGATGGTAAAAACCACAACCAAGAAGTAGAGAGAGGGCAACAACAAGAAAAACACCAAACAAGTGAAAGAAAGAAAGGAAAGAGGGTTTTTTGGAGGAGTTATTAGTTGAGACAACTGAGACCCTGAGGGGAAGATCTAAACTCATATTCATGATGGATTTTTAGGTAGATGGTACAACAAAATACTCCCAATAAAAATTCCTACACTGGAGAGAATATTGATGCACTGAAAATATGCCCAAGTGTTTGCAAAAATGTCGGTAAGCTTTAATATAGTGTTTTAGCCTAAAAAAATGTTGTTGAGTATGTAACCTGATCATTTAAGGTGTTTGTGATATGAATTTTAAGTAATAAGAAATCCAATTTCATCCCATGGAGTTTTGTGTTGTTTATGCATGTGTGTGTTTCCTTTGAAGAGGCCCAAAAACTGTATTTTGGCCAAAACATTGATTTGATTTTTATGTAAGGCTCAACCAAGGCTGTGATTGTGTTTATATAGGCTGAGAGATTCGTTTTGAGTACTCATATGCCATATATCCTCCCTCATTCCCACAAATTCTAAGTTTAGTGCAATTCACTGGCTTACTAGTTTAAATTTCTAATTAAAAAGACCGAAATTCCAGTTTTCGAGTGGACATCCACTAGAAGAGGTTGGATTGCATGAAATAGGTGAGAAATCAATAGAGAAATTGCTAGGACCCTTTTTCCATTCATTTGCCCCGAAGTAGGCTGCATCAGTGTTGCTTATATTTATTATGCTAAAAGCGATTGCAATATAGTTGGGGTAGGTAGCAAGTAGTTTATAACTCAACATCAGTTAGTAACTAATAACCATGTAGGAAATATACTTAATGTATGCATGTTCAGCTCAAGGGCAGTTAACATACCACTAACCTCGTGTTTGTAAATTTTGTTATACCTCACTAATGAAGTGTGTGCAACATCCGCTTTTGGTGGCATTTCTCTGTCATATTTACCTATTTATTTCACGGTCATAATTATGCAGGGATATATCACCTTTGTTGAAAGGCTTTCTTGTAGGTATTCTTTTACTTGTTTCGTGAGTATTTATGTCAATGCTGAGGGCCTTCTTTGAATTTCCTCCATTATTTGTTGATGCTGATCATCCTTCTTTGTCTGCGTATCCTTAATCATTACTACATTTCTACTATCAACTAATGCAGCAGAGGCTTAGGTGGGGTATGTACCATAGATGGGTTCAATTCTTCATTCTTTTTGAAGTCACATATCAGGCTGCTTTTCATGATTCGCTTAGTTTGTTGTGCTCTTTTTCATCAATCCATGTTTCCCATATAGACATGTCATTGAAAAAGCCTATTTCTGTTACCATATTGGTATCGCTGCCTTCTGCACCCAAACATATATCACAAAGATAAAAAATATGGCTTTAATATCTGATTTGATAAAATAGTCCATATGAATGCATTATTACAAAAACAGCTAAGACGTGCATCATACAGTCATAATCACTGTGTAACAAAAACATGTTATAAAACTAAATAAACTTGTGATGGCGAGGAGCCATGAATGACTTTATAAGTTGGATTTCGTTTTGGTATCATTTCTACAACATTCGATAAAACATCGATCCACCAGCCCCTAATTTACCTCATATTTATTGTGATAGCATACACTACAGGCTGCAAACACTACTAGAATGGTGCTAGATCAGATGATCAGTTTTCCAGTGGAAAGGTGATATAATCTAGGAACCCAGGACACTCTCCAAGAAAGTTACAACCCTCTATACCAAGTTTAGCCTCAAAGAAAAGATAACTATGGTGTTACAGATAGGCTCTTTCGCTGGTAAGCTGCAATCAGTGTGTTGATATAATGCGAAAATGTCGAGGACATGTTTATGAGAGATCACCTTGCCTTTATATACTGTTTTATGAATTGTATTACCCAATAACTTCAATCAGGATACAGACCTACGCCAAGTTAACTATTCAATCATATTCAAGTGTGAGCCCCAACCACATGCTGAGGTCATCATGTCCCCTTTTCAAATAAATTTTAATAGATTAATAATTCAAGTGCAAAAGTAACATTAATTAAAAGCACTTATGTTTTATTATTAAACTAAAATGGGGACTTTCTATTATAAATAACTTAAGGCTTGAATAGAAATTAAAAGTCACTTTATTAATTAAAGCGAAATTCCCCATTTGGAGCGTCCCACAAAATTTCTAAAGCTAGGGCAGCCATCAATTAGTTGGGAATTCATTTGGGTGGGCTGTTGGAGAATGATGGAGAATGTTGGAGGTCGATTTTGTAACAACAAACCCAATCTCTTCATTATTAACATTCAATGGTCAAAGTAAAGTATATCGGTGATTGTAGTGATTCTTTGGCCATTTTTTCAAATTGAGGAAGGTTAACTTTATTACTCACTTCACAATGCAGATTTCATGCTAAGAGGCCTGCAAAACATCCCGTGCTTGGGGCCATATTTCAATTGCCTCTATGGCCTTAGGTAAATTTATATCAATCTAGTATCTCTCACAGATTTGGCATTGTTCAGAAGACTGCAATGACATAATTCTTTTTCTCCTTTTGAGCATCCGATTTTTGTGGTAAGTGTCTCTTACAATTATTTTCAAGATTTTGTAACACAAGTCTGATACTAACACTGATATACACATATTACTGCATTTTGCGACCACGTTGTTACTTTACCTTACATTGTCTAAAATATGATATTCTAGTCTCTTATTTTTCTTTTCAACATGGAAAATGTATATTACGAAGATGTAAGAAGCAGATGCTCTATATGTGGTCACAGTAGCTCTGATGGACACACAACATGATGGATGCAAGTCACGACAGAAGAGTTTAAGTGCTCTGAAAAGAAAATACCGATTCTTGCAACACCCTAACATGGAAATTGATTTTAATTGGCAAAAACAATTTCATTACTCAGTATCTGATTTTTAACATCCTGCATTTAATAATTAGAAAGTAGTAGGAATGCTTTTATTTGTACTTTTGTCTGGCAAAGTGGACAAAATTCATTGGTGTATTCACAGCATTCATTAACAAATATCGGTAATGTTATATTTGGGAAAGTAAGCTTTGGTTTTTCTCAACTTGAGCCAGGTGAACCTCTTTCAGTGTATGATGTGTAATAACTTTTGTTTGTGTTGAAATTGGCGTTATGCATGCATCGAAACCAAAAGTGCATATACAGGCAGATTTAAAGGATATTTTAGTCTCACTTTGTGTACAACCATTGTCAAATGTTCTTATAAATCCATCTTGTTGATATTGTTTTTTTTTTTTTTTCCGAAAAAACAGTCACCCATTATATTGATAAAAATATTGGATTACATACTCTATCATGCCAAGCATGGAAGCTATTAGCCATATCTCTAGCACTATAAACAAAAAGAACAATATGAATAATCATTGAGAAGAGTCAAGGTTTATGATTTTCCTGATTTCTTCTTGTATCTTAGTTGACCACCAAAGGGAGGTAGCCCATAACAGATGATGTCCTTGTTGTCAAGTGCCCAATTAGCCAATCCATCAGCAACCTTATTATTTTGTCTAGGGATGTGGGTGAACTGAATCTCCTGAAGTTGATGCTGAAGCTTTCGAATTTCACACACTTCCTTGGCAATTCTCCACTGTGGCGGATTACCATTACAAGAATCCCTCAATAAGTTCATCATGATTCTGGAATCCGATTGGACTTTGATCTTTTTCCATCCTACTTTAATACCTTCTGTATTCCTCTATGGATAGCTCTAATTTCAGCCATGTTATTTGTAGAGATGCCCAAATTTTCAGCAAGCAAAAACTGGACCTCTCCATCTCTATAGTACCCAATAACTCCCATAGTTGCTCTGCCTGGATTGCCCCTAGAAGCTCCATCAGTATGAATTACCCCATCAAAAGTTGTTCTATCTTGAATGACTATCTTTTCCTTTTTCTTGTGAAAACATGGCATAGTGGCTAATGGGGATCCAAAGATAGTTGTTGGAAGATATGTTGCCATTCTTGAGTTGGTTGTTCAGGTATAGAAACCTTATGTTTAAGGCTCTCACACAAGTTACTTTTAATCTTTTCCCACACATAAAACTTCTTTGCTAGTTTGGCGAAATATTCTATAATTCCTCTCTTTCCAGGTGTTCCAAAGGAGTAAAGAGATACCACTCCACATAGCTGGAAACAAATTTTTCCCGTGGGAATTGCTTTCTTCCAGGTTTCATTTATCTGTGCCAGAGAACCCAAACTATTCCATTGCATTTTAAACAACGAAGCTAGTTGTGTCCATAGAACAGAAACCCAGGGGCATTGAAAGAGAAGATGGTCCAAAGTTTCCTCATCATGATAACAAAGTACACATCTAAAAGGTCCTCTGAATCCTTTTTTTTGGAGTCTGTCACCAGTTAACAATCTTCTATGCATGATAAGCCAAAGAAAGAAACTTACCTTAGACCATATATGTGGCTGCCATATACACTGGAACAAAGATTTCGGGAATGAATACAACTTGTAAAGAGTTACATATCCAGAAGCAACATCATATTTCCCTAAAGAACTACCTCCCCACCCAATTTCATCAAGTTCAGCTGAAAAAAGAATAGATCTATTAGCCAAAATTTTAGTCAACAAGTTTAGATTCTCTGCTCTATCCTAACTGGCCATTCCCTAAGAGGTTTCCAATGAGTTTCCATACCCCAAGGTTGAGAAGAAGTCTGAATATAATGATTTAGCTTGATCCATCCTTTCTCATGCAGTTGATCCTTAATATCATGAAGGTCTGGAAAGATAGAAAGAATTGGGGAATGACCATCCCAAGAATCCATCCAGAAATTGGCAGACTGACCATTATGGATGATCCAAAACAACTTACTTTTAATCAATTTTTCACCACTTTTAATGAATTTTAAAGCAGGAGAGCCATTATTGGGAAGAGCAATCCTGATAATTCTCTCGGTTGACTACTTTCCGCATATTTGCCTCTGAAATTAACAACCCACAGATCATCCGGATGGCTTATGAGCCTCCAAAGTATAATTTAGCTGCCAAGGCTATATTCTGTTGTGAGGATGATCGGAATCCCAAACCTCCTTGTTGTTTTGGTTTGCAAAGAGAAGACCATTTCACTAATGCCCACTTTTTCTTTTCCTGAGCTCCACTCCAAAGAAATTTTTGACATATGGAGTCAATCTTTTTCAATATAGTAGCAGGAATATTCAAAACAGAGGCCACATAAATGGGCATAGCTTGAAGAACTGCCTTTATAAGAGTCATCCTTCCCCCAGAAGATAGCCATTTGTTTGTCCATTTTTGAATTTTCTGTTCAAACCTGTCAATTAACCATTTCCATTCTTTGGGTTTATTTGGTTCTAAAGGAATACCCAAGTATTTCACCGGAAGAACTCCTTTTTGGAATTGAAGAATATGTAAGATTTGTTCTTCTTGTCTTTGAGAGCAATAGAAGAAATAAATATGGGATTTTCCTTTATTTATGCTCTGCCCTGTAGCAGAAGAAAAAGATTGAAGAGTCTTTTGAATATGTTTAGCTTCTACTATAGTGGCACTGCTCATCATTGAAGAATCATCCACAAACTGAAGAAGAGACAAAGGCTGAAGATTTCTTGCCAATTTAACTCCCTTAATGTTCTTCTCCTGACACTCCTTACGACACATTCTACCCAGACATTCAGCAAGAATGATAAACAAAAAAGGAGATAAAGGGTCACCTTGTCTTATTCCCCTTGAGACTCCAAAGAATTCCGATGGAGATCCATTAACTAAAACAGCAAAGGAAACAGTTGAGAGGCATGCAAAGACCCATTGAATCCAATCCATAGAAAAGCCAAACTGCTCCAAGACTTTTAAGGAAAGTCCAGTCCACCCTATCATAGGCTTTAGTCAAATCCAGCCTGATGAACATTGAAGGTTTCTTCTGAATTTCCATTGAATGTAAAATCTCCTGAGCAAGAACAATTTCATCATGAATTTGTCTCCCTGGTACAAAACCACCTTGTTCAGGTGAAATAATTTTAGTAAGCAAAGGTTTCAATCTCTTTGCTATGATTTTAGTAATTATCTTATAAACCACATTACATAAAGCTATAGGAAGAACCCAGATATAGTTATTTAAGAACAACATATAGCCATTTTATGTGCTGATGTTTTTGGTTCTACTTTGGTTGATGAAACAGGCAGAATATATGAAGACAAATGCAGTGAAACACGGCTTCAAGATGCAGGAGATTGCTTTGCAAAAGGAAAATGCTGGCACGACGCAGCAAGTGCATATGCCAAAGCTAATTGTGTTTCTAAATGCCTAAATGCCTGTCTAAAGGGAAAATTATTTGAGACTGGATTGGGATTCATTGAAGTCTTGAAAAAGGAAAGATGCAATTTAAACTGTGGAATATGTGAGCGTTGTGAAGAGGTAAAAGTTGAAGCTGACTATCTTAAAATGTCTGCAACACATTTTCATCAGAAAAAGGACACCAAGTCTATGATGAAATTTGTAAAAGCCTTTCCTACAATGGACTTAATTAGATCTTTTCTGTGGAGGAAAGATTACTTTGATGAACTTCTGGGAATTGAAGAGGCCAATGGGAACTTCATACAGGCTGCAGAGGTGGCAGAGAGGAAAGGGGATTTGTTATGTGAGGCTTTCATGCTAGAAAAGGCAGCAAAATATGAACAAGCAGTTAAATCCATGCTACTGCACGTGCAGTTGAATTCTTTGTGGGGAATGGGAAATAGAGGATGGCCGCTGCTGAAATTTCCTGAAAGGAATAAACTGCTAGAGAAAGTAAAACAAATAGCTAAACAAAACCTATGCCATGGACCTACCCTTGATGCCCTTGATTGTGTAGCATCAATTCTTATGGACCAGTCTCACAGTCTCTGCGAGATAACAGAACAAATGATCCTCGCACAGAAGTTGGGAAGTGTAAACTTTGAAGTTCTTTCTCTTCGTAAAGTTCTTGATGCACACCTTCAGTCTGATGCGAAAACATTTCAACATGAACAAGAGAGCATCTCACTCAAGTGGGATGATAATTCCAAAATGCTGCTGGAGAATAGAGTCTCTTCAACAACAATGGTGTTTCTTTGGAATGCATGGAAGGAGAAATTGTTATTTTCAGTGGATTCACTTTCAAAACTAGAAAAGCGTCGGGAAAGAGAGCAAGATAAAGTCTACATTGAATTTGCTTTTGAATATTTTGGCACAAGACTCAACCGAAATAATAGATTCTGCACTGTGTTTAATAGTGAAGCCTTTTGGCTTGATGGTAAGAGGGTTGAATTAAGTGAAAGACTAGGAAAATCTGCGCAGATTAGTATCCAAAACTTTTCTATGCATGCAAAAATGTTTCTTTTAATGGAACTTTTTTCTGTGGGAGTCAAGGTTGTTAACAAACTGGAAGAGATCTATCTTTCCTGCAGAAATCAACCCTGCATTCTTACTATAGAAGGCACTCTGATACTGCAATTATATCGAGTTACAAAAGCTTTGGAAGAAAGGCAGTTGGCTGGGTTTGGAAAGGTGACAAGGTTGATTGGGAATGATTTCCTTGAAGAGCGTTTCTTTGAGGTTTTTTTCCCATTGAAGACACAATTTGAAAATGTGAAGGAATTTATCTCTTTGCGTGAGAATCCAACAAGCAGTTTGATTCTCAAAGACATAACTGTAAATATAATAAGAAAAATGCATAATCATTTTACTCTTGGCCAGATTGGAAGATTGCAAGTATTGCTCCCCTTTTGCCGAAGGATCTGGTGACAGATTACGGTAAGAAAATTGTTGAGACTCTCCATGACAAGCATTGCTGGAATAATGAACTGCTGTGGTTGCATATGGAAATGTTTACAGGAAACAGTTGTGAGGATAAAAGACTGATTCTAATAGAAAGCTTTGAAGTAGCTATAATCAGTACTTTTGAGAGCTGGGGGAACCAAATTGATTACATTTCTCCACATGTTTTTCTCTCTCTTCTGGAGAAGCTGTTCTTTTTTACATCTTCATGTGAATATCTATCAGGAGGTTTGTTTTTGCCAAGGTCTTTCTTTGTAGAGTTTATGACTGGGGAACAAGGAAACTCCTCGTGTGCTTGGTTGCTTCAATCAAAACGTCAACCAAGATGCCAGGGAAGACTCGAAAATTTTTATGGTCGTATGTGTGATATAGTTTGGCAGCTATTAGTAACTTCTAAATTTGAAACATTTTCATGGATTGAAACTTCCAATATTGACAGCAGAATATATTTTCCAGAAATGGCAATGCATTTGATCATTATGCTTTGCTTGATAGGTGTCAACAGCACAGCTTTATATCAGCGTGCTATGCAAGTTCTTACCAAAATCTTTCAAGATGAGAATATAAAAAAATCTACCTCCTAAATTTAAAGGAAAGCTGCTTCAAAATTTACAAAAGCACCATCCAAACAAGAACACATTTTTCATGCACTTCTCTCTGTTAATGAGAGATATCGATAACCCTTTGGTGAAAATTGATTTAGCAACATGTCCTAAGCTTGATGGCAGACATGAAGATTTCATAGTTCTTAGGCAGGAGAGCATTGAAAGTAAGGAACTTCTCCTTCAAACTATCTTTCAGGATAAGGGTGACATGTTTGTTTCAAATGAAAGGGAAGGAGATACGAAGAGCAAAGAACTTCTGGTACAAGGCGAAAAGAACATGGGGCCATCAAATGGTAATAGTTCTGTAACTAGCACAGAGCACATTGAAGAAAATATTTCTGACAATGCTGAGTGTCTTAGAGATAAACCAGAGAAGGAGATTGTGTTATGCACACCTGTATTGGACTGTGGTAACATTGATCAACATAAAAGGGTGATTATTTTGAGGTTGAGGCCAGCTCCAGGGATAAGGCTAACCAGTTTTCATTGCTCGAGGACATCAAACCATCTTACATGTTTGAAGTAAATGGCAGGTATGTTCCTTGGTTTGTTCAATGGAGGATGAAGAAGTGGCTTTCTTGTGCTAGGAGGAGTCTTGAGGAAACACTATCTGTGAAGGACAAATACATCCGGGAAGCTTGCAGAGTTTTTCAAGGGAGCGAAAATTCTTCTTATACAGAAACTTTTATTTCAAAAGCGTGCCCTCTCAAGGTATTGAAATACACGGGGCTTTGCACGTGAATTATGAACATCAACAATATATTATACTACAAATGATTTTTCCCTTTTGTTTAAGCCGTTAGTCCCAAAGAGATCAAGAGATTAATTATTAAAATCTCTGCTAATTTGAAATAATTAATGCAGGCTGAGGTTGACGAACTCCTGGATCTAATAGAGACCACAATACCAAAGGTGAAACAGGACAAAGTTTGTGCTAATAAAGAAAGTGATGTCTTAGAAGAAATGCATGACATCCATGAAGATTTGTTGCATTTATCTGAACTTCTTTGCCCAAGGTCAGTCAATGATCTTCTACATATTTTTACCTGCACCATATTATACAAAGCTTACGAGATCTTCTTCATATTTTTTACCTGCACCAGATTATAAAATTCTTATGAAATGCACTGCAAAATAGGAATTGTTTGTAGAAGCATGCATACTTTGTTTATACAATTATCTAGTCTTAAGAAGTGTACCCATTATTTGGTTCGCAGGCACAAGAAGCATGAAGAATGTAACACTGAATGGCTGGAGAATGATGTTATAGGCCATACTTCCATCAGATTAGAGGAAAGTAGGCACAGATTGGACAGATTTAAGTCTGTATTTGAGGATGACACCCATACTGTCACCGAGTCGATTCAAGCAGCCCAATCTAATAGTAAGCCTAAGCAAAAGCAAAAGAAAAATCAAAATCAAAATCAAAAGGGCAAAAAGAAAGGGAGTAATAGGAGGAAGTAAACATAGAACGGTTCTTTGCTTGTATATAGGATTGAGTAATGTATGTAATTATTACATGATGTAATTTAAAGAGTGGTTGAAGAAAAAGTAAAAGCAAGAGGATGACAAAATAAAAGTAGGAAGATATGTGGGTGTTTATAAGTTAAATTTATATATGTGATTATCACTTTACATGGTTTAAAAGCCATTGAATCCATGATCTTCTGCTAGTGATTTTTGGGCCTCTTTCTGGCAAGCTCTTCCTTTTTGATAATATATCTTACTAAAACTTATCTTGCTAGACTTGCACAAACCTCTGTTAAGAGATTTAACATTGTGTTATGTAATGGTAAGCAGAAATATGACATCTATGTTAAAGGAAATTATACCTTTGGCTTGATTTTACAAGATTTATATTATTAAGTCATGTTAGAATGAATGAATGAAATATTTCAATAATGTCCATGAGACTAAGTAGTTTATGGGACCAAGATTTGAAACTAAGGTGTTATGTGCAATCACGTATGTCTATCACATGAGTTGCCTTGTTAGTCTTGCACAATTTCCAATCCCTTTTTGATATTGGATCTTGATCAAGAAACGTCTTGTTTTATCTAACGTTTCCTCTTCAAACAATTTGAATAGTTTGTTTACACACAAGTCTCTTCATACTTGATATGGATGTCAATAGATGTTGCACACTTCATAATGTAGTGTTATCTTGTCTCTACCACGCCTTTGTTACAAAATAGGCATGTTCTTATTTCTCACTCCTCGGGATTGTCCTCTTGCTAATCTTACACCTAAGATGATGTGAGCTAATTCTTAGTTAATTTGTCAATAGCTTTTCCTTCCACTTGATTTCTGCTCATATGTATGCTTTTCATCATGTGCTCATGTGAGATTAAACTCCTTGATATAGTATGCTTTCTTCCTTCCAAGTTGTTTTGTATACATCATTTTTTGGAATTCTCTCTACATTTTTAATCTCCTCATTGGTGTTTGGACACTCTTGCATGTTAATGTCCCACCTACTTATCCACATGTTTTTCCTTTTGTTTATCCCTTCCTCTATCACCTTTTGTCCCATCTATGTGTCTCCATACGTAATAACTTTTTTAAATAACTTAATGTTGAGTCATCACTAATGCCTCAAATGGGAAAGTGCCTAATTTAGCTATTAGAATATCATATGGAACTTATGTTTTGACCTTGAGGTTGTTTGTGATGAAGTGTTTTTAGATTGACTTTGTTTGCCTCCATTTTAGATATGACTTGTTGCTGCTCCAAACTTTACGTCTCGTATATGACCATCGGGGGCAATCAAGCCAAACAAGGTTCTTAGTTTTCCAGCCCCATAATTTTACATCATTGCATCTATTCTATGATGAGTGTAAAGCCTTCAACCCCTTGTATCATTTATTCCCTATTGGTCTCCTAATTATGTTTGTTGTGAAAAATCAAGCTGGAGTTATTTGTATTCTTCCACTTTTTCCAATAGGGTTTCTCCGAAAAGGAAGTTAATTTGCTTCTTTTTTTCTCCGTAGTGAAAAGATTTTGAATTTGGTGTTTCTAATGTTTGCTTGTATTCTAACCTCTTGGCATAAGAGCTCTAAAACACTCATATATTTTTTCAAGCTATGTATTGTTTTTGCAATTAAAATAAGATCATCCACATAAGAGTAAAATTATTACATGGTGGCTAGGTGAACATCCCATCCACCAGCTTTGTTTATACACTCGTCTAAATTATCAATGCATAGCCCAAACAAATTGGGAACATCGCGCATTCTTGTTTGACATCAATGTCACTTGCAAATTATTCGACATTCCATCACTTGCTTTGATTTTGGCCTTGACTTGTTCATAATGTAAATAAATAGTTATTCTATACTTATTTGGTACTTTGTTCCTCCTTTCTTTTTCAAAGTTTGCACTTAAGTATTGTGTCATATATGTTTTGAAAGCCAACAAAACAAAAAAACCTTGTTTATCTTCGGGTTTCCCATACTTGTTTCGATCAAGTGTTTAAGAGTGATGCGTTGGTCAATAGTGAAGTGCTTCATGAGGACATAAAATGCAAAAATGTCATTTTTGGGTCATATTTGCATAGGAAATTGGCATTTTATTATTGTGTATTTGTCCTTCTTTCTTTTGAGGAAATCACTTACTAGAAATATATTATTTGTACTCAAGTTTTGTGAATAGTTACTATTAGCTATTAGATTAGTATGTCATAGCATTATTTGTTAGTATTAATTATTTGTGTGAGAGAGATTACATGAGTTGTATTAAAACTCATCCCTACAAACCAAGGTTTGTGTAGTTGTATTTGATATGGATAACTCCCCATCAATAGGATATCATTCCATTAGATATAGCTTCTAGTATGATCGATAAATTATTGGATTGTAATTTGAGATTTGTGCAATATGATATAAGATCCATGTTGCCTCTAATTTCTAAATGGTTTAATCAAAATGAATGGGTAACCCTTCTCCGTATTGCCCCTAGTTAGGAGATATCTTCATTTTTGAATATTTTGAATATGTATGTACATATATATATATATATATATATATATATATATATATATATATATATATATATATATATCTCAAATTTTATTGGTCTCTTAATTTTTTTCTTTATTATTCACTTCAATCAAGGAAAATATTTTCTATATTCTACTATAAGTTTGAGAAAAATTGAATCAGTTTTGTAATAACAAATTGCACACCTTTCTTATCCATCACATCAACCACAAATAAACTAATACAATAGTAATTAATAACTAGTCTCAAGCCTCCATGTCGTTGCATCTTGCCTTTCTTCTCCTTTGTTCCCTTCCCGCGAGGACATTTTTACGGTTGTGTATATATATATATATATATATATATATCAGCTTGCACTTACAAGTTTTTCAATAGATGATGAAGACCTAGCAACCACTTAGAGATTATTGCCCTATCTAATTATTCTTTTTATGCAAGTGTTTGCTTAAAGAGGACCTTGAGCGGTGTGTTTTGTGGGGGCCTTGATTTTTGTAAAAATGTTCTTTTTATTTCTAAATGGCAACTTGGCTCCTTCCAACACGAAATATCTTGTAACATCTCTATTTGGGTCAAACTTCCGTGTCCACCTCTTGAGTTTTGGGAACCATAGATCTTAGTAGGTATATCCAAGGCTTTGGGTCAACTGTTGGTCATAGATCTCACTACCAAAGCCAAAAGTGTGATGATTTATGTTAGGATGTGTATCAACGTTGCTCAGGGGTCCCTCTCCCTTCCTCTATTAGGCTAGTTTCTAGGCACGGTGAATGGATTCAAAATTTTGAGTATGAACTGTCTCCTATTTTCTGTGGAAGATACAAAGTTGTTGGACACAACCCAAAGAACTATTCGTTGAAAGAGAAAATGTGGAAATACAAGTCTTGAGAGAAGGATGTGGAATCTAAGGTAAGAGATGATAGTAAGGTACAAACTAATTATCCCCGTAAGACTAGAGGGAGGAAGGCTTGATGGAGAGTCCAAGAGCCTACAAACAAAACAACTTGTTGGTTGAAGCAAATGGCCAGCCTAAGGGTGTGATTTGTGACATGGAAGAAGGGCATAGTTTATGGTCCCCATAGATGCAATAACCCATGAGCAACAATGAGGTCATGGAGAGATCTAAAAGAGAGGAGAGATTGAAGTCATGAAAGTTGGATGAGCTTACTTTGTTGGAAAAATTAGAGAAGAATATTGGCTCCTGGAGAATCAACGTGACGAACAATAGAAGATGAATGGGAGGAAAAGCAGTCTCGAGAGGAAGACAACGATATGAGCTTTGTCTTAGAGGAAGAAGATGATGAGAGTATGGAAGCAACAGAGGATTCCCACCAGACTTCGTGGTGCTTTGGAGGCTTTGGGGCTAGAAGAGGAAGAAAAGGAAATAGATGAAGAGGTAGAAATCCCTCAGGATAAAGAAATAAATAGTATAACAACAAAGGGTACTAGGATTATTGATCCTTAAAAACTTAGTGATGGCTTTCGGGAGGGAACAAGGTATTAAGACTTCCTTAAAATGAATGGAATATTATAAGAGAATAATACAAATAGGAATGGAGCTAAGGAGGAGGAGGATGATGGTTGGCATAAAGTACAAAATAGAAAATTCGAGAATCAAGAGCATGTCTCAATAGAGTGACAGAGTCATTAGAAGTATTATTGGTGTTCATTTATATGTCAAACTTCAACAATTGTTGAGAACCTTGTCGATGGTTTTTGGGAGATTTGTGTTGAAGTTCAACTTCCTTTGTTGTAGTCCTTGGGGTTGTGGTCTCTTGGTTGGTTATTTGTATATTCATTGTATATCTTTTAGTTTTTGTTCTAGTGGGATCCTCTAAACCCTATTTTTAACCTATCTAATAAAAAAATAATTAGTCCCACACCAATTAAAATAATTGATTTAAATACAATACAATAATTGTTATCTAGTAATTAATAACTAGTCATATATTAATAAAATAATTAATAAATACACACACTAATAATATAACAATTAACTAATCACATACCAATAATGAAAAAACACCAATATGTGAATACTATAACGATTAAGTAATCTCGTTACCAATATTTAAAAAATATATATACACAACAATAAACTAATATCATAACAATTAACTAATTCCACATCAATAATAAAAATACAAATACACAAATAACTTAACAATCAACTAATCAAACAAAGTAATAAGAAAAACACAAATATAGTAGTACTATAATATTAACTAGTTCCATATTAATAAACTAATTATTAAATGCACAAACATATTAATAGAAAAAAAAAATTAATTATATGTCAATAATTAATAAGTACACAAAAATAGGAAATACTCATTGTGTTTCAAAATCAATAGACATTAGATTTAGATTTGTTAATTAGTTTGGTGTTTACGGTTTTTTTGTTGTTGTTATGGGCATGACAAATAATTGTTTAGTTTCTTAAAGTGTTTTTATTATATTGTTTGTATATCTTGATCGGCTTTAAAAGGTAGTCTATAGTTAATATATTGTCATTTTTAATTGAAAAGCACAACAATATTAATAATACATAAAAAGTACAACAATAATCATACAAAAAAAGTGGTATGGAATCACACTCCAAAATATCACCACATCGAACATCAATCGGTGCCTCAAGAAACGTTAGCCTACAAAAAAAAAAAAAGGTTCTTAGTAATTGTATATCATCAATAGAGATTTTTAAATAAATAATGTACAATCATTGTTCATTTTTAGCTGTAATGAAAGTTTAGAGTTATTTATCTAGAAATAAATTGTCTACTAATTGCCAAGTCTAAATGTGTATCATTTATAATCTTTTTCTTTTGTTAGTAACTCACCGTGTGTCATTACTAAAGTCATTATTTATAAGGATGTACTATCTATAGAGCCCCACATCCAATCAAATGTGTGAGTTAAATTTATGGGGAGAAATTTACTTATAAATTATGAAATGCAACTTAACATAGTCAATTGAGGAAGTAGGAAGTTTGAGGCAATGGAGGAAGGAAGCCAATCCAACCTCGGTTTTTCACTAACTTGGGGGTTGCAAACCATATTAGTATCAAATTGAAATACTCTAAGTCAACTAAAGTCAAGGATAGTTTTTAGTGATAGTGACACTCATTTATGTCTTTCATGATCAAGTGGCAACGATCATTTACAATGGCTACAAATGTGAAGTTTGGTGAGAAGCCCAACACTCACCAAACATAGTGAGGACCCAATCCTTTTTTTTAATTTTGTAATTGGTCGGTGAGGCCTTTTCAACCGAAGGGGAAATTTTGAGAAAGACAAGTGGAGGCCCATGCACCACATGCAATCATAGATTGGTAGAGAACCTGGATGACACCATTCCCATTACTCTTGTTGGTTCGGATTGATGTGTTCCCATCATGGATCGATTTATGTTTTTTCATGGGTTGGTTGATGTGTTTCAGTCATTAGAATGTGTATTGATGTACATGTTTGTTTTGTTTCTTTAGTGGTGTTTCCATTCCCTATTTTTGTAATAAGAAGGAAAATGTTGGTAATATATTGCTAATAATCACATTATCTAAGTAGTTAGTATTAGCTATTAGATTAGTATGGCATACTATTATTTGTTAGTATTAACTATTTGTTTGTGAGAGATTACGTGAATTGTATTTAAACTCACCCTTGCAAACTACAAATCATGCAGTTGTATTTGATATGGATGACTCCCCATTGATAGGATATCATGCCAATATATGTATGTTGGCTAGATTTTCGCACTGCCTGAAAAACCTAGCGTAGTCATGAGATAAATCGCCCTCATTTTTACCGGTGAGGCTCTCGTGTAAGATTTTTCAATTATATTTCCTAATATCTATCTATTGGTTTTACTTTAACTGTGTAGCTCATGAACCATAACTAGGCAATTTTGCAGCAAGTATGCAGTTGTAAGCAATATGTGTAGGAAAGAGAAATAATTAAATACAAGAAGAAAGGAAAGGAGATGTGCAACTTAACCAATAGTTGACAGAGTTGATCACATGCACATAGACGAAACAAATAGATCTTGAAATGAAGATTTTGAAGCAAAGGAAAGTTTCAGATCTAGATCTAAGACAACACAAAGTTTATACAGAGATCTAAAAAGAAATAAGAAACAAATGCACCATTGACACAAAGTTCTCCAAAAAATTGCCTCCTCTCTATTCCTCAACTTTCATAAAGCTATCAAGGGTTTCAGCTCAAAGTCTGGAACACAAGAATGCTGATTACAAATTCTGATCCTTTAACCCGTAGGTTCTTCCTCTACTTATAGTATGTAGAGGGGAAATTACAAATGGGAAACTACAACTGAACTAGAATATGAAGTAGTAAAGGGAACATCTAGTAATCATCTTTCTAGAATTCCTCTCTTAGTGACATGCATCAGGAGTTCAAACCAAAATTGTGCACATCTGTCACTTATCTTAAAGAATCTTTCCAAATAACTTCAAGTAATGGTTTTTAAACCAATAACTTTAATCTTACAATTTTATCCGAGAACATAAGAAAGATGATCTGCCAACTGTAACACCTACACTTTCTTTTTGTTCTGATACTGAATATACTTTTCAAACATATAATTCAACAATTTCCCATCTGTTTTAACCATAACCTCTTTCTCGGTCCTGAATTGCAACAATCCCTCGGTCAAAAGGTCAATGTTTGCTTCCACCTCCTTCAAACCAGGCCCGAATTTCTTAATATCTGATTGTAGAATTATCACCATTGATTGAATTCAACATGAAAGTCTTAACAGCTTCATCAATCCTCTTCTGAATCGTCAGAAGCAATCCTTTAAGAGAATCAGGCACCTTGTTGGGAATGGTTCTTATGTAGGAAGAAATGTTCCCAACCACTTCTTCGTTCGGTGAAAGCAATTACATTGCTTGGCAATGACAATATCATATTCTCGAGCAACCACATTCTTTTCAGCATAATTTTGAAGATCTCCAAGTGGAAAGAAACTACAAATTCAAGTTGCTTACCTCTTTCAACCAATCCATTAGGCACAAGTTGCTCTGCGATCAAAACATCCTCCTAAGCAACTTATTTATTTCGACCAAAATTCCCAGGTTATTTTCAGCCACTGTATTCTCATCCACTATGCTTGTCATTAGTTGCTTCAACTAAGATAATGCATCTTTCATAACTTCTAGACGAGATGGCACCTCCCTGAGCTGTATTGAAGCTTGGTGAATGATTTGGCTCTTCCATTCGTCAATAGCCTTAACTTGGTTACCTACATCTTCCACTTCCTCAATCAGATGATTACTCACCTGCTCATGTGCTGAAATTGGTTGAGAGGAAGGTTTGGCAACCTTAGCAATGATCTCACATAGTTGGGAAACCTGCTTTTGAAGTTTGGCTTTCTCTGCCTTCTCTTTGTCAAGCTTGAGGAATAAAGCGTTCATTAGTGTTTGTGTGTCTTTCTTTAATCCTTCTATGGTAGTTTGACCTATTGGCACTTTGGTCATTGATATATCTGCTGCCATGAGCTTTCCCTTCTGCTTTCCCTCTGCTGGAACCGATACCTCAACGAACTTCTGCCCTAATTCTTCAATAATCAACCTAGAAGTTATTTTGGCAACTTTAGGTCTTCTATCTTTTCCGCCCAAACTCAGGAGCAGCTGCAAGTCATGTTCTTCCAGGTTGATCTCTTCTCTGGCTTCTGGGATTGTCTACAAAGCCAACCACGATGAAAAATTGCTTCTCGGGGAATGAGAAGTCACTGAATGCACCACCATCTCATGCTTCGATTCTACTCCATCTGAATTTTCCACAGTGTTGTGACTGCCACCCTCTGAATTGTCCAAAGACAATGCTTTTTCAAACTCTGCCATCTGTGCTTTCAGCTTTTCTGCAGGGAGAGGTGAAGATCTGAGTGGTTGAGGAGAAAATACAAATGACGCTAGATTCAATGGAGGAATGACAAGATCTCCTTGGGGTTCAGGGGTTCTGTTAAAGTGCTATGAGTTGACGTTGGAGAAGCTGGAACTAGCACGATAGTTGTAGAATTGGCCTTCTCTTGTATCTGAGACTTCTTGTGTACTTTAAGTTTCTCTGGCCTCCTACTACTTTCACCCTCGTGCTTTCTTTTGTTGGAGTCTCCTGTGGTAAAGTTACCTATGATCTGATTCATCAAAGCTTCGTCCAGGCAATACCCCTTTGTCAACAACCAGTTTGAGGTGTTAACCAGAACCACGGAAGATCTTTCCTCAATCGTCTGACAACCACCAATGTTTTCCTGAAGAGCAGCTCTATCCCCTCCCATCTGATGATATGTGTCAAGTATCACATGCCCATCATCTACGAGATTTGTAGGTATCCATGCTAAACCATAATTAGACACTTGTTGCGCCGATAACCTGCTGAAGTCTTTCTTTCTGACTTCATACTTGTTTTTGCACTTCATCCAGAAGTCTTCCAACAAAGGTACATGTGAGTATTCCTAGGAGATTGTCTTCTTCGCTACCCCATATGGATCAAAGTTCAGCCGTGTTGGGAAGAACTCATGCTCATATTCAGAAAACATTTTAGCTTCAATTCCTCTAGCTTTGTGGATGCTTTGACAATTGTAATAACCCATTGTGACCGGAAAGAAACCTGTAGACTTGTGTCGCTTTGATTGTAAGTCATGCATCTCCATGAGCTGCCTGCATAACTCCATGATGACCCATTTGTCACTTGGATACCTCGGCAACTTAACTGGTTCTCCCAAAAAGTTGGTTACCCTGATATACGTGAAGTCTGCAAACTGGATGAAAATACAGCCATGCTGGGATACAACTTCCTAAGCTTCTTTGCTCACCCTGTTGATCTTTAGATCACTATTTAATTTGCAAATGAATCCGTAGAAGAACCCATCATTGACCACCTTGTAATCTTTGTGGCATTCAGAATGTCAACTGTGGGAAGCACTCAAAAATAGGATCTTTTGACAGTATGCTCCGTTTATCCAGCTTTAGAAAATATACCCTATGAGGCTATTGCATATACCAGGTATGAATTCATTTTGAAGTTGTACGTTCGCCTCACACTTCGTAGCTACTCACCGATGTTGTCATTGATGATCTCCACCCAATTGATTATTGAATCAGCTCTGTTGATCTCAATGGTTCTCACGAAAGCATACATCCATGAGTGGAAGTTATGAGTGTTGGCTTCTCCATTTAACCTGCAAAGCAATTTAGTAATATCATCCACTTCCTACACCAAATTGGATCGTGGAATAGTCCTTGGGAACTTTGATGGAGACCTAGGCTTCTTCATATATTTGCTATTCATTATGCCCACACAATCTATTTTGTGTTTCTCGATTGTTTCAAAGGTATCAACATGTTAATTGCAATCACCACTGGTCGTGTCAAAATCTTCGGACAATAATTAATAAATTGTGCATCCAGGCTGATTATTGTCTTTCCGCATGGCATCCGAATTATTCTGGAAAGAGGATGATATGACCTTGCACACTCCATAACAAATTCATGCAATTTAATTTGTGATCGGAAATGTTGAAGCTTGAATAAGTTCACTGTTTTTTATTGCCCGCATGAGAGACGTCCTTCTGACCCTGGATTTGTCAATTAATTCAGAGATGGGCCTATGTTTGTGTCGTTGATATCAACAAATATGGAAGCTATGCATGATTCTCTTGATCCTTCTCTTTCATCATGCTTCATCATGGTTGGGGCAATCTTTGTCTGAGAAACCTTTGTCTGAGCTCTTTTTCTTTTAATCCTGTCGAAATTCCTTGTAATTGGATCAATTTGTGCAGATCTGACAATTTCTTCATATTCAGAAGATGTATTCAATGTACCTAACATTGATTTGAATTCTCTTTGACTTATATGAGCACCTGTAATTAATTCAGACAAAGATGGAGTCTAGGGCATGAATATTTGATTTTTATCACCAAAACCTGCATATAAAGTCTGCTGCCCTAAAATTTGAGGCTTTGTTTACATGCAAAGCAAGCAAAAATTTATTTAATTCACCTAGGCACTTATACCAACATGCAGATAATTATCATAGCAAAAATCAAGCTATTCCAACCCTAGGCACCAAACCTTGAAGCTTCTTGGCAATGAAAAACACTCTTTAATGCAAAAACCCCATTCCCTTGGCACTAAAACTTGTTGGGCTGAAATCCTTAGCAAAAAGAATTAATTGCTTCTTCATTATGGCATCTCATGCTTATAGCCCTCTCGCATACTATTTTTAATAAATGGTATTCATATTTCTAGCAATTTAATTAATAAATAAGCATGTCTATTCATCCAATTTGAGCGCCCAAGTATGCATCTTTGCTAGTTTGTTTTTATAAATTTATTTTATTTATTTTTAGCATGCATCCTTGACTTCTCTTTAGCTTATCTTCTTGCATTGACTTTCCTTCCATACATGGCACCAAAATTGGGTGAAAAAGGCATAAATAAATATCATTAAATACATTGTTTAATGCCAAGGTGAGTTGCACTTTTTGTAAAGGGTAATTTCTAAAAATAGGAAGTCAACTTTGATGGGAATTTTTACCTTGCACCGCAGCTCCAAAATCCCCTCTTCCATTTAAGTTATTTGAATTTCATAAGGGAAATTTTTACTCTGCAAGTGCGATAAGAAATTCCGTTTTCTGCCACCTCTAATATTCCCATTGCGGCTTGAGTGACTTTGACTTCATGGAAAAAAGTACCGCAAGGCAAGTAAGAAATTCTCACCGTCGCCTCTACCAAAATTCTCATTAGTTTAGATCTATTTATTTCAAAAAGTGTGACTTGCCTAGAAGAGGTTTTTTGTGCTTGACTTCATCATTTTTGGTCAGAAGTTTGCCTTCTGAGACTGATTCCTTCTGGTGTTGATGTCGTAAATGATCTCTAGATGTTCCAGGCAATTAAACAGACTGTACAGAACAAAGAATGGACCCAGGGGAATTAAACAGACAGTCAACAAAGAAAACCGGAGGAAAACACAAAAGAAATAAATAAAAACGAAAAACATTGTTAAAAGTTGCAGACAATGCTCTGAATTCATTCCTGGTGAAAACCCCATTGAGATGTGTGAATACTGGCATGCAAAGCTTCAACAGGATTCAACTGGAGCACAATTTACTTCAAACGGGGCATTATTTATTTAATAAATAATTAAATAAAAATTTCCCGTAGACAAAACTTGGCGGAGGGATAAAATGAGTTTAAGCATCTGGGTATTTGTCAAAACTGGCTCATATGATTCATTGGGAATATTTTAACGTAATAGAGACATCTTCTAGCAATAAAAACACAAAAAGACCCACTATTTAAAAGAATGAAATTTTGTAAACATGGGGTAGTCTCAGATTTTAGGGTAAAATTTGGAGACACCAATGTAGCTTTTAGTTTGTTCAATAAAGTATTAAATTTTATTGTGAGATTTAGTTGATATCACACAATTCTTGGTTACACAAAAGTGATCTAAAAATGAAGCAACTAAATATTTTTGTTTGTCGGTTTGCACCACTATAACCCTATCATAGTCTCGTTCTTGGGCCACTCAAAAGTGATGTTAAACATCATTTGTGCCACTATTTGGCAAAGTCTGCAAGAATGATGTAAAATCTATTCATTTTTAAAAATAAAAATAAAAATAATTATTTGCAATTATATATAATTATAATAAATTTATTTTTAATCCGGTGGGTAGTGGTGTAGCGGTTCTTAGGTCTCCTTGTAATTGGGAGGTCCAAGGTTCAAATCTCACTTCGTGTTAAGGCGACCTACTACCATTGGTTTGGATACCCTAGTGATAGGGTGCCACGATAATGTGGTTTAATCTATGGGCTCATTGAGAGCTTAAACTACCATCCTTGGATGGTTCCACGACAGTGTGGGCTAGTGATGCCACATGGGCTAGGGCCCTCTCCCTAGGTAACTCAGCCACACACACACACACACACACACACACACACACACACACACACTTATACATATACATATACAATTTACAAATATTAAACATTATATATTCATTAAATTTTATTATATTGAACATTTTATTATATTCAATATATTTAATTCAATAAATCAAAAAAATATTGATGTAACAAGGGAAAATTTAAAATATCTAAATGTTATATATAATAATAGAAGATTGTATTTCAATTCCAATTGTTTTTACACAAGAATGCATTACTTTACAATTCAAAGGGGTATTAACATATCACTTCTAAATTACAAATCAAATAATATAGAACTACATCCTAAATGTCGTAGTGATTGTTGTACTCCCCTTTATCTTAACCGTGATCCTTCTTGATGACTTCATCCTCCTTATCTTTCTCGATTTCATCATCCTTTTCCCTCTCTTTATCCTCCCATTTTCTTTTGACCCACAAATACATGATTATAATTCTTTTTATAAGTGTTTAATTTTAATTTATATTTTATATAATCGATAACTATTTAAATACCACATGTCTCATCAACACAAAATTATTATAACAAGCCCATTCATTGAAGGAATTTTGTATGATGGGTAAATGAGAGGTTCTTAGTTGTGTTCTCAAATGTGGGATCCAATCTAAGATTGGTCACATTGAGCAGATACTGTGGTGCTCAATGAGTGATAGAGTCATAAATCTAAAGGATAGTAACCCTAACATTAGGATAGTTTTAGGTTTCCAATTCCTACAACTAATATAAAGATAGGTATCCTACTAGGATTTTAAATTGGAAGGGAGATAAACAAGGGGTAGATAAATCCAATGAGCGTAGTAACAATAAGACAAAACAATATATCAAAGTAAACCTGCATTTACTCTAATCTGTAATAATGAATGACCAATATCAATAGAACATAAATACAAAATAAAAGACTAAAGAGGGTTAGAAATACTTACTTGTAGTGTGTGTGTGACCACTCGATGCATAATCCTCTCCATAAACAACACCTAGAGAGAGAGTAACTATGGGCGGAGAAGGGAAAAGCTAAAAATATATATCTGGTCCTAACTCACTATGGTGATCCAAATGCAAAATAGGTAAGCTTCAAGACTCCAAATTCAACTAATAAGTACATGCCATGTGAAATAGTGAGAGAAAAAACAATTATAGTCGTGTTCAAATGATTGTTAATTGGTTAAAATAAGGAGGCAATGGGGCATATATACATGACATGATCACCCATGGGCGATGGTGTCAACTATGGAAAATACAAAAGCAGGCACCATCACCCACGGGTGATGGCATTTGTCTTGGTGGGTTCCCTAAGGTCATGGGCTGAAATCATGATGAGCAGAGGCTAGAATGTGAATGGGGGCAAGTGATGAAGGTATAGCGTGACCAAAATTAGGGACAATAACATGCAAAAAGAGGAAACAAGTGGGCATGATAGGGTAAGCGGACACAATGAGTGCAATGTGTGAAAAAAGGGAAAAATGAGGTATGTATAGGATAGCTAAGGCTAATAACAACATCTCTCAAATGATGTGGTCTATCCTACATGACCAAGTCCGATCATACCCCAATCCTTTCTTAGGAGGAGAATGGCCCTGCAAAAATAAATGGCACCTACTTCAAAATGTGGTGAGGAGAATGTATCAACAATCCCTCTAAGCAATATGAAAAAATAAATGGTTAGAAAGTGTCAAAATGTGGTGTATACATATGTCCCTTTGATTATCAAGCAATTTACTTAATGAACATGATCGTGGCGGCGGCAGTGAGTCGTACGAATAGTGAATCACAAGATGGTCTTTTGGTAAAAAATATCTAAGCAATATGAAATCGAAGGAAATGTTGAAAGTAAAGTTGAAATGAAAGGCTGCAGCCTGTGCTTTCTCATCAAAAATATTGCGGTATGCGTCAATAACCTCCTTATTGGCGTGTCGAATGTTAAATGAATGTCAAATGACATATACCTACCTTATACTTACCTATTGGTGTCACTAGGTTTTCTTGTGGTGGACATAATAGCTACTTAGACGCCCGTCACAATAAGTACGTATTAAAAAAATAATAGAAGATAATCAATAAATTAACAAAATATAATATCAATCGCAAACCCTCCTTAGCTATGAGGTTCATGAAAAATGGAGGTTGATATCTAATGATATTTTTAAATGGTGTTTCAACCCCTAAAAAAAAATGAAGATTTTTCTAAGCAACGAGGTCAGCTGTGGCCAGTGCCGAAAAATTCGCCTTTTCAAAATTTTCAAAAATGGGTGGGATAAAGTAGTGTAATATGTCAATAAAAAGAGTGGCTCATATCTAATGTTTAAATGGTGGAAAAATGAAGATTCTAGCGAAAGGGTGGGATAACAATGTGGTACAATTTGTGGAATCACCGCCATGAATGTGGTACAATTTGTGGAATGTTTTTTAGGTTGGTTTGAAGATTGGAGGAAGTCACAACAAAAACCATAACTTATAAAAAATACTATAAATAGTAAAGGGATGAAGTCATTTGTCACTTTACTAATTTGAGATTAAGATAATATGATCTCTAAGGTAATCCAAATCAAGAAAATTTAGTGACGATGGTGAGAGTATGAGGCGAGAAGACGAAGTGGCGGAGATAGGGCGCAAGACGATGTGAATCCCACGGTAGGTGTTGTTTTTGAATTGGGAATGTGTAGCTAGGAGAAGAATAGAAAAATGCATTTCATGGCCAATTTAGCTAATGAAATTTGCCCCAAAGATAATCAAAATGTAGATAAAGTCGAGGTCTAAGTGGGTTTCGGAACATTTTGAATTTTGAGGTCATTAGGTGTGATTTTTGTAACTAATGCATGTGAGAAGTGGTGGATGATTACTTAGTGGCCATTCAATCCAATTACTTGATAATCTTGAGATTAGGATCGGGTGGTGGATTAGGGTCATGAGTGGAAGAAGCCTTAGTATTATTTTTGGTAATGGAGTTTGTGATGGTTGGTGGGGGTCACTCCATTTGTAGGATGCTTGCCATGACTAATAGGTTATGAGTGAGGTTTAAGGATTGACTCTTCCATAGGACCCGTTCCTTGAGTAATATTGATTAGTTTACCTTCCTTGTTGGGCATACATATAATTCATTATCATTCAGATTTTTGATGATTTTTCTAGGATTAATTTGTTTTATTTGTACCACATTGCAGTCCATTGTTGTTATATATATAGATAGGATCAACCATGTTAGAGCATTGGGGCCAATGGCATAGACAAATATGAATGGAATTTATAAGATCCCCAAATGGATCTCTTTGACCTCCAACAATTGTTAGATCAATTACAAACACCAAAAGTTGATTTATGAGGGTTATGAAATTCACACAAATGTAGATACGAATTTATTAGGAGAAGTGCAACTAGGGTTTGAGGAAAACCCAAAAAAACAACACTCTAATAATTCCAAAATATCACAAACTGATCACAATAATTTTAGAAGCCAAAATATGTATCAAATCTGATTTTTAAGAGGTAAAAGTGACTATAAATAGTTCATAAATCTGCATAGAAAATCGACTGAAACACCTCTTTAAACCCTCCCAAAATTTCTGATGTTAATTGCCATTGATTCCAAAAATGCAGTACAATAAGCAACATAAAAATCAGACCTGGAATGGATCGAAATGGCATAAAATGACCAAAAAGTAAGTCGCCCAACTCTAGAAAAATATGGAAATCTGCTACAATTTATTCTTCAAACAACATTCTTTGGAAATAACTAGAAACCAGTGAAGCATAATAGAATTCCTGTGTGGAAATCCCTCACATTCTCTAAGAGGGTTTTCATCCTCTAGAGGTATAAACTAAGGGTTTTCATCCTTAGTATTTTTATGCAAAAGCTCAAGGCTTGAGACACAAATCTGAATTTGATATAATGAGTATGAGATGCCTTCTCCCAAGTCGAACTCTCCTTTATAAAGGAAAAGTGACCCAAAGGAACCTCTCTTTTAGACCAATCAGGTGCGTTGGTCTTCTCTATGCATGGCTCTTTCTCTTAAGCCAAGTCACATTTCCTTAGGAGGAATACAAAAATTAATTATATTTTTATCCTTCCCAAACTTCATTATCCCCTTTGGCCCAAGTCACCATTATCCTTTCTAGGAAGAATAAAATATAATAAATCCCTTTACAATGATATTTTCCCCTCAAGAAAAATTGTATTTACCATAAGGATTATAATTTATTTTTATTAAGCCAAATAAATTAATATAAGTGCTTTAATAATTTTATTTTTTTATAGCACTTTATAATAATTTATTGTGACTTAAGTCACCCTTATATTTTTCCTTTGGTTGTCGGGTTGAAAAAATAGGCCAAAGGTCTTTGATTGGGAAGGGGATATTACAATCCTCCCTTCCCAAAATTGTTTGCCCTCAAGCAATTCTGATTTTTTTGTGCAAGTTTCATGCACAAGAGACAAAACATGCTGAAATGTTCCACAAGCCTGGCCCCTGTACCCGTCAAATGAAGCAAATCTTGCCACAAAATATGGCTCTCACGATGCTCATGAGTATGGACAAGTGGTTCAACATGCTCCATAATGTAAACATTGTCCTTTAATTTTTCATGCTTCTCATGAGGGAAAGAAATCTGAATGTGTAACAACAAATAAGACTTATTATCATCCACTTCATACCTTGGATTATTCTCATTCAATGTCTTCACAATATCTTGACTTCGCTGCACAAAATTCTGTGTATCCTTGTCCATAAAGGGTTGAATGTCATCATGATAATATTGTTGCAACAACAAAGATGAAGTACCTCTTACCACATAATCTGCATCCCATGAAGTCTACTCCTCTTGGATTTAGTCTTTCACACTCTAATGCCTATTAAAAGCTGATGTAGATCCTGAAAAATTAGAAAGTGACATGGAGTTCCAAGTAGGACAGATATTAACCCTGAAAAATCAATGAAGATGAAGTCACCAATCAACAAATAGAGAGTTTTCATATCATAATAAATCAGTGACATAACCAAAGATGAGTTATGGTTGTCTTCAACACCCATCAAAGACAATTCTTGAGTGGTTGGTCCACTATGAATGTCATCAACAAAATCCTCAACTCCATGAAGGACATGATCATCATCAACTAAAATTTTGAATTATCCTCATGTGAAAGGAGTATTCTCTCATGATGGAGTAAAGAAATATGACTGTTGGCACAAAAATCAAAATACCTATCATACTCTTTTGCCATGTCTTTAAGCTTCACAAGTGCATCTTCCGTGGAATTTTCATATCCAACACTTGTACTTCGAGTGCCCATGCTTGTAGACTCTTCTTCATTCATTTCTCCATGTGTAAGGGTTGCAATCTCATGAGAGTGAGAAGATAAATTAACACTGCCCCAAATCATATTTTTGGGATCCTCCTCCATGCTTTCATTGCAATCATCAACCGCTTCCCAAATCATAGGCTTTTGTTCCAAATATCCTTGGCTGCTATAGTCTGATTTTTCTTCATGTGTAGATGATGTGACATTATTGGATTTAACTATCATATTAGAAGATGCCTTATGATCACCCAATGAATCCATGTCATTGCTATCCAAAACACTAACATGCTTTATGCTAGCCTCTAAAGTAGAAGCTTATAGTGAAATATCTTGCAAGGATGATGTAAATAAATCATTATCCAAGGTTGTTCCCATGTATTCCTAAGTCGAATTAGCATGTCTATCAAATTCATCATATAAATTTTTGCATACCTCATTATAACTTAAAGACACCAAAGCACTCTCATGAAGAGTTGTATCAACCATATGTGAAGATTCTCTATTCCTTCCATGTATAAACAATTTAGAAGCTATAGTGTGATATTCCTTCCTTGCATGCTCAATCTTGTGGTCAAGATTCGGGTGCATGTCCAAGTAGTCCTTGAAATTGAAAATTCTCCTGAACATATTGAGGAAGGATGTTATACTCCTCAAATATGCTAATCACTTTCGCTTCTTTGTCTTGTGGCGTTGGACCTTTGTGAATAGAAAGTGATGATGATCCTTTAGAGAGTCCAAACTTTGAAAGTGAATCATCTAAATGCTGCAATTTACGCATGAGCTGATGTTGTGATTGTTCAAGTTTTTTCCACACTTGTTTGTAGCTAGACATCCTTCCCAAGATGACTTATTTTGTTGTCCAAACTGGAAAACCAATTCCAAACTGACATGTGCACTGCTCTGATTTCAAATTGATTATGCAAACAACACCCACAAGAGTATAGAAAAGTTTCTCTCGATACCACCGTAATATCCCCAAATGGATCTCTTTGACCTCCAAAACAATTGTTAGATCAATTACAAACACCCGAAAGCTGATTTATAAAAAGGGTTATGACAATCGGACTAATGCAAATATGAATTTGTTAGGAGAAATGTGACTAGGGTTTGAGGAAATCCCAACACAAACAACACTCTAATAATTCCAAAAATATCACAAATTGATCACAATATTTTTAAAAGCCAAAATCAAATCTAATTTTTAAGAGGTAAAAGTAACTATAAATAGTTCAAAATCTACATAGAAAATCAGATTGAAACACCTCTTTAAACCCGTCTAAAATTTCTGATTTTAAATGCCTTTGATTCCAAAAATGCAGTACAATAAGCAACATACAAAATCAGACCTAGAATGGCTCTGAAATGGCATAAACTGACCAAAACGTAAGTCTCCCAACTCTAGAAAAACTTGGAAATCACTATTGTAATTTATTCTTCAAACAACACTGCTGGAAATAACTAGAAACTAGTGAAGCACAATAGAATTCCCTGTGTGGAAATCCCTCACATTCTCTAAGAGGGTTTTCTTCCTCTAGAGGTATAAACTAAGGGTTTTTATCCTTAGTATTTTTATGCAAAAGTTCAAGGCCTGAGACACAAATCTAAATTTGATATAATAAGTATGAGATGCCTTCTACTAAGTCGAACTCTCCTTTATAAAGGAAAAGTGACCCATGGGAACCTCTTTTCAGATCATTCGCTTGTGTTGGTCTTCTCTATGCATGGTTCTTTATCCTAGGCTAAGTCACATTTCTTTAAGAGGAATACAAAAATTAATTATATTTTTATCCTTCCTAAACTTCATTATTCCCCTTTGGCCTAAGTAGCCATTATCCTTTCTAGGAAGAATAAAATATAATAAATCCCTTTACAATGATATTTGTCCCTCAAGGAAAATCATATTTACCATAGGGATTATAATTTATTTCTATTAAGCAAAATAAATTAATATAAGTGCTTTCATAATTTTATTTTATTATTTTTAAATAACACTTTATAATAATTTATTGTGACTTAAGTCACCCTTATATTTTTCCTTTGGCCATCGGGTTGACAAAATAGGCCAAAGGTCTTTGATTAGGAAGGGGCTATTACAAAATTGTCTACATAGAGAAATATGTAAATGGATGCAAAATGGGGATATCATTTTGGGGTTCATTAGTTGTGATGGAGTAGTAAACAACAATTTCTAGGTCTCCAATTCCATAAATGATGTAATTCATATTATGATCTAGCTTTTGGATGATGTTGACAACATATATGAGGGCATTATGAATATGTTCCATGGTATTTTGTCCCAAATACTAATAGAATTAGTCGTGCAAAGACACAGGGGTTGATGGCATCAGAAAAGGTGTAGGGTGGAGAGATAAGAAGATTGAAAGAAGATATATATTGGCCGGTAAAATATTGACTAAGGATCAAAGTCGATATGCTAGTGGAGTGAAAGAAGGGGGCCTATGGATAAGTGCCAAGGTTGATAGAGTTGTGCCACGAGGTTTCATGCCTGGAAGGAGAAAGTTCGGGACTTAGCCGTTTTTTTCCTAGATCAGGCTAAAAATAGGATGGAGTGCAGAACATGCATTGAATAAAGACATGAAGACCCTAAGGATACACAAATTATATTTTTGGGAACAAGAGGAGGATCAAGAGACATGGAGAGTTCGAGCTAATAATATGAGTAGATTTGGAGTTAATTATAGGTAATCTATTAGTAGGCGAAGCTTGCATGCTTCTTTAGATATATTTGTAATGGCCCATGGCTATTTTGAGCATGCGGCCTATTTTGAGAGTGTGTGGGTGGTGAAGGGAAAGTCCCCACCCTTATATATATGTATTGATTTTCATTGTTTAGATGGATCATGGTATGTTTTTGAGTTGTAACAAAGTTATATTGTTGGTATGATTCACGGACATGACTTTATGATGGTGTTAATGATGTATACAACTACTGATTACTTCATGAATTAATATGATGGATCATTGTGGATGGATATTGGTTGTTGATGTCTCTGTTTATAGTTATTGCATGGTAAATCTGATATTAATCCTTATGTGATCTGTATGTTTTCCTCATTATGTGTGTTTCCAAATTGAGCTCATGGATCTAGTTGTTATGGTTATGGAATATATGTTCATGCATGCTAACTCCTTGACAAAGATGGTATTAAAAGAGGAACCTGGTACCTTTACACGCTTCGAGTGAGCCTTCAACTTCATCTAGATGAAGTTCTAGTGGGCCTAGGGTATTGAGTAGGAAAATAAAGACTACATTTTGGTTCCATTGCCGGGACCTCTTTTCAAGTTGTTGCAAGGATGTTGTATGATGATGGCGTATTGATTGAATCTTGTGACCATTGAAGATTGGGTATATGATGGACAAGATCACTTTGCGTGAAGATATGGTTGTGGACCTGAATTTAATGGGCGCAAGTTGGTAGAAGTTAATCTATATCGAGATCTATGAGATGTTTTCAGTTGTTTCCTAATAGAATTGTATGAGTGGTTGTCTGCATATACATCAAAGAGAAACTAGAGTTATAAATCAAGGGTTTGGATGCAAGAAGAATATCAGACTTTGTTTGAAGCAGATGAACCTTGGATGCATGTTGTAGATCATTGGTGGTATGGTATTATGCATAGTTATACTTTGGAGTACATTATTTCTATGTATTCTTGTCTAGAAGTTGCTGAGTTTGAATTTTTGTGTAATCCCAAAGGATCTTACATCCGCGTTATTCCTTTGGTAATTAAGATCTTGATGGTGGTGCTAATTTTAGAGCACCTACCTATGGCTAGCTAAACATCCCAATGTGCGCAAGGGCATGAGTAGGTGTAGTGATAGATGGTGGACCTTGTGGAAGAGAGGTAGAGATAAGAAAGGAGGCTTAAGTATAATGAAGTGTGGGAGAGGGATTTGGTGAAGTAGTGTGATATTGAGGAGTGCATAACATTAAGGGGAGAGATGGATCGTGAATGATTTTAAGCTCACATGGAAGACGTGGAGCCAGAGGATCTAGTTCCCTCCATTTTGGTAAGCATGGCTAAGAGAACCATTCTCGAATTGGATGGGAGCACATCAAAGGAAAGTATAAGGACGTGGGTGTGTATTTGATCCCACTTGGCGACTTAGCCCTTACATTTGGTGTTCAGTTCCAAAGTAACCATTAATAAGAAGATGAGTGTAGGTAATCCGACAACATTGGGTAGATATAATTTTCATTTGAATATAGAAGTACATCAAACAACACATACATTTATGGAAGCACATACATCATCTTTGTTATTTGGAGGCCCGATTGGAGGAATATTTTGAAAGCGCGTCATCCTGGACAGATTTGTGTGGGTGCGCGAGAACCTTGGTGCCACGTCTTGAAGTACTACAAATTTACAAACTATGGGAGTTCAGTTTAGTACTACTGTCGGGACTCAAGGAAGTACATCCACTGGTTTAACACTCACCCTTGGAGGATCAGGTGGATCAAGAGGCTAAGGATCAAGTGGATTAGGTGGTGGAGGAAATATTGTTAGTGGTTATGGTTCTAGAACTGGTGGGCACGATGTGTACCCTCATCAACCTCAACAAGTTTATTATGAAATGTATCTCCATTTTCCAGAATATAGAGGTATTGAAGATGTTGCAAAGCATGTGCACAAGTGAGAGTTGCTACGGCGCATGAAGGGAATCACTACTTCAGACAAGAAGGAAAGTCAGTTTTCTAGTACTGTAATGTCCCCCTTTTTATTAAAAATTAAAAAGAAAAGGAAATCGATTTACACATGTAAATTTATAATAAAATATTCTAAATTGTGCAAATCAAAATAAAAGAGCAAGTTGACTTCACCTTGGGTTAATCAATGCATTTTAAAAGGGTGAATCAAGTGACTAAGCAAGTCACATTTTCTGGGAGACTTTTTAATATTTAATATTTAAAAATAAAGTGATCCCTTCTATGCATGGGTCGATTTATATGGGTCTCATTTGCTTTAAAATCCCTATGCATTTAATGTGTGTTGTTGGATATGATTTTCAGGCATATTTTTAATAAGATCCCCTCCTAGAGAACCTGGCGCCAAAAATGGAGAAGAGCTTTGGAGGATGTGCAAGGCAAAGCTATAAAAGAAGATGTGGATACTCCTTTTTGGGCATGTTGATGGTTTATGAAACTTATCTTCATGCTTGAAGAAGGGATGTATGCCCACTTGTGATTAAAAACAAAAGGTGTTTATTAACACCACCATTTGTGAAGTGTGTGTGCCCATTTGAGCTTGAAGTAATAAGTTTTTGCAATCATTTCTCTATATATGTATAAGGTGCCATTTTTGGAGAAGACCTAAGCTTGCTTTGAGGGTTTTGGAATGTGATTTATGGTGAATATCTTTTATTATATGCTGCTAGTTTTTACTTGATGAAATCGACTTGTTTGGGCATGTTTTAAGAGTGTTTTGAGGGATTTTGAAGTGATTATCAAGTTGTTGTTTTAGATTTATTAATTAGATCTGAATTTGCAGATTTTACCCTAAAGTGAAGGGGAAAAGTGCTGGAATTAATTTGCAAATTTTACCCTAACCCTAGCGTCTGGGTTTGGGATTTCGGGGGCTGATTTGAGTGGTTTCTAGTGCATGCAAAGATCTGATATTTATTTTGATGAAAAGCTCATAATTTTCCCTTTCTACTGCATTTGTTTCAAGTTAAAAGAGTTAGTATTTTGGGAGTTATTAATTTCAAAGTTTCAGCTAATTTTCAGCAGTTATTATTTATTATTTTTACTTCTGCAAATTGTATTGGATAAAGGAGTGTAAATACCAACTGGATTGCCCATCAAACCCTCACCTTGGCTCACTCCAACCCTATTTGGGTTGTATTGAAGCTGACACTAGGGTTCGTTGAGGTAAACCTAGGAGGGTTTATCTTCTAAGTGTTTATTTTTGCAAGTATTTAATAATAATCAGTTAATATCCTACAAGGGATATTACAGTGGTATCAGAGCTTCTTTCCTCTTTTCGTGTGGGTGATTTGTGCATGCAGGGTGATAAGAAGTGGTTGTTTTATAAAAGGAGAGATAAGGGAAACATGGATGAAGGAGCATTCACACCGGATCAAGTAAAATTCTTGCATGAACTAATGCAAGGATGTGGGCAAGAACTACAAAGATCCATGAGTGAGCAAATGCCCCAACTCATCAAAGAGGCTATGGGTAAAGATAAATATGCAAGCTCCAATGAAGAGAGCTCACATAAGGGAGGCTCTACTCCTAAGTTTTTAAAGATGTCTTCTTACCTAAAGAGACCATTAGAGAGAGAGAGGAAGAAGAAGAACCCACACTAGCTGAACTCATAGATGCTCAAAGGTTGGAGTACGGTTCTTTGAGCCAAGCCACAAGAGATATGTTGGGATTTGATGATTTTTGTGCCCTCAAGTTGGGAAAGAAGTCAAAAAGGCTCCACAAGCAACCACATAAGAATCTTCAACAAATATTGGGAAAGGTTTCACTCCCCAACTTTGATGGTTCTAATACGATTACGGTAAGAGCTTGGTTGCAAAAGATGGAGACTTACTTCTCCCTCAATCCCATGCAAGAAGAAGAGGCCCTCAAATTTATTACCCTCCATTTGGAAGGCATGGCACATTAGTGGTGGTTCCATGGTATGCACACCCAAGGTCATGACTTGATTCACACAATGGAAGAATTTAGCCGAAGGATCATGGAGAGGTTTGAAAGGAAGGACCTAGAACTTCATTTTAGAGAATTGGCCCAACTCAAACAAGTGGGAAATGTTGATGAGTATGTTACAGACTTCCAAAGAATTGCAGTCATGGTCTCCGAAGTTAGTGAAAAGAGGTTGGTTGTCCTCTTTACGGAGGGTTTGATAGAACCTCTAAAAGGTTTGGTAAGAGCTTTTAACCCTATGACTTTGCAAGATTGTATTACTAAGGCTCTTGATTTAGAATGTGCAGCTTATAGAGGGGCTTATGTGCCTAAAGGACAGCATTCTAATACCTCACAAATGCTTCCCAAGAGTGAATTCAGAGGACAACCAAGGTCTGATTTACAACAGCCCCTTAAAATGCAAGGAGGGCAGTCCCTAGGGCCATCAAGAGAAGCCCCAAGAAGGGTCAATTAGCCCTATAGAAATCAGCCTCAAAACAATTCACAAAAAGAGGAAAGGGATGAACTAAGAAGAAAGGGACTATGTTTTGACTGTAAAAGTCCATGGGTAAGAGGTCACGATTTTAAAGGTAAAGGTAAAATCCACTACATTGAAATTATTGATTCAGATTTTGAATTTGATTTTGATGATGCTAACCATGGTACTAATAAAGAAATGATTGAGCATGTGCAAGAGAATGAGGAAATGGAAAGTTCCCTTGCTTCTCTTTCGGGTGTGCCTAAGTATCATGCATTTAGGGTGAAGGGAACCATTCAAGGGAAAAGAGTGATTACCTTGGTTGACAGTGGGGCCACCCACAATTTCATTGATGGAAGTCTAGTAAGAAAAATGGGTTTGGAAACCACAAATTGCAAGGCTTTCAAAGTAACCATTGCAGATGGGACTACTCTTCCGTGTTCTACAAAGATTGCACAACTTCCCCTCATACTTGGGAAGCACAAGGTAAT
The DNA here is from genome assembly GCA_018340775.1 of Taxus wallichiana var. yunnanensis. Taxonomy (NCBI): domain Eukaryota; kingdom Viridiplantae; phylum Streptophyta; class Pinopsida; order Cupressales; family Taxaceae; genus Taxus; species Taxus wallichiana. Next base: position 369,859,999 of record CM031241.1, read on the forward strand.
CGATGATTTTTATGTTGTTGATATTGGGGATATTGATCTTGTGTTGGGTGTTTAATGGTTGCATTCTTTAGGTGATTTCACACAAAACTACAAAACAATGGAGCTAAAATTCACTAAAGATGACAAGGAAATCATCCTAAAAGGCATGGCGAATGGTGCACCACAAGAGGTGTCCATGAAGAGGATGGAAAGGGCTTTTAGAAGGGGTCAAATTGAGTGGGCAGCTGGCTATTATATCACAGTAAAATCAGAAAAATCAGAACAGCAGTCATTAGAAGGTGAGTTATAAGCTCTTTTAGAAAAGTATGTTCATGTTTTTGATGGCTTACGACATGGGTTGCCTCCCCATAGAGGGTTTGAGCATATTATAGAGTTGGAAAAGGATACTAAGCCCATTATGATCACTCCTTACCGCCATCCTAGAGTTTATAAGGAAGAAATTGAAAAGACTATTAGGGAGCTTCTTGAGATGGGACATATAAGGCCTAGTTCTAGCCCATTCGCATCTTCTGTTGTTTTGGTAAAAAAGAAAGATGGTACTATGAGGATGTGCATTGATTATAGAATGTTGAATAAAAGGACTATCAAAAATAGGTACCCCATTCCTAGAATTGATGAATTACTTGATGAATTACATGGTGCTTCTTTCTTTTCAAAAATAGATCTCAAATCCGGGTACCATCAGATAAGGGTAAGAGAAGAAGATGTGCACAAAACAACTTTTAGATGTCATTTTGGGCATTTTGAATTTTTGGTTATGCCTTTTGGATTAACTAATGCACCAGCCACTTTCCAATCTTGCATGAATCATGTATTTAGCCAATATCTAAGAAAGTTTGTGCTAGTGTTCTTTGATGACATCCTTGTGTATAGCAAAACTTGGGAAGAGCATTTGACACATTTGGATCTGGTTTTATCCACCTTGGAACAACATTCTTTCTTTGCAAAGAAATCTAAATGTGAGTTTGGTTTAAAAGAAATTGGATATTTGGGGCATGTTATTGGTGCTAATGGTGTGCAGGTTGACAAACAAAAAATTGCAGCGATTATGGAATGGCCTACCCCCACCTCTCTCACACAACTAAGAGGGTTTTGTGGTCTATGTAGCTATTATAGGAGATTTGTTAAAGGGTTCTCATGATTTGTAGCTCCTTTGACAGATTTGACCAAGAAAGGGGCTTTCAAATGGTCCAAGCCAGCCCAAGAAGCATTTGAAAAATTGAAGGAGGTAATGTGTTCTTGTCCAGTTCTTGCAATTCCATATTTTTCTAGACCTTTTATGGTAGAATGTGATGCTTCGGGTGAAGGAATAGGGGCTGTCCTAATGCAAGAAAGACATCCCATTTTTTTCGACAGTAGGAAATTGAAAGAACATGAAAGAGGATATAGTGTGTATGATAAAGAAATGTTGGCAATCATGCATGCTTTGAGTAAATTTAGACAATATTTGGTATGTGGGAAGTTTGTCATTAAATCTGATCATAATAGCTTGTGGTTTTTTCTTAACCAAAGAGAACTAAATGACAGGTAGCAGAAATGGGTAAGTAAAGTGCAGGCCTTCGATTTTGACATTGAGTATATAAAGGGGAAGAATAATGTAGCTGCAGATGCACTATCTAGAAGGCCCCATGGGATGGGAGAAGAAATGGATCATCCATGTATGTAATTACTTGAGGGAAAGCAATTTTGGGAAGGGAGGACTGTAATGTCCCCCTTTTTTATTAAAAATTAAAAAGAAAAGGAAATCGATTTGCACATGTAAATTTAAAATAAAAAATTCTAAATTGTGCAAATCAAAATAAAAGAGCAAGTCGACTTCACCTTGGGTTAATCAATGCATTTTAAAAGGGTGAATCAAGTGACTAAGCAAGTCGCATTTTTCGGGAGACTTTTTAATATTTAATATTTAAAAATAAAGTGATCCCTTCTATGCATGGGTCGATTTATATGGCTCTCATTTGCTTTAAAATCCCTATGCATTTAATGTGTGTTTTCGATATGATTTTCAGGCATATTTTTAATAAGATCCCCTCCTAGAGCATGGCGCCAAAAATGGAGAAGAGCTTTGGAGGATGTGCAAGGCAAAGTTATAAAAGAAGATGTGGATACTCCTTTTTGGGCATGTTGACGGTTTATGAAACTTATCTTCATGCTTGAAGAAGGGATGTATGCCCACTTGTGATAAAAAAAAAGGTGTTCATTAACACCACCATTTGTGAAGTGTGTGTGCCCATTTGAGCTTGAAGTAATAAGTTTTTGCAATCATTTCTCTATATATGTATAAGGCGCCATTTTTGGAGAAGACCTAAGCTTGCTTTGAGGGTTTTGGAATGTGATTTATGGTGAATATATTTTATTATATGCTTGCTGGTTTTTACTTGATGAAATCAACTTGTTTGGGCATGTTTTAAGAGTGTTTTGAGGGATTTTGAAGTGATTATCAAGCTGTTGTTTTAGATTTATTAATTGCAGATCTGAAACTACATTTATTGACTCTAAAGTGAAGGGAAAAAGTGTTGGAATTAATTTACAGATTTTACCCTAACCCTAGCGACTGGGTTTGGGATTTCGGGGCTGATTTGAGTGGTTTCTAGTGCATGCAAAGATCTGATATTTATTTTGATGAAAAGCTCATAATTTTCCCTTTCTACTGCATTTGGTTTCAAGTTAAAAGAGTTAGTATTTTGGGAGTTATTAATTTCCAAAGTTTCAACTAATTTTCAGCAGTTATTATTTATTATTTTTACTTCTGCAAATTGTATTGGATAAAGGAGTGTAAATACCAACTGGATTGCCCATCAAACCCTCACCTTGGCTCACTCCAACCCTATTTGGGTTGTATTGAAGCTGACACTAGGGTTCGTTGAGGTAAACCTAGGAGGGTTTATCTTCTAAGTGTTTATTTTTGCAAGTATTTAATAATAATCAGTTAATATCCTATTAGGGATATTACAAGTACTCTTTAAGGGCACACGCATAGTTGGTATAAAAAGTATGACCCGCATCAAACTACAGTGGATTATAATGGTTTGCACAAAGTGAATTTTTAGTTGAGTTTCATAACGAGGTTGAACAAAAATTATCAAAGACATTGAAGGATATTAAGCAAGGCTTATCGTAAAGTGTTTGGGAATACAATGCACGATTTAAAACTTTGTTGTCTAAATTTTCTTATGAAATACATCCTAATCAGCATGCACAATGGTTTTTTGGTGGCTTGTTAACTCCGTTTAGAAGGGCATTATCTCATAATTTTTTTGAGATCCATGCGATGCTTTGGAAGTAGTTTGCGCACTAAGACAGTTGGGAGCATGGATACTAGAGTGACTCCATTTTTGGAGGCATAGATTGCAAGCCATGGCGAAACAATTGGAGAAGCTATCTACTAATTCAGTTCATGAGACACGCAGTGGGATTTTGTGTACATATTACGAGGTTGAAGGACATACCAAAGATAGCTTTCATTGCAAGTCGGTGTGCGCCATGTTATTGGATTGCGAGATTTTTTATTTTGACCATGATGCGAGTAGATGTCTCCTCTTACAACGTGCGATCGAGAAGAATGTATCTATGTATTGTAAGATTTGAAAATATCATACTCATGAGGAGATCACGTTACTTGTAGAGTGATTGATCATATTCATGAGGCTATTGAGAGGGTGTGTGCCAGGACTAGTGTAGGGTGTGAAAAATCTAGGGATGAAAGGGAGGGCGATGAGAAAGAAGGGGAAGTGAAAGGGATGGTTGGAACCCATTTCACAAATAGACATGATAACAATAATATTGCTGGTTTGTTTATGACAAAATTCAATCAAGAGAAAAATGATGAAGAATTGGACTTGGGTAAGAGCCACAAAGACATCCCAAACACATGTAAACAAGGTATGGAGGTAGTGAAAAGGGGGAAACACCAATTACAGGAGAAAAGGAAAAGGGAAATGAATATCTTACTGACAGTCTAGGGAACAAACACATCTTAGATTTATTGATTCCTAGTTCATCATTACATGGAGCTAATCAAGTCATAATCAGTTTTACAAAAATGTGGGAAAAATGGAGAGCACATTGAGTAGTAAGGGTACTTACACCTTTTCAGGAAAAATCCAAGTTAAGCATGCATCAAGACAAAGGTCGCTTTATGCACAAAGACTAAAATTGGATTTTTAAGAGGTAACCCTATTTCCAAGGCCCACGGTATGCATGCAAAGGTAATTACATACTCTTTCTACTTGGTTGGTAATCCATCTGGTATACATGTGTTTGAGGGAAAATTTTAGGGTCACAATAATGGTATCTCAACAAGTCTTATAAGGTCAATAAGATTGGAAGAATCTCTCCTTGAAGCACTTGATGAGGTGGTTGGATTGTTCCAAACAACAGTCAAAAAGAGGTCTTTGGATGGAGGTCACAACCTTAATAAGAGTCCAGAAGTGGAGGTGTTTGGGATGCCCAAGAGATGGTAAAAATCACAAACCAATAAGTAGAGAGAGGGAAACAACAAGAAAAACACAAAACAAGTGAAAGAAAGAAAGGAAAAGGTATTTTTGGGGAGTTATTAGTTGAGGTGAATGAGACCTTGAGGGGAAGATCTAAACCCATATTCATGATGGATTTTTAGGCAGATGGTACAACAAAATACTCCCAATAGAAATTCCTATAGTGGAGAGAGTATCGACATTACTAAAAATATGCCAGTGTTTGCAAAAATGTCGGTAAGCTTTAATAGAGTGTTTTAGCCTAAAAAGAATGTTGTTGAGTATGTAACTTGATCTTTTAAGGTGTTTTTGAATTGAACTTTAAATAATAAAAAATACAATTTCATCCGAAGGAGTTTTGTGTTGTTTATGCATGTGTGTGTTTCCTTTGAAGAGGCCCAAAAATTGTATTTTGGCCAAAACATTGATTTGATTTTTGTGTAAGGCTCAACCAAGGCTTTGATTGTGTTTATATAGGTAGAGATATTTTTTTTGAGTACTCATATGCCATATATCCTCCCTCATTCCCACAAGTTCTAAGTTTAGTGCAATTCACTAGCTTACTAGTTTAAATTTCTAATTATAAAGACCAAAATTCCAGTTTTCAAGTGGACATTCACTAGAAGAGGTTGGATTGCATGAAATAGGTGAGAAATCAATGGAGAAATTTTGTTTAGATTGCTAGGACCCTTTTTCCATTCATTTTCCCGTGAAGTAGGTTGCATCAATGTTGCTCATATTTATTACACCAAAGGCGTTCCCCCTATGGGAAAGGGCTTTGCGGACATTCACGGAATTATGCTAAATTTGACAACTGTTTTGATGGTTTAGATGGGTGTTATGACTTTTTAAGTTGTTTTTGTTGTTTCTAGCATATTGAACTCCAATTGCATGCCCGCTTTTGAGAAGTAATTTGTGTAATTTGGGAAACGGAAGTAGAAGTAAAGGATTGACTCATCTATCTGAGGTGCGTTGTCTGTCAATTTTGGATAAATTGACTTATATACCTGGGGTGAGATTGATTTCAAGATTTATATAACAGGTGGAGCTTAAGATAGGGCAGAGAGAAAACATTCATCGTTGTGGAGGGTGAACCGTGAGCACAGGTTGAAATCTTGCATCGCTTCTACCTCGTTGGAACTGATTTTCCTTGGTTTATGCTTTTTAGAACATGTTAATGGTTATTTTTGGATAATTTGTGTGCGATTAAATTTAATGACCGTTTTGATGGTTTAGATGGGATTTTTGACGTTTTAAGTTGTTTTTGTTGTTTCTAGCAGACTAAACTCCAATTGCATGCCCACTTTTGAGGAGCAATTTTTGTAATTTGGGAAACGGAAGCAGAAGTAAAGGATTGACTCATCTATCTAGGGTGCGTTGTGTGTCAATTTTGGATAGATTGACTCATATATCGTGGTGAGATTGATTTCAAGATTTACATAATAAGCGGAGCTTAAGATAAGGTAGAGAGCAAACATTCATCATTGCGGAGGGTGAATCGTGAGCATAGGTTGAAATCTTGTCTCGTTTCTTCCTTGTTGGAACCGATTTTCCTTGGTTTATGCTTTTTAGAACATGTTAATGGTTGTTTTTGGATAATTTGTGGATAGGAAAAGGCAATGGAAAATCCAAGAGTTTTCTTTGACATGTCAAGTAGGTGGCGCACTTGTTGGAAGAATCGTGATGGAGTTGTTTGCCGATGTGACGCTAAAGATGGATGAGAACTTCTGTGGTGCTATGTATGGGTGAGAAGGGAACATGAAAGTCTGGAAAGCCCCTGCACTTCAAGGGCTCCACTTTCCATCGCATTCGAGCCTTGGAAGAATATGTGTCATTTACAATAGTTTTTATCTAATTTCTTATACTATGTAGTGCATGCTCCATAGCTGTAGGAGTTTTTTAGTGTCAAAGATCTATGTTTTTTTTTATCACAGGGCAATGGCCTCGTGCCCATTGTTGAGCCAAATATTATTCTGGATGGTGATCACTCCATTAACAAAATCCTTCAAATAGCAAAGAAAGTATGGGTAGAGATTTTCTTCTACTTGGCTCAAGAATAATGTGGTGTTTAAGGGTATTTTGTTAAAGCCTGTATATGATAACTCCTGGTGCTGAATATAAGGAGAAAACAACCCCACAGAAGGTTGTAGAATACACTCTTAACATGCTTAAGAGAAGAGTGCCACCAATTATTACTGAAATAATGGTGAGTAATTTAAGTGTTTTCATTTTGGTGTCATCACTTAAAACTTTATACCTTGTAGGATATCATGATATTTTTTGTTTTTGTTTGCAACTAGTTTCATATGTTTGCATGGGACATAGTTCTTGTCAGGAGGATAGTATGAGGTAGATGCAACCTTGAATTTGATTGCAATGAGCCAAAGTCCAAACCCATGACATGTCTTCTTTTCTTATGCTCGAGCTTTGCAATACCTAGAAGGGTCTTCTAGAGAATGTTGAAGCAGCCCAGTCAGAACTTCTTATTCGAGCTAGGGATAATTTTCTTTCACCTATGTGGACTGAGATTAATTAGAAATGCATGTAGGGTTAATGTAACACACAGGATGTGGTGCAATCAAGATTAGAGAGAACTAAAGAGAATCCTACCATAAGCATGAAAAACTCTTACATATGACCGTTTAAACTAATTAGGACACAAATTCAACCAAGATCAAATACTCATGAGAAATACAGGTGCTTTAAAGGTTTTCCCAGAGCCTATCAATGAATAAAAAAACATTAAAACATTGTTAGAGTCCCCATACATGTTAGACAATATCAAGACTGAATTCTGGCATTTTGTCAAACAATTAGTTGATTTCTTCAATAGATTAAAACAACATTCACAATATGATACAAGTGATTCAAAAGGAACTTCATCTTTGCGCTTTTGATATGCAAAGCTCTTTATACCCAAAGAATACGTTTCTAATGGAAGGTGGGCGCTTATTCAAAACTTACTTTCAGATCATTGTCAGTTTATGCTCATACCCTTGTATTTATAGAGAAATTCTAAAATCTGGTACTATTTTGTTATGGAAGATACAATGTTACATTTGGCATATTGTAGAAATGGATTTTCTAAATATATATTTATTGGTTCATTATTTGTAACCCTTCTCATGGAGAATTATAATTGCAGCTTACAAAAGACATGAACATCCTCATGAAGCATTGACTCTGTTTCGCCAAATGCAACCAGCAGGTATCCATTCGAATATTAGTTCCCCTTTGCCAGCCCCCTCCATATAGAGATATGTCCCTCGATTGGTTTCTTAATTTCATTATAGCCGGATAGTGATATTGGAGCCTTAGCACATGGCATGAACATCCATCAAAGTATAATGGAAAGTGTATTTTTGTTTGCAAAATGCCTCAAAGAGATGTGGTCTCATGGAATGCTATGATTGTAAGATATGCACAAAATAGCTCTGACAATGATGCTCTCAAACTCTTTGAGGTAATAAAGTAATTTGGAATGTACCATAACCATTTAAGCTTTGTTTATATATGCTTGCATATTTTGTCTCATTTGTGTTTCATGGAGAGCTAATATGTTAAAGCACTTAGTCATTCTTTCAATCTACTTTGACGTCAACACTTCACATTCACTACATTCTTGAGAGTGAGTGTTAGCAAACTTACATGTCTCACTTGCATTTGTATTCAATTATTACACAACTAACTATTATTTAACATCCCTTCTAATGTACTTTGCAACATTTGTTTTGGCTTTAATAGAAAATCAGAATTGTCAATCACACCCCTTATCAACATCAACTACAAAAGTAATAACTATCCTTCTAAATCTAATAACATATACCATTCGGCGTTCACATTGCATTGTACGCATGTGATTGCTAGTTATGCTAAAAGCAATTGCAATATAGTTGGGGTAGGTAGCAAGTAGTTTATAACTCAACATCAGTTAGTAACTAATAACCATGTAGGAAATATACTTAATGTATGCATGTTCAGCTCAAGGGCAGTTAACATACCTTTAACCTCATGTTTGGAAATCTATTTATACCTCATTAATGAAGTGTGTGCAACAGCCACTTTTGGTGGCATTTCCCTCCTCTCATATTTACCTATTTATTTCACGGTCATAATTATGCAGGGATATATCACCTTTGTTGAAAGGCTTTCTTGTAGGTACTCTTTTATTTGTTTCGTCAGTATTTATGTCAATGCCGAGGCCTTCTTTGAATTTCCTCCATTATTTGTTGATGTTGATCATCCTTCTGTCTGCATATCCTTAATCATTACTACATTTCTAGTATCAACTAATGCACCTGAGGCTTAGGTGGGGTATGCTCCATAGATGGGTTCACTTCTTCATTCTTTTTAAAGTCACATATCAGGCTGCTTTTCATGATTCGCTTAGTTTGTTGTGCTCTTTTCATCAATCCATGTTTCCCATATAGACTTGTATTTGAAGAAACCTATTTCTGTTACCATATTGGTATCGCTGCCTTTTGCACCCAAACATATATCAGAAAGGTAAAAAAATATGGCTGTAATATCTGACTTGATAAAATAGTTCATATGAATGCATTATTACAAAAACAGCTAAGACGTGCATCATTACAGTCATAATCATTGTGTAACAAAAACATGTTATAAAACTAAGTAAACTCGTGATGGCGAGGAGCCATGGATGACTTGGATTTCATTTTGGTATCATTTCTACAACATTCGATAAAACATCCATCCACCAGCCCCTAATTTACCTCATATTTATCGTGATAGCATACACTACAGGCTGCAAACACTACTAGAACCGTGCTAGATCAGATGATCAGTTTTCCAGTGGAAAGGTGAAATAATCTAGGAACCCAGGTCACTCTCCAAGAAAGTTACAACCCTCTATACCAAGTTGAGCCTCAAAGAAAAGATAACTATGGTGTTACAGATAGGCTCTTTCGCTGGTAAGCTGCAATTAGTGTGTTGATATAATGAGAAAATGTCGAGGACATGTATTGGAGAGATCACCTTGCCTTTACATACTGTTTTATGAATTGTATTACCCAATAACTTCAATCAGGATACACACCTATGCCAAGTTCCAACTATTCAATCATATTCAGTGTGAGCCCCAACCACATGCTGAGGTTGTCATGTCCCCTTTTCAAATAAAGTTTAATAGATTAATAATTTAAGTGCAAAAGTAACATTAATTAAAAGCACTTATGTTTTATTATTAAATTAAAAGGGGACTTTCTATTTTAAGTAACTTAATGCTTAAATAGAAATTAAAAGTCACTTTATTAATTAAAGTGAAATTCCCCATTTAGAGCGCCCCACAAAATTTCTATAGCTAGGGCAGCCAACAATTAGTTGGAACTTCATTTGGATGGGCTGTTGGAGAATTTTGGAGATTTCTAGGGCTGGGCCATCACCTTGAGGAGCTGGATGACCCCTTTGGAAGCCATTACAGCTGCAATCTGAGGTGCAATGGGTGCTAGGGTTTGCACCAAGTCATGATTTGCCCTAGGGCATCATTTGCAACCAGTTGGAGCCATTCATTTGCTATATTTTTGCCCATACGATCAGCTGTACTTGTTGCTTATTTTCAGTTGGAAAAATAAAATAAAATAAATTCCAAAATTGTTGTTTGCTGGTTCATTGTACTTGGGTTAAGTGAAATATCCATTTCCAAATATTTATCAAGGTGTTTTCTATTTTTACAAATTGATATATTATGGTTGTGAATTGAAAATAAGATTAGTGAAGGCGCTTCATAACATGATGATCCATAGGGATCCAAAACGACTCTAATTCATCTGATCAGTCAGCACGAAGAAGGAAAATAAATACACAAAGGTTCTATCTTTATAGTAACATGACCGTTGCTCTGTGCAGAGCGGCGGTTACAAAACCGCTGCCCAACTAGGGCGGCGGTCTTGAGACCGCCGGTTTGCATTAAGTAGCGGTCCTGGCTCTTTCGGACAGAAAATACAAATATGAAACAAACGGGCCCAAAATTTGAAAGATTGCCTATGTCTCTTCTCCTCCATGACCTTTCCCATTCTTCAGTGCATGGAGGACATGAGAAAGGCTATAAATACATGTTTGTAGAAGAGAACAAGATCATAGAAGCATGAAAACAAGTGAGCAAGAAGTTCTTAGTGCCGAAATTGTGTTTTGTAGAAGAAAGGAGTGTTGACAGAGCAAACAAGTAATTGGTAGGAAGTGTGAGATATTATCTACTTCTCTTTCATAATTATTGTAATTTATGTACTTATTATTTGAATTGGCCAATAAAAGGGGGAAGAAAGAGCAATTGCCCTTCTCGACTAGTTTTTCCTCCTCTGGAGGTTTCTAGGATAAAACTTGTTGGTGTATGTGAGTTTATATTCTTTCCTTCCTTGCAATTGTTGATTCTAAGAATAAGCAAAAAATTCATTCACTAGCTATCTCTGTAGAACAACAACGTTAATTTTGATTCTGTAGATAATTCCAAAGTTGAAGAGTTTACAAATCATTTTGGTATCAGAGCTAACAAGTATCCATGACCATGGTATTCGTTCTTGGATTTGTATGACAGTGACAAGATCTAAAGGCGAAGAGGCTTTACCTTGTGATCCAGAAATTTCTACAAGGAAGTGGAAACAGAGAATTTGGGAACAAATGGAGGAAGAGAACTTGGTTCGTAGAATTGAGATGCTGGAGACCATGATGGATAGGATGTCTAGAAGGTAAGAAGAACTTACAGATTTGCAGAAGACAACTTAGGTCAAGTAAGACTCCATGGACTCAGTGGTTCGAGGCTTAGCTGAAAATTTTGGCATCGAGAGGAGCCACCATGAGGAAGATTGTGGGGAAGAGCATGAAGAAGAGACTTCAAATGCAAGAGAAAAGGTAAAATTTGACCATACTCCTTTAAAGTTGAAACGAAAGTTGAGATTAAAAGCTTTAAAGGACAAGTAGATGAAGAGTTACTTGATAAATTGTTAAAACAGTCAAAAGTCTACTTTAGTGTCCATAATGTCATTGAGGCACAAAGGATCACCTTTGCATGTCTCAAAATGGAGGGCCACACTCTGGTTTGGTGGGAAACCCATCTAACCACTTGTGAAAAGAAGAAGTGTCCTATTGTGAAATCATGGCAAGAATTTAAAGAATTACTTAGAGCTAACTTCTATCCTATTGGCCACAAGACTAACCAAATGATTAAATGGTAGTATTTTAGACAAGGCAGTAGTCAAAGTGTGCAGGACTATACTATAGAGTTTCGGAAGTAGGCCATGTTGCTAAACATGGACTTGGAGGATGAGGATATTCTGACTAAGTACTTGGGAGGACTTCACACTCACCTTCGAAGAAAAAGCATCTCCACTAATCCCAAAGATCTCAACGAGGCGTGTGTACAAGCATACTACATAGATGATGAAAAGAAGGAAGGAAAAGCAGAGCCAAGGGCAAAGCAGTCGACAAATCAGCATAAAAAAGAGTATTGGAAAACAAGTAACAAGGGTAAGTGAAAAGGGAAAGGTAAACAAGCTGCCACTACTTTAAATACTTGTAAAGATCCCAAGAATTTTTGCAAGAACTGTGATATCAATGGTCATACTGACGCTACATGTTGGAAGTTGCATCCGGGGTTACATCTCGAAGAACCGAACCAAGGACTCAAAGAAGTCCATGAAAACTATAAAAACAAAAGGGGAGGTGGAAATCAAAGATGACTCTAATGTAGATGAAAGGCTTGGATGCATGGCCACCAACATGGACATCCAGGAAGAGGATATGAGTAGACTATTCCAGATCAAAATCCAGATCAAGAGAACTAAGGTAAATGCTTTGGTTGATACCGTTTCTCAGTCTAACTTGATTTCTAAAGTAGTTATAAAGAAGCTTGGTCTTGATACTTACGAGCATCCACACCCTTATGCTTTGGGTTGGGTGAAGAAGGGTGTTGAAATTCAGGTAACAAGAAGATGTAAGGTCAAGTTTGGGATAAATTCCCAGTATATTGATGCTTTGGAAGCTGACACTATTCCACTTGATGCTTTTGATGTTGTATTCAGGAGTTCTTACTTGTATATTAGGGATGCTATATTTATGAGAAGGGAAAACTGATATAGATGGATCAAAGATGGGATCAGCTACAACATCCGGGCACACCAACGTAAGACACAGGTTACTATGTGAGTGCTAACCAAGCAAAATGACTTATTCAGGAAAATCATAATCAATTTTGTTTACTTTTGTTAAAGGATAAACAAGATGGGGTAGAAGTTTCAGATATTTCTAACCAGGGAAAGCATGATTTGGATAGTATTATTCAGTCCTTTCAGGAAGTATTTCAGGCTCCCAGTGGGTTACCACCAAAATAGGAAGTAGAGCATGAGATTCAGCTATTTTTAAGAGTCCCCTCTACCAAACATCGGGTTGTATAGGAAATCCTTGTTTGAGAGTACTGAAGTAAAGAAACAACTCCAGGAACTACTAGACCAAGGGGTGATACATCCGATCACCTCATCATGTGGTTCACCTATTGTGATGGTGCCAAAGGAGGATGGTTCTTGGATAATGTGCATCGACTACCGCACTTTGAACAAGATCACCATAAAGAACAAATATCCACTTCCCGCATAGATGATCTCTTGGACCAGCTTCAGCATGCCAAATTATTTACGAAGTTGGATCTCAAGTCTGGTTATCACCAAGTCAGAATGAAGGAGGAGGATATATGGAAGACTTCCTTCAAAACAAAATAGGGTTTGTATGAATGGTTAGTACTTCCTTTTGGGTTATACAATGCACCCGCTACATTTATGAGATTGATGAATGATGTATTGTAGGATTTCATAGATTCATGTGCCATTGTATATCTAGACAATTTCTTGATTTTTATTGCCACATGGGAAGAACATCTAACTCATTTACAACAAGTCTTGCAAGTTCGCAAGGAGAAACATCTACTTTGTAATATGAAGAAATGTGAATTTTCCAAATAGTCACTTGTCTATCTTGGGCACGTGGTTGGAGGAGGAGAGCTACGAGTGGATCCAAAGAAGGTGGAAGCCATCACTAATTGGCCAACACCAACAGGAGCCACAAAGACTAGGAGTTTTGTCGAGTAGTAAAATACACGTGGAAGTTCATTCCGGGCTTCTCCACGATTGCAACACCTCTACACACAGTGGCCATAAAGAATAAGGGTTTTGACTGGGGTAAGGAACAAGAAATATCCGTTGAGTTATTGAAATACAAGATTAGTCATGCCCCAATACTCTCTCTTCCTAATTTGTAGCAACCTTTCAAAGTAGAGATAGATGCCAGTGATTACGCTATGGGAGTAGTGTTGCTTCAAGGAGGTAAACCCGTATGCTATCATTCGAAACTTCCTTCAAGATTAAAGGATATTTAGTAAATGATTAAAGGATATTTAGTATATGTAAAAATGGAAGCATTATCTGTTGGGTAGAGAAACTATTGTGCACACTGACCACAAACCTCTCCAATATTTGCAAGCATAGTCTAAATTACAGTAGGCAAGGCACTACAAATGGATGGGGTTCCTTTAGCAGTTCCATCTGGTGATCAAATACAAGAAGGGTAGTATAAATTTTGTGGTAGACATGTTGTCTAGGCCACCCACATAGGAGAAGTTCTCCTATTTGGCCACTATCTCTTAGATCGATCCCTTCACGAAGGAAGCTTACGGAGAAGCATATGCCTAGGACAGAGACTTTGGGGTGACATTTCAGCAGTTATAGTCCCAAGGAACTGAAAGGATAGGGATCGAAGATCTTTATCTCAAGGATGAGCTGCTCTACTGATGGGGGAAGCTTTGTGTGCCCAAAGAAGAAAGAATTCTATTGATGAGGGAACCACATACCTCAAAAGTAGTGGGACATTTTGGTGTTGGTAAGACCCTATTCCACTTGCAAAGGTACGTGTATTGGCCCAATATGTAAGAAGAAGTATCAAAATTTATACGTGGATGCAAACTTTGTTGTCTAGCAAGCCTAAGACTAGGAAGGAGGGTTTGTATATGCCTTTGTTAGTACCTACTCGTTCGTGGGAGGACATTTCTATGGATTTTGTAGGAGGATTACCTATGTCTAAACATGGCCATGACCATCTCTATGTTGTTGTTGATAGATTGAACTTTGCTAAGATGTGTATTCTTATGGCATGTAAAAAGACAATAAAAGCACATGAGGTAGAAAATCTTTTCTTTGCTAATGTATGGGTGCATTTTGGTTCACCAAAGTCTATTGTTTCTGATAGGGATTCCAGGTTCTTGGGGAATTTTTGGACTACTTTGTGGGTGTAATGAAATTACTTGTATAATTTAGATCATGAGCAGAAATATAACACCAAATAACACAATATTCCAGAATAATGATCTCAATATGCAATTATAATAGCTTCGCCACTTCGAGGGGGCAACCTCCAAACCATACAATAATACTCAAATACTCCAATGATGATGAAATACTACCTACAATCCCCTATATATACTATTCATATGTTATGGCCATCACCAAGGCTGACCTACTAAGCATGAGAAAGTATAAATGATATAATAAAATGATATGGTAAGCCACAAGTCGGCTACTCATATCCTAATACAAGCAATAGGTTAAGGGCGTAGCATGCCCTTCCCCTTCAAAGAAACATTGTCCCCAATGTTGAGAAGCTCTGGGTGTTGCTGCAGGAATGTCATATCTTCCCATGTTGCATCTTCATTGTCCATATTCTTCCACTTGATCAGGTACTCAGTAATAACCCATGTCCTCAATCTTTTAGTGCATGTTTGAAGGATGCATTCAGGTTCCAAGATGACCCTCCCCTCCTCATCGAGCTCAGGTAACATTGTTTGGGCTGATACTCTCTATCCAATTACTTTCTTCAGGAAAGAAACATGAAATACTGGATGTATTCTGGTTGATTGTGGAAGTTCTAATTTGTATGCTATAGTACCAATCTTCTGCAATACTTGATAGGGGCCATAATACTTCGGTGAAAGTTTGTTATCCTTTTGTTGTTGTTTCAAAGACATTTGCTTATATGGTTGTAACGCACAAAAACCCAATCACCGACTTCAAAATGCCTTTCCGTGCGATGTTGATCAACCTATTGCTTCATGCGGTTTTGTGCCATGACCAAGTTCTCCTTGAGACTAGAGAGGACCTCTTGTTGATACTGAATGTGTTCTTCTACTGCTCTAACCCGCAGTTGTCCTCTCAATGATGATGTGATGGATGGTGGATGGTACCCATAGAGTGCCAAAAAAGGAGACATTTTAGATGAAGTATGGAAGGAAGTGTTATACCACCATTCTGCAAGTGGCAACCATTGGACCCATCTTGCTTGTTTATCTGACGTAAAGCAACGGAGATATCCCTCCAAACACTTATTTACAACTTTTGTTTGCCCATCAGACTGGGGATGATAAGAAGAGCTACGAGCTAACTGAGTACCCAAACATGAGAATAAATCAGTCCAAAAATTACTAGTAAATATAGGGTCTCGATCACTTACTATAATCTTCGGTGTCCCATGAAGCTTCTGAACTATGTCCATGAAGGTTGTTGCTACTGTGCTTGTAGCAAATGGGTGTGCCAAGGCACAAAAATGAGCATATTTGGTGAGTCTATCCACCACAACCATGATGACATTTTTTCCTTTAGATTTAGGAAATCTTGTGATAAAGTCCATGGAAACCTCTTCCCACCGTTGGCTAGGAATAGATAGAGGTTGTAGAAGACCTGGGGATCGAACTGTTTCACCCTTATTTTGCTGACAAACCATGCATTCTACCACAAATTTTTGGACATCCCCTTTGAGCCCTTCCTAGAAGAAATCTTGTTTGACTCGATGATAAGTCTTCAAGAATCCAGAGTGCCCCCTACTGGAGAAGAGTGAAGCTCAGATAGAATCCTATTTTTAAGAGTGGAGTTCTTACATAGGTATAATCTATCTTTATACCATAAAGCATCCCCTTTCAATACAAATTTTTCAGACATGCTTGGATCATTCTGGAGATGATGAATGAGGTTTTGTGTGGTTGGGTCATTTCTCCATTCAGACCTTGCCTCATCTATCCAATCTTCTTGTAATATGGATATGGCACATAACAAGGCTGCAGTTGAGTCATCTTTCCGTGACAGTGCATCCGCAACTACATTCTCCTTCCCTTTCTTATAGATAATCTCAAAATCATATCCCAACATCTTGGAGACCCATTTTTGTTGTTCTTTAGATGATAAACACTGCTCCAAGAAGTATTTTAGACTATCATGATCTATCTTCACTTTAAAGTGTCTTCCTATGAGATATGGTCTCCATTGCTTTACTGCATGAAGTATGGCTAGCATTTCCTTCTCATAAGTTGGCTTGGAAAGATTCTTACCTTTGAATTGATGGCTCAAAAAGGTAATAGGATGGCCTTCTTGCATGAGAACTACCCCCATACCCACCCCTGATGCATCACATTCAACAATGAATGTTTTGGAAAAATTTGGAGTAGCCAAGACTGGAGTGGTGCACATGGCCTCCTTTAGTTGCTCAAATGCTTTGGTTGCATCCTCACTCTAATGGAAGGAGTCCTTCTTTAATAAAGTTGTGAGAGGTGCAACTATGCTTCCATAATGCCTTACAAATCTTTGGTAATAACCTGTAAGCCCCAAAAATCTTCCCTTATTCAAAAGCAAAACCTATTTACATATATACAATACATAGTTTCAACGTGGAACTGGGATATCATGAAAGTGTTTTAATATAAAATGGATCACCAATACAAAAGCACAGGGGAATGAAGTAGTGGAAATGAGCAGAAAGGCATTCTCAGAACTATAGATAACAAAATAATTCCTTATATATGCCAGAGAAAAATGATTAGGAACAAAACCATTTGCATTTGAATTAGTAAGATGTTATTACAAAGACACAAAGTTCTAGAAGTAACATCTACAAGAATACAAAGTTTCTTGACATAATGTAAACAAATGATTCAACAAGTATTCAATGGATAACAACGAATAACAGGATCAGATGAACAAAGAAAGGAAATACTTTTGTATTGATTGCTTCGTTACTCTTTACACTTTCAAAATAATCCAAGTTCCAACCCTTCAAAATGGCGAAGAGAGCCCAATATATAATTTTACAAATCAGTTACACCTGGTAACTACTTCTTTTAACTAGAATGTTTAGTTAAAGGGATGCTTAATGCAAAACCCCAACTAATTACAATAAATCTGAGATGAGAAGAGAAAGAGGAGAGAAGTCAGGAGGAGAAGACAAGTGTTCATGATTGGGGAGGGCCCATTGACTTGAGGATCCACTGTCTAAACCTTTTCAAAGCCTCTGCTATGTCCCTGCCACATGGAACTGATGTGTTGGCAGTAGCCTGGGTCCAAGATCCAAGACATTTCTCCATCTCTTTGTCAAATTCGGTGTGCGTATGATACTCCTTATTTGCTTCTTCAATGGTAGACTGGAGAGAGCAGATTTCCTTCATCTTTTCCTTAGTGATGGAGTCCTCTTTGAACAGATTTTCTTTGACAAAAGCTCTGAATTGAGCTTTAATTTCTTGTCAGGGAGAAAGGCACACCTGAGGTCTCATCTTGGAGGTGGCAGTGAATATCCTTGAAAGTAGCAATTACCAAAGTCTTGAAAGCTTCTCCCTTCTGCCAGCTATTCCTTAATTCTCCTAAGGCTTCCTCCAACACTTTGATTTTCCATTCTACACTGAAAACCCATGATTTTGACAAATTATCTTTTACATCATCAAAGACCTGGCTTGCCATCAAAAGGTTTTCATCAGTCTACCCCATGAGGTGAAGGTCTACTATGCAGCTGCTCCATAGTTTGAGCTCTTTATCCATATTTCCAATGGTGGAGGAGAGCTTCTGTTGCAGATTATTTACCTTCTCATTGATCTTGAAGGCCTCACCAATGAAATTCAACCCTGCAACAAGCATGTCATCCACCATGGCCTCCATATCCCTCCCATAGATGGAGTACCTGTGTATGTCCTTGATGCTCTGAACTTCATCTTGACTGAGGATCACAGGTGGTGGAAGAGCAGTCAGGGGCATGGGATCTAAAACTTTATCTTTAGATAGCAACGACTTAATGAAACTTGAAAGCACTTGAGCCTGCTCCTCCAGCTGCTCTATAGTTTGCTTGCCCTTTTTCCACCCTCCCAATGACCCTGGTGATTGTTTCTTGAAGGTTGTGTATTTCACCTTCAGGGGTAGACTCTCCCATTGAGATCCTTGAAAGTTCTAGATCGAAGCTGCAAATCCTATTTTGGTTTATCAACCTTGGGCTTAGCTATCTCTAGGAATTGCTGACCTTGGGCATCAGATACTATTCTTGAAGTGGTCCTGGCTTTCTTGGCAGGAGCAGAAGGAGTAGTGCCTAACAAGGCTGCCACAACATCAAAGTTGGGTCCTGAGATACGAGAAGAGGACTTCCTCTTCCTACTATCAACAAAAGGTTGCACCCATGTAAAAGAGGAGGAGGAAGAAGAAGGGGGGCAAGAGGACCAAGAGAAAGGGAACTCATGGCACTCAAAGTAGTATGTACTATTGTTGCTTCAGTTGAGATGTGAGTGGGGCAGCTAAGGCTTTTTGAACAGAGGAGTCAATGGTGCTTGGAGGCTCAGTGCTTTGAACTTCTTTCTCTGTATCCATTGGGGTTCTGAAGCATCTGCAGGAGTTGGTATTTCATTATCTTCACTCTCACTGAGAACAATGATGTTCTCTGGCCCAGAGGTCAGTTCTGAATGCTTTGGTAGAGGATCTTCTTCAATGGGCTCTTTCTTAACCTCCTTCACCTTCTTTTGATAGACTTGAGTAGAGGAGGAAGGAGTGGAGGATGCAAGTCCTTTACTTGATGAGGTAGGAGGAGTCTATATAGGAACCTCTGAACTAGGTGTTTGTGCCTCCTTCCTTGGTGTCGAAGTGTCTTTGGAAGAGGATTCTCCTGTGTTCTTCCTTAGCTCACGAATCTTTCTATCCACCCAGACTTTGGTTCTTACTAGGACAGGAGCTAGGATCTCGGCCAAATCATCTTTTTCTTTCTTAAACCAATCCATGTCCTCTATAGGAGTATGCTTGATTATGGTTTCATACTCATATGATAACAGGTCTGTGTTGTCATCCTGCAGACCCTTCAGGATTTGATACAAGTTAAGCTCCTGTATTAGTTGAAGGGGAAACCTGCCATAATGTCTCCTCCTTGCCTCAAAATCATCTGCAAGTCAGCCCAATAATCTTCAGTGTCTGCCCTATGATGGTAATTGATTCTGAGATTCTGTTCAATAAACTTCTTCAAATCGAAGTAGGTTCTGGGCCTGAAGAAATGGATAGTGATGGCAGCTAGGGCTCTTTCTATGTTTTGGGCATCCAGAGCCATCTTGCATGTGTAGTTCCCCAAAGATATGGGGAAGTGTAGACCAGTGATTTTCTTATCTCTACAAGTTCTGTGCAATTTGTCTAATTGCCTGCATACCTCAATCAAGGCCATTTTGTCATTACAGAACATGGGGAGCTTGAGAGGGGTGCTCTCATAGCCTACCAGCCTGATATAAGAGAATCTTCTGAATTGAATGAAGTAAGCTCCGTACTTCGCTATCAGGCTCATGGCTTCATCTGAGAATCTCCTGGCAGTGTCACTTTCTAGAAGTCTTACAATATACATGGTGAAAGCATCATTCACCCTTCTAAAATTGTGATTGTTGGTGTTCAGTGTGAACTGAGGGCAGTAATCATATATGGGATCATCTTTCTGAGCATCAATGTAGGTGAAGCCAAACCATTGTCTGGAAGCTGCAAGGGTATACATCAGATAAGAAGTCATGTAGAACTTCTTAGTATGTTACACGTTGGATAGCTGATCTGTCAAGTTCATGTAGATAATCTCTACCCAATTGATGCTCTAAGTACCCTCACACAATGTTGATGAGCGGGCACATCCAGAAGTGAAACTCGTTAGTAGAGGGCAAGCCCATGACCCGTGCTAACAGGATTATGAAATCGACAACTCCTCATTGAAATCAGACCTAAACAGAGCTTTGGATAAATGAGATGCCCCTTTCTTAGGGTTCTTAAGCCATGACTTTGCCACTCTGGCCTTGTATTTTTCACTATCTTGGTCAAAGAGTGCATGTGCTTGGTTTTGGGAAATCACAATAGAGTTGTCCATTTCTGGGATTTTTAGGCAGCAGAAATGGCGGCAGCGTCAAGCTTGGTGATGAGCTCCCCATGTATATTTGTTAATTCACTCGAGCTGGGGTTGAAGTGAGCCCCGCAGGTAAGTACCGTGTCTGCACATTGCACTGAGATGGGAAAACCAGCAGCAAATGCCAAACCGCTATCATTAATCATTTGCGCCATTGGAGAAGGGTTTGGGTCTGTCAACCTGGTCCAAAAATTGGTGAAGTCAGGTGATGAACTTCACTATCCCCGATATCGGGAATGCAGACTCGAGTGGGGAAACCTGCTCCTGGCCTTGGAATTTAATCTTCATACTGAGAGTGTTTGGAAAGGCAAATTCACAGTTTGAATCCGAAATGAAAAATGTAGGGGAAATGGGGATGCGAGCAAGGATTTCAATCACAAGAGCAATGAGCAAATGACAATGAGAAGCAGTGTGTGAAAATGCAAGGGGGGGCAGTCTATTAAATAGCCGTTTAGGAGAGAGAAGGTCATAAATGCGCGTTAAATTCATATCCACCAACTCAAAAAGCAAGCATCGGGAAGAGTGGGAAAAATTAGCCCGGATGGCCTTTGGTATGTTTGGGACACGCGGGACGTGAAAGCGTGATGGCCGATGCGGGTGATGCGGGGACAGAATGCTCAAATGCTTTTGGGACATGAGGGACAAAGGTACGTGAATTGCATGATGCGGTGATGTGGGTGTTTCAGGAATAGAGAGCCCAAGTGAACTTGGGACAGTTGGAACAAAAAGTTCGATGGGCCCGCAAGAAAATAGATTTCGGATGAAGCGGCCGATCGGTGAATAGGGAGCCCAAGTGAACTTGGGACACATGGGACAAAAATGTCTGACAGACCACAAATCACACAAATGACTCAAAAAAATGTAGAATTTTCCTAACTTTATGACTTTACCTCTTACCGGAACATCAAAAAAGGTGTTAACTCAAAATTTTACAATTTTGACTTTCAAAAGAGGGAAATTTTGAGAGGACAATAATTGGCTCCTTCTGGGGATAACTTGGCTAAAAATCAAAGGAATGAGACAAGGCAAGAACTCTCAGAAAACTTAGGGGAAGCAAACCAGTGTCTTATCCATTGGGCCACGGAGTCAAAAGCAAACCAATACAGAAAACAACACCCCAAATGAAGAAAACACACCAAAACAAGAAAAAGGAAGGGGAAACACACACACTATACATAATATACAAAGGACTTCCTAATCACCTAGGACTTAAACAATTTTAGGTACTGCCCACTATAAGGAAGTGGGAGAGAAGAACCATCCATATAATCAAGGTAAAAAGAATTCTCACCAGCAAAGTGCCTGATCTTGAAAGGTCCAAGCCAAAGAGAATCAAACTTGCCATGGTTGCCACGAGGTTCATGTCTTTTATCCCATAGCAAAAATGATGTCTCCAACTTTGAAATCCCTGGACCTGGCCTCTTGTCAAACAAGGCCTTTACCTTCTGTTGGTGAGTAGATATTTTATCAGCAACCTTCAACCTGTCCTCATTCAATTTATAAAGGTACATGATCCTTTTATCCAAAGAATCATTGAAACTGGTGTCTTCAATGGCCTTCATTAAATGTAAGGCTGGTAGTTCCACTATTACTGGAAATTGAGCTTCCACTCCATATACCACCTGAAAAGGAGACATCCCAATAGCTCTTTTAGGTGTGATCCTATCTACCCAAAGAGCATCATAGAGTTTCTTGTGCTAGTTCCTCTGAGATTCATTAACTAATTTCCTTATTATGGCCACCAGATTTTTGTTTGTCGATTCTGCTTGTCCATTCCCCTGAGGATAATAATCCGAAGAGTGAGCCAGGGAGATGCCATATCCATAACAGAAATCCATCATCTCAGTTGAAGAAAAAATTTGAGGCATTATCTATCACAATCTTGTTTGGCACACCAAACCTTACCAAGATGTTTTCTTTGATAAAATTGCATACTACTTCAAAAGTAGTACTCTTTATTGGAATGGCTTCTACCCACTTAGTAAAATAGTCTGTGGTAGTTAATACATGGGTGTGTCCAGCACTAGAAGAGGGATTAAGTGTTCCAATGAAATCTAAACCCCATTGTTGAAAAGGCTCTTCAATCTGGCGGCTTAAGAGGCAAGGCAACCAACTTAGGTCTACCCATGAAAGTTTGACAAGCCTCGCATTTATCAATCCACTTTGATGCATCTTTGAACAAGGTAGGCCAATAGTATCCTACCCGAAGAATCTTATGAGTAGTGACAGTTGATGAGTAATGCCCTCCACACGCTTGATCATGGAAAGCCAAAAGTAGCTTCCTCTGTTGCTCCTTGTCCACGCATTTTAGAAATCTTCCATCCAACCCACACTTG
This sequence comes from Taxus wallichiana var. yunnanensis, assembly GCA_018340775.1. NCBI lineage: Eukaryota > Viridiplantae > Streptophyta > Pinopsida > Cupressales > Taxaceae > Taxus > Taxus wallichiana. Next base: position 369,883,025 of record CM031241.1, read on the forward strand.
AACAAGGCATTCTCCCACAATACATATTGGGCTGATCTTAACTTAATAGCTCTCTTTTCTTTGGTAGTCAAATGAGAGGGACATTCTCCATAAGTGAGGAAATGTGTGATATCAACATACCATTCATCAATTGAGTTGAGAAACAGAACGGTAGGAAGATCAACTTTATCTTAGGGTAACTCATGTCTAGCTCCCTCAGTGATGAGTTCACACAAGCCTTTTCCACGGACTAGTTTGGTTGGTCTGATGTCAATATCATATTCTTGTACCTTAGCCACCCAGTTTCCTCTCTTGGATCCAAACTCTTGTTGCATGAGAATGGACTTGATAGTTGTGTCAGGTACAAGTACTGTGGAGTGAGAGTTAAGAATATAAAAACAAAACTGCTTGACAACTTTAACTACTGCGAAAGCATGTTTCTCTATCATTGTGTATTTTAACTCATGATTTTTAAGAATGTAGCTCATAAATGCAATTGGGAGCTCATGATCATTAGAATCTTTTTGAGTCAAAACAACAGCCAGGGTGTTATTGTGGCATAGCAATAGATAATAAAATCTTTGCTGAAATCTGGACATGCTAAGATGGGAGTTCTAGCAATAGCCTTCTTAATACCTTCAAAGGCTTCTTTCCCTTCAGAAGACCAGCCAAATGTCTATTTTCCCTTCATCATTTGAGAGATATTCAAGGTTAGTTCTGCAAAATCAGGGATGAATCTTCTTAGAAAGTTAATCTTACTGAAAAAAGAATGCACTCCCTTCTTGCTGGTTGGAAGAGGAATCTGCTGAATAGCTTGAACTCGCTCAGGATCAATTTTTATACCATCTTTAGAGACAACATGCCCTAGAAATTTTCCCTCTGTGACACAAAAGACAAATTTCTTAGGATTCAAAGAGATCCCATGTTCTCTGCACTTCAAAAGAACTGTTTCCAGATGCTGAAAATGATCTTCCCTTGCTTTGGAAAATATAGTTAAGTCATCTAGATATACCACAATACATTTTCCTTTCAAACTTCCAAAAGCCAAGTCCATAGCTCTCTGGAAAGTGGCACCAGCATTAATGAGCCCAAAAGGCATCCTCTTGTAGGAAAAGGTACCCCAAGGGGTAGTGAAGGTTGTCTTGTGTTGATCTGCATGGTATTGAATTCTACCTGATTATATCCTAAGAAACCATCAAGCATAGACAACATTTCAGACCCCATCACAACTTGTAAGACTTGATCCATCATGGGCAAAGGATAGTTGTCCTTCAAAGAAGCTTGATTCATATTTCTGAAGTCAACATAGATACGAATCTCACCATTTTTCTTCCTAACAGGCACAATGTTGGCAATCCATGTTGAATGGTGGATAGGAAAAATGATTTTGGCCTTCAACAACTTTTGTATTTCTTAAAAATAGTGTCAGCTATTTTAGGATTGTATTGCCTTTGTTTCTGCCTGAAAGGCTTAATCCCAAGTTTGAGAGGGATGAAATGTTGCATCTCCTTTGGTTGAAAGGATTTTAGATCCTCATAGGAATAAGCAAGAACATCTTTATATTTCCTTAAAAGGTTAATTAATTTCTTCTTTTCTTTTGGTGTACAACATTTTCCAATGTTCACAAGCTTAGGGTCAACGGAACTCCCAATATTAGTTTTTTCATACTCAGCAGATTGTTGTGATCCAGTAGAAACTTTAGACTTCATATGCCTGTCATGCTTATCAAACAATTCTTCTAAACTCACCAGTCCCTTTGGAATCTTGTTACCTTTGAGTTTGATACACCCATCTTGATCTATCTCTTCTTCCTTGACATCCTCTTTATTGGAAGGCACACTTTCACGAGGTAAATTGTCACTTCCTTCAAAGTACAATTGTTCAAAGTTATCCCTAAGTTCTAGGAAGGAAAGAAAATGTTGATCATCATTGAAAACTTGCCAGTTATTTGAATTATCAGGTACACTAGGCCTATGGATCATCTCAATGGTAAACCTATCTTGAGAGAAGTCAGGATGAGGTATCAGCAATGATGACCGAGAGGCTGCTAGTGAATCAGCCCTAGTGTTCTCTTCCCTGAAACCGCTTCAATGGAGAAGGCGTCAAGAAATTCGATAGAGTCCCAAACTGATTCTGTAATGTTTCAACCTTCTATTCTTTACTGGAAAAGGTTTCTAACTTGCTTGACAATCAGCTCCGTGTCTCCGCGAGCTAGAAGATTCTTCACACCTTTTTCTTTTGCCACATTAAGCCCAAGAATGAGAGCTTCATACTCTGTTGTATTATTAGTATTTTCAAATTGTAACTTGAATGAGAAAGGACAAACCTTTCCCTCAGGAGACACTAATACTACACCAGCTCCAGAACCAGCTGAGGAACAACTTCCATCAAACTCTAATATCCAAACACCATTAGGATCCTTAAGTGATCTTTTGGGGATTTGGATCTCCTCTGGAGACATAATCATATAGTTGCCATGCCCCATATCCTCATAAAGTATTTGCACTTTGGGATCATCTGTTTTTTGTACAATATACTCAGATTGCTTCTCGGCCAACAACTTCTTCATTTGTCCATTAACTGGTATGAGGGCATGTGACCAATCCATTTGAATTTCTCCTCCCACATCCTTATGAAGTTCCTACTTAACAACATTCCATATGAAGGGGGAATGTCTGCTATGAGGATAGTAGCCAAAACCTTTTTCTAGGCAGAGTAGCAAAAGCTACTTGTGCATCTTTAATCCTTCCAATTAGGGGCACTTCCTTGCTCTCCATAGAATAACAAGACCCATAAGTGTGTGTGAGAGTTAGGCCCAAGGCATGGGCTACTTTGGCATGCATTACATTGTCGATGCCCCTGAGTCTATTACACAGTTGCTGAGCTTATGGCCTGCTATAAGGAGGGTCACATAGAATGGTTTGATCTTATCATTGGGTGAGGTGATGGAAGCTACAGATTGGGTTGTGGTGTGGAGGATGGAGTGGGTAAAAGGCCTTTAGAGGTAATTTTGGAATGAGAATTGACAAAGTGAACCATTTTAGCAAAAGCCTTGGGATGGGTCTGATAATACTCAGCCTCTGAGATTTGAACCTTGGTCTTTTTTAGATGATCAATGATATCGAAAGATCCAGAGGTGGATGGGCTATCATCGCTTGGGACCTTAGGTTTATCAATTTTAGGAGTCGAAGAAGAAGAAGAAATTTTAGTAGTAGAATTGGTAGAACTCACCTTTTGTGTGGACGTAGTGGGAATAGGAGACCCTCTTTTTGCAATCATAGGGATAATCGTCGGATGCTCCTTGGACCTTTTAGCAGGTTGCATCACTTTTTCCCTTTTATTTGTCTACTCTCAAGTCATGACAACGTATGATTCACTATTCATGTCTGCTACTACTTCATCATAATCATCTTCTTCGTCAACACCTTCAGTAGTGAAGAAATTAACTCGAGATCCCTCAAGTTCCTCTGTTTCTTCATCGGCTTCTTCAACAAGTTCTTCACCATCTTCACTAACCTCTTCATCCTCTGGCTCTTCAACTTCACAGGTCACGTTAATATGGACCTTAATAGGTGGCCCTTCTAATGCTAGCCTTGTCTGAGAAGCAGGAAAATGATTTCTGGGCTGAAAATTCCTCCTTGGAACATCTGCATAGGGGGCGTGCTGAGCCAATTGTTTCTTAATGGCGATGAGGTCATTTGCAAGTTTTTGTACTAATGGATCAGTATTAGGCCTAGGAGTGGAAGAGGAGGAAGAAGAAGACCTAGATTTAGAAGGATCTCTTTTCAACTTCCTGGACATGATTAAGTCATCTTCGACACTAACAAGCAAGGGTTTGATCCTCAGCCAATGTTGCAAGATTAGCTCTTCTCAATGCATAACTAACTTCAGGAAATTGGGCATTCAGGAAGAAGCATTTTTGGATTTGATCTATAGGTTGAGTGTCTGGTGGGATTTTGTTGATCAACTTGTTGAATCGAGCCACAAATTCTCTCATGGGTTCTTGTGATTCCTTTTTTATTTGAGAAATTTGGGCCAACAAAGCATGCACGTCTTCTGCCGATTTGAAATGATTCTCAAATCTTGTTCTCATTGTGTTCCAGCTGGTGATAGCCCCGACTGGAAGGTGATAGAACCAATCCGCTACATTATCTTGTAAGGTCTCAACAAAAATCCTCACCGAGACATCTTCGTGTTCAACTCCCAGAACTCCACATGTAACTATGAAGGCTGCGATATGTTCATCAGGATGTACCTTGCCATCACCTCTGAACTTGGGAAAGTTCTTCTGGTTACCTCTGGGTAACTCATGCGTAAAGGCTGAGGAAGGGCGAGAGGCCCAACACGATTGCCCCAAGGCAATGGTGCTGCCATTCTTGGAAAAATGGCTTGAAGGGGAACTGAAACACCAGCAAGAATCAGAGCATGGAGATTAGGACTAAGTTTCTCTGGAGGAGTACCACCCACAGGGGTTCTATTTTTGATAGGAGGAGTGCTTGTTGAACGAGCTCTTCTATTTCTTCCTGTTGAAGGGAAAGGAAAACCTTGCTATTCCAAAAGTTGAAACTGAGAATCTTCAATACCAAGATCCCTTCTCCTACGAGTAAAATGTGGAGTCACCAGATCAAAGGATGATCAAGAAATGATTATAGAACTGGAATACATCAAGAAAAATGATTCCCCAGTGGAGTCACCAAAAACTATTGGTCGTCAAAAAGGACTTTGTTGAGAACAACAGTCAGGGGACAAGAAGTCCCTCCTCTTTAATGGGAGAGGTTCCCTTATTCAAAAGCAAAACCTATTTACATATATACAATGCATAGTTTCAACATGGAACTGAGATATCATGAAAGTGTTTTAATATAAAATGGATCACCAATACAAAATCACAGAGGAATGAAGTAGTGGAAATGAGCAGAAAGGCATTCTCCAGAACTATAGATAACAAAATAATTCCTTATATATGCCGAGAAAAATGATTAGGAACAAAACCATTTGCATTTGAATCGTAAGATGTTATTAAAAAGACAAAGTTCTATAAGTAACATATATAAGAATACAAAGTTTCTTGACATAATGTAAACAAATGATTCAACAAAGTATTCAACGGATAACAACGAATAATAGGATCGAGATGAATAAAGAAAGGAAATACTTTTGTATTGATTGCTTCGTAACTCTTTACACTTTCAAAAATAATCCAAGTTCCAACCCTTCAAAATGGTGAAGAAAGCCCAATATATAATTTTACAAATCATTACACACGATAACTACTTCTTTTAACTAGAATGTTTAGTTAAAGGGATGCCTAACGCAAACCCCAACTAATTACAATAAGTATGAGATGAGAAGAGAAAGAGGAAGAGAAGTCGGAGGAGAAGACAAGTGTTCATGATTGGGGAGGGCCCATTGACTTGAGGATCCACCTTGTCTAAACCTTTTAAAGCCTCTACTATGTCCCTGCTATGTGGGGCTGATGTGTTGGTAGTAGCACGGGTCCAAGATCCGAGACATTTCTCCATCTCTTTATCAACTTGGTGTGTGTATAATACTCCTTATTTGCTTCTTCAATGGTAGACTGGAGAGATCAGATTTCCTTCATCTTTTCCTTAGTGATGGAGTCCTCTTTGAATAGATTTTCTTTGACAAAAGCTCTGAATTGAGCTTTAATTTCTTACAAGGAGAAAGGTACACCTGAGGTCTCGTCTTGGAGGTGGCAATGAATATCCTTGAAAGAAATAATTACCAAAGTCTTGAAAGCTTCTCCCTTATACCAGCTATTACTCAATTGTCCTAAAGCTTCCTCCAACACTTTGATTTTCCACTCTACACTGAATACCCATGATTTTGACAAATTATCTTTTACATCATCAAAGACCTTGCTTGCCATCAAAATATTTTCATCAATCTGCCCCATGAGGTGAAGGTCTACTATGCAGTTGCTCCATAGTTTGAGCTCTTTATCCATATTTCCAATGGTGGAGGAGAGCTTCTGTTGTAGATTATTTACCTTCTCATTGATCTTGAAGGCTTCACCAATGAAATTCAACCCTACAACAAACATGTCATCCACCATGGCCTCCATAGCCCTCCCATAGATGGAGTACCTGTGTATGTCCTTGATGCTTTGAACTTCATCTTGACTGAGGATCACAGGTGGTGGAAGAGCAGTCAGGGGAGTGGGATCTAAAACTTTATCTTTAGATAGCAAAGTGACTTAATGAAACTTGAAAGCACTTGAGCCTCGCTCTCCCAGCTGCTCTATAGTTTGTTTGCCCTTTTTCCACCATCCCAATGACCTGGTCATTGTTTCTTGAAGGTTGTGTATTTCACCCTCGGGGTAGACTCTCCCATTGAGATCCTTGAAAGTTCTAGATCAGAATCCTGCAAATCATGTTCTGGATTATCAACCTTGGGCTTAGCTATCTCTAGGAATTGCTGACCTTAGGCATCAGATACTATTCTTGAAGTGGTCCTGGATTTCTTGGCGGGAGCGAGAAGGAGTAGTGCTAACAAGGCTGCCACAACATCAAAGTTGGGTCTGAGATACGAAAGAGGACTTCCTCTTCCTACTATCAACAAAAGGCTGTACCCATGGAAAAGAGGAGGAGGAAGAAGAAGGGGGAAAGAGGACCAAGAGAAAGGGAACTCATGGCACTCAAAGTATGTACTATTGTTGCTTCTAGTTGAGATGTGTGAAAGATACCAAACCCATTTTTGTCTCTCGAATATTTTTTTTTTTTTTATATAATGCTCGGGTATGGAGCTGAAGCTGGTAATATCAAATAAATCCATGAAACAACATTCTCACACTTGCATAATAATTAAAATATCTGCAAACTCCCCAAAGGGTATATATAGAAATGGCGCCTAGGGTTTAAATGATAGATTTCTTCATTAATAACGTAGCCATACATTCAACGTTGATTTCTAATGATAAATAATTAGGGCAAACACAAATAGAAATCTGCGAGATGGAATAATATGATCATCGCCCAAAAACTTAGCAGAAAAGGATCCAAATCAAATCGATTTGGTATATATATGAGGCTGAAATGTATAACAACAAACTATCATGAAAAATACCTCACGATAATGCATACAACAAGCGTAGAACAAGTCGCCCCACTCTAGAAGTTGCACGAATGCCCTTGCTGCAATTTATTTCTCTATCTGAAGTTGCTGAAATGATAATAACCTGTGTAAACAATGAAGATTCTGGTGGAAGCTTCTCTCACTGCTCCTGGGGTTTCCGTCTGCAAGAGGAATAATCCAGAGGGTTTCCGTCCTTAGATTTTGTGTCAAAAGCTCTGTGCTAACTGCTCTGTGAAAATAATAATAATAATCTGAATGCCTCTCCCCAAGTCACATTTTCTTTCATATAGCCAAAAACCCTTCCAAATATCCAAGTCGCACTTTTTGGCTAAAACCCAATAATTAATATTTAATTAATTATTTTGCTTTACTAAGTAAGTCACATTTTTGGGTTTAATTAATCATACCCAAACAAGTCGCACTTTTGGCTAGGAAGTGCATTTAAATAGTTTATTAATTTATTTAAATACACTTTCCTAAGTCAAAGTCACTCAAACAGTCTATTAATTCATTATATGTGCTTTAATGATATTTTACTTTAATTCGAGCACCATATAATAAAATAATAAACCGAAGTCACCCTTGAAAACACCCTTTTGGCCATCGGGTAGACAAAACAAGCCAAAAGGTCTTCGACTGAACTAATCGAGAAAGAGGGACATTACAGTCCTCCCTTCCCGAGATTTCTTGTGTCCAAGCAACTGTAGATTTGGATGTTGTAATATAATCTCACCTTCCCATGTAGCATCCTCCTCTGGTAACTCTTTCCACCTCACCAGGAACTCCCGAATGACCATGTTCCTCAGTCTCCTCTCTCGGCTGTCCAAGATCTCCTCTGGCACTAGGTCTAATCTCCCTTCCTCATCCAGGGGTGGTAAATTTGTAGAGGAAATAATGTTCTACCCCAGAGCCTTTTTCAAGCAAGACACATGAAAAACATTATGTATCTTACTCTCAGAAGGTAACTCCAGCTCATATGCCACTTCACCAACTCTCCTCAACACCCTGTATGGCCCATAAAATCACGGTTTGAGCTTTTCAGCCCCACTCTTCTTGAGAGTACTTTTCCTGTAAGGCTGAAGTCGTAGAAAAACCATGTCCCCTATCTCAAATGATCTCTCCACTCGGTGCCTATCTGCATACATTTTCTGCTGATTCTGGGCCCGCTGAATGTTTTCCTTAAGCACCTTAAGGATTTCCTGAATATCCTGTAAACTCTCCTGAGCCTTGGGAGCTCTACTATCCCCAAATGCCATATCAACAAAGGATCTCGCATCATACCCATAAAGTGCTTGGAATGGAGTCATACCAATAGACATATGGTAAGTGGTGTTATAGCAATACTCACATAAATACAACAACTTAACCCATGCCTTCTGCTATCCTGCAACGTAGTTGCGAAGATAACCCTCTATCCATTTGTTCACAATCTATTCCTCGTCCATCCATCATCGAGGGTGATAACTAGTGCTAGGAGTCAGCTCAGTGTAAACCAGATGGAAAAGCTCCTGCCAAAATATGCTCATAAACCTACTATCCCGGTCACTAACTATGTTCTTCGGAAGCCCATGCAACCTGAATATCTGACGAAAGAACAAATCAGCCACGTGAGGTGCCTTGAAGCTGGTAGGAACAACGAAAAAGTGTGCATATTTTTTCAACCAATCCATTGCCGCATAAATGTGATTATTCCCTTGCACCACGGGAAGACCTGTAATGAAATCCATTGAAATAATTTCCCACTTCTGTTCCGGAATAGGCAATGGCTGTAGTAAACATGCTGGGAAAGTATGCTCTGACTTGTTCTGCTGACAAGTCATACACTCATGGACATGGCGCAAGACATCATCCTTGAGACCCTTCCAGGAGAAACTCTCTCTAATCTGTCTGTATGTTTTAAAATACCCTGGATGTCCTGCAGTGGTGCATCATGGAAAGCATGCATAATCTTCTCCTTAAGTTCTGATTTAGGAACTAGGTAAATTCTGCCCTTATACAAAATCAAATCAGTCATTACCTTATACCGATCATCCTGAATTTTTCCATCCATAATGTCACATGCCCAAGTGTTTTGGAATATTCAAGCGATAGTTGAGATTTCCAATTTGCTGAAATCTCGCTCAAAGAACATAGGGCAGTGAGATGGGGTTTCCTAGAAAGTGCATCAGCCACTACATTCTTCGTCCCCTTAACATACTCAATGTCAAAATCATATGCTTGGATCCTTCTGACCCATTTTTGTTGCCTCTCATTGAGTTCTTTTTGTTCTAGGAAATATTTCAAACTATTGTGGTCGATTCTCACCACAAACTTTCCACCCACCAAATCTTTGTCTAAACTTTTCCAAAGCATGCATAATGGAAAGCATCTCCTTATCATATGTGGAATACAGTCTCTCATTATCTCTCAGCTTCTGGCTCTCAAAAGCAATAGGATGGCGATCCTGCATAAGAATTGCACCAATCCCCAATCCTGAAGCATCACACTCTAAAATGAAGGGCCGTGAGAAATCTGGAAGAGCCAAAACTAGACAGGTACTCATAATTACCTTGAGCCTCTCAAATACCACTTGTGCCTCATCTGACCAACTGAATGCACCCTTCCATGTAAGATCTGTCAATGGAGCTACCAACTGAGAATAACCCTTCACGAACCTCCTGTAATAACCACATAACCCTAAGAATCCTCGCAAGTCAGAGATATTCCTGGGTGGTGGCCAATCCTGCATTGCCTGTATCTTCTCCTGATGAACCTTGACCCCATTGGCCCCAATGACATGCCCAAGATACAATATCTCCGTAAGTCCAAATTCACACTTGGACATCTTAGCAAACAAAGACTGAGTCTCCATTATGCTAAGTACCTCATCAAGATGCCTCAAATGATCATCCCATGTCCTGCTATAAATCAGAATATCATCAAAAAACACCAACACAAACTGCCTCAACTGCTTGTTGAAGAGATGGTTCATACATGACTGAAATGTAGCAGGTGCATTAGTGAGTCCGAATGGCATCACCAAGAACTCATAGTGCCCATAGTGACACCTGAAGGTTGTCTTGTGGATATCCTCATCCCGAACTCTAATCTGGTGGTAGCCTGATCGAAGATCAATCTTCGAGAAGTAGATAGATCCATGCAGCTCATCTAACAACTCATCAATGTGGGGAATGGGATACCTATTTTTGATGGTTTTCTTGTTCAGTGCACGATAGTCAATGCACATCCTCATGGTCCCATCCTTCTTCTTTACCAACACAACTGAAGAAGCAAAGGGACTAGAGCTAGGACGGATGTGTCCCATCTCCAAGAGCTCTCTAATGGCCTTCTCTATCTCATCCTTGTATGTCTTAGGATGGCGATAAGGCATAGTCATCACGGATTTAGCACCCTCCTCAAGCTCTATAACATGCTCAAACCCTCTATTTGGTGGTCTACTTGGAGGAATGTCACCAAACACTGGGCCGTGCTTATCCAGTATGGACTGGATGTCAATATGATAAGGCTGCTCATTGTCTGAAGAAGATTTGGATGAAATGAAACATTGGGCTGCCCACGCAACCTCTCCATGTCTCACTATAGACTCCATCCTACGTGCTGAAAAAAATCTAGGCCCACCGTCAGAAAGAGCCCGTAGTACAATATTCTTCTTATCCACCATAAACTCCAACTCCATCCTACGGAAATCCTACACATATCGCCCTGTGGGGTGTAACCACTGAATACCCAATAATGTATCAATCTCACCAAGTCCAATAACATAGAAGTCATCGGTCAATGTATAGTCCCCCATCTGAATACTAAGTCATGGAATCCTCTTAGTGCAACTGATAGCAAATCCATCTGCCACCCGTACACTAAACCCCTCAAATTCCTCAACCTGTAATCCTCGCTTCGCAGCCAACCCCTCATCAATGAAGTTGTGCGTAGCTCCACTGTCAACCAGACAAACAATCCGCTGTCCCTTAAGCACTCCCTTCAGCCGAAAGGGATGGTACCTAGGAACGCCTGAAAGTGTAGCAATAGTAACATCGGATGAATCCAATGCCTCACCCTCGCCAAGCTCTATTTGGGGCTGCTCCCCCTGTGCATCATGGTCACCGCCCTCATCCTCTGCATCTGTATCTGGCGAGTGATCATCCTCTCCATCTGAAATCACCTCAATGAGATGCACCTTGCCTTTACCAAGGCAACGATGTCCAGGCTCCCAATGGTCTTTGCAATGAAAGCAAAGCTTCCTCCTCCTTAACTCGTTGCGAGTCTCCTGATCCACCTTAGGAGGTGGTGCACTCTTCTGCGGGGCGGTAGAGCGCTGAAATGGCCTGGAGCTCGTGGGAAACTTCTTATTGGGCTGATAAGAAGTGGGCTGATAGGAAGTGGGGGATGTGTCCAAGTCCAATGCCGTCTGAATGGCATCATGCAATGTCCTAGGCTTAAGAGCCTTGACCAATCCTCTCATCCTGTCATGGAGGCCCTCTATAAATAACATCACCACCCTCTTCTCAGGCATCTCTGGAACCATAACTGCTATCCGCTGAAATTCGTTGATGTAAGAATCAACATGTCCACTCTGTCTGAGCTGTGCCAAATCCCTGTAATATAACTCCACATCCTTGCGATCAAATCTCGCAATCAATCTATCACTGAAATCCCTGTATGAATGTAGAAGCTCATGACCCTGCGTAACTAACCCATGGTGCCACCAATCATAAGCCACCCCCTCAAGGTGCAATGTAGCGAACTGTATGGCCTCCTGCTCCCTCATGGGCTTGAGGGTAAGATAGGTGTCGAGCTTGTGAATCCAAGCCCTGGCACTGATCTTTCCACTACCATCAAAAGTGGAGAGGGTTACCTTATTGGTAACCTGCTGTCAAATCTCTGTTTTGTTGTACTCTAGGTCTCTGTCTGTCCAGCCCTCATGTTGTCTCTCCTCTGAGCACAATACTGCGGGAGGGGAAATGCATCCCTCACATGCTGCGGCAAACTCCTCCACTCATCATTGACTGCCATGATAGTATCCGGAAAAGCTACTTCTTCCGGTCGTCCCTCAATCTCTGGTGGGTCACCTCTAGGCAAGAAGTTAGGGCTGCACATGGGCCTATATGCGTCGTGTAGGTCTCCTCACCTCTATATGAGTATGCCTCCGCTCACGGCATGGTGATCCCCTAACACTCCCAATCTCTAAAGGTGATCTGCTATGATCCTGTGGCTACTAGCAACTGATGCGGATCTATCCCTCCTGCCGTGCCTGTCCTGCGGCCTGTCTAGTGCCAACCTGTCCAAAGTAGTGCCCATGCACTCCATGGTCTGTAATAACTGCCTCTGCGTGGCTGCCATATCCCGAATAAAATCCCTATCTGGATCTACATGTTCCTCTCGAGGAGGACTCTCAGGTCTCTCGCCCAAATATTCCATTCTGTCACCACCTGCAATACCGGCTTCGAGTCGTGCTCGTCTGCGGGTGTAGTATCTGTGTGGACCGTCCTCTCTGTGATGCATCCAAAGCTGATTTCTGTTTTAATACCCTGTCTGCTTCCTTCCCACACAGGCTGGGAGGATACTTTGCTCTGATACCACTGAACGATCCCAAACCCGTTTTTGTCGAATATTTTTTTAATTTATTTTTATATAATGCTCAGGTATGGAGCTGAACTGGTAATATCAAATAAATACATGAAACAACATTCTCACACTGCATAATAATTAAAATAATGCAAACTCCCGCAAACCGGGTATATATAGAAATGGCGCCTAGGGTTTAAATGATAGATTTATTCATTAATAACGCAGCCATACATTCAACATTGATTTCTAATGATAAATAATTAGGGCAAACACAAATAGAAATCTGCAGATGGAATAATACAGATACTGCCCAAAAACTCAGCCAGAAAGGATCCAAATCAAATCGATTTGGTATATATATGAGGCTGAAATGTATAACAATAAACTATCATGAAAAATACCTCTGATAATGCATACAACAACTGTAGAACAAGTCGCCCCACTCTAGAAGTTGCCTGAATGCCCACTGCTGCAATTTATTTCTCTATCGAAGTTCTTTGAAATGATAATAACTGTGTAAACAATGAAGATTCCTTGGTGGAAACGCTCTCTGGGGTTTCCGTCTACAAGAGTAATAATCCAGAGGGTTTCCGTCCTTGGATTTTGTCTGCAAAAGCTCTGTGCTAACTGCTCTGTGAAAATAATAATAATAATCTGAATGAATCTCCCCCAAGTCGCATTTTCTTTCATATAGCCAAAAACCCTTCCAAATATCCAAGTCGCACTTTTTGGCTAAAACCCAATAATTAATATTTAATTAATTATTTTGCTTTACTAAGTAAGTCACATTTTTGGGTTTAATTAATCATACCCAAACAAGTCGCACTTTTGGCTAGGAAGTGCATTTAAATAGTTTATTAATTTATTTAAATACACTTTCCTAAGTCAAAGTCACTCAAACAGTCTATTAATTCATTATATGTGCTTTAATGATATTTTACTTTAATTTGAGCACCATATAATAAAATAATAAACCAAAGTCACCCTTGAAAACACCCTTTTGGCCATCGGGTAGACAAAACAAGCCAAAAGGTCTTCCACCGAACTAATCGAGAAAGAGGAACATTACTGATGTGAGTGGGGTAGCTGAGGCTTCGGACAAAGGAGTGATGGTGCTTGGAGGCTTAGTGCTTTGAACTTCTTTCTCTATATCCATTGGGGTTCTGAAGCATTTGCGGGAGTTGGTATTTCATTATCTTCACTCTCACTTGAGAACAATGATGTTCTACGGCCCAGAGGGCGATTCCGAATGCTTTGGTAGAGGATCTTCTTCAATGGGCTCTTTCTTAACCTCCTTCACCTTCTTTTGATAGACTTGAGTAGAGGAGGAAGGAGTGGAGGATGCGAGTCCTAAACTTGATGAGGCGAGGAGGAGTCTCAGCAAAGGAACCTCCAAAGCCGGGTGTTTGTGCCTCCTTCCCGTGTGTTGAAGTGTCTTTGGAAGAGGATTCTCCCGTGTTCTTCCTTAGCTCACAAATATTTCTATCCACCGGACTTTGGTTCTTACTAGGACAGGAGCTAGGATCTCGGCCAAATCATCTTTTTCTTTCTTAAACCAATCCATGTCCTCTATAGGAGTATGCTTGATCATAGTTTCATACTCATATGATAATAGGTCTATGTTGTCATCCTGCAACCCTTCAAGAATTTGATACAAGTTAAGCTCTGTATTAGTTGAAGGGGAAACCTGCCATAATGTCTCCTCCTTGCCTCAAAATCATCTGCACAGTCAACCCAATAATCTTCAGTGTTTTCCCTATGGTGGTAATTGATTGTGAGATTCTGTTCAATAAATTTCTTCAAGTCAAAGTAGGTTGGGCTTGAAGAAATGGACAGTGATGGAAGCTAGGGCTCTTTCTATGTTTTGGGCATCCAGAGCCGTCTTGTATGTGTAGTCCCCCAAAGATATGGGGAAGTGTAGACCAGTGATTTTCTTATCTCTACAAGTTCTGTGCAACTTGTATAATTGCCTGCATACCTCAATTAAGGCCATTTTGTCATTACATAACAAGGGGAGCTTGAGAGGGTGCTCTCATAGCCTTCCAACTTGATATAAGAGAATCTTCTGAACTGAATGAAGCAAGCTCCGTTCTTCACTATCAAGCTCATGGCTTCATCTGCGAATCTCCTGGCAGTGTCACTTTCTAGAAGTCTTACAATATACATGGTGAAAGCATCATTCAACCTCCTTAAATTTTGATTGCTAGTGTTTAGTGTGAACTAAGGCGGTAATCATATATGGGATCATCTTTCGAGCATCAATGTAGGTGAAGCCAAACCATTATCTGGAAGGCGCATGGGTATACATCGGATAAGAAGTCATGTAGAACTTCTTAGTATCTTTGCACATTGGATAGCTGATCTATCTAGTTCATGCAGATAATCTTTTCCTAATTGATGCACTGAGTAACCTCACACACAATGTTGATGAGCGGGCACATCCAAAAGTGAAACTCGTTAGTAGAGGGCAAGCCCATGACCCGTGCTAACAGGATTATGAAATCGGACAACTCCTCATTGAAATCAGACCTGAACAGAGCTTTGGATAAATGGGATGCCCCTTTCTTAGGGTTTTGAAGCCATGACTTTGCCACTTTGGCCTTGTATTTTTCACTATCTTGGTCAAAGAGTGCCTGTGCTTGGTTTTGGGAAATCAGAATAGAATTGTCCATTTCTGGGATTCTTAGGGCAGCGGCAGATGGTGGTAGCATCGAGCTTAGCGATGAGCTCCCCATGTACATTTGTTAATTCACTCAAGCTGGAGTTGAAATGAGCCCCGTAGGCGAGTACTTTTTCTGTACATTGCACTGAGATGGGAAAACCAGCAGCGAATGCCAAACCACTATCATTAATCATTTGCGCCATTGGAGAAGGGTTCGTGTCTGTCAACCTGGTCCAAAATTGGTGAAGTCCGGTGGCGAACTTACTATCCCGATATAGGGAACGGAAGACTCGAGTGGGGAAACTGTTCCTAGCCTTGGAATTTAATATTCATACTAAATGTATTTGGAAAAGAAAATTCACAGTTTGAATCTGAAATGAAAAACGTAAGGGAAATGGGGATGCGGCGAAAGGTAGGATTTCAATTGCAAGAGCAATGAGTAAATGACAATGAGAAAGTAGTATCCGAAAATGCAAGGGGGAGTCTATTAAATAGCCGTTTAGGAGAGAGAAGGTCATAAATGCACGTTAAATTCATATCCACCAAGTCAAAAAGCAAGCATCGAGAAGAGCGGGAAAAATTAGCCCGGATGGCCTTTGTTACATTCGGGACACGCGGGACGCGAAAGCGTGATTCGGCCGATGTGGGTGATGCGGGGAAAGAATGCTCAAATGCTTTTGGGACATGAGGGAAAAAAGTACGTGAAGTACATGATGCGGCCGATGTAGGCATTTCAAGAACAGAGAGCCCGAGTGAACTTAGGACAATTGGAACAAAAAGTTCCGACGGGCCTGCAAGAAAATAGATTTCGGATGTAGCGGCCGATCGGTGAACAGGGAGCCCAAGTGAACTTGGGACACATGGGACAAAAATGTCAGACAGACCTGAAAATCACACAAATGACTCAAAAAAACACAGAATTTTCCTAACTTCTTGACTTTTCCTCTTACCAGAACATCAGAAAAAGGTGTTAACTCAATTTTTTTCAATTTTTGACTTTCAAAAGAGGGGAAATTTTAAGAGGACAACAGTAGGAATGACTTAAAAATATAATTCATCAAACTTTGAAATGTAGAAGGTGCATTTGTGAGTCCAAAAGGCATTACTAGGAATTCATAATGGCCTTCATGTGTCCAAAAGGTGGTTTTATGAACATCCTAATCCTTGATTATGATTTGTTGGTATCTCGAACGAAGATCAAGCTTTGTAAAATAAACAACACCATGCAACTCATCAAGCAAATCATCAATAACATGAATAGGAAACTTATCTTTGATTGTGTACTTATTAAGTTCCCTATAATCAGGACACATGTGCCACATGTCATCTTTCTTCCATACCATCACTACTGGAGAAGAATAAGCACTCTAACTATGGCGGATGATTCCTGCTTCTAACATCTCTTGTACAATCTTCTCGATTTCACTCTTTTGCACATATGGGTACCTATAAGGTCTAATGTTAGGTGGTTGACTTCTGGTAATAACTGAATAGCATGATCATGATCTCTCTTTGGAGGTAAGCCCTTTGGTATATTTTCAAATACAACAGAGTGTGCATCCAACACTGCTTGCATATCTGATGGTATAATGTCCTTAGAATGATGAGCCTCCAATGAAAAGAGTTGTGCCACAAATCCCTCTGCACCCTTTTTTAGCATTTTGTGCATCTAATGAGAACTTACTATTTGTGGAGACTTTTCTCTTAAGCCTCTTAGCTCAAAAGTCCTTCCTTCAGAGTGAAATCGCATGAACAAGTCTTGGAAGTTCATCTCAATGGTTCCCAAAGTGGTAAGCCATTGAACCCCTAACACAATGTCTGCTCCTCCCATAGAAATGGCATACATGGGACTATTTAGTATGTAATATCCCATGGAAAGCTTAATGCTATGGCATTTTCTAGAACAAGTAATGTGATACCTCCATCAACAATCATTACTTGACATTCAGGAGCTGGATAAATGAAACAGTTTAGGTGCACTGCTAACTTATGATTGATAAAGTTGTGAGTACTTCCTGAATCAATCAACACTATGACCCTCTGTTTTTTTAGGAATCCAACCACCTTTAGGGTTTGGGGGTGCTAATACCTGAAATTGCATGGCATGAGATCGTTGGCTGAGGATCTCTTGACTCCTCCTTTGGCTCAACCAAGACCTCTGACTCTGCATCTTCATTATTCTCTTCATCTTCACTAGGCCCATCAATGTAGAACAACTTCTTTTCAGCACATTTATGTTCGGGTCCAAATTTACTGTCATAATTAAAACATAACCCTTTTTCTCTTTTTTCTTCAATTTGTTGAGGTGTCAATCTAACTGGCCAAGGGAGTGTTTGGGCCAAGGTGTTGCGATCTCTGGTATAAGTGAAATGTTGTCTCCTACTTGAAACAATTTTCTCCTCTGCCCTTCTTGCCATAATCATCAAATTAGAAACCTTATGAGGATTAAACATACGCACCTCATGCTCAATGTGATCCTTAAGACCCCAAGAAATAGGTCATTCAGATTCTCTTCAGTAATATTTTCCACCCGCAGAGAAAGGTTTTGGAAGTGATGAATGTAATCCTTAATAGATCTGTCTGTCTCAACTTTGCTAATTAGCTGAAGTAATTATCTGACACACTAGAACTGTAGTGTAATTGTAACTCTTAGTGAAGACTGTCCATGTAACATTGAGACCACTCTTCTTCCTTTGAGCACATAACCATCGATACCAGATGAATTGGTCAGGTTCGAGATACAAATCTGCCATGGTCACCTTTTGTCCTAATGGAATTTGATGTAGTTCAAAGAAATTATCCATTTGGTTGATCCAATTGAGTGGATCCTTTCCATAAAACTTGCACATATCCACTTTTGGAAACATAGTATGGGCCTGCAGAGTGCTCGTATTTGGATTGTGCACACTCGAAGAACCACTGGTTCAAGTGTTTATTATGTTGATCTGAGGATCCACCTTGATTGACATAAGTATGATTACCCATCATATGTGTACTGAATTTTTGCATGAAATCCTCCAATCTTTGTCCAATCCTATCCACATCTTCTTTGTTGGCCACCCTAGATTCGAGGTCTCTCAGGTTAAACTCAAGTTGGCTTACTTTATGGTCTGTTGAAGTAAACCCTAACCCTGAGGAATCTGTAGTTATATCTTCTATCTCCAACTCCTCAAATACTATCTCATCCTTTTCTGGTGTTTTACCCGGAGTGATGGGATTCTTTTTTCCTCTTGTGGAAGGCCCTGCCATGATGCCTCAAAATAGTAGGATGTAGGGATCACTGTCAAATTTTAGGGTTTTAGATTTTGATAAGAATTCGAGACAAATATAAAAAAACTTGAAGAACAAACCCAAAATAAATTTTGTTTTTATTTTTGAAAATGTAACGAATTTGAAAAAATTCCACAATTTGCACCCTAGGGAGCAATTTTATGAAAAATACTAAAATATTAATAACGTTTGCAAAATTAATCAAAAAAGTCTAAAAGTTTCAGGGAACCTTACTTGAAATGTTTCGCAACATTGGTAAAAATATCTCCCACCAATTCATTTTTTTTCGCAATATATGGTGGAAACAAAAAATTAGGGTTTTTACCTAATTTTGGTCCAGATCACAGCTTTGATACCACTTGTAATGAAATTACTTGTATAATTCAGATCATGAGCAAAAATATAACACCAAATAACACAATATTCCAGAATAATGATCTCAATATGCAATTATAATAGCTTCGCCACTTCGAGGGGCAACCTCCAAACCATACAATAATACTCAAATACTCCAATGATGATGAAATACTACCTACAATCCCCTATATATACTATTCATATGTTATGGCCATCACCAAGGCTGACCTACTAAGCATGAGAAAGTATAAATGATATGGTAAGCCACAAGTCGGCTACTCATATCCTAATACAAGCAATAGGTTAAGGGCGTATCAATGGGACAAGATGAATACCGAAGTTAGAGAGGAGCACAAATTTCCATCCACGAGATAGATGGACAGACAGAGGTGGTGAAAAGACTTTGGTACAATTGATCGAGAGGGTATAACAACAAATACCAAAGGACTTGGGATGTTTCCTTAGCCCACATTCAACATTCCTATAATCGGGTAGTACACACATCCACTATGAAATCACCGTTTGAAGCATCTTTGGGATATCTACCTACAAATCTTGGACATAGTAATTGGGCGTAGGATGAGGATGAGACACGAGACATGAGACACATAGGTGACTAGAGAAAACAAATTCATTGAGAGGATCCGGAAAATCCATCTCAAAGTCAAAGTACAGCTAGAGAAATCTCAAGCCAAGTACAAAGCTAGGCACGATCAACATATGAGGGAACATAAGATTCATGTTGGAGATAGAGTTTGGCTTTACTTGACCAAGGAGAGGCTACAAGGTCAAGCATGGAAGCTCAAGCCACTATGATATGGGCCCTTCACCATATTGGAGTAGGTTGGATAAAATGCCTTTCGGCTTGATTTACCGTCATTTATGAGGATGTATTGTGTAGTAAACTATGAAAAATTACACCTATATGAGCCATCCATGCTAGATGAAGATGAAGGACTACAATTGCTACCTTCCATTGAGGATTGCATCTTGGACTCATGAGGCGATTGGAGGAGGATGTAGTGTTGCAGTAGAAGGTCAGAGAGACTAGGAGAGGTCCTGCAGGAGTCTTGGCAGATTGGACTGAAAGGAAAGACACCAAGGCAGGCCGGTGGTACTCAAAGGAGCAAGTGAGGGAATTATTTCCTCATCTACTCCCCCACTAAGATTTTGTGGGACCAAAAGCCTCCTAAGCAGGGGAGGTGTGATCCATAGGGATCCAAAATGACTCTACTTCATCAGATCAGTTAGCACGAAGAAGGAAAATAAATACATGGAGGTTCTATCTTTATAGTAACAGGACCACCGCTTTGTGCAGAGTGGCGGTTACAAAACCGCCGCCCAACCAAGGCGGCGGTCCTGAGACCGCCACTCGCATTTTGCGGCGGTCTTGACTCTTTAGACAAAAATACAAATATGAAACTAACAGTCCCAGAATTTGAAAGGTTGTCTATGTCTCTTCTCCTCCATGACCTTTCCCATTCTTCAGTGCACGAGGAGGACATGAAAAAGGCTATAAATACATGTTTGTAGAAGAGAACAAGATCATCGAAGCATGAAAGCAAGTGAGCAAGAAGTTCTTAGTGCTGGAATTGTGTTTTGTAGAAGAAAGGAGTGTTGAGACAGAGAAAGCAAGTAATTGGGAGGAAGTGTGAGATATTATCTACTTCTCTTTCATACTTATTGTAATTTCTGTACTTATTGTTTGAATTGGCCAATAAAAGTGGGAAGAAAGAGTAATTGCCCTTCCCGACTGGTTTTTCCTCCTCTGGAGGTTTCCACGATAAAACTTGTTGGTGTTTGTGAGTTTATATTCTTTCATTCCCTGCAATTGTTGATTCTAAGCACAAGCAAAAAATTCATTCACTAGCTATCTTTGTAGAACAACAATGTTAATTTGTGATTCTGTGGATAATTCCAAAGTTGAAGAGTTTACAGATCACATGAAATCTAGGATTAGTCAAATAAAGATTAACATTGTGAAATCTTGTTGTGATTCTTTGGCCATTTTTTCAAAATGAGGAAAGTAAACTTTATTACTCACTTCAAAATGCGGATTTCATACTAAGAGGCCTGCAAAACATCCCATGGTTGGGGCCATATTTCAATTGCCTCTATGGCCTTAGATAAATTTATATCAATCTAGTATCTCTCACAGATTTGTCATTGTTTAGAAGACTGCAATGAATTTTTTTTTTTTTATGTGATCGAAAACTCATCCTTTTGAACATTCGATTTTTGTGGTAATAGTGTCCCTTATAATTATTTTCAAGATTTTGTAACATGATTCCGATACTAACACTGATATACACATATTACTGCATTTTGCGACCACGTTATCTTACATTGTCTAAAATATGATATTCTAGTCTCTTATTTCTATTTTCAACATGGAAAAAGTATATTATAAAAATGTAAGAAGCTGATGCTCTATATGTGGTCACAGTAGTTCTGATGGACACACAACAAGATGGATGCAAGTCACGACAGAAGAGTTTAAGTGCTCTGAAAAGAAAATACAGATTCTTGCAGCAGTCTAACAGGAAATTGATTCTAATTGGCAAAAACAATTTCATTACTCAATATCTGATTTTTAACATCCTGCATTTAATAATTAGACAGTAGTAGGAATGCTTTTATTTGTATTTTTGTCTGGCAAAGTGGACAAAATTCAATGGGATATTCACAGCATTCATTATCAAATATCGGTAATGTTATATTTGGGAAAGTAAGCTTTGGTTTTTCTCAACTTGAGCCAAGTGAACCTCTTTTAGTGTATGATGTGTAATAACTTTTGTTTGTGTTGAAATTGACGTTATGCATGCATCGAAGCCAAAAGTGCATATACAGGCAGATTTAAAGGATATTTTAGTCTCACTTTGCATACAACCATTGTCAAATGTTCTTATAAATCCATCTTGTTCATATTGTTATTTAAGAACAGCATATAGCCATTTTATGTGCTGATGTTTTTGGTTCTACATTGGTTGATGAAACAGGCAGAATATATGAAGAAAAATGCAGTGAAACACGGCTTCAAGATGCAGGAGATTGCTTTGCAAAAGGAAAATGCTGGCACGACGCAGCAAGTGCATATGCCAAAGCTAATTGTATTTCTAAATGCCTAAATGCCTGCCTAAAGGGAAATTTATTTGAGACTGGATTGGGATTCATTGAAGTCTTGAAAAAGGAAAGGTGCAATTTAAACTGTGGAATATGTGAGCGTTGGGAAAAGGTAAAAATTGAATCTGACTATCTTAAAATGTCTGCAACACATTTTCATCAGAAAATGGATACCAAGTCCATGATGAAATTTGTAAAAGCCTTTCCTACAATGGACTTAATTAGATCTTTTCTGTGGAGGAAATATTACTTTGATGAACTTCTGGGAATTGAAGAGGACAATGGGAATTTCATACAGGCTGCAGGGGTGGCAGAGAGGAAAGAGATTTGTTATGTGAGGCTTTCATGCTAGAAAAGGCAGGAAAATGAACAAGCAGTTAAATCCATTCTACTGCACGTGCAGTTGAATTCTTTGTGGGGAATGGGAAATAGAGGATGGACGCTGTTGAAATTTCCTGAAAAGAATAAACTGCTAGAGAAAGTAAAACAAATAGCTAAACAAAACCTGCGCCATGGACCTACCCTTGATGCCCTTGATTTTAAAGCATCGATTCTTATGGACCAGTCTCACAGTCTCTGCGAGATAACAGAACAAATGATCCTCGCACAGAAGTTGGGAAGTGTTAACTTTGAAGTTCTTTCTCTTCGTAAAGTTCTTGACGCACACTTCCAGTCTGATGCGAAAAATTTCAACATGAACAAAGAGAGGATCTCACTCAAGTGGGATGATAATTCCAAAATGCTGCTGGAGAATAGAGTCTCTTCAACAAAATGGTGTTTCTTTGGAATGCATGGAAGGAGAAATTGTTATTTTCAGTGGATTCACTTTCAAAACTAGAAAAGCGTCGGGAAAGAGAGCAAGATAAAGTCTATATTGAATTTGCTTTTGAATATTTTTGCACAAGACTCAACCGAAATAATAGATTCTGCAATGTGTTTAATAGTGAATCCTTTTGGCTTGATGGTAAGAGGGTTGAATTATGTGAGAGACTAGGAAAATCTGCACAGATTAGTATCCAAAACTTTTCTATGCATGCAAAAATGTTTCTTTTAATGGAACCTTTTTCTGTGGGAGTCAAGGTTGTTAACAAACTAGAAGAGATCTATCTTTCTTGCAGAAATCAACTCTGCATTCTTACTATAGAAGGAACTCTGATACTGCAATTATATCGAGTTACAAAAGCTTTGGAAGAAAGGCAGTTGGCTGGGTTTGGAAAGGTGACAAGGTTGATTGGGAATGATTTCCTTGAAGAGCGTTTCTTTGAGGTTTTTTTCCGTTGAAGACACGATTTGAAAATGTGAAGGAATTTATCTCTTTGCGTGAGAATCCAACAAGCAGTTTGATTCTCAAAGACATAACTGTAAATATCATAAGAACTCTTGGCAGCCAGATTGATTGCAAGTAATGACAGTTGTGAGGATAAAAGGCTGAGTCTAATAGAAAGCTTTGAAGGAGCTATAATCAGTACTTTTGAGAGCTGGGGAACCAAACTGATTACACTTCTCCACATGTTTTTCGCTCTCTTCTGGAGAAGCTGTTCTTTTTTACATCTTCATGTAAATATCTATCAGGAGGATTGTTTTTTCCAAGGTCTTTCTTTTAGAGTTTATGACTGGGGAACAAGGAAACTCCTCGTGTGCTTGGTTGCTTCAATCAAAATGTCAACCGAGATGTCAAGGAAGACTCGAATTTTTTTATGGTCGCATGTGTGATATAGTTTGGCAGCTATTAGTAACTTCTAAATTCGAAACATTTTCATTGATTAAAACTTCCAATATTGACAGCAGAATATATTTTCCAGAAATGGCAATGCATTTGATCATTATGCTTTTCTTGATAGGTGTCAACAGCACAGTTTTATATCAGCGTGCTATGCAAGTTCTTACCAAAATCTTTCAAGATGAGCATATAAAAAAAAAATCTACCTCCTAAATTTAATGGAAATCTGCTTCAAAATTTACAAAAGCACCATCCAAACAAGAATACATTTTTCATGCACTTCTCTCTGTTAATGAGAGATATCGATAACCCTTTGGTGAAAATTGATTTAGCAATATGTCCTAAGCTTGATGGCAGACATGAAGATTTCATAGTTCTTAGGGAGGAGAGCATTGAAAGTAAGGAACTTCTCCTCCAAACTATATTTCAGGATAAGGGTGACATGTTTGTTTCAAATGAAAGGGAAGGAGATACGAAGAGCAAAGAACTTCTGGTACATGGTGAAAAGAACACGGGGCCATCAATTGGTAATAGTTCTGTACTTAGCACAGAGCACATTGAAGAAAATATTTCTGACAATGCTGAGTGTCTTAGATATAAACCAGAGAAGGAGATTGTGGTGTGCACACCCATATTGGACTGTGGTAACATTGATCAACAGAAAAAGGGTGATTCTTTTGAGGTTGAGGCCAGCTCCAGGGATAAGGCTAACCAGTTTTCATTGCCCGAGGACATCAAACCATCTTACATGTTTGAAGTAAATGGCCAGTATGTTCCTTGGTTTGTTCAATGGAGGATGAAGAAGTGGCTTTCTTGTGCTAGAAGGAGTCTTGAGGAAACACTATCTGTAAAAGACAAATACATCCGGGAAGCTTGTAGAGTTTTTCAAGGGAGCGAAAATTCTTCTTATACAGAAACTTTCATTTCAAAAGCGTGCCCTCTCAAGGTATTAAAAAAACACGGGGCTTTGCATGTGAATTATGACCATCAACATAATATATTATACAATTGGTTTTCCCTTTTTTAAGCCGTTAGTCCCAAAGAGAGCAACAGCTTGACTATTAAAATCTCTGCTAATTTGAAATAATTAATGCAGGCTGAGGTTGATGAACTCCTGGATCTAATAGAGAGCACAATACCAAAGGTGAAACAGGGCAAAGTTTGTGCTAATAAAGAAAGTGATGTCTTAGAAGAAATGCATGACATCCATGAAGACTTGATGCATTTATCTGAACTTCTTTGCCCAAGGTCAGTCAATGATCTTTTATATATTTTCTACCTGCACCATATTCTACAAAGCTTATGAAATCTTCTGCATATTTTGTACCTGCACCAGATTATAAAAAGCTTATGAAATGCACTGCAAAATAGGAATTGTTTGTAGAAGCATGCATACTTTGTTTATACAGTTATATAGTCTTAAGAAGCGTACCCATTATTTGGTTTGCAGGCACAAGAAGCATGAAGAGTGTGACACTGAATGGCTGGAGAATGATGTCATAGGCCATACTTCCATCAGATTAGAGGAAAGTAAGCACAGATTGGACAGGTTTAAGTCTGTATTTGAGGATGACACCCAAACCGTCACCGAGTCGATTCAAGCAGCCCAATCTAATAGTAAGCATAAGCATAAGCAAAATCAAAATCAAAATCAAAAGCCAAAGGGAAAAAAGAAAGGGAGTAAGAGGAGGAAGTAAACGTAGAAGGTTCTTTGAGTGTATATAGGATTGAGTAATGTATGTAATTATTGAACGATGTAATTTAAAGAGTGGTTGAAGAAAAAGTAAAAGCAAGAGGATGACAAGATAAAAGCAGGAAGATATGTGGGTGTTTATAAGTTAAATTTATATATGACATTACATGGTTTTAAAAGCCATTGAATCCATGATCTTCTGCTAGTGATGATTGGGCCTCTTTTTGGCAAGCTCTTCCTTTTTGATAATATATCTTATTAAAACTTATCTTGGTAGACTTGCACAAACCCTTGGTAAGAAATTTAACATTGTGTTATGTAATGGTAACCAGAAATATAACATATATGATAAAGAAATTATACCTTTGGCTTGATTTTACAATATTGATATTATTAAGTCATGTTGGAATGAATGAATGAATGAAATATTTCAATAATGTCCATGAGACTAAGTAGTTTATGGGACCAAGAGTTGAAACTAAGGTGTTATGTGCAATCACATATGTCTATCGCATGAGTTGCCTTGTTAGTCTTGCATCTTGATCAAGAAACGTCTTGTTTTTATCTTACATTCATCTTCAAACAATTTGAATAGTTTGTTTACACACAAGTGTCTTCATACTTGATATGGATATCACTATATGTTGCACACTTCATAATGTAGTGTTATCTTGTCTCTACCACGCCCTTGTTAAAACAATAGGCAAGTTCTTATTTCTCACTCCTCAGGGATTGTCCTCTTGTTGATCTTACACCTAAGACGATGTGAGCTAATCCTTAGTTAATTTGTCAATAGATTTGCCTTCCACTTGATTTCTGCTCGTATGTATGCTTTTCATCATGTGCTCATGTGAGATTAAACTCCTTGATATAGTATGCTTTCTTCCATCCAAGTTGTTTTGTATAAATCATTTTTGAAATCTCCCTCTTTCCATAATAACATCTTGAAGACCCTTGGCCTATTTGTCTACCGACGGCTAAGGGACATCAACAAGGTAGACTTAAGTCATCTATAAATTATTATTAAGTGTCAATATAAAAATTAATACATGTCTAGCACTTATAATAATTTATAGGACTTAATAAAGTATTATAGTTGACAAATGTAATTTTTATTCACTCTAGGGACTTTGGCGACTTGCATTAGAGGGACTTGGGGGTCTTAGAAAGAATAAAATTAAAATATAAATTTTGTAATCCCTCTAAGGGAAAATGCGACTTGGTTTGGGAAGTCTTTTGGGTGCTTAGTGCTTAGAAAAGATAACATTTGTTGATTGGCTATGTTTTTGGTAGCCTTTGGGTCACTTCTCTTTCATATGGGAGGAAGTCGACTTGGGCAAGGATCATTCTATCATTTGCAACTTTACTATTCTTGGCTTGGTGCTGAAGAAATATTACAACAGACTTCTGAGGATGAAAACCCTCCAGAAAGTCATAAGGGGGAACAAAAACTCTTTCTATTTTGTGTTGTGCAAGTTCAGATTTTAATCTGCATCTTTCCACTGTAATTTCAGCCTCAAAGATGGAACATTGGCCACGCTATCCGGAGCACCAAGGTATCATGCTTTCCATATTAAAGGTGTTCTTCATGGGAAAAGAATCATAACCTTGGTTGATAGTGGAGCTGCTCATAATTTCATTGATGAGGGCTTAGTGACAAGAATGGGGTTGAAGGTAGAAGATTTTCAAGGATTCAATGTGATTATTGCGGATGGATACACTCTTGCATGTTCAAAGAAAATTCCTCAACTTGAAATCACATTGGGAAGACATAAGGTATGTGATGATTTCTATGTCATTGACATTGGTGAAACTGACGTTGTCTTGGGAGTTCAATGGCTGCAATCTTTAGGTGAGTTCATTTAAAATTACAAAACTATGGAGTTGATATTTAAGTCCCAAGGCAAGGGAGTAATATGTCCAATCTTGATAAGTGGAATTCCATAGGTAGTGACCGCCAAGAGCATGGAGATATCTTTTACTAGAGGAAAGATTGCATGGGTTGCACATTGTTTGGTAAGTATAAATTTAGATTTTTCATCGCAGCCAACATATCATGTGGATATCCAATCTATTTTGGATAGACATAATAAGATTTTTTTCAGATTTACCTCACAGGTTGCCCCCAGATAGAGGATTTCAGCATATAATTGAGTTGGAACCCGGTTCAACTCCGGCTATATCTTCTCATTATCGTCACCCCAGATATTTCAAAGAAGAGATAGAAAAAGTGATTAAGGAGTTGTTGGAGATGGGCCACATAAGGCCAAGTTCTAGCCCATTTACTTCTTCGGTTGTATTAGTTAAAAATAAATAAGGGGCATTGAGGATGTGTGTAGACTATAGGTTGTTAACTAAGAAAACCATCAAGAACAGGTACCTTATACCAAGGATAGATGAATTGCTTGATGAATTGCATGGGGATATTTTCTTTTCAAAGATTGATCTAAGATCCGACTACCACCAAATCAAGGTAAGAGATGAAGATGTACACAAGACAACATTTAGATGCCACTTTGGTCATTTTGAATTCTTGATGATGCCATTTGAATTTACTAATGCTCCTACTACTTTCCAATCATGCATGAATCACATTTTTAGAGAGCATTTGAGAAAGTTTGTCTTGGTATTTTTCAATGACTTATTGGTGTATAGCAAATCTTGGAAGGAGCATTTGAAACATCTGGATATGGTTTTGAGCATCTTGGAGTAGAGAACCTATCTTTGCAAAATTATCCAAATGTGAGTTTGGTACGGAAGAAATCTTGTACCTAGGGCATGTCATCAATGCAAGGGGGTACACGTGGACCAACAAAAAAATCAAGCCATTTTGGATTGGCCTACTCCCACTACTTTGACTCAACTAAGGGGTTTATTGGGTCTTTGTAGCTATTACCATAGATTTATGAAGGGATTTAAACAGCTTTCAACTCCCCTAATAAATTTGAAAAAGAAAGGATCTTTCACATGGTCACAATCAACCCAACAAGCATTTGAGCATCTCAAAAAGTTAATGAGTTCTTGTCCAGTACTCGTTGTTCCATATTTTTCAAAGCCTTTTGTGGTGGAGTGTGATGCCTCCGGTGATGGAATTGAGGTTGTTTTGATGCAAGACAAACATCCTATAGCATTTGAAAGTAGAAAACTTAAGGATGTGGAAAAGAGATACTCTATTTATGATAAAGAAATGTTGGCCATCATGCATGCTCTAGTGAAGTTTAGGCAATATCTTGTTTGTGGAAGATTTGTTGTCAAAACGGATCATAATAGTTTGAGGTATTTTCTTAACCAAACTGATCTGAATGATAGGAAACAAAAATGGGTAAGTACAATCCTTTGACTTTGAGATTGAGTTTTGAAAGGAAAAATGAACATAGTGGTGATGCTTTGTCAAGGAAACCTCATTGTTGTTCCATGAGTGAAATTCTAGTAGACTCGAAAGGCTAATATATAAAAGGAACAATAACCAGATCGTACTCAAGCCAAGAGCACATATGCTAATCAATCACCATGATCAATAAGATGAAAGCGATTCGTTAGAATAACTTTACGAAACCTTTGCAAACAAATGAACATCAATATCATATATTATTATGGAACTCAAGTGAAATACAATGAGAATGGGCCTTGCTTATATAGGCAAAGAATAAGAATCTAAGAACTAGTCAAGGTCATAGATCAAGCCATACATCAAGGAAAAAACTAGACATCAAGGATCTATTCAATACCATAGATCAAGGAAAGAACTAGTCAATACCATAGATGAATGAAAGAAATATACGTAATAACTAGATAATATCCCCCTAATATCTAAATAAATAAAAAGAAATATCCACACACATAAGTGGGTGAGGATAAATACAATACGAAGTAAATAAAGTACCTAGGTGAACATGAGCTAAGGTAAATACCTACTCTAACACCCCCTCAAGTGAAGTTAGGTGCCAAAATAGAATTGGCATGTCCACATAGTATGAGTCCCGAACTAGGCCACGATGAGGCACTCATGTACAATATTTCCATGAAGAAATATCGAACCAAAAGAAGGAAAGAATCTTGTTATAAGGAAAGATAAAGATAAAGAAAAAGGAAGATGTTCTCACGAACACCCCCGAAGAACAACTTTTGAAACCCCAAGCATTCCACACAACTCAAGGTAGTGAGGTGATGCAAAAGGATTTGTAAAGATGTCCACAACTCTTTGTTGAGTCATAATGTACTCCAATAAAAGCTCTCCACCCTAAATGTGTTGATTGAATGAAGTGGATGTGTATCTCAATATGCTTGGTCGATGTTGTTCAATTGGGTTACAAGAAATGTGAATTGCACTTTGGTTGTCACACCAAAGTACTGTCGATGAATCTGTGGGAATTCAAACTGCAATCACAATAACTATCGAATCCAAATAATTTTCCAACTCATCTGTAATCTTTGCTGCCCTGTACTCTTCCTCTCGAAGATGAAAGTGTAATAGCTTGTTTCTTTTTGCACGCCTAAGCAACTGGAGAAGAACTAAGACAAAAAAGATAGCTAGAAGTGGAATGTCTATCATCAATAGAACATTCCCAATCTGAATCTATATAGCCAACCAACTAAGTAGAACCCCTAGTATAGTGTAGGCCAAAGTGGGAAGTTCCTTGTAAATAACGCAAAATCCTTTTAACAACTTGTTAGTGACTACTATGAGGAGAATGTGCAAACCGAGATACAAGCCCTACTGTAAATGAAATATTAGGGTGAGTATCGGTCAAGTACATGAGACTCCCAACCAACTTCCTATACAATGTAGGATCAAAAAGTGGTGTGGTACATGTGGAAGTAAGAGTAACCCCAAACTGAAAAGGAGATGGACTTGGCTTACAATCAACCATATCAAAGCGTTGAAGAAGATCATGGGTGTATTTTTGCTAACCCTAATGAATCCCTGAATATGTCTGAGTAATCTAGAAACCAAGGAAATAATGCAATAACCCAAGATCTGTCATGTTAAACTATGTAGAAAGAACCCTTTAAATATGGTGTCCCTGAGATTTCACCGAAACTGGGACTACCCTTTTAAAAAAATTGTTATTTTCAAAGTAACGAGTCATTTTGTGTTTGTTTTTTACTTGCGATTGTTTGCATGGCTCTAAGGTATCCCCATAGAGTCATTAAAGCCAAATCCCCAAGTACCCACATGCTAAAACTCACTCTTTCCCTTTGCAAAGTGTTTTGTCTAAGAGAATTTTATTTATTTATTTATTAAATAAATAAATTTCTTTTAAAAATAGATTGAGCTAAAATTGGCGGATTTAGGTTATATAAAGCACTTCACCCCATAATTATTACCATAGAACATTCACCTAAGGGGAAGAATATTTACTGAGATCAACTTAGTGGAGATTTTTTTGAACAATTACCCGCAACTTCTTTTGTTTTGATTTATTTCTTTTTTTTCGTGTTTTGGTTGGTTTTCTTTATTCATTCTTCTTGCAAGATATTTCCCAGTGCCTAGGGTTTGGAAAAGTTATCCAATATTTTTAATTACTAATATGTCTACATGCGATCGAGCTCAAGATTCTTTCGGAGATTGCAAGAAGTCGCTTGGTCCAAAAAGGTGCAAAAAGGAATTTTATGAAAATAATAAAAATATTGCCATCAATGCGTAGAGCTCGAGAAAATATGCACTTTTAGAGAAAACGATACCTAAAACGAAGCCACAGAATGAAAGTTATGGCACATGCAAGTTTTTGTTGCTACATCTTCCAGGACCCTTTCCAAAAATGACAAATTTTATTCTATACTTGTGTTTTCTTCACCAAAAAGGAAAAATCCATTCTTCATGTCAGTCACAATTTTCAAGGTTGCCTTTCGCGTCAATTTCCACGGTGCCTTAAGTGACGAATTTTCACGCAATTTTAAAGGTCAAGTCATAATGCAAGTCACACTTTTTGGAAGGAAGGATCTAAGCTCGCCAAGTGGGAATTTCGGCGGTGGTAGGTAGGCGGGAATCTTTTAGCTGCATTGCAGGTAAAATTATCATTATGAAAGTCAAGTCACTTAAGTGAAAAATGAGAATTTATTTCCGCATCGCAGGTAAAAATATCATTATGAAAGTCAAGTCACTTAAGTGAAAGGTGATAATTTCTCACCGCCAAGCAGTTACTTTTTCCCATTATGAAAGAAAAATCACTTAAAGTACCAATGGTATTTTTAGAGCTACCTAGCAAGTTGAATTTTCCCATCAAAGAAGTTTATTCACCCATGTAAGTCACATTTCTAAGAAGGAGGTTATTTTTCATGCAAGTTGCACTTTTTGGAAGGAAGGATTTAAGCTGCCAGTGAGAATTTTGGAAGTGGTAGGTAGGCGGGAATTTCTTATCTACCTAGTAGGGTGAAAATTCTCATTATGAAAGTCAAGTCACTTAAGTGAAAGGTGAGAATTTCTTGCCTACCTTATAGGGTGAAAATTCCCATTATGAAAGTCAAATCACTTAAATGAAAGGCGAGAATTTCTTGCCTACCTTGCAGGGTGAAAATTCTCATTATGAAAGTCAAATCACTTAAGTGAAAGGTGGGAATTTATTGCCTACCTTGCAGGGTGAAAATTCCCATTGCTTTGACTTCCTATTTTTAGCAATTCCTCTTGCCAAAAAGTGTGATCCATTCTGACATAACTAAATGCCTAAAAGTTGAATTTTTTTTATTAATTGTTGGGAAGCATCCAATTTTGATGCATAGGATTGGAGAAGCTTTATTTTTATTATTCAAAGCATCTGCATGTTGATGTGAGTGCACAAGTGAATAAAATAATATTTTTAGCTTGATTAGCTTGCAAGAAAAGTCTTAAAATAGAGGGCAACAACCTTTATAACCACATTTTGGTGATGAAAATTGAGTATTCATGTCATGGACTCCATATTTATCTGAATCAATTATAGGTATTCATCACATATTCTCATATTGGTGAAAGGAAGTCAAAATCAATATCTGATACATTGAATGTATCTTTAGAATTAGAGGAAGAAATAGATCCAGATCTCATAATTGCAAATGCTTCTGGCAAAAATTCATCCTCTTGTTTCTAATGCAGCCCATGTGGAAGTCATTACATGGAAAATTCCTTTCAGAGCTTGTGCATGTGCTCCCAATCTTCCAGTTGAAGCCTTCATTGAATTTACTTGTATTTTCCTTCACCCGGAGTGCTTTCCAGAATTTAAAATTTCTCATATGCAATTAAAAATGAAAGATGATGAGTTTTTGTCGAATTATTTATGGAAAACATTACAGACCGGTGCATATACTAGAGAAGAATTAAAAGCTTCAAGGATAAAAGGGGAAGGTAGGTCGAGGTAGCACCCACAGACAAATTTCACAATCAGCTTCTTCAAGATCCGGTTTGGTGAGAACAAAAGGCAAAAGAGTCAATCGCATGAGGATTATGGAGAAAGAACCAGATCGTGAGTGTGCAACTTTCTTCTAATTTATTTTCCTCTTTCTTTTTCTTTCTCTTATTTTCTCCGACAAAGTAATTGAGAAATCGATTAAATTATAAAACTTAAGTGATTGGTTTAAATTTCATTACTTGAAGAAGTCAATTACTTGGAAATAGGTGGAAGACATGCAGAATAGAAGGTTCTATTTTTAGTTATAAATCATGCATGTCATGCAAAAATTAATTCTAGGAGGAAGATTTCTATTTGCTTCCCTTTTCGTAGCTTCAACATGTGGCAATTCATTAAAAAAGCTTCCTATTTGTAATTTCCCTCCATACGCTATAAATAGAGGAAGATCATATAGGTTAAAGATCAGAATTTGTAATCAATATTCTTGTGTTCCGGACATTGAGTGAAACCCTTGATATTTTTCTAAAAGATAAGGAATTGAAAGAAGATAGATTTCAGAGAACTTTTTGTCAATAGTGTGTTGGCTAGATTTTCGCATGCAAGCACAAACCTAGGCAAGCGATCATGAGATAAATCTCCCTCATTTACGGTGAGGCTCCCATTTCAGATTTGTCAATTAAAGTATGCTAATATCTATATGGGGGTTTTACTTTAACCACTCAGTTCATAGACCATAACTGAACAGTTCTGCAACAAGTAAGCTACTGTTTGAGAAAGGAAATATTTATAGAAGAAGGAAATTATGTAGACATAGAGAAGAAATGGGGAAGATGTGCATCCCAATCACTAGATACGAGAGATGATTGCATGCACATAGAAGAAACCAATAGATATAAACATAGAATTATAAACAAAGGCAGCTCTAGATCTAAAATAACACAAAGTTTATTAAAAGAGCTAAGATAAAAACTAGAAACAAAATGCACCGTGACACAAAGTTCTCTGGAAATCTGCTCCTTTGTATTCCTTTGCTTCAAGTGGCTCTCAGGGGTTTAGCACAAAGTCTAGAACACAAGAATGCTGCTTACAAATTTTGATCATTAACCTGAAGGTTCTTCCTCTACTTATAGAATGTAGAGGGGCAATTAAAAGTTGGAAGCTTTTAGTTGAACTGGCACATGTGGAAGTCGAGGAAAGAAACAATCTGGAAATATCCATCTGGAGTTTTTTTGCATGACATGTATGATTTGCAACTAAAAATAGAACCTTCTATTTTGCACATCCGCCACCTATCTCCAAGTAGTTGACTTCTTCAAGTAATGGATTTTAAACCAATCACTTAAGTTGTATAATTTAATTGATCGGTCAATTACTTTGTCGAGAGGAAAGAAGGAAGAGGAAAGCTGCAGTCTTGTCCTTTCTCATGTCTGCATGCAGCTGATTCTTTTGCCTTTAATTCTCACCAAGCTGGATCTCGGGAGTAGTTGGATCTAGAAACAAACCGAATTGGAAACAACAAGTGGATCTCGAAACAACAAGCTAGAATTGGAAACAAGCTGGATTTTTCCTTCGCCTTGTATTCTCTTTTATCCTGAAGATTTTGCAGTTTTCTCTAGTACATGCATCAATGCAATGTTTGTCGTAGATAACTCATCATCCTTATTTTTAATTGCATATGAGCAATTTAAAATTTTAGAAAGCACTCCGGATGAACGAAAATTCAATGAAGGCTTATTTGGAAGATAGGAGCATTTGCACAAGATCTTGGATGAAATTTTCCACGACCGACTTCTTTATGGGCTGCATTGAAACAAGAGGATGAAGCCTTTGTGTCTGGAAGATTTTACAACTATGAGATCGGATCTAGATCTGTATATGGATTTGCATATGCATCTCGCATCTCATCTCGGATATGGATCGCGCCGCATAACAAACTTTGGCAACCGGGCTGTGGATGGAAAAGTTGTAGCTCAAATAATTCCTTGCTTTTAATCGCACGCATGAGTGAATTTTTTTCCCGCATGCATGAGTGAAGTCTTTCCTACTCTAGATCCGTCTATCAATTCGGCAAGAGGTTCCGAGCCTAGATTCGTGTCTCCAATATCTCTGCAAATTTAGAAGTGATGTATGACTCGTTGTGCTTTATTTTTCATCTTTCTTCACCATAGCTTTGTCTATCTTTGTCGAACAACTCCTTTTCTTCTTATTTGACTGAATTCTTCAAAACTGGTGCAGATTTGGATAATCCTTTAGATTCGAGAGGAAATATTCTATCTATTGGACATTAATTGAGATAAAGATGGCAACCTGAGCATGCACATTGAATTTTAATCACAAAAATCTGCATAATTCAAGCCTGGCCCCAAAATTTGACATTTTATTTGCATGCAAAGCAAGCATGAATTTTACCAACATCACCTGAGCACATGTATCACTTCTACAAACAATTATGCAGACAAAAATCAGCCTTCTTCAAAGCATGCGCAAAAACTAGAAGCTTTTAGCATCAAATCCACCTTCCTCTGAGCAAAATCCTTCTCCAAATGGGGCGCACTTTTCCTCTGGGCTGCACTTCTTCACCTGTAAATTAATTAATTCATCCTTATGGTAGCCCCTACTTATATAACCCTCATAATTCTATAATTAATAATTTCCCTTCATATTCCTGGCAATTAATTAATTAAAATCATGCTCTTCTCTTTAACTCGATGTGTTAAAGTAGCATGTTTAAGGACAACCATCCAATTAATTAAATTAATCCAATATAAACATCCACTCTTCACTCAATTTCGAAGCTTCACAATGTGCTTTAACCTTAGCATTTGAAAATATGAATTAATTTAATCATTTAAAAGTATTATTTCTCTCCCAAATGGGGTTGCATTATATAAATTAAATTTATTTAATTTTGGAATTCTATTTTTAAATTCTTTTGTCCACTTCCTTTGTTGACTTTTCCACAAGCCCAGGCACCAAAATTGGTGAATATTTATTTAATGCATTATTATTCACCCAAGGTGGGTCGCACTTTTTGACATGAAGGATTCTATTTTTAAGAATCACATGACAATGGGATTTTTACCTGCAAGGCAGCCCCGAAAATCCCATGATTCACTTAAGTCACTTGACTTTCATAATGGGATTATTTACCTGCAAGGCGGAAATAAAATCCCATGATTTCACTTAAGTCACTTTTCTTTTATTTCACCATAGGAATTTTTACCCTGCAAAGCAGGCAATAAATTCCCGCCGCCTGCGGCCTCTAATTTTCCCACTGCAACTTAAGTGACTTTTTCATCATGGGAAAAAGTACCCTACAAGGCAGGGAATAAAATCCCACCGCCACCGCTTCTATTTTTCCCATGATCCACTTAAATCCTTTGTTTTCCAAAAATGTGCCCAACCCCACAGGGGCTTTTTAGTGCACTTCACCTTTTCCCAGTGAACCGGACCTCGATGGTGACTTCCTTCCGGCAAATGTGCGTATGTGATCTCGAATACTGGCCAAGAATCAAAGCTAACCTGGTAAAGGAATTGATCTAGAGAAATTTCACAGAAAACGAAACGGGAAAACACAAAAACACGAAAAATTGCCAAAAGTCACAAATAAAGCCCAAAACTTATTCCTAGTTAAAACCCTTCTGGTATATAGGAATAATGATATGTTCGATCACAACAGGGTTAAATCGGAGTGCAAATTACCTCAAACGGGTTCAAAATAATTAAATACAAATTTCCATAAACAAATCCGTGATGAATATAACAATTTTGGGCATCCGGGTATTTGCCGAAAATGGCTAATATGGCTCTTTGGGAATATCCTCGACACAATACAAGAACTTTCAGCAATAAAAACACAAAACTACCCATTATTTTAAAAGTACGATTTTTTTCTGGATAGGGTAGTCACATGATTTTGGGATGAATTCTAGGGACACCACAAATGCATTTGTTTATTACTCTTGTGTAGATCTTCGCATAAAATTTGTGTTACCTCGATCTAGATTTGAAACGTTCCTTTCCTTTAAATTATGTATTATGAGATCTATTTTTTTATCTATGTGCATGAGATCAACTCTGCGAACTATTGGTTAGATTGCACATTTTCTCTTCTTTCTTCCCGGATTCAATTATTTCCCCCTTTTGTAAATATTTCTTTACATTTGCTTACTTGCTATAGAATTGTCTTGTTATGGCTCATGAGCTTTGCAATTAGAGTAAAACCCACAAACAGTTACTCAGATCCATAATTGATTAAAATCATACATGGGAGCCTCACCGATACATGAGGGAGATTTATCTCATGACTTCCTAGGTTTTATGTTGTACAAAAAATCTAGCCAACCGAATAGTCACAATGTGTGAAGAAGAATTTTAGTAAGTAACACATCATCAACATACAAGACAAGTATCTCAATATCCTCACCAACATACTCGAAGATATGTTGTATGATTGGAGTGATAATGAACAAAACCTAGTAGATAGAAGAAAATAATCCATCTTCTCATACCAAGCCCGAGGGTCTTGTTTGAGACCGTAAAGAGACCTTCGGAGCCTACAGACAAGAGAAGAATCCTGAACAAATCCAATAGGTTACTCCATGTATATTTCCTCTTGTAAATATCCATGTAAGAAGGCACTCTTCATGTCCATTTGGTATACATGCCACCCCTGTGATGTAGCAATAACAATTACAAGGCGTAAATAATCCATTTTGGCAACGTGTGCGAAAGTCTTAGAGTAATCAATACCTTCAACTTGTGAAAAATCCTTTGTAACAAGATGAGCCTTATACTTGTCAATGGACCCATCATTGCATATTTTATTCAGTATACCCACATACACCTAACCATATTTCTTCCTTTAGGAAGAGATACCAAATCCCAAGTATGATTCTTCATCAAAGAAGAATACTCAACTTCCATCGCATCATCCCACTCTTGTATCCCATGAGCCTTTGAAAAATACTGTGGATCCTCAGAAACTATCTGACACAAATTTCTAAAACCTATAGAATGTGCATCATGATGTCTCGGTGGGTGGAAGATCCTCGTATGAAAGGTGTTGCCTCAGAAACTGTAGTACGAGATGAAATAGGCATAGTGACAACATCAGTGGGAATAAGATCATCAAGGACATATATAACCTCCTCATCAACCTCCTCAAAGAAAGGATAATCAAAATGAGATGAAGAAGAAGGACACATAGAAGAAGATAAAGAATCATGAGTGAAGCGCTCATCAAGTGAACATGTGTTCGAAAAATAACATCATGAGTATCAGGATCTAAAATTCGATAAGCTCTCATGTCCTCACAATACCCTACAAAGATCAAGGTTTTGTTCTTATCCAAAGATTTTCTTTTCTTCTTTGGCATAAAGGCCCAAGCATGGCTCCCAAATAATTAAAAAAATAAGACATTTGGGTTAATGTTGGACCAAGCTTCCTCTAGAGTCAAATTCTCAAGTGCTTTGTGTGGTGTGCGATTCTGAATGTAGTTAGCACAATTAACTACTTCTTCCCAATAGATAGGAGGTAAATATCTAGAATGCATCATATAGTTAGCCATTTCCTTCAAAGTTTTATTCTTCTGTTCTACTAAGCCATCCTATTTTGGAGTATGAGGAACAAAATTTAGTGAATAATGCCTTGAGTTTCAAAAATTAGAAAACTCATTGCTAAAGTACTCCCCCATTATCGATGAAGGTTCTTTATGCAACTAGAAGATTGTTTCTCGACTAAAGCCTTGAAGACTTTGAAGTGTGAAAAAACATCACTTTTGTACTTGAGAAATAAACCCAAGTGTGCCTTGAGAAATTATTAATAAAGGTAAGTACATACTTTGCTCCATTGAAAGAGTGGGTAGGAAAACCATCAAGTCACTATGCACAAGCTCAAGTGGTGAAGAAGCTCTCTTTGAAAAATTCTTAGGAAATGGGTCTTGTTGTTGTT
Source organism: Taxus wallichiana var. yunnanensis (assembly GCA_018340775.1). Lineage (NCBI taxonomy): Eukaryota > Viridiplantae > Streptophyta > Pinopsida > Cupressales > Taxaceae > Taxus > Taxus wallichiana. Next base: position 369,921,766 of record CM031241.1, read on the forward strand.
TCCCTAATGCACATCCATGCCAAACTCCTCAAGATAAGAAAATATAGGAAGACAATCAACCATACCATGAGTCCTCAGCTCCTTCAAATATCTGTAATTGAGATGCCCAAATCTCTCGTGCCAAAGCTTACTTTCTGAATTTGCATGAGAAACCAATCTTGTCCCTATAGAAGAAGCGTCATCAAAACCCTCAAAGTGATATAGTCTAGAACTATGATCAACAATATCCTGAGCAACAAGTGAATAAGGCTCCAACAAAGTTTGTACTTCTGCCCCGTGTGGTGTAAAATTCACTGTTTTCCCTTGATCAGAATGAAAAATTTGATATACAGAAAGAAAATTTGTAGTGATGTTAGGAACATATAGTGCATCTTGATACATCGCCACCATCAAGTTGTATATCACCTTTTCCTTTAACAAAAGAAAGGAAGAATCTCCAACCTCAGTTTTGGAAGTATAACTCAAATCTAGAGAAACAAAAGACTCCTTAGAAGAAGTCATGTGATGAGAAGCACCATAATCTATAACCTAACTATTTGCAAGTGGTGACTAAGATCTCCCAACAACATTAAGTGATTTTCCATACTGATTAGAAGAAGTTAGAGTGGAGATATAAATTTTGTGTTTCTTGAGTGCATCCTCTAAGGCTTGCATTCACTTATAACACTTATGTTCTTCATGACCACTACCCCCACAAAAAGAGAATGAAGGCTAAACTTATTCTTAGATTTAGAAGAATCCTTGGGTTTAGAGTTGTTTTCTTTGGGTTTAGGATCATTTTGAGATGGATAAGGGGTGAATTTGGTTTTAATTTTTAGTTTTCCCTTGCCCTTAGGATTAGATGCAACTAATGCCTTTTGAGAGGTGGAAGACTCAAGGTTAGACAATTTGGATTCTTCCCTAGTAAGTCTTTCACAAAATGTTTCTAAGTTAGACATTTTGAATGTGTCACCTAAGGCATCCATGCTAGAGAAAAAAGTAGAAGAAAAAATTTGGAATGGTCCTCTCAACTTGGATAGAATCAAGTAAACACAATCTTCATCTTTCTTATCTCTTCCACTCCCCTTCAACTATGTCAACAAATTCTTGAACTTGGTAAGATAGTCTATAATTGATGGAAAATCTTTAGGATTAAGAGAGGTGATCTCAATTTCAAGTTGCATGGCTCTCATATGATCCACCTTACCAAATAAATCCTTCAATTTCTCCCATATTTTGAAAGGAGAGTCAATTTTTCCAAATGAAACAAAAAATATCACTTACATAAGTTCCTATCAAACCCATACACTCATCAAACTTGCATTGGTATTGAAATTTATCATATTCTCTAGTGAACACTAGTTGTTCTGAAGAAGTTAAAGCCTATTATCGTTTTCGCTTAATTATTGTTTCCATTCTTGGTTTCCATGTGTGGTAATTATGTGTTGTTAATGGCTCAACATGATCTAATGCATAAGTATACTCCATTACACAAAAATCACCAAAAAAAATGCAAGAACCAAGAAATGCAACAAGACCCCCAAAAAATGCAACAAGAGCCCCCAAGATTTTGGCACTTTATAATGAGTGTGTGTTACAATATGACACTTTATAATTATAGTACGATTCTCAAAATAAATATTTCCAATGGAAATAGCACACAAAAAAACACTTTTGCAAAAAACACACTCAAATCCAAGTTTCCGATCAAAAGATACAAGCTTTACATGTTTATGCTCTGCTATTTATTTTAGTTGCCACTAAAACAAAATAGAATGCTCTTGTCTTCACCACACAAATAAAATGAAAGGGGTTGAAGTTAAACACCTACTAGTAGGAATCATAAGCTTTAAGCCCTCATATGACCAGGGGCTAAGGATTTCAATGGGTTGTGCTATCCTCGGTATCCTGTTAAAAAAGGAAAGAAGGAAAGATTAGAAAGCCTTCGCACGCAAAAAAAATTCCCAAGTGTAGATCTCGAGAAACCCAAAAAATATCATAAAAATAATTTTTGGGTTGTTCCTCATTTGCATGGATTCCAAAGCAAATGTAGTTCGTACAAAGGCAATAATAAAAACTCAAAAACCGACCGCCTCTAGAAATGGTAGAGTTTACAGTTGATCTTATGGTTATACCACCTTTTGATCCAATGCAAGGCTCTTTTTGCATAAAAACGTACATAACAACAAATACAAGAAAATCCCGAATATATGAATATACAAAGAATGCTTGCAAAATGAAACTTACAGACAGAGATGTCAACATCATTCTCCTCCTTTGATACCATAAAAGGAACAATAACCAAATCGTATTAAGCCAAAAACACAGATGCTAATCAAACACCACGATCAATAAGATGAAAGAAATTCACTAGAATAAATTTACATAAACCTTTGTAAGAAAATGAACAACAATATCATATATTGTTATGGAATTCAATGAAATACAATGAGAATGGGCATTGCTTATATAGGCAAGGAATAACAATCTAAGAAAAGTTAAGGTCGTAGATCAAGCCATAAATAAAGGAAAACTAGTCATCAAAGAACTAGTCAAGACCATAGATTTAGGAGAGAACTAGACATCAAGGATCTAGTCAATACCATAGATAAATGACAAAACTAGTCAATACCATAGATCAAGGAAAGAACTATACCTAACAACTAGATAATATCCCCCTAATATCTAAATAAATAAAAATAAATATCCACACATGTAAGTGGGTGAGGATAAATACAATAAAGGTAAATAAAAGTACCTAGGTGAACATGAGCTAAGGTAAATACCTAGTCTAACAATAGACTAAAATTGATTATATAGTCAAGGAAACCTCATTGTTGTCCCATGAGTGAAATTACAATGATGGAAGGTTGATATAACAGCGGAATATGCCAAAAAATAGTTTACTTGTGATATATTTGATGGGAAAATTGATAATGATAATTACCAAGTGCTTAATGTTCTCATCCTCTATAAAAACAGAGTTCTTTTGGTGCCTGAATCTAAGGTAAAACACAGAATTTTATCAGCCATGCATGACTCACCTTCAACAGACAATTGTGGGGTACTTTAAAACATATAAACAGTGAGAGAGAAGTTTGTATGGAAGGGATTGAAGATGAGATATTTCAGCACATTAGGGAGTGCCTTATAAGCCAAAGCAAAGCACAACATGAATTTCCAATGGGAGTTTTACAGCCCCTACCCATCCCAAATCAGAAATGGGAAAGCATTTCAATGGACTTCATTATTGGTCTTCCTTCGGTTCAAGGTAAGGTTGTTATCTATGTGGTAGTAGATTGTTTTACCAAGTATGCTCATTTTTCTCCTCTTCTTACCAAGTTTGATGAACCTTTGGTGGATGGAATATTTTTTAAGGATGTTTATAGACTTCATGGACTACCCAAGAATATTGTGAGTGATAGGGACAATAGGTTCTTAAGCTCCTTTTGGCAAGAGCTCTTTCACCTTGCAAGCATAGAACTTACTTCAAACACAAGTTACCATCAACAAAAGGACGGGCAAAAAAAATTGTAAACAAGTGGATAGAGGGGTATTTGAGATGCTTTGTTACTAGGCAAAAATCAACATGGATTAAGTGGCTCTATTTGGGAGAATTTTTCTACAACACCTCTTATCACATGCTCATCGGTATGTCTCCATTTAAGGCATTATATGGTTATGATGCATTCTCATTTTTTGATGTTTTTCTTCCGGATGGTATGGTACCAGGTGCTAAGGATTTGATACAAAAATTGAAGATATCTTGAAAGAAATCAAGGATAACCTTGCACATGCCCAAAATCAACAAAAATTATATGTAGATCAGCGAAGGATAGAGAGGTCTTTTGAGGTTGGAGACATGGTTTTTCTAAGGTTGCAACCCTATAGGTAATCCTCTCTCAAAGGAAAAGGTTCAGAGAAGTTAAAACCAAGGTTTTATGGTCCCTATAAGGTTATACGAAAGGTGGGAAAGGTAGCATACGAGCTTGAACTTCTGGCTCAAAGTAAAATACACAATGTGTTTCATGTATCTTGCTTGAAAAAAACATTGGGTCAGCGTATTGTTCCCTCCACAGAATTTACTCCTCTTGATGATGAAGGAAAACTTGTATTGGAACCAAAAATCATCTTAGAGGTACATGAAAGGAGATTTAGGAATAGAGTTATTCGGGATTATTTGATTCGGGCAAAGGGCTACCTACAAAGGATGTTACATGGGAAGGTGCATAAATCTTGGAGCATCGAAATCTACAATTGCTTGTGGGCAAGCAATTAGAGAAAAGAGGACTAAAATGTCCCTCTTTCCAGAATAACATCTTGAAGACCCTTGGCCTATTTTTTTACCGACAACTAAGGGAAATCAACAAGGTAGACTTAAGTCATCTATAAATTATTATTAAGTGTGAATATAAAAATTAATACATTTCCAACACTTATAATAATTTATAAGACTTAATAAACTATTATAGTTGGCAAATGTAATTTTTATTCACTCTAGGGACTTTGACGACTTGCATTAGAGGGACTTGGGGGTCTTAGAAAGAATAAAATTAAAATATAAATTTTGTAATCCCTCTAAGGGAAAATGCGACTAGGTTTGGGAAGTCTTTTGGGTGCTTAGTGCTTAGAAAAGATAACATTTGTTGATTGGCTATTTTATGGTAGCCTTTGGGTCAATTATCTTTCATATGGGAGGAAGATAACTTGGGCAAGGACCATTCTATCATTTGTAAATTTTACTATTCTCGACTTGGTGCTAAAGAAATATTATAGCAGAGACTTTGAGGACGAAAAGCCTCCAAAAAGTCATAAGGTGGAACAAAACCCTCTCTATTTTGTGTTGTGCAAGTTCATATTTTAATCTGCATCTTTCCACTATAAATGTTTAAGTAGAGCGACCTAGTTTGGGTATATTTTCATCTATTTCAGCCTAGAAAAATATATATTTGTTAACAACTAATACAAGGGTATATTTCCAAAGGTTATTGCAACATTTTCAGGTATTTTGTCAAGGGTTTATGCAACTTTTCCAGTGCTGGAATTACAGGTCAGATCTGAGTCATTCTTCAATAAAGAAATTATATTTTTTTGGCTCAACTGTTGATATTTCTATTTGCAAAAATAATTATAAAATTAGTCCTTCCAAAATTATCATAAAAACATCATATTTTGTGTGTTGTTTATGGTGGTTTATTCTCTTATCCAAATCGCAATTCCTAGCATAAATCATATTGTAATATCTGCATTCAGTATTTTGCATTATAACCACTAGGTTTTTATTATTGTCCCTTAGATATTACCATCAAATTTTAGTGGGGACATTACAGATTTTGGAATTATCTCAACATTTTTTAATCTCCTCATTGGTGTTTGGACACTCTTGCATGTTAATGCCCCACCTACTCATCCACATTTTTTCCTTTTGTTTATCCCTTCCTCTATCACCATTTTGGGCCATCAATGTGTCTCCATATGTAGTAACTTTTTAAAATAACTTAATGTTTGAGTCATCACTGATGCCTCCAATGGGAAAGTGCCTAATATAGCTATTAGAATATCATATGGAACTTATGTTTTGACCTTGAGGCTGTTTGTGATGAAGTGTTTTTGGATGTCTCTCCTCGACGCCATTTTAGACATGTCATATTGTTGCCCCAAACTTTATCTCTCGTATACGACCAATAAGGGGGCAATCAAGCCAAACAAGGTTCTCGAGTTTTCCAGCCCCATAATTTTGCACCATGTATCTATTCTATAATGAATATAAATACTCAACCCCCTTGTATCATTTATAGGTCTCCTAACCATGTTTTTTTTAAAAATCAAGTTGAAGTTATTTGTATTCTTTCACTTTTTCAATAGGTTTTCTCCAAATAATAAGTTAATTTGCTTTTTTTTTTTTTTTGTAGTGAAAATATTAGTAATTTGGTGTTGCTAATGTTTGCTTGTATCCTAATCTCTTGGCATAAGATCTCTAAAACACTCATATATTTTTTCAAGCTATGTATTGTTTTTAAAATTAAGATAAGATCATCCACATAAGAGTAAAATTATTACATGGCTGGCTAGGTGAACATCCCATCTGCCAACTTTGTTTATACACTCTAAATTATCAATGCATAGCCCAAAAAATGGGGAACATCACACATTCTTGTTTGACATCAATGTTGCTTACAAATTATTCGACATTCCACCACTTGCTCGATTTTGGCCTTGAATTGTTCTTAATGTACATAAATTTTTTTTCTATACTTATTTGGTACTTTGTTCCTCCATTCTTTTTCAAAGTTTGCATTTAAGTATTGTGTCATATATTTTTGAAAGCCAACAAAACAATAAAACCTTGTTTATATTTGGGTTGCCTATACGTTTTTCAATCAAGTGTCTAAGAATGATGCGTTGGTCGATAGTCAAGTGCTTCAATAAAACATAAAATGCAAAAAATGTCATTTTTGGGTCATATTTGCATAGGAAATTGGCATTTTAGTATTGTATATTTGGCCTTCTTTCTTTGAGGAAGTCACTTGCTAGAAATATATTATGTGTACTCAAGTTATGTGGATAGTTACTATTAGCTATTAGATTAGTATGTCATAGCATTATTTGTTAGTATTAATTATTTGTGTGTGTGAGAGAGATTACATGAGTTGTATTAAAAATTCACCCCTACAAACTAGGCTTTGTGTAGTTGTATCTTACATGGATAACTCCCCATTAATATGATATCATTACATTAGATATAGCTTCTAGTATCATCAATAAATTATTGGATTGTAATGTGATATTTTTCCAATATGGTATAAGAGCCATGTTACCTCTGTTTTCTAAATGGTTTAATCAACATGAATGCGTAACCCTTCTCCATATTTCCCCTAATCATGAGAGATTTTCAATTTTTGAGAAAAGAATCTATATGATAGTCCCTAGAAGTTGAATTTTGTCTCGTAAATCATTATTTTTACAAAATTTAATATTTTCTAAGAAGATTGACGTATATCAAATATTTTTGTATAGCTTGGCTGATTAGAATATTATGACATTGTTCTAACATCAATGCTAACATCCTCTTTTCACTCAAATTCTTGGTATAATTCTTACATTTTTGGTAAATTCTTCTACAAATCCATGATATTTCTTTTGTGCATACATAAATCACATCTTTGTGTTTAGAGTCTTTTCTACAATAGATTAGTCTTTTAAAGCATCATTTTCAATGTCTTATATGCTTCGAAAACTTATTGGAGATCTTCACAAATATTCACCCCACGATCGAAAAACAACATCTACAATAGTGATGTCTTGTGAAAGAGTATCAACTCCTACTATGTGCATATTCAAGTTTACTAATCTAAGGTGTCGCGATGCCATTTTTAATAGTATTTTACCACAAAAAAACAAATTTATTTGGATTTTTCTATTGATAGTCCTCTTCATGTATCTACTCTACCATCTCCACATGTGCATCCAAAACCCATTATCAAGTAGTCACTCACCTACGGTGAAGTACTAATGCCATGTAAGCAAACCATTCATGCATATTATGTGTGCTCATTTATTTTTCCAATATGTTGAGCGTTGTTCAAAATACTTAAATGGTCTCCACATCATAAAGTGATTCAAGGATCACCTCCATAAGCCACCCAACAATTCTCTCAAAGTTCACATTCAATATTTATATATTTCATGCATTTCAAATACATGGTAAATCTTACATCATTAACCTATACAATTTTGTCACTTTTTTGTCTTTATTATCATGTGGAAGGTAGGTATATAGCCTTCAATTTTTAATCAAACTTTTTTTATCCAATCAAATCAGATTATATGAATACTTTAATTTAAGGGTAAATGTTTTTGATTTATACATACATACATACATACATATCATATTTTATTGGTCTCTTAACTTTTTCCTTTGTTATTCACTTTAATCAAGGAATTTGTTTTCTATATTCAACTATAAGTTTGAGAAAAAAATTGAATCAATTTTGTAAAAGAAAATCACACACCATTCTTATCCATCACATCAACCACAAATTTATTTCCTTATCCAATGATTCTTTTTTATTCAAGTTTTTGCGTAAAGAGAGCTTCAATGTGCTTTTGGAGGTGGGGGGGGGCGCTTGATTTTGGAAAATTTGTTCTTTTTATTTCTAAATGGAAACTTGGCTCCTTCTAAGAGGAAATACCTTGTAATGTATCTGTTTGGTTTAGACTTCCAAGTCTTCCTCTTGAGTTTTGGGAACCATAGGTCTTAGTAAGTGTATCTAAGGCTTTGGGTCAACTATTGTTCATATATCCCACTACCAAATCCAAAAGTGTGATGATATATTCTAGGATGTGTATCAACGTTTTTGAGGAGTTCCTCTCCCTTCCTCCATTCAGCTATTTTCTAGGCATGATGAATAGATTCAAAATTTTGAGTATGAACCGTCTCCTATTTTGTGCGGAAGATACAAAGTTGTTGGACACAACCCAAAGAACTATTCGTTGAAAGAGAAAATGTGGAAATATGAATCTTCTTCCAAGTCTACAGAGAAGGCTATAGAATCTAAGGTAAGAGATGATAGTGAGGTACAAACTGATTAACCCATTGAGACTACAGGAGGAAGGATTGATGAAGAGTCCAACATCCTACAAACAAAACAACTTGTTTGAAACAAATGGTCAACCTAAGGGTGTGATTTGTGATATGGAAGAAGGGCATATTTTATGGTCCCCATAGATGTAATAACTCATTAACGAAAACAAGGTCATGGAGAGATCCAAAAGAGAGGAGCGATGAAGTGAGAAAAGTTAGATGAGCTTACTTTGTTGGAAAAATTAGAGAATAATATTGACTCCCCTAAGGATCGACATGATGAACAATAGAAGATGACTGAGAGGAAATGGTCTCAGAGGAAGACAATGATATGAGATTTGTCTCAGAGGAATAAGATGATGAGAGTATGGAAGCAGTGGAGGATTCCCAATAGACTTTAAGGTGCTTAGAGGATTTTGGGCTAGAAGATGAAGATTAGGAAATAGATGAAGAGGTAGAAATCCCTCCGGATAAAGAAATAAATAGTATAGCAAAAAGGGTACTAGGGTTATTCATCCTAAAAAACTTAGTGATGGCTTTTTGGGAGGGAACAAGGTATAGAAACTTCCTTAAAATGAATAGAATATTATAAGAGAATAATACAAATAGAAATAGAGCTAAGGAAGAGGTGGAGGATGGTTGGCATAGAGTACAAAATAAAAATTCAGAATCAAGAGCATGACTCACAGAGTGACAAAGTCACTAGAAGTATTATTGGTGTTCATTTATACGTCGACTTCAGCGATTGTTATAGAACCTTGTTGATGGTTTTGTCAGGAGATTTTTGTTGAAGTCCTTGGGATTGTGGTATCTTTGTTGGTTATTTATATATTCATTGTATATATTTTAGTTTTTGTTCTAGCTATAGGATCCTCTAAATCATGTTCTTTAACCTATATAATAAAAAAATTAGTCCCACACCGATTAAAATAGTTAACAAAATACAATACAATAATTGTTATTTAGTAATTCATAATTAGTCATATATTAATAAAATAATTAATAAATGCACACTCTAGTAATATAACAATTAACTAATCACATACCAATAATAAAAAAACACTAATATATGCATATTATAACAATTGACTTGTTCCACACCAATAATAAAAATACAAATACACAAATAAATTAATAATCAACTAATCAAATAGTAATAAGTAAAAAACAAATAAACTAGTACTATAATAATTAAATAGGTCCATACCAATAAACTAATTACCAAATGCACAAACATATTAATATAAAAACAAATAATTAATTCTATGTCAATAATTAATAAGCACACACAAACATGAAGTACTCGTTGTGTTTCTAAATCAATAGACATTAGATTTATATTTGTTAATTTTTATTTAGTTTGGTGTTAATGGATTTCTTTGTTGTTATGAGCATGACTACTAATTGTTTATTTTTTTAATGTCTTTTTATTGTATAGATTTTATATCTTGATCGGATTTAAAAGGTAGAGTCTATAGTTAATATATTGTCATTTTTATTGAAAAAAAACAACAATATTAATAATACATAAAAAGTACAACATTAATCATACAAAAAATCAATGCTATGGAATCACATTCCTAAATATCAAAGTCACATCGAACATCAAGCAATTGCTCAAGAAAAGTTAGCCTACAGGAAAGGTTGTTAGTAATTACATATCATCAATAGAGTTTTTCAATAAAAATGTGCAATCATTTTTAGTTTTTAGCTATAATGAAAGTGTAGAGTTATTTATCTAAAAATAAATTGTCCTACTAATTTCCAAGTCTAAATGTGTATCATTTACAATATTTTTCTTGTGTTAGTAAGTCATTGTGTGTCATTACTAAAGTCATTAGTTGTAAGGATGTACTATCTATGAACCCAACATCTAATCAAATGAGTTAGTTAAATTTGTGGGAGAAATTTTCTTATAAATTATGAAATGCAACTTAACATAGTCAATTGAGGAAGCATGATGTTTGAGGCAATGGAGGAAGGAAGCCAATCCAACCTTAGGTTTTTCACTAACTTAGGGGTTGCAAACCATATTAGTATCAAACTAAAATACTACAAGTCAACTAAATTCAAGGATATTTTCTAGTGATAATGACACTCATTTATGTCATTTGTGATCAAGTGGCAACTCATATATTCTTTTAAGTGAGGCATTATTTTTACAATGAAAATAAAATAAACCACATATAAGAGTATAATTATTACATGGTTGGCTAGCTAATCAACCTCTTTTCCAACTTTGTTTATCAACTCTAACAAATCAATGTATAGCCCAGACAAACTAGGGGACATCAAATATTCTTATTAGGCATTAATGTCGCTTTCAAAGTATTTTGACATTTTTTCACTTGTTCGATTTTGGCCTTGACTTGTTCATAATGCCTATAAATTGTTGTTCTATATTTATTTGAATTCTTAAATTCATTCTACTCCAAATTTGCCTTTAAGTATTTTGTCATTTTTAAAAATTAAAAAAAAAACAAAAGGATTTTCTGTGTGTACCCATACTTTTTTGACAACTTCCTAAGATTGATGTAGTGGTGGTCAATAGTCGAATACTTCACTACTTCATAAAGTGCAAAAAAATACAACTTTTGGATCATTTAAAAACATTTCAACATGAGCAATAGAGGATCTCACTCAACTGGGAAGATAATTCCAAAATGTTGTTGGAGAATGGAGTCTCTTCAACAAAAAAAATGTTTCTTTGGAATGCATGGAAGGAAGAAATGCTATTTTTAGTGGATTCACTTTCAAAAGTAGAAAAGCACCGAGAAAGAGAGCAAGATAAAGTCTACATTGAATTTTCCTTTGAATATTTTGGCACAATAATCAACCAAAATAATAGATTATGCATTGTGTTTAATAGTGAATCCTTTTGGCTTGATGGTAAGAGGGTTGAACTATGTGAGAGAGTAGAAAAATCTGCATAGATTAGTATCCAAAACTTTTCTATGCATGCAAAAATGTTTTTTTAATGGATCTCTTTTCGTGGGACTCAGCGTTGTTAACAAACTAGAAGAGATCTTTCTTTCTTTCATGGAAATCAACCCTACATTCTTATTATATAAGGCACTCTAATACTACAATTATATCAAGTTACAAAAGCTTTGGAAGAAAGGAAGTTGGTTGAGATTGGAATGGTGACGAGGTTGATTGGGAATGATTTCCTTGAAGAGTGTTTCTTTGAGGTTTTTCCCATTGAAGACACAATTTGAAAATGTGAAGGAATTTATCTCTTTGCATGAGAATCCAACAAGCGTTTGATTCTAAAAGACATAATCTGTAAATATCATAAGAAAAATCCATAAACACTTTACTCTTGGCTAGATTGGAATATTGCAAGTATTGCTTTACCCTTTTGTTGAAGGATCTCGTGATAGATTAGGATAAGAAAATTGTTGAGACTCTCCACAATGAGCATGTTAGGTTGTGGAGATTGTTTTCATAAGTGAAAGTGTTGAAGAATGTACACTAAGAGTCTTTGTACACTTTCCACATTTGTCTCACCGGGTTGAGTGGTGCAAACCCCAAGAAAAAAATTGGCCTTGAAAAATGTGCCCAATATACCGGGAAACGTGCTCTTTTCATATAGGTGATATTTTTGAACCATAGGATTATGGGATGGTTTTGGCCCATGGTTTTGATACCCATGGTATTGTAAAACTACTTAATGTTAGGAATTAGAGAACAAATATGCAGAAATAATTCCTCAAACCACAATGTAGGGAAACTATATAGTAGAATTATACATGCGAAATATAACAACATAAATAAATAATGCACAAAAGAAGACAAGACAAGATTTAAAGTGGTTCACCCAATGTGGCCTAAATGCGCCAAGCAAGCTTGCTCATATTTTATTATCAAAAGAGTAAAATAACTCTCATAGTCTTCTCTCAATTATGAACTCACAACAGAATTCCAAAGATGCTAAACCACATCTAAACCACAATTGACACCCAATTGCTTAACCTTGATCACTCTTGATCACCTCTTGATCACTAAGACTCAAGACCTCTTGAACACACAAGATATCTTCAAGATACCCTAACACCTCTATTTATAAGATTACAATCCTTTAAGAAGTCCAAAATCCGACCCTAGAAGTTTGAAATTCATGACCTTTCATCTTCCCATGGCTAGAAAAGAAACTGTCATGACCTTTCATCTTCCCAATTCGAACTCCACACTTCAATACTGATTTGAGAAGACCAAAAACAGGCTCCACACCCCAAAAATATCCCACTTGGAGACTATTCCTACTGAGAAAAGTTCTCAACCCTTCATTATCAACCATGAAGGCTAATCAAATTGGAACACAACTTCAACTTCTCCCTTGTGACCGCCTTAGTCATCATATCTATAGGATTCTGACTGGTATGAATCTTTTCCAGCTTCAACTTATCTTCTTCCAAAGTTTCCTTGATGAAATGATATCTTAGCTGAATGTGCTTTATCCTAGAGTGAAAAGTGGAGTTCTTCACTAAATGAATAGCTCTCGACTATCACTGTGTAGTCTCCCAACTTCCTGCTTATGACCCAACTCATCAAGAAACTACTGTAGCCAAATCATCTCCTTACTTGCCTCTGTGGAAAAAACATACTCAGCCTCTGTGGTTGACAAAGACATAACCTTTTGCTGTGAAATCCAACTCACCTTTGTATCACCAACCATAAATAGATAACTGTCATGCTCCTCCCGCTGTCCAAATCTCCCCGCCATGTCTGAATCTACATAACCATGTAATGTAGTGTCCGATCCACCAAAACAAAATGCTTCTCCCATGGTCCCTCTCAAATACCGAAGTATCCACTTCACTTCTTTCGAGTGCTCTCTACTTGGATCACTCATAAACCTGCTCACTGCTCCTAATGCATAAGCAATACAAGGCCGAGTGCATACCATAGCATACATCAAGCTACCAACCACTGATGAGTATAGTACCCTGGACATCTAGATTTTATCCTCCTCAGTCTTGGGACTCTGCTCCTTTGATAATTTAAAGTGACCTGCCAAAGGGGTACTAACTGGTTTAGCATCTTGCATACTAAACCTCTCCAAGACCTTCTTTATGTACTCTTCTTGAGATAACACCAACTTCCTCTCTTTCCTGTTCTGAGTTATTCTCATACCAAGGATTTGTTTTTCTACCCCAAATCCTTCATAGCAAAGGAGTCACCTAGCTGCTTCTTAAGTACCTTTATTTCCTACATGTTCTTCCTTACAACAAGCATATCATCCACATACAAGCACATAATAATATAACTACCATCAAGAAACTTCTTGATGTACACACAATGGTCTAAGTGACACCTAGAGTAACCCTGCTCCTACATAAAACTATCAAACTTCTTGTACCACTGTTGTGGAGCTTGTTTTAGGCCATATAAGCTCTTCTTCAATTTGCACACTAACCTCTCCTTCCCTTTGACCTCATAACCCTATGGTTTCTGCATATATAATTCCTCCTCCAACTCACCATGAAGGAATGTAGTCTTCACATCCAACTTCTCTAAGTCCGGTCTTCTACTGCTACTAAACGAAAAATAGTTCTAATAGAAGTCATTTTAACAACATGAGAAAAATTTCATAAAAGTATATACCTTTCTTCTGTGCAAATACCTTGACCACCAACCTGGGCCTTGTATCTTTTCTTACCTCCATTTTCCTCTTTGATTCTATACACCCACTTGTTCTATAATGCTCTCTTGCCCTCAAGTATCTCTACTAGATCCCAAGTATGGTTTCCATAAGTGATCTATGCTCTTCATCCATGTCTTGCTCCCACTTCTTCCCGGCATCCACCTACAATGCTTCCTCAAAGAACTTTGGCTCTCCACTATCAGTGAGCAATAAATAATTCAAAGATGGAGTAAATTGTTCAGTTCCCTTCTTACCCTAGAATACCTTCTCACCTTAGGAGTTTGGGGTTCTGATGAGTAGGTTCGACGAATTGGCTATGTCGAAACATGCTACACTGAACCATCCCCTTGGACACCTTGTTGTCGTAATGTCCTCTAACACTATGTATTCTTTCTTTGATTCCTCTTTTTGTTCTAGCTACTTGATCTTTATACATGAATTTTTCATTAAAGACAATATCTCTAGACCGAAATATTTTCTTGTCCTTAAGACTCCAAACATGGAAACCAAAGTCATCCTCACCATATCCAAAAAGGTGTATTTATCAGACTTAGCCTATAACTTGGTCATATAATCTTTATCAATGTGAACAAATACCTCACATCCAAATAATCTAAGAAATGAGTAATCAATTTTCTTACCAGACCAAGCCTCCTTAGGTGTACCTCCATCCAAAGCCATAGATGGTCCTCTCGTTAATCGGATAAAAAATGTGCTCACGCTTCCACCCAAAACATGAGTGGCAGCCCCGCATGTAATATCATGCACTTATCATGCTCTATGATTGTCTGTTCATTCTCTCTGACACTCCATTTTCTGTGGAGTATTTGGAACCGTTCTTTACCTGTGGATCCCATTTACCAAATAGTAATCAAGAAATTCATTGCTGCAATACTCCCCTCCATTATCCAACCTGAGACATTTCAACTTGAGACCTATTTCATTCTCAACCAAGGATTTCCATCTTTTGAAGGTTTCAAACACATCATATTTCTTTCTAATACAATATACCCAAAATTTTCTAGTTGCATCATCAATGAAAGTGACATAATAACATGAATCACCAATAGATTTTACCTTAGTTGGCCCCATACATCTGTATGCACTAAATCTAACTTACCCTCCTTCTTGGAGGTCCAATCTTGAGGAATCTCACCCACTTTTGTATTCCATAAACACAGTCCTCACAGAAGTCTAAATCTAACTCCTTTAATCCAGGAAACCTGTCCTTTATAATCTGTATGCCCTTTTGACTCATATGACCGCCAAGTCTTTGGTGCCACAAAGTTGCATCTCCATCTGCAACAACTAAATTGCAATAATCAACACCATTGGTTAAATACAAAGTACTATTTTTCTTACCTCTTGCAACCACAAGAGCTCCCTTGGTAACCTTCAAGAATCTGTTGTAAAATTGACCGCATGACCATCACTACCCAAATTAATCAACGATATCAAGTTTTCCTAAACTTAGGCATGTGCCGAGGTCCTTAAGTAGCCATGTGTTCCCATTTTGCATTTTACCTGAACACAACCTTTCCCTACTATGTTGCATGGTTCATCATCACCAAGATATACATGTCCAAAATCTCCTTGAACAAAATCAGTAAAGTAATGTCTATGTGGGGTGGCATGGAAAGAAGCCCCTGAATCTAACACCCAAGACTTAGTAATATTATCTAAAGAAATAATTAAGGCATCCTGACAAACATCACCTCTTTGCCACATTTACCTCTTTAGTTTCCTCCTTCTTGTTCTTCTTATCCTGAAGAGCCCAACAATCTTTCTTAGCATGACCAACCTTCCCACAGTGCCAACATTCTAACTTACTCTTGGACTTTGACCTTCGCGATCATTCAACTTCCCATGGTTACATTTCCCTCGTTCTTTTGTCTCCCTCTTCTCTCCAATGTCAAATCATTTCTAGAAGTAGAAGAATCTTTGGTGCCCTTCCTTCACATTTCCTCGCTTAGGATCACACCTATTACATCCTCAAACTTCAGCTTTGAATTATTAGAGACTGAATTACTTACAGCCATAACCAAGTTTTCCTAGCTATCTGGTAAGGAGCACAAAATCGACAAAGCCCTAACCTCATCATCAAAGTCAATTTTTATCAAGTTTAACATACTCAGAACCTTATTAAATTCATTCAAATGAACATCAATAGAACCATTCTCAGACATCTTCATATTAAAACAATTTTTCATCAAAGATATTTTATTAGAGGCAGAGGGTTTTTCATATAACTTCCCCAACACACTCATGAGAACTTATGTGGTCTTCTCCTGCGATATGTTGAAAGCAACCAAAGATGCAAGGCATAATTGAATTGCCCCGAGTGCCTTTCTATCCAAAAAATCCCAATCCTCGTCCGACATGGCTACAAGTTTCTTTGCGTTTCCAACCAAAGGAACATGGAGGTCCTTTTGATATAAGTAATCCTCCATTTGCATCTTCCACAAACCAAAGTTTTTCCCATTGAAATTTTCAACCCTTGATCTTCCCTCATCCGCCATTACTCCCACTCAAGCTAAACTTTCTCTGTGATTTACCACTTCAACAAAAAACCACCAAAGCTCTAATACCAGTTGTTAGGAATTAGAGAACATGTTAGGAAATAAGGGATAAAATATGTGGAATAATCCCTCACGTAGAATCGCAAGCACAAGTAGAAACTAATATGTAGAAAATATTGCTGGATCTTAAATAAAATTGCGAGAATAAAATAACACAACACAAAGAGACAATATTTAACGTGGTTCACAAAATTTGGGCTATGTCCACCAAGAATCCCTTGCTCAAATTTTATTACAAGCCACCGCTCTCTTAATACAATACCTAGATCTGTTTGGAGCTATGCTCAATAAACTATACAGAATTCACACCTGAATTCAAAACACATCTGCAATGTTACATTATACCTAGCATATACATAAAACCATATAAGTAGACAACTACTTAAGAAGTTTTACAAAACCGATGGGTATCAAAACCATGGGCCAAAACTGTCCCATAAACCTATGGGTCAAAAATCCCACCCATATGAGAAAAACACGTTTCTCGGTATATCAAGCACGTTTTAAGGCCAATTTTTTTTTCGAGGCCTAAACCATGCAAACCCACCAACTCGGGGTCACACCTCAGATCCTCGCTTGAGGAACGACGGCCCGAACCTGAACCTCAAGCGTGACAACTTCAAAAAATGTATAGTACTCTTAGTGTATAGTCTTCAACACTTTATCACATGAAAATAGGCTCCACAACCTAACAAAACAAATATGTGGAAACAATTCCTCAAACCACAACAGTAGGAAACTATATAGCAGAATTATACATGCAGAAATATAACAACATAAATAAATAAAGCACAAAAGAAGATAAGACAATATTTAACGTGGTTCACCCAATGTGGGCTACGTCCACCAAGAACTTGCTCATATTTTATTATCAACAACAAGTAAAATAACTCTCATGAGTCTTCTCTTAGTTATGAACTCATAACTGAATTCCAAAGATGTTAAACCACATCTAAACCATAATTGACATCCAATTCTTAACCTAGATCACTCTTGATCACCTCTTGATCAAGATAAGACTCAAGACCTCTTTAACACACAATATATCTTCAAGATACCCTAACATCTCTATTTATAAGATTACTGATCCTTTAAGAAGTCCAAAAGTGACCTAGAAGTTTGAAAGTCATGACCTTTCATCTTCCCATGGATGGAACAGAATCTGTCATGACCTTTCATCTTCCCAATTCAAACTCCACACTTCAATACCGATTTGAGAAGACCAAACAGCTCTATCATCACCAATCGGCACTATGATAATTCTTCACCGGGAACTCCTCATGCTATGATTATTTACTAATGCACGCCTTTAGTTTGGTGGATATAAACTGAAACAAAACAACAACAGAACACAAGAATACCATAGACTATGATAAGACATAATGATGACAAATCTGAAATACCAAAGTAAATTATAATATTAACATGAAATTGTTACAATCTCACCCATGAGGCACTTCGGGTGTTATTGACTTCACTTGCCTTTCACAAAGACTATGGGAGAAACTTTACAATTACACCTTTTAGTGGCTTCTTCAACACACTTTTAAGCGTGGCTTCCTTCGCACACTTCCTACAATATTTCTCACTACTTCCTTCTATGCTAAATGAGGGGGGTGGCCTCTCTATTTATAGAACTTACAGAGGCTTATACATCTTATCTCTAAGATAGGATAAGAAATCCATTCTGACGAATCATATTCCATACCTTAACTCTTATCTGTACATGTAAGCTTATCTTTTAAGATAAGATAAACCTTATCATTTTACATGGGTTCCACATTTTTAGACTTTTTACAAATAAAATACACAAAATATTTATGACCTCACTCCTTGTCCTTATTACCAATATAATATTTCTAATTCCTAATCATGTAGACCCTACTTCTCTAATTACCCAAACTTTGACATTTTAACATTACCGGACCACTTACGACAAATATTTACTTTTACAACATTCCTATTGTACTTTGACTATTCCATGTACTCCACATTATTGGTGGCGTCGCCGTATCTTTGGTAGCGCCATTATCTTCTATCGGATGCTACTACTAATTACACTTAACAACATCCTATTCCTAATACATACATTAATGAAATAGAAATTATGGAGGAAAATTTTAGTGTCGACATCTTCCCCCTTCCTAGCTTCTACTCCGTCCTCGGAGTAGACTATTCTAGTGCTTGGAAAATCTTCAACTTGTCGTGGTTGACCCATTTCGTAATGGGAGTGCCATCAATTCCTCCAGTCAGTACATACCATTTTCATTTACACTAATTTCTGCTTTATTTTGTAGGGCCCCATCCATTTTGGAAGAAATTTTCTCTGTCTTCTTTTTTTGTATCGGAATCATATACTAGAACCAAGTCATTCACATGAAATGGAGACCATAGGATCTTTTGATCAAAGTAATCATACGCTTCATTTTCTTCTTATAGCTTGTATCCTTAGCTATTTCCCTCATTTCCTCTAGCAAATGAAGATGTACCAACCTTTCTTTTCTTGAATCACTTTCATCCATCCTTTCATTTTCATAACTCTCACGGTGGGAATATCAAACTCAATAGGAAGAAGCTGGATCAATGCCATAGGCCATATTTGAAATGGGAGTATCCTGTTCTTGACTTTGATGTTGCCCTATATGCCCACAATCTTGCATGAATCCTTTTATCCCATTTATGTACTGCAAGGCCGCATCTTTTGCTAGAATTTGACACAACACAAAATTTGTTCGTTCCACTTTGTCCATTTGTGCTTGGCTTGTATGTTGTTGCCTTCTGTGCTTAATAGAAAACTTATTGACTAGGGCTTCTACCACCTCATTAATGAAGTGGCTTCCTTGATCTATTACAATTTCTAATGGACAACCAAATCGGTGACATGATGCGTTCATATATGAACCTTGCCACTTCATCCATGGAAGTTTTTCAATGGCCTAGCTTCAACCCACTTGGTTAAATAATGTGGCAACTACAATATACTTATTTTGGCGTGAGGTAGTTGGAAGTGGACCTACAATGTCTAATTCCCCACTTTTCAAAGGGACCAAGTGGAAGAATAGGGCATAATGGAGTGATGAAGTCTTACGGTTACCATGTGTTTGAAAAATATCACATGTCTTACAATAATTATAACAATCTTTAAAAGAGTGGGCGGTGATAACTGCATCAAGATCCTTCTTCTTTGTAAGTTGTCGAGAGAAGTCCCTCCACATGTACCATTGTGGAATTCTTCTATCAGTTCCTTCCCTTGATCACGTCCATTGCCCTCTTGTCTTTGTCCATCGGGTCCTATTCGAAATAATACTCCATGCGAGAATAGAATATGGACGGTAAAGCTTGAGTAATCTTTCTCTTAGTCTTTGCATTGGCACCATCGGGAAACTTGAATTCATTGAGATAATTCCAAATATCTATGTATTCACTAGGGATTGTGTCGAGGGATAACAATGTTGCATCGGGAAATCATCATCATCACAAGATGATCCTAAACCATCATAGGCTCGAGAGAGTGCATCTGCATTGACATGCTTCTTTCCTGGCCTATCTATAATATCAAATTCAAATTCTTGTAGCAAAATTATCCATCTTGCTATCCTCACGATGGGTTAGGCTTATTTATAATATATTTTAGAGCTCATGATCTATTCTGACTAGAAATTTTTCCCTAGCAAGTAATTTCTAAACTTCTTTCTACAAGAAAATGATAGCTTGAGCCTCTTTTTAGTTCGAGTATAATTTACCTCAGCACTACTCATTTGTCTGCTCCCAAAGTAAATTGGATGTTCATTCCCATTTTCATCCTTTTGGCTCAAAGTACTTCCTAGTCTTTGCATCGAGGCATCGGTGTACACAATGAATGGCTTGCTCATCTGGATTCTTTAAAAGCAGGTGAAGACACGGGGCTTCCTTTAGTTGTCCAAAAGCTTCATGCGCCTTATTTCTGGTTCATAAGTAACATCCTTCTTCAAGAAGCTGGGTTAGTGGGTCATGCAATCTTTGAGAAATTCTTGATGAACCTTCTATAGTAACCCACATGGCCTAAAAATGATCTCAACTTACTTCTATTCATAGGAAATGGTAAATCTTTGATTTTGAAACTTTATCGGGATCGAGTACCAATACCATCTCTGGATACAACACGCCCTAACAAAACGCCTTTAGAACATCCAAAGACACACTTTGTAGGGTTTAGTGAGGCTTGTGCTTCATCTAACCTTTGAAATGTTGTCTCCATTTAGTGCGAGTGGTCAACTTGCTCCCATAGATGCAAAAATCATCCGAGAAATACTCACGATGAAGGTCCCAATGTAGGGTTGAACACCCTATTCATCAAATTTGGAATGTTCTTTGGAGCATTACACAACCCAAAGGCATAACTCTATAAGCAAGCGTTCCCCAAGGAGTGGTGAGCGTGGTCTTGACAGATCTTTTCTGCTATACAAACTTGGTTGTAGCGCATTATATCCATCAAGCAAAACTATAGCACTCTGGCGACTACTTCGTCCAAGATCTGATCGAAAATGGAAGAGGGTAATGATCCTTCTTTGTTGCCTTATTGAGCTTCTGTAATCAACACAAATGCGTAGCTTCCCATTCTTTTTATTGAGATCACAATGATAGGAGAAACCCATTACGAATTCTCCATGACAAATATGAATCTGCGTCAAGCAACTTATCTATTTCTTCTTTTACGAGTCTTGGAAAAATTAGGATTCATTCTATATGGCATTTGCTTTATGGGCTTAGCACCATCTACCAGCTCAATAGAATGTTCTACCCAACTTACTTGTGGAGTTCCTTGTAATCAAAAGTGAATAGGTGTATGTACCTTGAAAGAGAGCTGGAGGTAGGATTCCTTCTCACTCTCCATCAAGCATCACCAATCTTTATTTGTTGGAGACGATCATCAACTTCTTCTTGAGATAATTTTATGGGGTCATGAGTTGGTGTGGTGGAAGGATATCCATATTTGAAACATCAACCTCACTTTCTTCATCTTCGGTGTCCACTTCTTTGGTACTTAGAGTAATCGAGAGGATGTCGATCATCGGTTTCATCACTTGAATCCACAGGTTACGCCTTATGATGCCGAGGGATCACATTTATCTTCACCCTCTCTCTACCACGTCCAAGTGTCATGAAACCTTCATTCCGGTAGTTTCTTGCATGAACTCTCCTTAGCCATGGTCTTCCCAAGTGACATTGGGTACACAACAGTACCATTTTCATCACTGAAAGTCTACCACACATCTGACACCCATAATGAGATATTTCCACATTTGAAACTACACCTTCTAGTTTAGTTTTTCCTTTATTTAATGACCTTAACATAAGTGTTGAAGGGCGATCAATTTTTAAACCCAACATATTCATTACAGACTCGGTCATTACATTAACTGCAGACACCTCCATCAACTAAGACATCATGAATTGAAATACCATTACATAATACCTCGGCTTGTGGGCATAGGGATCGCCTCTGCCTCCAAAACAGGACCTCAACCTCCTTCTTCGTTGAGCATTGAGTCCACTTCGCAGCTCCCACCTCTTCTCAGAAGACATAGCCAAGAGTTGACCATATGTAATATTTGCAGGCCTTTTGGACAGATCTTCCAAGATGGAGTATGGTCCTTGCCCCTGTGAAATCAGAAAATCCTGCACACCCAACTTTCTTCTCCTATGTTTCTTACTAGTTTCTCCTTTCATCTTCTTAGGATCATTTCCATCTTGATTATCTTTTTCTTTCTTTCTTTTTGTTACAAACACATCTACTTCATTATTTCTGCTCTTATCTACTACATCAAAAGAATTCACAGGTGCTTTTCCTTTATCATTATCTCCTTTACCAGATGTAGAAGCTCTATCTGGACAATTATACTTATAATGACCCTTTTTATAACAACCATAACATACAACTTCAGAAATATTTCTTTTTGGACCTCTATCTCCTCCGAGAACAAAATTCCTTTCCTTGAAGAAGATTAATAGTTAAGCGACCCATCTTTTTGAGCAATCTTCATACTCGGTAGATGTACTAGGAGAAATATTTGTGCTCACCGAGAGTGGTTGTGGATTACGGACCAAAGGTCTTTGGTGTAGGCTCTACTTTAGCAACAATTTCTTTGGGCTCCTCTTCCATGCTTTCTTCTTTGCCTTCTTGCAATCTCCTTTGCTTGTTGATGGTAGGTGGGAGGTCATACTTCACTCATTGTCGATCTCTGGATTCATCCCAAGAATGAAGTGCTTACGGAGGATATTATCCACGCCATTCATCAACCCATCCGCTAATCCTTCCTTCCGGATCTGGGCATCGAGCTTCCTCCTTATCTCTAGAACACGAGCATGATAATCCCTTATCTTCTCCTTCTCTCCTTGGGTTAGCTTTGTGATATCGATCATGAGATCTGCATATCTGTTGTTCACCAAATTCTCAAGAAAACTTTGAGTTAATAAATCCCATGAGTTTTTCACATTATCACCTAGTGTTTCAAACCACCTAAGTCTTTGAACCATCCAAAAGGTAGGAAAAATTCAGTCCATTGTTCCCTTCTTATAAGGCCATTACAAATACAAGATCGTTTAAACTCTTGAATGAAAAAGGAAGCATCTTCATTAGATTGGGCTGAAAAAACAGGAATCTTCCCCATTTTCAAAAGTAACCACCGTGAAATACCAACCCACAAGTACAATCAACAAGACTTATGTGCACAAATAATTGGAATCACTTTGTAAGTGAAAGTAGAATAGAAATGACCATGGTAAACTATGGTAAAACTTGACTTCTTGTAGTAAAAGCTGACTTTCTTGTGGTAAACACTATTCACAAAGTAAAAAGAGATTCTTTGCGGTAAATACTATTCACGGTAAAAGTGACTTTTTGCGGTAAATACTATTCTGCGACAAAATGACTTTACCATGGTAACTACTATTCACGGTAAAAATGACTTTAGCATGGTAACTACTATGCACGGTAAAAACAAGGTTACCCTCCAATTGATTTTTGACTAAGTGGGAATATCTCTCCGGAAAATCCACCAGCGAGGAATGGTCTAAAGAACGGAACCAAAATGTCATCACCAATCAAGCACTATGATAATTCTTCACGGGAACTCCTCATGCTTTATGATTATTTATTAATGCACAACCTTTAGTTTGGTGGATATAATCTGGAAACAAAACAACAACAGAACACAAGAATACCATCGACTATGATAAGACATAATGATGACAAATCTGAAATACCAAAGTAAATTATAATATTAACATGAAATTGTTACAATCTCACCCATGAGGCACTTCGGGTGTTATTGACTTCACTTGCCTTTCACCAAGACTATGGGAGAAACTTTACAATTACACCTCTTAGTGGCTTCTTCAACACACCTTTAACTGATGGCTTCCTTCGCACACTTCCTACAATATTTCTCACTACTTCCTTCTATGCTAAATGAGGGGGGTGGCCTCTCGTATTTATAGAACTTACAGCTTATCCATCTTATCTCTAAGATAGGATAAGAAATCCATTCGACGAATCATATTCCATACCTTAACTCTTATACGTACATGTAAGCTTATCTTTTAAGATAAGATAAACCTTATCATTTACATGGGTTCCACATTTTTAGACTTTTTACAAATAAAATACACAAAATATTTATGACCTCACTCCTTGTCCTTATTACCAATATAATATTTCTAATTCCTAATCATGTAGACCCTACTTCTCTAATTACCCAAACTTTGACATTTTAACATTACCGGACCACTTTGACAAATATTTACTTTTTACAACATTCCTATTGTACTTTTGGTATTACCGTACTCCACATTATTGGCGGCGTCATCTTTGGCGGTGCCGTTATCTTCTATCGGATGCTACTACTACTAATTACACTTAACAACATCCTATTCCTAATACATACATTAATGAAATAGAAATTATGGAGGAAAATTTTAGTGTCGACAAACTCCACACCCCAATACTTAGCATGTTTGTGATTGATCTACTTATCTAATTTTGTGCATATGGTAGGGTTCATGTAACATTCGAGATGCGTGTGAATTCAGTGTGAATTTTTTTAGAATTTGTTAAGCATAGCTCCAAACAGAGCATATGGATATTATATTGAGAGAGCGGTGGCTTGTAATAAAATATGAGCAAGTGATTCTTGGTGGGCGTAGCCCAAATCGGGTCAACCACGTTAAACATTGTCTCTTTGTGTTGTTCTTTTATTATTCTCGTAATTTTATTTCAGATCTGTAATATTCTCTACATATTAGTTTCTACAATTGCAATTCTACGAGGATTGTTTCGCATATTTTATCCCTAATTCCCTAACATTTGGTATCGAGCCTATTTTGGTTTCATCAAGTGTTGAATCATAGGGAAAGTTTTATCTTTAGTGGGAGCTATGGAAAATGATGGAAGATCAAGGTTGATAAATTCAATGGGAATAATTTCAGTCTTTAGAAGATGAAGATGGAGGATTTCCTTTTATCAAAATGATATTTATATTCCGTTGTATGAGAAACTTTGCAAACCCTCGAGCATGACGAATGTGGAATGGGATTTGCTAGATAGGAAGGCACTTGGTATAATATGGATGTGTCTTACATCTTTGGTATTATTTAATGTTTCAAAGGAGAAGAATACAAAAAAACTCATGGATGCATTAGGGAAGTGTTGATGAAAATAAGCTCAGACATCTTTTGAGGTCAAGTGACACCATTTTCCCATTTTTGTGCTCTATTCTGAATTTTCACATACCCCAAGCACTTAAGGCCCCAAAGAAGCATTTACCAATAGATAGGAATTTCTTCCCTTTCCGAGAGATATAAAGAATTCCTTAACTCTTCGTATTTTTCAAATTACGGGTTGGGCCTGACGAGGATTTTTTCCAAAAGTAAGCCTGGTGGGCCAGGGAAGAATTTTTCCAGGAAAATGTAGGCCGACCTGCCCATGGGATAACATTTTTCCAAAGGCGGGTCTGCAAGGGGCTATGAAGGAAATTTTTCCCAAAATGAGAAAGTGGGTTGAGGGTGGCTCATGCGAGGGGACTTTGAAACTTTTTCACTTTTCACAAATGGCACGATTTTAATTTGTAGGGGGCATGAGCTACGGGGTCTCGGTGGTTGTTGAAAAGTCACAAAGCCACTGGGAGGGTGCCACATGTCTCAATGACCCAACTCAAGGATATACTCCAAAGCGGAGACCCCAAACAAGTGCCAAGCCTCCACATGTCCCATTGTTTGAAAAGGGATAGAGTAGATTGTTGAAAAGTCACAGAGCTAGCTAGAAGGTACCACGTGTTAACTCGGTGTAAATTCAAAGACCAACTCGAAAGCGGAACCCCAAATAGTCGTAGGCTTGCCACATGTCCTAGGTCTGAAAAGGGAATAGATTGGGCCTAAAACAACTAAGTATAAAGGTGTTGGTGGAAGGGGCCACGTGTCGAATCAGCCGCTACTTACTTAAAGGAAAATATCGAAGCGGGTTTCGGATGAACACGGGTCTTCCACGTGTCAGTGGTCGACTTATGCCTCTCACGAGAAAAATAGACTTAGCCAAAATGTAAAGAGCCCGAACAAAGCTCGAACCCGGCCTGAGCGGTGCCATGTGTCGCATCGGTGTAATTTCAAAGGCGCACCCCAAAAGCGGTCCCAAGCGAGTGCTAGCTCGCCACGTGTCCCAGTGCAGAAAGGGTGAAAGCGTCCATTGAAAATTCCAAGAGCTGCTGAGAGGTCTCCACATGTCTAGATAATGAAACTTAAAAGGTAAAGTCTAGGGGTAATTTTTGAACATGCGCGAAGCCGCCACGTGTCTTAGGTCGAGAGCAGTGAGAAATCAACATAAGGGACTCAAGAAAATACAAAGGGATCCGAGGAGCTCATGCAGATGCCACCATGTGTCATTCCAACATGATTTCAAGAGTGAAATCTAGGGCCAAATCTTCAAGGTACGTGAGGCTGCCATGTGGACTTGAGTATAGGATAGACTCTTTTAAATATTACATGCCCGTGACCATGATCTTCAAATAGCCATATCTTTTGGTGGAAACTCATATTTGAGTGGAGAAGACTTTTGAAACATCTCAACACCCTTTGCACCATGGAAGTAAAAAATACTAGTTTTAGTAGGATTTGGTGGGTGAAAAATGGGATAATGTAGTTTAGGCCATTAATGTAGAATCGATTATTTGGCTACTAGATGCAGATTAGATTTGATCTAATTCACCATTCTTCTTTCTTCAACATGCCGAGATAGGCACAACAAGAAGATTTGATATATTGTGGGGTGGATCCGTAGTGGGAATTGATGGTTGGTGGTTGGACTTTAAGAGAAGAGTGAGTTTCTCTTCTTTCCCTCTGATTTTCATCGTCTATATATTGTAACACTTCTCATTTGAGAAGGGGGAGACATTATGGGATGTGGGAAACTCAAAGTTGTTTCTTGACTCCATTTGAGATGTAAGCCTTCTCTTATGCTTGGTGAGCATATTTGTGCCTTTGAGCACCCATGTAATAGTCTGTGCACCTTATAGAGCAATAAAATATTGTTTTGTGGCGTCTTTCAACCCTTGGCATCGTTTTGTTGTTTCTTTGTGCCTCTCTATCTCATGTTTTCTCCCTATGTATGTATTTCATGTTTTTAGGTGTAAGATGTCATGCTTCATGGATTTTCGATGGTGGATTTGGATCTGGGTCCATGTCACTTGTATCAGCCCCCTTAGTCCAATTTTCCCTATTTCATTCTTCCTCATCAAATTATCATGCCACTTCCTTTTCTAGTGTATCACCACTTAGTGTAGGCTCTTTCACCCTCTCTCTCTTCATGTCTCCTTGGAATGGTTAGATTAGGATTAGATTACGTTGTGCCTAGGTGGAGTAGCTTGTAGTAGTTAGACTAGGAAGCAAGAACTAGATTTCTCTAGAGGGCCATCTCAAGTCGACAAGTACCATAACTTGAGAGATGGTCCCATGTTGTGAAATCACACAAAATCACCCACACACACCAAATTCCATTTGGGGGTCTTTGTGATCTGCACTAACTTGAGAATTTGTATTAAAAATCCTCACGCCTAATAATATATTTTTAATGAAAATTTTGTTTACTATAAATATGTCTAAGAATGGTTTAATATCATGTTATTTAAATGATTTTATTATGATTGTAAATATGCTAGATCGAGTTCTGATAGAATTTGATGAAGAGGTTAGGGATTTATTAATTTTGTGCTCTTTACCTAAGAGTTGGAATAACCTGATAATGGAGGTAAGCAACTCGGTTCTAACTAACTCAAAGTTGAAGTTTTAGGATGTTGTAGGGGTGATTCTAAGTGAGGAAATGTGAAGAAAAATATCTTGGGAATATTCTACTTGAGGGAATGCTTTGACAGTGGAAACTAGAGGGAGACAAAATAATAGAGGAAGTCATGGAAAATTGAAAGATCAGGAAAGGTCAACATCTAAAAGCAAGATAGTATGTTAGCCTTGTGGAAAGTATGGGCATGCGAAGAAGGATTTTGGGAGCTTCGGAGACAAGAATAAATAACAGGAAGAAAACATGGAGGAAAATTTGGCAAGCAGGTAATGTATGTTAGGATGCTTTGATTCTTTCTTTGCATAATATTGTTGAATCTTGGGTTTTAGATTGGGGCTTCTTTCCATGCTACTCCACATAGGCATTATTTTGTTGATTATGTTCGAGGGATTTTGGGCATGGTTTTCTTGGTGATGATGATGAGCCTTTACAACATATTTGGAAAAGGTTTTGTTTAGGTTAAGATGTAGAATGTGAATACTTGTCTATTGAAGGATGTTAGACATGTTCCTACATTAAGACGCAATTTTATATCGGCGGGGGTAGTTAGGAAGTGATGGTTGTCTTGTGATATTTAAAGAGACTCTTGGAAGGTTACCAAGGGTGTTGTTGTAGTGGGAAAAGGTAAGAAGGTTGGAACCTTGTATTTAACAACTGATAGTACTAATACTTGTAATTTTGTGGCTTTAAACATAGATCTGACATTGTGGCACTTTAAGCTCGGTCGTATGAGCCATAAGGGCATGAAGATCATAAAAATAATTTTCCTAGATATATAGAAACATGTTTAGAGTTTTGTGAGAACTTTGTATATGGGAAACAAAAGCGAGTAAGGTTCCTCAAAGTTGAACCTATGAAGAAAGATAATAAGTTTGGATCAGGTACATTCGATGTATGGGGACTAGCTTAGGTATCATCTCTTGGAGGTTTGAATTTATATGTTACTTTTATTGATGATACAACAAGGAAAGTTTGAGTATATTGTATTATAAATAACTCTGATGTCTTTGACACTTTTTTTAAATGGAAATCATTGGTAGATAATGAAATAGGTCTTAAGCTAAAATGTCTCAGGTCAGATAATGGAGGGGAGTATTAAAACATTGAGTTTGATGATTATTGTTCTAAGAATGGAATTTGTAGGAAAAATACGGTTCTAGGAACTCCGTAGTAGAATGGGGTGTCAGAAAGGATGAACTAAACAATAATGGAATGTGCTAGGAGCATGAGGTTATATGCAGATCTTTTGCCACTTTAGTTTTGGGTAGAGCGGTGAGCATAGTTATGTACTTGATAAATAGAGGACCCTCAAGTGATTTGGATGGAGGCATACTTGAGGAGGCTTGGTATGGTGAGAAAGTTGATTACTCATTTCTTAGATTCTTTAGATGTGAGGTATTTGTTGATATAGACAAGGATGATAGGACTAAGATAGAGGATAAAAAAAAAATGCACCTTCATTGGTTAATGTGGTGATGACTTTGGATTTAAATGTTGGAGTATTAAGGACAAGAAAATCATTCGATCTAGGGATGTGGTCTTTAATGAAAAATTCATGTATAAGAAACAATTACGTAGGAAAACATGGAATAATCCAAGAAAGAATATGCAATGGTAGAGAATCTTCGGATGGGAAAGTGACTCATGAATTAGTTTAGGAACCTACTCAACAAGAACCCCAAAATCCTATATTGAGGAGGTCTTCTAGGGTAAGAAGAGAACTGAATGATTTTCTCTTTCTCTTTATTATTTATTACTCATTGACATGTGGAGAGTGAAAGATATTTCATGAAGCAATGTAGGTAGATGGTAGGAAGAAGTGGAAGAAAGCCATGAATGAGGAGTATAAGTCTCTCATGGAGAACCGGACTTGGGATTTGCAAAGCTAACTAAAGGAAAAGAGCATTATAGAAAACGTGGGTGTATAGAGTCAAGGAGGAAGAAGGAGGAAAGAAAATATACAAGGCCCGATTGGTGGTCAAGGGTTTACATAGAAAAAGGTATATATTTCGATGAGATTTTTTTCTCCTGTAGTAAAAGTGACTTCTATTAGAACTATTCTTAGAATAGTGGCAGTTGAAGACTTGCACTTAGAACAACTAGATGTAAAGACTAAATTTCTCCATGGTGATTTAGAGGAGCTATATATGTAGTAGCCGAGGGCTATGAGGTCAAACGTAAAGAGGAGATGGTGTGCAAACTGAGAAGATTATATGACCTTAAACAAGCTCCGTGTCAATGGTATAAGAAATTTGATAGGCTGCATGATGGACGAAGGTTATTTTAGATGCCATTCGACCATTGCGTATCTTTAAATAAATTTGAGGATGACAATTATATTATTTTGTGTTTGTATGTGGATGACATGTTGGTTGCAGGAAAGAACATGCATGAAATAAAAGTAGTCAAGAAGGAGCTAAGTGACTCCTTTGATATGAAGGATTTGGGTGCAGCTAAACAAATCCTTGGTATGAGGATATCTAGGAATAGGAAGGAACAGAGACTGAATTTATCTCAAGAAGAGTACATTAAGAATGTCTTAGAGAGGTTTAATATGTAGGATGCTAAACCGATTGGGACTCCTTTGGCAAGCCATTTCAATTTATCAAAGGAGTTGTGTCCCAAGAAAAAGTAGGAGAGAAACCATACGTCCAAGGTACCTTACTCATTAATGGTTGGTAGTACGATGTATGCCATGGTGTGCACTAGGCCTGATATTGAACATGCAGTGGGAGCAGTGAGTAGATTTATGAGTGATCCAGGTAAAGATTAATGACAAGAAGTAAAGTGGATCCTTCGATATTTGAGAGGGACCATGGGGACAATTTTGTGCTACAATGGATCGAACGCCACTTTACATGGCTATGTAGATTCATATATGGTTGGAGATGTAGACATTAGGAGGAGCATGATATGTTAGATTTACACTATTATGTAGATTCATATATGGTTCGAGATGTAGACATCGGGAGGAGCATGATAGGTTATATTTACACTATAGGTGGGATAACAATGAGTTGGATTTCATGACTACGAGAAGTTGGTGGCTTTGTCAACCACAAAGGTAAGCAAAGAGATGATTTGACTACAAAAATTACTTGACGAGTTAGGGCATAAAAAGGAGGAAAAGAAGCTGCATAATGATAATCAGAGTGCTATACACCTAGTGAAGAACTCTACTTTCCACTTTAGGATGAAGCATATATAGTTAAGGTACCATTTCATCAAGACAACTTTAGAGGAAGAAAATTTGAAGTAGGAGAAGATTCATACAAGTCGAATCATGCATAAATGATGATCAAGGTGGTCACAAGGAGAAACTGAAGTTGTGTTAAGATTTGGTAGGTAGTCACGGATGATAGTGAAGGGTTAAGAAGCTTGCTCAGAGGAAAAATAGTCTCCAAGTGGGAGATTGTTAGGTGGTGGAGCCTATTTTGATGTGTGAAAGTGTTGAATACTATACACTAAGAGTACTATACACTTTCCATAGTTGTCTCGCCGGGGTTTGGGGCCGGCTAGGCCCCGAGTGGGGTCGGGCGTAGCCCCCAATAACTTTTTTTGGCCTTAAAAACCATGCCCGATATAGAGGGAAACATGCTCTTCTCATATAGCCACGATTTTTGACCTATAGGATTATGGGATGGTTTTAGCCCATGGTTTTGATACCCATAATATTGTACAACCTGATTAAGCGATTATCTACTTATGTGTTTTTTTGCATATGGTAGGGTTCATGTAACATTGCAGATGTGTATGAATCTAGGTGTGAATTCTCAGAATTTATTGAACATAGCTCCAAACAGATCTGGTTATTATATTGAGAGAGCGTTGGCTTGTAATAAAATAAGAGCAAGTGATTCTTGGTGGATGTAGCCCAAATTGGGTGAGCCACGTTAAATACTATCTCTTTGTGTGGTTATTTTATTATTCTACACTTTTATTTCATATCTGTAATATTTTTGCATATTAGTTTCTCTTTTCATTGCGATTATGCGAGGGATTATTCTACATATTTTATCCCTTATTCCCTAACAGAGCATTTCTATAATAATTAATTGGTGTGGTTGCATATGGAAATGTTTACAAGAAATAATTGTGCGGATAAAAGACTAAGTCTAATAGAAAGATTTGAAGTAGCTATAATCAAGTACTTTTGAGAGCTTGGGAACCAAATTGATTACATTGCTCCACATGTTTTCTCTCTCTTAAGAAGAAGCTGATATTTTTACATCTTCATGTAAATATCTATCTGGATGATGCTTTTTACCAAGGTATTTCTTTGTAGAGTTTATGACTGGGGAACAAGGAAACTCCTCATGTGATTTCTTACTTTAATCAAAACGTCAACCGAGATGCCGTGGAAGAATCAATTTTTTTATGGTCGCATGTGTGATATAGTTTGGAAGCTATTAGTAAATTCTAAATTTGAAACATTTTCATGGATTAAAACTTCCAATATTGACAACAAAATATATTTTCCGAAATGGCAATGCATTTGATAATTATGCTTTGCTTGATAGATGTCAATAACACAACTTTATATCAATGTGATATGCAAGTTCTTACCAAAATACTTCAAGATGAGCATATAAAAATATTTACCTCATAAATTTAAAGGAAAGTTGTTTCAAAATTTACAAAAGCACCATCCAAACAATAATACATTTTTCATGCACTTCTCTCTATTAATGAGAGATATCGATAACCCTTTGGTGAAAATTGATTTAACAACATGTCCTAAGCTTGATGGAAGATGAATATTTCATAGTTCTTAGCCGAGAGCATTGAAGGTAAGAAACTTCTCTTTCAAACTATCTTTCAAGATAAGGGTGGAATGTTTGTTTCAAATGAAATGGAAGGAGATACAAATAGCAAAGAACTTCCGGGGTACATGGCGAAAGAACATTGGGACATCAAATGGTAATATTTCACCGTAACTAGTACAAAGCACATTAAAGAAAATATTTCTGACAATGTTGAGTGTCTTAGAGATAAACCAGAGAAGTAGATTGTGTTATGCACACCCATATTGGAATTTGTGGTAACATTGATCAATAGAAAAAGGTTGATTCTTTTGAGGTTGAGGCCAGCTCTAGGGACAAGGCTAACCAGGTTTTCATTGCTCAAGGGCATCAAACCATCTTCCATGTTTGAAGTAAATGGCTGGTAAGTTCCTTGGTTTTTTCAATGGAGGATGAATAAGTGGTTTTCTTTTGCTAAGAGGAGTCTTGAGAAAACACTAAATGTGAAGGAAAAATGCATCCGGGGAAGCTTGCAAAAATTTTCAAGGGAGTGAAATTTTTTTCTTATACAAAAATTTTCATTTCAAAAGTGTTCCCTCTCAAGGTATTACAATAAATGGGGCTTTACATGTGAATTATGAACATCAACATAATATATTATTACTACAATTGGTTTTTCCCTTTTTTAAAAGCGTTAGTTCCAAGAGAGCAAGGGCTTAATTATTAAAATCTCTGCTAATTTGAAATAATTAATGCGAGTTGAGGTTGATGAACTCCTAGATCTAATAGAGACCACAATACCAAAGATGAAACAGGGAAAATTTTGTGCTAATAAATAAAGTGATGTCTTAGAGGAAGTGCATGACATCCATGAAGACTTGTTGCATTAATGTGAACTTCTTTACCCAAGGTCGAGATAATGATCTTCTACATATTTTCTAGTTGGAGAAAATTATACAAAGCTTATGAGATGTTCTACATATTTTCTACACCGCACTTGATTATAAAAATCTTATGAAATGCACTACAAAATAGAATTTTTTTTATAGAATCATACGTAATTTGTATTAAATGATCTTTAACGAACAATTTTCTATTAAATAACATTTTTGTCATGTATGCATCATTGTGAAGTACGAACCACTAAAAATTACCGTGTAAGTACATATTTCACAATGTCATACTCTGCATATGCTCTATTATTCACCTCGAACTCAAAGCACAAACCAAATGAAAACCTCTAATTACTTCACATTTC
Source organism: Taxus wallichiana var. yunnanensis (assembly GCA_018340775.1). NCBI lineage: Eukaryota > Viridiplantae > Streptophyta > Pinopsida > Cupressales > Taxaceae > Taxus > Taxus wallichiana. The sequence goes on from CM031241.1 coordinate 369,955,878, forward strand.
ATAATGTTAGTCCTTTGATAATCTTGTCGGTTGTTAAGAAATGTTAGTCCTTTGATAACATTATCGGTTGTTAACCAATAAGAATATTCCATGCTACTTTATTTTTGCATAACCAATCTATGCTAAGAATTTGTCAGAAATAGTTAGAAGCGAGCCAATAAGACATCTCCATGTTCTTTTACATGTTGTTTTCCTTTGTAAGAACCATGTCAGAGTGTGAAAGGCGAGCTAGTAAGAAGGCTCCATGTATGTATGGTTTTAGATTATTTTTATTAAATGATCTTTCTTTCATGTATGTTTCATTGTAAAGTGCGAACCAATAAAAAACACTACGTATGTATGGATTTCATGGTGTTAGAATCTCCATATCCTCTATTAGTCACCCGAAGTGCAAACCAACAAGACATCTCCACACTTATAAAGTTTTCAGACTTCATAAGTGTTTTGAAGATGTAATAACACATGAATGAATAGCTTCCATGTAGTTTCCTTTCTTCAGAGAAGTTAGGGTTTGTAATATTCATGAAGTACTTGTCTGTCAATTTGTGAATAGAGAATGAATCAACAAGCTCCATGTAGTTTCATAGTGGAATAAACATTGATGGGTTAGCTAACACTTGTGATGAAATTCTACAAACCGTCATGGATACATTTCTTTTTTTTTTCTTTTCGCAAACAAATATTAACTTTTGATCAATTACCTTCCAAATTAACCATTCATAATTAGAATTATGTGTTCAAACTTGTAACATTTGATAAACATGAAGTAATTTCTTGAAAATACACAAGAGCGGAGAGAAACATAACTATAGAGGAAAGAGAAGGAATGATCCAAATGTGAAACATAGATAAACATGCAGATCAAAGACTACAAATTATTTGGTACCACTACCAATCTTAGAATTGCTATTAAGGGACAAGACTATATAAGTTATAACTACTATATGGTCATGAAATAATTTTTATAGTCTTGAATTCAATCCTTCAAACCTTAACCTTTGACAATATGGATCTGAAACTTCTTGTGTTGTGCTTCACTTGTTATAAAGTGATATTGAATCTCTTATATAGCCTTCTATAGGTTATTAGGTAAAATATTTTGATAAGGCATACCATAAGAAGATAAAATGAAAAGACAAATGCAAAAAATGAAATTAAAGCGGATAAAAATATAGTTATTTTCAATGTAATGCTTGGGATATTTTTGAATATGTTTCAAATGATTTTTTGACATGGTGTAGATAATCTTGCATCACTAAGTCTTAACAATGTCTTATAGTGCTAAGTATATTTTTTGGTCATTATAGTGCTAAGTATTCAAGTTTGTTCACATTATAACCTTGATAGTGTTAGTAGGTCTCTATAAGTAGTAAAACAATAAACTAATCAAATTTATGACCATGTCAAATAGCTTCTGCATATCTACAAATTTCATGACAAAAAAATTATACAATGATTAATCAATCAAAATAGATCTAAGAAACTTTGAGTTTTGCAACACAATTGAGAAGGCAATACATAGAAATTGAAAAACGATCATTGAACAATCCTTGGACTATCAAGATGAAAAAATCTTTCTTTATAAACAATCTTAACCCTTAGAGGGTAAACCACTAAGTACTGATTAAATTGTTATATAAAATTACCACCGGTGTGGGGCTTAAAAATAGGCTATAGCTAGTTAAAAATAACTCAAATAATCAAAATGTTTGTGAGTGGCTAATTAAAGGATAAAAACTATAACTTCTATGCAAGAAATTTAATACTTCCTATTTTAAATATTATATATGTAACAATATTAAATCATAATAATAGGAAACAATGTTTTTAAAAACTGGTAAAACCGAATCATGGCCGCCGGTTCGACCAAGGTTTAATAGTTTTTTTCATGAATCGATGAAAGAACCGGATTAGTTCACTAGTTTGAGGCCAAACAGGTGAAACCAGTCTGGTTTCGACCTAAAGCGGCCAGTTTGGCCCTATGTAGCCGTATACGATGATTTAAAATAAAATAAAATACATTTTCTATTTTTTATTTGTTATAGAGTTTTGTAACTTGTAGTATTTGTAATGTATCAATGATCATAGAATGTTGTTTTTTGGAGTCTTGGACTATGGAGGCCATTTAGAGCCTCATTTTTAATGTATTTTGTTTCAAAATCTCATATATGATATATGTATTATGTATTGGACTTGTAGTTCATGCCATTTTCTATAAACATCTTTCTTACATATATCAAGAGAAAGCTCTGCATATTTTGTGTGTAATTGTTGGAATCATGGTTTTAATCTTTCAAACATATAGTTTTCATTAAAAATATAAAATTTTATGAATTTTTAGTAAACGTGTTCAAAAGTTTGAACTGGTTCGGTTCGGTTTGGTTCGATCGACACTCGGTAGGTTCGATTTTTAAAACATTGATAGGAAATTTCCGCTTGTTCCTTGTTCAGAGATCTATATAGGTTCTAATAGACCACTAGAAGTTTCCTATATAAATTATGTTTGACTATCTTCAAGTTTAGTCATAAATGCTTTGAATGCATTCTCAATATAATTGAGGTCTAGAATAGGAGGCCTCATCATATTAGGAATGTTTTTTTACGAGTACTAGCACTTTGTTTTAAATAGGTTTAGAATTTTCACTCAGCAGTGAAGCTTTCTCCATTTTTCTATTTGTAGAAGTCACCAATGCCATGATATTTGATGTCTTCCCAACCATATCTGCTTGGGAAAAGATAAATCTTAGAGTAGTAATGTATGCTTGAAATTATTGCTCAAAGATGGACTTATGAATTAATTTTCCTTATGGTTGATGCATAGAGATAATATGAGATTTAGCTAATAATTCAGATATCTTCTCTAATATACCACGTAGCTCTATCAACAATCCTTCCACTGTTGCCATCCAATCACCCAATTCTTTCAAAATGTTAGCCATGTAAATATTTGTTGTATTCAAGTCTTGAATTTTGATTCGTAATACATTGAGACAAAGACCCATGTTTATGACAATTAGTAGTTTTTCCATCATGGAATTTATCTTGGTCATATGTTTGTGTTGGCCTTGTACCTATTGTAACCCTTTCTTTGCTACATCTTGATGACTTCATATAGAAACTAATAGCTCGTACAAAGTTCTCAAGGACATTTACACATTGGGAAAAGTGTTCTTTTTGGCATCTTGAATTACTTTTGAGTATGTAGAGCATTGAACCAAGCCTATATTCTCTTAACCAAATAAACTATCATCTGTTGAGTGGCATCAATAAATAACTAGGGGTTTGCATCCATGACTTCTTCCCTGTGTGTGATTTCTTGGAAATACTCAAAATTTTCTCCTCTGTTTCCATGTAGATAAGAGTACCTCCTTGGGTAAATGTTCTCTTTGTGACAATTTTGAGGGTTCTTATGGGATTATCATACTTGAGTTTCACATTTGGGTCTTCAAGTTGTGTCATTGTAGAATCCATTGTTTTTTCCCAACAGGAGGAGTCCACATTCCTTTTGAAGTAGTAGATGCAATTGTTGTTATGGAAGGAAAGGTAGAAGAAGGCCTTACCACTTATGGTAAGGTGTGTGGTGTCCAAGGAAAAGTTGTTTTAGCTTGAATAGGTCCCAAAGGGTCCAAGAGATGGCTCATGAAACTATGAGTGACCATAAGAGCTTGGAAAGAAGAAATGAGAATGAAAGAGGGAATTAGAAGGAGTGGCACATACATGTATGGTAAGAAAGTTTGGGAAACATATGGTGTGATAAGAGGAAGCAAAGGTGGATGAATAGTATGACTAGATTAGTGAGAAATTTAAGGATCGGTCGGGAAAGGAGGAGAAGGTTGCATTGGTTCCTTCAACTTATCCTGAGAAGGTCTTATGAAAATACTACCAGATGATGTCGGAGCTAAATATGATACAACAGTAAGAGGGGTGGAATAAGAAATTAAACAAGTAGAATAAATGGTTTTCGAAGATACACTCATTGATTTTGATACTATTGTAGTAACTACAACAAACTAGGAAAAAGTGATTCGCAATAAATTAGGGAGATAATGATACAAACCATTGGTGATAAAAAGGAGAAGAAACAATCAGAATCAATGGGTGAAGATGAATAAGGTATAAGAATATAAACCCATGCCAAAATAAAATCAAGGAGAGAAGTAGAAACAATAGAATTCGTAGAAATAGGGGAAGAGAAAGGGGGATTTTATAACCAATAGGATCCAATATCCCATGATCTCCTCCTGCTTCATCTTTAGAATAACTAGTTGAAATGAGAATACTACTACTCTTGAAAGGTCCCAAGGAATATGGAATTGTAATAGAAGAAGAAGAAACCATCCCTAAAAATCGTGTGAATCAATACGTAGAAAGAAATGGAATAGATATAGGATCTATAATTGCAATAAAACTCACAATAGGACTTATTTCTTATGGACTATGTGGAATTGTGGCTATCCCAATAGACCTTGCAGGGCTTGTCATTTGTATGCTTGGAGAAAGAGAAGAATGAGAAGGACCAACTTTTCCTTTTAATGGAGGAGGCACGTAAACAAAAAATTATGAAGTTGTCTTCAATCAATACCTTCGTCATCTAAATCTTCTTCCTCATATTCCCTCTATAATTTTACTTCTCCTGGCCTAACTTCCAATCCACCAAATTTAGATTTCCACCTAATAGGTGTGTTAGTAACTTTGAAATTTCTCATATTTATGGCCACAACTTGATCATTGACCTCATTCTTATAAACCAAGTCATCCTTGTGGGGATTATGTCTGTAGTTGTAAGTGGCCATGCTAGTATTGTACTTGAAGAATCGTCCCACTCTTCCCATTGGGTCAAAAGTCCTTAAAGTATGATAGTTTAAGTGGAATTATGTCTTATGGGTTGTTGTTCTTTTGGCATTTTTCCAATCAGTGAAGACCGTTGAAACTATTGAGAAATCCAGAGGAGGATAAGTATATATATTTTTCTTTTGTTCCTTTTCCACATGTTTGATGTCATGGACAAAGTGATATACAATATTTTTCTCAACTAGTTTGTCTAAAATATATTTGGGTAGTTTATAAGGGATAGTGAGAATCCCCTCTACTCTTATCACTGTACAAAATGGGTAACACTAGAAAGCTCCCCATTCTCTTAATGAATTGATGATTCTTTGACTTACCCTAGGCATAAGGGTGTCATATATGGCATTGTAGATCACATGGTAGTAGTTATTACAAATCACCTCCATGTTCTTCCTATAGTTATGCATGTGCATATTTCTAAATACCATGGGGACTATATGATTATTTTATGGTGACCAATTAGGGAATCCATGAAATTGTTAAACGACACACACGACATCAAGCAAGTAATACATCATATAGAAATTATCACGTTTCTATGGATTCTTGGAACTCACAAGATTGTTGAAGAGGTTAAAAGATAGAAATCCAACTAGATTAGGTATCTTTTCATCATCGATGATCATGGCTAGCAGGGGTACCCATGTCTAATTGACATGCACAATATTTGGTGCTCCAAATAGTCTATTCATTAGGGTCATTCCCACTCTCACTCCATGTATGAAATATCTTATATTCATATTCTCTATTGAGAATTTAGACTTAAAACTAGTCGGGTCCTCTACTCAATCTTTAAGCATAGTCTTTGGTTTATTGGTCTTTCCCCATTATTCTATTGTTTCTTTATTAAACTAAATATTGTATCTAGGAGATGGTAGTAAGAAATAATAGGTTGTTTAGTTATATTAGCAATTACATTTCCTCCTTTGGATTTTATAATTCTTTCAACATAACTTACATTATAAAAAAAAATACCCCAAACTAAGTCGATACAATGGCCACTATATTATCCATGAATTGTGATTCATCTTGGTCTACATCATCATTGTCATCTATCAAACTAGCTCCTTCTACCTTCATTTTCAAGGTTGTATAATGCTCGAAACCGATGACTTGTTTGTCAAAAATGGTGTCTCCAAAGAGATTATTTGAGTAGAAAGTGTGTAGGTAAGCCTCCATTGATAATAAACTTTAAAATACTTGAGCAACTATAGGCATGAAAAGCTCTCAATCTCAGAAAACACTAATACTTTGTTTTTCCTTGTGATCACTTGAATTTAGACTTTAAAAGCTCAATTATAGGCTATAACTCAAATACCAGGTGCTTGAGCATGAATTCCTTTCAAGATTCATGTAAATATTGCTAATTCATGTTAAAATGGTAGTATACAGTTGCAACATTGAATTCTAGTCCGCCATTTAATAATTTATATGTTTTTGAATTGATTAAATATTTCTATTGACTTTTTCTATCTTTTTACCTCTTAGTCTAGTTAATTCCATGTGGAAAGCTTTGATAGCTTCACATGTTTTTTTATTTATAAGAACCATGTCGAGTGCGAAGGCGAGCTAGTAAGAAGACTCCATGTATGTACGGTTTTAAGAGACCATTTTCTCGGGTAAGTGCACCAAGTTGGGGGGCCAAAAAGTGGACAAAAATAAAAATGAATGAAACGCATACGCGTGCATCGTTATAACACGATCACGTTAAATTTTATTTGGTTCATTAATTCACGAACATAGAATTTATACACATTATAACGTATGTACGCGTTATGTTAAGTTATAAAAACAATAGCTCGAGCCCTTATCATTTTAAATCCTCCCACAGGTGAGTTTTAGAGAAAAACCGTACCCTCCCATTTCATTTTTTCAAGTGGATCTTGCTCAAACGATCGTGTGAGAATCACCGCTGAAGATAAAAATCAACGATGACACCTTAGAAAAGAGGTAGGCACAATTATTTTCTCGAAATTGCATTGAAATTTGGTAATTATAGAGTAAAATTTTAACTGAATACATTTTTTATTATTACAATTTGAGGTCAATGCAATCAACCACAACCAAACCCTACAATTCCTGTGATCCCTCCTAGCCCTCCTATAGTTGCTCAACATCCCCCTAGGAAGTCAAGAAGATTTAGAACCCATATAGTTGAAAACAAGATTGAAATTGAGGATTTAATCAAAACAATGAGGGATTCACATTCTACAAACCCCCACCATGCCTCTCTTACAAACACATTGGAGGCATTAGTGGCTCAAGTTGATGTGGAAATGAGGAAAATTGATCATTAGACATCTTATAGAGAGCGTTGTAGGGTTTACTATTCAAGTAAATTGTCATCTGTGGATGTACAAAAAAATGAATTACAAAAGACCTCATATACACCTTATTTATTCACTTTCCCGCACCAATATGCATGTTCCGTTTTCATGCAAATGGTTTCCCATCCACTGGTGCAATAATGTTTTGATTAAAAATAATTTTTGGGACCGATGGTGGATGGTGTTTGATTTTCTACCTTGCAATAACAACGAGGTGCCACTATACTATTTGATGAAACTCTATTGTGAGTTTATTCTCAACGAGATCCCAAACTATTTTGATTTCTGAGATTTCCTGGGCCGAGAAAAAGGCTCTACATAGGATCGACCATGTGCAAACGTGCATCTATTCAATAGGGTAGATTCCCCACACAAAAGCACCCTCACCTTGAGACTGTCCCTCTAACAGTGAAGGAGACAGTAGAGATTGATATACTCCATGCGCTTCAGGGGCTATCTGATACCCTTGTTCAACATACGAGGGAGATTTCTGATCTAGATGCTCGTGGAGGTACATAGATTATTCCCTCATGGAGTACTAGCATGAGGCCACATCTTTGCTCGTCATGTGGTAGCATATGTTTGGGGCCCGAGGAGGATGATACTTTCATGCATACTAGTTTTGGTGGAGTTGGCGCTGGGGGTGCACACGATAATGCCACTATGTCAGATGCCTTTTTGAGTGAGACATTTGGATTACAATCATTGGCATCACCTTCATAGGTATTTGTTATGTTTTATTATGTGTGTTACAAAAAGATCAAAGTACTTGATTTACTTATATATGTTAAATTTTTGAAATAATTGTATTTGTACATGTATGCATTGATATTACAACGCACGGGAGGGGTGTCATCATCCCGACCATAGGCTGCAAGCACCATGCCTACACATACATTCATAGAGGTAATTTAGAATGTTAATTGTGTAAAATTTTCACGTGTATATATATATATATATATATAACTTTTGAACTCAAATATATGTATGTTCTTATATGTTCAACTAACTTGACGTGATATATGTTTGATAAAGATTATGACTTCACTAGACACCCCACCATCTCTGTGATGAGTAGAGAAATATGTTTCCGCTGCGATTTCATGTGCACAAAGAACTCACTGAGGTATTCTAACAACATGTATTTTTGTTAATTTTCTTGTGTAATTCATATTATGTTTAAAATTACATGGTAACAATTTCCTTCAATTCAACATTATTAAATTATGTTAATAATGTCCTTCATTATGTATATGCAAGAGTTATCTATGAAAATTAGCAGCCATGTTCATTTGATTCATAGGCATGGCATGGTAAAAAATAGTTTTATATTGATAAAATTAGTTAAAATATTTTCATTACACATACACGTACTTAGTTCTATTTTGGCTAGTTCTGATGTTTGATTTTGTGATCTTATGTGTATGTAGGAAACTTCAACCCCCTCCATTTTACTTCGAGGGCACCGAATCCTCGATCTCATCATTTTGATACACCCGTTCGTGCTCTAGGATCTCTCGATGACTCACCCGAGCGAGATGCAAATTTAGCATGACCAAGAGCTTGTGGTAAGTTTGTGTATTTATGTAAATATTTTCATTAGCATAGTCTTAAATACATGTTGAAAAAATATATAAATTAAGTTTTGACAAAAAAATTGTTTACATTTACAAAAGTTCAAATACATGTGAGTCTTGAGGAAGGGTACTCATAGCATGGGCACAAAGCGATCCAAAGTCATCTCATAGATATCCATCTTCATCTAAGGGAGGGCCTTCTTTGAGCAAGGCCAAGAGTGGGATATATTTTGATGATTAGGATGTGTATATATATATATGTCTTACATGACATTTTTTTGTATGCCTATGTGCATGACATTGCATGTACACCTATATGACATTTTAACTTGATAGTATATGACCTATTTAGGCATTTTTATATTTATTGTGCATGTTAATACTATTTGGAACTTGATTTTTTTATGAGACCTTACATTTCTGAGATTATTTTTATACGAAACTAATATGATGTGCACTTGACAATATTTAAGACATCATGGATTATTTTTCCATTTATTGGTGACGTACATATACTAGTGTTTTCAATGTATAATATGCATAAAACTTTGGAAATCACTATTTATATAATTTATGTATATAAAGAGTTACCTAATCGAGTAATTATTCTTTCAATTTATCAATGTGTATATGTGTATTTACCTTACTGCGTTTCTTCTTGCTCATGGTCTCTTTGTACGGGTTCCTATCTTATCATGCACCTACTACATTATTCAATGCTTCTTAGTCTTCTCCCCTATTAAAACACCTCAGACAATCATTAGGACCATCACTAACTTGATTCATAAGGCTCCAAACACCATTGTTGTTCATCTTACCAAAACTATCAACTATGCCCCTTAAGACAATGTTTTTTGCAACAAGCATGGATAGAAGGATCTAAGGATACCCATAAAGTCTTACAAGCTTAAATAGTTCACTTTTCCCATCCCTAAGGTGCTCCCAAAATCTCAGACTCCAACTCCTTCTACAGAGCAATTCATCAAATTTTTCAACTTTGGCAAAATGGAGTTTTGTTGATGACTAGATTAGCTTAATAATGCAAAAATTGTTTGAATTTACTTTGTTTGGATTTCCAAAATCTACATCTGTTTCTCACCTTTAGTCTAAAATCAAGGGAAAATGGTCTTAACTCAGACTACCCTTCACCTTTAGGCTTCTATTTCTTGAATGCAAGAATGCAATTTGTAGGCCTATGAGGGATTTACCATGAAACTTTATCCTTTCTCTTGCCTACTTCCTCCCATGTTTTTCTTACATTAAATACAATGGCTTATCAAATATCAAATTATAATATTTTCACTTTTCTTTCTACGACTCACTTTCCTTGTAGTTGGCTCCTTGCTTAGTCCATAGTGCTGACATAAATACTTGAGCTTCTAGGTCTTCCTGAGGTCCCTTGAAGCTTTAACCCTGTTATAACATGCTTAACTATGTTAATTCATTTATATAACTCATTTGGAACTCCCAAAACACTCTCTTTCATCATTTTTACAAAACTATCCTTTCTAGTCCCTTAAGACCATGTTCTTGGAATGAATGTGCACTTTGAATTTCAATGATTCCCAAAAACTATGATAGCATCATTATTTCACCTTAATTTGGTCAATATGTTCCCCAGTTTCAAATCTTGATGAGGCCGAGAGCTCTTTATACTTCCCTTTTGGGGTTGGTGCTTTGAACCCTTGACTGTGCCTATGAATGACACTTGTCATTGACTAGAGAATTTTTAGGAAATTCAAGAGGAAGTAATAAATTTTTAGAGTACTCATTAAGGTGTTTGAGCTATGTACCAAGTTTCATTTTCTAACTCTTAGTATTTTTGGTACTTCCTTTATAAATTAGGCCTCCCAATTATCCCTTCACTGTATTTTCTAGCTTCCTTTAAGACTATCATGATTATCTAAAAAATTATCCAATCAAATTGAATAATTCCTCCTAAAACACTTGGTCTACTCCCTCCTTGTTATTAGTACAAAATTTCATGAGAAAAAGAGGTGATTTGATTGTTGTAATCCTAGGCCTGACAGTACATTCAAAATTCTCAATATAATGCTTGAAAAAATGGCATCCTTCTTATCTTATTCACCCATAGGATAATCAAATCATATTTTCAAAGTTAGATATCATTTGAAACAACCAAAATATTCAAGATTCTTGGAGATTCAAGATCAAAACGTACACAAACACTTGGTTGCATGACTGGTTAAGGACAATACAAACTTCACCAACACGTCCAAATTGAACCAATTGCACCAACACATCCGGATGGCTAGGTAAATGCTAGTGGAGGATTTGTTTCAGTGTGGGACGATGTCATTTCTTCCAAGCTGCCTTGTGCAAAGGCGGAGTCTCTTAAGAGCCTTGAGACCAAAATATGATATAACTTTGATGGGTGATTTATCGGACTTGTGGTACTAGAAACATCTCGTTAGATCATATACCTCTGCATAGGGACCCTCTATGAAATCTGTCTCAGATTTTTCATCTCGATTTGGTTCTCTCGATGTCTATTATTTGTGAATGCACAAAATACTATAGGTTCAGTAAAGTATAAGGCTACTCAAACATAATATTTTTCAAACGATAGCTCGTGGGAGTTAAAGCGACCATGCCAACATATTCGGATGGCTAGGTGAACTCTAGTGGAGGATTAGTTTTGGTTCGGGACGATGTCATTGCTTTTGGCATACCTCATCTAGATGCACGATCCCTTAAGAGTATTAAGGCCAAACAACACTATAACCCGATGGGTGATTTCTAAATCCATGGCACCTAAAGACATCTTATTAGATCCTACACCTCTGCGTAGGGACCCTCTATGAAATTCCATATAGATTCGGTTCTATCATTATTGTATTGTTTGTAAACACGCAAAATACTGAATTTTGATTCAATGTAAGGATATCAAACACAATATATTTTGTAAAGTATATTTAGTGTATAAAGTATCTTATGACACCAAACGTATTACACCGACACATCCAAATGGAAAGGTGAAATTTAGTGGAAGATTCATTCTAGTGTGGGATGGTGCCATTACTTCCAGGATACATCATTCGGGTGTAATCCCTTAAGAGCCCTAAGACCAAAAAATACTATAATTTCTACAGGTGATTTATTAGACTCAGTGGCACCTAGAGATGTCTTATTAGATCCTACACCTCCATGTAGTGACCATATATGAAATCCTATCTCAGTTTTTTCCATATTGATTTGGTTCTCTCATTGTCCTATTGTTTGTAAGCACGTGAAATGCTACAATTTGAGTCAGTGTAAGGATATCAAACGTGACATTTTGCGAATGGTAGCTCGTGGCACTAAGTATACTACACTAAAATGTCTAGATAACCAAAGTGAATACTAGTGGAGGATTTGTTTTAGTGTTGTATGGTGTCGTTTTTCTAATTTACCTTGTTCGGGCGTAGTCCTTAAGATCCCTAAGGCCAAAAAATGTTATAACTTTGATGGGTGATTTCTCTAACTCCATGGTACTAGAGATGTATCGTCAGATCCTACACCTCCGTGTAGGGATCCTCTATGAAATCCTATCTCTATTTTTACATCTCTATTCGGTTCTCTCACTTTGTCCATATTGTTTACAAATGCGTGAAATATTTTAGTTTGAGTTAGTGTAAGGCTGCCAAAGACTATATTTTACAAACAAGTGAGCTCATGGCACCAAAATGATTGTGCCAACACGTCTGGATGGATTTTGGTGAATTTAGGTGGAGGATTATTTTTGGTGTGGGACGATGTATTTTATTTTGGGCTACCTTATCTAGGTGGAGTCCCTTAAGACCCTTGAGACCATAAAGTGCTATAAATTTGTGGGGTGATTTCTTGGACTCGTGACACCTAGAGATGTCTCATCAAATCTTACACCTCCACGCATTGACCCTATATGAAATTATATCTCTATTTTGTCCCTCTCGATTTAGTTCTCTCACTTGTCCTATTGTTTGCAAATGTGTGAAAATATGTAGTTTGAGTTTATGTAAGGTTGTCTAGTGCAATATTTTTCAAACAGAAGCTTGTGGGACCAAAATGGATATGCACACATGTCGGAAAACTTTGTTAAACACTAAGAGAGGTGTCGTTTGATTCCCTACACTCCTGGTGCTTTAGAGCTACCTCATTCGGACAAAGTCCCTTAAGAGCCCTGAGACCAAAAAACACTATAACTTTGCCATGTGATTTCTCAGACTCCATTGCACATAGAAACGTATCGTTAGATCCTAAACCTCCACATTGGTACCCTCTATGAAATCCCATATGTATTTTCTCCATCTCAATTTGTTCCTCTCGTTTTCCTATTGTATGCAAAAACATAAAATAATCCAATCTGAGTTAGTGTAAGGTTGTTCATTGCCAATCACATGAATAATATAGGTGGTTCATAAAATATAGGTGGTGAAATGGAAATTTTAATAAGATATTTTTACAATATAGGTGGTGAAATGAGAATTTTTTTGTTATTCCTTTCTAATATTTAATTTCACTTAGCTTTTGTTGGCTAGATTTTCTGCACTGCCAAAAACCTAGGTAGTCATGAGATAAATCTCCCTCATTTACCGGTGAGACTCCAGTGTAAGATTTCTATCAATTATGGATTTTAATAATTCTCTGTGGGTTTTACTTTAATTGTAAATTTCATGAACCATAGCTAAGCAATTCTGCAGCAAGTAAACAATTGTTAATGAAATATTTTCAACCAAGGGGAAATGATAGGATTTGGGGAAAGAAGAAAGGAAGATGTGTAATCCAACCAATAGTTCACAGAGTTGGTCTCATACACATAGAAAAAAATAATAGATCTCACAATATAGAGTAAAGAAAAGGAAAGGAAAAGCTTCTAATATAAATATTAGATAACACAAAGTTTATCTAAAAATCACACAATAGTAAGAAGTAATGGATCGTTGACACAAAGTTCTCCGGAAATCCACTTCTATTCAATTCCTCAGCTTTCACAGAAAATACATCAAAGGTTACATCACAAATTCTAGAACTCAAGAATGTTGATTATAAATTTTGATCCTTTAATCCGTAGGATCTTCCTCTATTTATAGTGTATCGAGGGCAATTACAAATAGGAAGTTTGTAATGAATTACCACATGTTGAAGCTATGAAACAGGGAAGCAATTGACAATCTTCCTCCTCGAATTCCTCTTTGTATGACATGCATGATCTATAACTGAAAATAAAACCTTCTATTTTGCATGTCTGCCACCTATTTCCAAGTAATTGACTTCTTCCGATAACTTGAAGTAACGACTTTTTAAAGCCAATCACCTAATGTTTACAATTTAATTAATTACTCAATTACATTTTTGGAGAAAATAAGAGAAAGAAAGAGAAGAAGAAATTAGAAGAAAATTGCTGCAACACTCCTAGTCTTATTATTCGTCCATACTTTGCATGTTGATCCAAGCTGTATTCTAAACCTCACTTTAGCACTGAATGATCATGAATGATATCTCTACCTTGAATCCGAGATGCTTTTTATTTTTCATATGTTGTTTAATCCTTTCCTTTGATTCTTACCAAAGCTGGATCTGGACACGATTGACTGTGATTTTCTTGTTGTTGTTACCTTTTTCATGTCTTCTCCTCTTAGTTTTTTCCTTGAAGCAATAAAATTTTTAATTGTTCTCTAGACAAAACTAATAAAATGCTTTTATAAATTTTAATTGCATATGAGCAATTTTAAATTCTAGAAAGCACTCTAGGTGAAGGAAAACACAAGTAAATTCAATGAAGGATTCAACTGGAAGATTGGGAGCACATGCACAAGCTCTGAAGGAATTTTCCATGTAATGACTTCCACATGGTTGCATTAGAAACAAGAGGATGAATTTTTTTTCCGGAAGCCTTTGCAATTATGAGAGCCAGATCTATTTCTTCCTCCGATTTTGAAGATATATTCAATGTATTAGATATTGACTTCTTCTTTCTTCACCAATATGGGCATAAATGAAGTATTCTTGCAAATAATTAGACAAGTATGCGAGTCCATAACATGAATATCTAATTTCTTCACCGAGATCTGATTATGAAGTATGTTTCCCTCTATTTTTAGACTTTGTTTACATGTCAAGAAAGCTAAAAAATTATTTTATTCACGTGTGCACTCACATCAACATGCAGATATCTAGAATAATAAAAAGGAAGCCTTTCCAACCATAGTTGCAAAAACTGGATGCTTCTCGACAATTAATTTAAAAAAGTCAGCTTTTAGGCATTTAGCTATGCCATAATGGGTTACACTTTTTGGCTAGAAGTCATGTTAAAAATAAGAAGGAAAATTAATGAGAATTTTTACTCTTCGAAAGCTCCAAAATTCCCACCTTCCTTCCACCACCAAAATTCCCATTGACAGCTTAAGTGATTTAACTTTAATGATGGAAAAAAACAACCTTGTAGGCAAGCATAAAATTCCCACCTTCCTTCCACCACCAAAATTCCCATTGGCAGCTTAAGTGATTTGACTTTAATGATGGGAAAAAACAACCTTCCAGACAGGCATAAAATTCCCACCTTCTTTCCACCACCAAAATTCTCATTGGAGGCTTAAGTGATTTGACTTTAATGATGGAAAAAAACAACCTTCCAGGAAGGCATAAAATTCCCACCTTCCTTCCACCACAAAAATTCCCATTGGCAGCTTAAGTGACTTGACTTCCATTAAGGGAGTTTTTCATCTTCCAGGAAATCTCAGAATTCCCACTTTCTAGGAAGCACCAACATTCCTACTAGAACTTAAAAACCATCATTTCAAAAAATACGACTTGCATGGAAGAAAGCTTCTTTCCAAAAGTGTGACTTGCATAAAGAAATTGCTCTTCCCAAAAAGTGCAAGTTGCATGACTTCTGCTTTTAAAGTCACGTGAAAACTCATAAGAAACAATTAATTTCCATTTTTGGATTTTCAATGAAGAAAACACAAGCACATAATTTTTTTCCATTTTTGGAAAGGGTCCGGGAAGATGTAAGCGGAAAAACTTACAAGTGCCATAACTTTCACTCCTTGGCTCCATTTTAGGTGTCATTTTCTCTAAAAGCACATATTTTCTTGAGCTCTACGCATTGATGATGATATTTTCTTATTTTCATAAAATCCATTTTTGCATCTTTTGGACCAAAGACTTCTTACGATCTTTTGAAAGAATTTTGAGCTCTAATTTCCTCTGAACATATTAGTAATTAAAAATACTAGATAGCTTTTCAAAACCCAGGCACGGGAAAGGTCTAATAGAAAGAATGAATAGACTACTTTGGAATTTATGGAAAAAACAAACCAAAACACGTTAGAAAAAAATAAATAAAACAAAACAAAAGAAGTATGGGCAATTGCTCAAAAAATTTCTCCAATTATCTAATTTGCTAAAAATTCTCCCCCACAGGGTGAATGTTATATGGTAATAATGATGGGGTGAAGTGCTTTATATAACCTAAATCCTCCAATTTAGCTCAATCTATTTGTAAAATGACTTTATTTATTTAATAAATAAATAAATAAAAACACTTTGAGACAAAGTGGTGAAGGTATTGAGTGAGTTTTGGCATGTGGGTATTTGTTGAATTTGGATTTTATGACTCTCTGGGAATACCTTATAGCAATGTTGAAACAACTACAGACAAAAAAACAAAAACACAAAGCGACCATGTTACTTTAAAAAGAATGATTTTTTAAAAAAAGGGGTAGTCCGCATTTAAGGTGAAATCTAGGGGACACCAACTTCACTTGGATTTGAGAATAATAAATTCTCTACTAATCATGCCTGACCGACTTGAAGGTGGAATTTTTTTGGCACCACTAACCTACATAAACATGTTAGTAAGTAATTAAATAGAATTTTAAATCCTACAAAATTTAAACAAAAGCATTGAAGTAAAGATTCAAATTATATTCATGAAGAACATACCTTTTGTAAATTCAATCCAATAGATCGTATGGATCAAATTTAATCTTAATGATGTAGCAAGAATTTCTTCATGATCGATTCAGAGAACCTTCCATGATTCTTGTTTAATTGTCTACCTCAATATTTGATCAATTTAATATTTTTTCCAAGAACCAAATATGAATAATGAAGTATCTTTTTGATGTACTTCATAGTCTTCAAACAACCAGTGTTTTACTTTTTTTATAGGATATAAATCAAAGACAAGTTCCGGTACCACTACCATGGCGGCTGAGTGGGATAGTCAAGGCTTTCACCATCGGTGGTGTGGAAGTCAATTTTCTCCTCTACATATGAGACAAAGAAGTAGTATGTTCCTCTTCGTTAAATTCTATCGCATATAAATGCAAAACCATGCCCTACATCAAAAATTAAAACTCAAGTCAAATTTAAAATACATTATGATTTGATCATTTAATAATTTATAAATCTAAAATGACATATACATGTATGTACTTTGTTTCAATAAATCGGAGACTTGGTCAATGTCGGGGATGTTGTCATATGATCTAAAGACTAACTGCATGCATAGTTGTAATGTTCGTGGAACTTCATATACATTTTCGAATGGAATTAGAGGTCTACAAATCCATTCATCCACCCAGCTGCTATGACTTACATTCATTCCACTTGTAGAATCAATGCATGATATACAAAAACATGACATGCACCTAGTATATAGAGTGTTCAAGAATTTTCATCCGAACTACGGAATGAATGCATATCACTTGATCCTACAGCTTTGTTATACAATTTTCATAGCTTGCCAAATGTTGTTCCTCATACATCACTAAATATCTACTGAACCGATGAACTATCTTGAGAGCCCACATTCTTGACACACTAATCAACAATATTTCTTGCATCTGTGAATTTAACACCATCCTTGGAGACTTTAACTCTTCTCTTGCAAGTGATATTTTCACACATGCTCCTGCACCATCATTCTCTCATTTCCCATTTCTTGCCTCAATAAAAATCCACATATGTTGTACACTGTTTCTTTGTGAATCCTAATTAGCTAATAAAACATCTGTGCATTCTTGAATTGTGATGTATAGTTACCCAACCAAATGTAATGTTGATTGAATAAAATGTTCCTCTCATTCAATTTCACATAAAACACCTTGAAATACCCTTTCCCATATTCCGTATAATGTTTCCAATCATCATTGATGTAGAAATTATACTCTCTTAATATTTTATCTTTCTCGCCATGCTTCTAGAGAGTGCATGAATACTATATGCATGAAAATAGTAACTTTCACTAAGTTATAGTATTGAGACTGAACCTCTATTTGTGGTTGCAATGTGTAATTCTCCATGAAGTAAACTATTAGAATAGTAGTGCAGTGGGAATGTTTCCTTCTTAGCAAATTTTCATCCGACCATTTGAGCTCTATGTGTGTGCCTTGATACTCATAAATGATTTCACTCTCCGAATTCAACCAAATATTTTATACAGGTCATTTCATTCTGTGAACAAGATCACACCTCTTAGATTTTTTTTTTCCATTTTTAATTGATATTCCACCGATTTATATTTGTTGAAGCTTTTCAAATTTGGCAAGCCACCATATACATTGAACGTTCCATCTAAACATGCTTTTATAAACAAAATTGTCTAGTTGTTTTTTTTGTAAAATATTGTCGGAATAAATTCCTTGAAGATTTTGGTGGGATATTTAATCCACACTCATACGCAACATGATTTTAGTATGCAAAACATGATGTATTTGAAAAAAAAAACATCATAATGAATTGAAAATTTAACATGATGCCTGTAGCAAAAAGTGGTACATGAGTGATTGATTTTCACATAAAAGGGTTTGTTCATTGCAAATAATCTTTGGCTAATTTTAATTTGTGGATTTTCATTCTTAAAATTAGAGAAAAATTGTGTTTTAGTCATATATAAGAAATTTTACACACGATTCATGATTATAAGAACCTATTATTCTTTTTACTGTATCTCTTCTATTTGGTGACACCCTTTGTTATCATTCCAAATTTTACTGATTGATTATTTTAGAATATTAGATGTATTCTTGTCTTTTCGTAGGATTGCCTTTGAAATCCTAATAGTAAGTGTTATTGACTCAAGAGGATTTTGCATCTCTCTATTGCTTTCATTAGTGTTTTTGTGTTTAGCTTCTAGAAAGCCTACTTGCTTATTTTTATAATCAAGCATTTATTAATAGTTTTATCACTTACTAAACAATTAGTAAAGTGCACTGTGCGTGTAACATTACTATCTTTGTTGTGTCATCGGGCAACTGACGATTTGATATGCTTTTTATCTATATTTTCGATAATTGACACATTTTGATCAACAACATTAGATGTTCTTAACCCCGGGGTCTTCATTATAGGTCTCATCTTAATTAATTTCATCGATATAACAAATAATTGAAATATTTGTGTGTAAATTTTAAATTTGCTGAAGTAATTATCCCAAATTCACCTAACTTTTCTTCTCGCATTTCTGTCAAACATTTTGTTAGGCATTGATTTTATAATGTTTTCATCAATTTTAATTAAGTGAAATAGTTTTCTTTGTAAAATGGAAGGAGATGTTATAAGAGGTGAAGATTCATTATGAGGGTTACTTTTTTCATTCAGTGTTTCCATACAAATTTTAGGATTAACATTTGGATTCTCAGGTAAAGCTTGACATTTAGATTTCACAAGTAAAGGCTTCAAATAATTGGTTTCATATCAATTTCTTCATCCATATCCAACATTATCATTCAATTAAATATCAAAATTCATAGAAAAATCATTATTCTCAGATACATTAGATTTAATAGATGTACTTTTCCCTCCATGAAGTTTTTACATCCTCTTCACTTTCTTAATTCTCAGCTCTTTCATTTGCTATGGTGTCTTGTTATTGAATTTATTTGCATCGTTACATCATTATTTACTGCCCATGATTGTAGAATAATATATTGTGGGGTAGGTGACAATATGAACTACTCAAAATTCGTAAAGGATTTACAGGACCCAGAGACAGGAAATGTAACAGAAACCCATGAAATCACGGGAAAAAGATGTTGGGGGCCCCATATATATGTAGATAACATAACGCATACACGTTATGTTGTTCCCCTTTTCCAAGCCATGTCTCAAGGCTTGGGGATCAGTTTGGATCCCAAACCTAAGGGCAATGTACCTCTATAAACATAAACGATGTGTTTGAAGAAAAATGCAAAAATATCTCTTCCGCCATCATAAATCAACATAAAACGATTGATTTGTTTAGAAAAACTTATACCAAGACGTAGATCAAACTATCTACTTTCTAAAAATATAAATTTTCATTTTTAGCAATACG